>JANBXA010000398.1:50987500-51587500 GCA_030556225.1 Cricetiscus sungorus
CAGGTGGATTGTTACAACTGTGTAAAGGGACTCCAGATAAACGAACTGTACCTAAACAAAACAAAAGGATTCAGAGAGAAGGAACAAGGAGAGAGGGAACAGTTCCTATGGCTCTGGCCTTTATGATGCCTTCGAAATTCCTTGTTGACCTTCCTCAGTCCCAGAATTCAACGTGAGAAACGCTGGTGGAGGTCATCTGGTAGAGGCATGATACTGAGGGGCTAGCACAGATCATCTGAAGCATTACAGAGTCTAGTGTCAGCCACCTAGTGATAAAGAAAGACACACTGGGAATGTGTGTCTAGAGATGTCAGGAGCTTTTGAGAATACATGCCTTGAGTCTGTCCTCCACAGAATACAAGATCTGTACCTTTACTCACATGATTCACACGGAGGAACATGGACAAGCCAAAACCTAGTGACGCTGCTAGGGACCAGTACTGTGTGAAGAAGTACAGCTCAAAGAGCTCAGAATGACCACAGTGAGGAATAAGCATGGCTTCTACCCAAACCCTGGCCCGAATGAGTATGAAGACACAAGCTGTGCAGAGCAGAGGAAAAGGCCCCGATAGGGAGAATCCAGGACCCTGCACATTAAAGCGAAAGACTTGAAATTATGTGGTATAAAATAACTAATTAGTAGTCTTTGTGTGCAAAGGGGAAAGCATGAAAACTCTAAGATTTCTCTTTCATTGTCCAGGAAGGCAATTCCAAAACGGGTACTTTAGGAGCTTGAGAACCGGGTTCATGCTTTTGCCAGAAAGATGCCACTTACAGCAAAGCAGAAAAACCTGTCCTTTTCTCTTGCAGTCATGGAAAGGCTGCAATGAATTGAGCTCTGGATTACATAATGTCTTTTGAAGTTTCTCCTTCTTGACATGCTACAAACCTGTACTTCCAGGAAGGAACTGGTAATTTCTAATTCTGTGGATCCCAACAGAAGAATCATAAGGCTGTGGGGGGCGGGGGGAGGTTCCCACAGAGACCTTCTTACCCAATGGAGCAGGACATGTAGTTATATGGTTATAGAAGATGCTGATTAGAGATGTATGTGCAAGCATCACAGCTATATACATTAAATTACTACATTAAATTAAATTGCTGTTCATTCTGTTGCCAAGCTTTTGATACAAGGCCCATGCTTATTATTTGAAAGCTGGTGAGCTGATTGAAGACTATGTGCGTCTTTCTTGGATCAACCACACCCTTTATATAGCCTATGTACTTTCCAATTATAAATTTCTTTGAAGGGCAGCAAAACTGTGGGATACCTGTTAGACAAACTGAGCACAGAACCTTCGTAGTTTTGTAGAGTTGACTTTCCATGTTTAACCACTGCCCAGGAGCTTACATTCACTGGAGCTTTTTGAAGCCAAGTTTTCATAGAACTAACTTTTGCTTTCTATATTTACATTTGGCACATTACAACATTTAATCTGGTTGGCTGGTAATAGTGAGGAATTCGGAAGGGAACAAGATGGAGAACAGATAGGCCAATCTTGGTAAGAATGGGACTCAACCGGAGGGCATGGAGGTGCCAAGGAGTGGCCTGCTAGTTGTCAGGGCTCTATGCACCGTGAGTATGAGTCAGTGCATTTTCCAGAAATGTCAGATACACCCTTCGAGTGCATCTCAGGGTCAACTATTGCTGCAAAGAGGGACTGACCCTTGGGGTTCCAGAGAAGGGCTTGCATTGAAGCCTGAAAAATTACATCATCTAAGACTTAATTGACACCTTTGTCATTTAAACTCAACAGCTGAAAGTCAGTCAGTCATCACATTATCTTCCAGAGAGCATAGCCTCAACCCCCCTGAAGTATGAGTATTGTGTTCACAGATCTAGATTACTTCCTTTCGTTTTCACAACCCTGCATTCCTCACAAGGAACAAGGGTGGATGTACACTTTATTAAGGGTTTAATGTGTTAAGTAAGAGAAATGAGAACCCAAAACCATGTTGGGCTAGAAAACATCTCAAGGACCATCAGTATTAACAATGAGATATAAATAGAAGCCGTGTGTAATGGAAAATAACTTTGAAAATCTGTGGAAATTACATACTTCAGGATTTAAGAGGAGAAATAATGGGCATTCAGAAAATAGTGACTGAGGAAACCAATGTATATAAGTAAACTGGAAATCCAGGGTCTGGTAACAAATAGAGCCTGAGCTCCCAGGGACCCTAACCTATATGGGACAGGAAGAGAACCACTTCCAGACACCTGTTATTTCAGAGTTCACAATCCCCTTCCCCTTCCCATCTTTTCCCTTTTTTAAATGAGAATATGGTTTCCATATTGTCCCAAGAGGCATAACTCTTTGTACTGAACGCGTGCGCACGCAGACAGACACACACACACACACACACACACACACACACACACACACACACACTGTTGTGTAACCAAAAAAAATGCATCTCAGAAAAGCTTCCCTTCTTCATTTTTCCTCAACATCTTTTCTCCTCCTGGAGTTTTTCTATGTAGCTCAAGCTGTCCTCCAACTCAAAATTCTCCTGTCTCCCGATTTGGGGGACCACAAGTGTGTGTGTCACCATGTCCAGTATCTTACACCATTTTGATAGTAAGAAACTATAAATTCTCTAGCCCCATTGCTTTAGGCAGTAACACAGACTCCATAATTAACCCTGACTGAGATATTTCCAACTGTGTTCCCCCACACGCAGCCCTCCTAGCCTAGTAACAGCTCCCTTTGGGTCTCATTTGGTGTCCTTCAGAGACTACTATGAACCTACATTGTCCCACACACAACTTTGACCTGTGGCTGAAAACAATATTCAGGTCTTTAACCAGGCCCATGAACTTGCAAACCTTCCATCAACAGTTGAACTCACCTGGCAGATGCTGCTCTGTACATGCATCAGATGTCTCAAGGATGCAGCACTTAACCCATCACCAACCAAGAGTCTGGTCTCCTGTATCCTTCCAGATCTATTTGATTTCGGAAGAGATGGCCACATCATAACACCAGCATCTTGCCAAACATATCCAGGCACACACTTCTACTTAAGCTGCAAGTAACTCTTCCTAGGGTACCACCTCAGACCTTCCTCCTACTCTGAGTTTGCCCCTGGCCTTAAGCCATCTCCAGCTCTGTCAGCTCTTCAGGCAGTGGTACCTTCTCCTCTTCCTAAAAGCTTCTTTCATTCAGGGTTCTCATCCTTCTTTTCCATAAAACTTCACCTCTGTCTATTTTGAAATGTTCTCCTAGCAGAAACTAAAATAGAAAACTCCACTAATTTTTTCATCTCTCTAATTTGCCCTGGTTTAGCTCTGGTACCCAATTTTTTATTATTGAATTATTATTTTAATGTGTTTATTAGAAAGTATAAAATGATACATGTTTTACTTTTTAAATTTTTACATCTCTATGAAGTAGTACTGTTTAAGAACTCAGACCTCTGATTAGGTTGACAGACATCAGAAGCAAACCTACTCATGGTAGAACACTTACAAAGACTTTCTCTAGAGTGACATAGAGCAGCTTAGAATCTTGACAGCCTTTATTACAATTCTATGCTCTTATTTATTAGTTAGCAAGCTCCTCCCATTAGATTTTATTGCTGCTGCCACTAAGCTTCTGAGTTCTGGTAGCTTTGTCTCTACCTGTAGAGACCTCCCTTCATTTCAACCCTGCTCTCACACTACTGTACATTCTCTGACAATATTTTCTGCAATATAAACAGTCATTCTGACAACACAGCAGTGCAGTTCTCTCGGGGAATCATTCTGGATACAGTAAAATCTAGGAATGGCCTTTATTTTCCAATAGTTAGCTAACCCATGGGCCATCATCCTCCAGGTTACCTCTGAGGCTCTCCATATCCTCCTTCTGGGGTGGTCTGGTACAGTCCTGAAGATCCTTCCCAATTATCTTGCTAAGTTTTGTAATTATATCAGATTCAATTTGGAATTTTAGACCATTATACATCCTCTTAGGGAATCTGTAATGTGATTATTCTTAAACTTTAGGCTGCTTGAATCTCTCCTGGAGAATCTGTTTCAAAGGCAGTCCCTTCCCTGTGCTTCTGATCTGTAGACCAGGAGTGGGGCCCAGGGATCTGCCGCTTCTCCAGTCAGCCCAGGTGATTCTAATGTACAACAGGGGGCTCTCTTCCGTCCCAAAACAGGCCATTCATACAGCACTGACCAAAGAGATGTTAATAGCTAAATGTGTTTATATCAGTTTATGCCACTAAAAGTCCATAGAATAGCAAAATCATCATTTCATAGATATTATTTAGGAGATTAAGTACAAGTAGTTAATTTAAGTAATTTTTAATTAATGATGGCATTGGTGGGATGGCATGCCCCAAATTGTGAAGATGGAAGCTCATGGTGATGTTTGAGGAACACGTGGACTAGGATGGCTGCTGTAAAGATTTAACAGGTTTATTTTTTTTTAAGCTCCCAGAATATTCATGTTATAACACACACGTCTTTCTAATAGAATGGCTGCATGTTGGGAATTGTCCCCAGGGTCGTTGCATGCCAGGACTGAACTCCACCACTCACCTAGATTTCTAGGTGGAATTACTATTAATATTACTTTAGTAAAAGCTAATTTTGAATATAACACATTTGAAAATTTCATGAAAGAGAGGAAATTCTCTATACCTTTATTGGAAGGTTTCCATTGCTGGCTTCTTACATATTTCTGCATGCCTTTATTCTCCCTCTCTTAGATTTGTTCATACTTAATCTCCTCTCATTTCCCTTTCCCTCCTTCCCTCCTACCCCCTCCCTCCCCTTTCAAGTGTGCACATTCTCCTTTTTTAAATACCTTTAAATTGGAAACATATTTCCCATATGGATTTGCCACTGTTTTAAATTTTAAAATACCTCACCATGCCATTAAGTAGCTTCCAAAAATTCTGTGCTAAAAACTTAGCAGCATTCCAGTGTAAAGGAAGAGTTAAGATCATGTACAAGCCAGGCTTCGAGCCCTGTTCTGCCTTGTATAGATTATTCAACTGCTCTATGCTCTGTTTCCCTATGAGTGTTAAGAATACAGCAGTGCCTGATTCATAGAATGGGAGAGCAAATGAGATAATATGGATAAAACAATGCACAGCCCAGAATGGGTCATCAAGGCATTCCTCTTTCTGGTGTTTTAAATTCTTGATTTCCGAGGAACCTGATTCTAGAAGCAATAAATGTATGTATAACAAAACAAGTGAACTTAGACACTCACTGACACCTGTGGCCCATCCATGTTGGCTTTTTGGTGATTTGCTTTTCTAAACACTTACAAAATGTCTTCTCGTTCTCAGTAAATAAAAATCCGACTTAAACAAATATAATCTCTCCTCAATAGCTCTATGGCCATCACACCCAGATATGACCATTTCCTTATGCCAATAAGCTAGCTCTAGGATCATCACGCCCAGCTCCCATTGGTTTGATCTGAGGACTACAGGACACAAACCATGTAGGTGGGAGTTATTCTTTTCAGTGTGATGATGGGGGATATCCTTCTGTATATATGTTCCTCTTATTGGTTGATGAATAAAAAACTGTTTGGTCAATAGAGGCAGGAAGATAGGTGGGACTAGGAGACAAGGAGAATTCTGGAAAAGGTAGGCAGAGAAGCACCTCAAATAGTTGCCATGTAGCCACCAAAAGAGTAACAGGTCCGGGCATTCTCTGGTAAGCCAAGACCATGTGGAAATACATAGATTTATAGAAGTGGGTTAATAATTAAGACAGAGCTAGCCAATAAGAAGTCCTAGCCATCGGCCAATAGTTATATGATTAATATAGCGTCTGTGTGCTTATTTGGGGCTGAAACGGATACAGGATTGGACTAGAAAGAAAATCAAGCTAACAGTGTGACTCTCTTGTGCCTTCTCTCTTTTACCTACTACTAAAGAAGCATATGCCTTAAGCTTGGAAAAGAAGATACTAAGCAGGACCTTCCCATGCTCTACAAGTATAGCTCTTATGTGCTGGACATGTCTTAACCATCTGCACAAGCAGAAAGCCAGTTTTCACAGTTCTAGTAGCTCTGGCCTATGCGGATTTGCCTATTTCATGTCTTGAACTTTACCCCCTAAACCCAAAATATTAGGATTGCCTCCCTCTGTCCCTCCCGATGTCCCTTACTCTCTCCCTTCTTTCCACCATTCATTTCAACTTTAAAGTCATTTTTATTTTTTTTAAGTTTTTTGAGAATGTTTTTGATCATATTCACTCCCCAGTCCCTTCCAGATCCAACACACTTCTTCCTAATCCCAACTTTGTGTCCTCATGTAGACACCTTATTGTAATTTGTGTAGCCCACACAGTCTTGGGTGTATAGCTATCCAGCAGGGACCACATTTTTTAAAAAGTGGACTCCCAGCAGCTATCTTCTGTCCACAGCTCCTCAGCTATGAGTCAGACTTCATGCTCAACAGATCTGACTGTGCTAGGATTCCTCTGGCTAGAGCTATTGCATGATGGGAGATGTTATCCTGTAAATATGTTTCTCATACTTGTTAATTAATAAAGCACTGTTGGGCCAATGAGATAGCAAGATAGGCAGGGCTAGGAGACAAGGAGGAAAGAGGAAGTGGGAAGGAGGAGTCAAGATGTAGCCCAGGGAAGAAGCAGGACGCCTGCCACGGCTCCCTGATAAGACGACCACGTGGAAATACTTAGATAAGTAGAAATGGGTTAATAATTAAGACAGAGCTAGCCCATAAACAATAATGGTAACTGGCCAACAGGATTGTATCAAATACAGAGTCTCAGAGTGTTATTTGGGACTGGTGCGGCTATGGGCCCAGACCGGCAGCAGGCGGGCTGGAGGGCATGGTGGGCCAGTGGGAAAACCCAGCCCGTAACAATTGCAGGTGATTCATTCCTGTCCTTACATTTTGGGTCTTCCTGGTCTCTCTCTTCTACAGTGTGGATATCTCGCTACTCACAGCATTTATACCTTTTTACTTTGTTGCTACAGTGGCCTTCCTCATCTCCATCACCAGAGCCTCCATCAGAAACCTTGGACTGAGCATGGTCTTTCGCCATTTACCCCACTGACCTCATATCTTACAAATTTGTAAGACAGTAGCCTTGTGATAGCGTGTATGATTTTGATTGCCATTTACCTTTATTCTGCTTTTCTATATATGTTTTTCTTCTTAATCTCAACAATGTATATCTCAGGTTGCAGTGCTGTATAGGGAACACTCATGACTGGCTTAAAATTCCAGGCAGTTGGCAGGATTCTGGCAAGCACCACAAGGCCCCACCAGAAGGACAGCTTCTCGCTGTAGTTTCTGCCATTAGCACATTTTCTTAAAATTTGCATATAGTCTACTTAAAGATGTTAGGGCTGCTCCTGCTTTATCCTGCAAAGGAAAATCCTTGATTTTGCATGCTCTGCTGTGAGTAATGGCTGCAGCCAAGAATGCACCTTCTAACGTAAACCTTTTCTGGATAATAGGCAGAGCCTAATTTTTCAGATTCTGTACTCTATAGTTCAGTAATGCCCAGAACTGTGTAATCACAAACTAGGAAAGCAGTACTTAAAACTATAGATACAGTTCTAATGCTAGAAAATTAACCTTTCTCCAGATTCCTCAGCTCTGCATGTAACATCTCGTCTGTTTTCCTCTCTCTCAGAGAAGATAAATGTGTACTTGTATATGCACATACACACATATATGTACCATATACATATGTGAATATTTAATGATACCTTACCACTAAGAATAAAGACATTTTTTGACATACCCGTAAGACTGAAAATTTAACAATGATGTGATATTATGAATTATGCTGACTGCAATCAATCTTTCATAATTGTCTCTTTAATCTCTTTTGCCTAATTTTTTTCTTTCTCTTTTGCACCTGAGATATGTATTTTGTTATTATCTGTCCTGTTTTGTTCCATGGAATATTTCTTAATTTTAATTGGGAGGTTGCTTTATAACAATTAAATTCATGTTGTCCTGGGATTAGGAGGAGACCTTAATTAATTAAGTGACTTTTTGTACATCAAATTAGGGACCTCCTGGTGACAGGTTGTATCTCAGTGGTGATGTTAAATGTGGCCTGTTGATGAGGTGGTAGTTGCCTTGTGAAAGGTAGTATCTCCTTGTGACAGGCACATTGCCCTCTATATTAAATAGAGATCTATGGAGGGAATTTCAACAACTGACTCCTAAATGTTCTTTCTTCCTTATTAATGTTTTCTTAGCACACAAATAAACTTTGACACCTCCCACCCCCAGTGCCTTTCACATTTTTCATCTTACATTGCCCTCTTCTGATGGGGGATGTCCTTCTGTATACATGCTTCTCTTATTGGTTGATGAATAAAACATTGATTGGTCAATAGCCAGGCAGGCAGGGAGTATGGGGGTGGGGCTATGAGAGAAAAGAGGAAGGAGAGAGAGGGAAGCCACGAGGGAGACACCATGTAGAGACCAGGAAGATGGGACATGCCAGGCATTCTCTGGTAAAATAAGACCATGTAGAAATACATAGATTAATAGTTATGGGTTAATAACTAAGAGAGAGCTAGCCATTGGCCAATAATTTTATAATTAATATAGCATCTGTGTGTTCATTTGGGGCTGAAGGGTGACAGGACCTGGCAGGACAGATACTTCCATATTCACTCTTTTTGATATTTGTCCTTTGATATAAACCTATGTGTGTAATGTGAAAAAAAAACACATATGTGTATATACACACATATGTATGTACATATATAGACATGTGTGTGTATATACACACATATGTACATACATACATACATACATACATACAGACATACATACATACATACATACAGTGCCCCCTCATATATATTCAATTACCGTTGTTCATGTTCTGGTGTACCACTTGCCTGTGTAATTTTTCTGATCATGCAATTCAAATTACCACAAATCCCAAAGATTAAGATTCTCTCAAACTAAGGGTCTTATTTATTAATTTTTTATCATCTAAAACTTATACAATTTGTTTTGGCCACATTCACCCCTTCTCCTCCATCTCCCCTGTTGTGTATTGGTTTAGGGGTTAATTAGATGGTCTCATTTAGTTCATACTGGGCCTTCACCCACAATGTAGTTGAGGCTAACCTTGAACTAGGAATTATTTTGCATTTGTTTCCTAAGTGCTGCAATTACGGGCATATGCTAAGATACCCTGGCCCTGGTTTTTCTATGAGTTTTAATGATACGTTTTTAATGTTGACTATATTCAGTATCTGAACCTTGTACAATTGTCTTCAAAAGCAAAATGAATAAAGACCACAGTTCCTCAGCTTTGTGCTAAACATTCCACATGCCTTACTTCACTAACTCTTACCAAGTCCTGTAAAGCAAGTACTATTTATATTTTTATTGAAATATCTTTGAGATCTGTAATGAACATACGTAGATATTATACCACAAAATGAACATTTGGGGCAAAGCACATACGAGTGTTCACAAAGAGAAGAAAGAACCAAAATTTCCTCCATGTCCAGCAGATAAAACATTTGTGCTTTTGAGGAACGTATGGCTGCGTGTGCTTGGTTAGTGCTTTAATGTCAACTTACAATTTCACAGCACATCATGGGGAGCTAAACACACATAACTGCATAACTAACTGCACAGCAGACGATCTAGTAACTCACACTTAACTAACTCGCCAGATTCATAGGTCCACTCTATCCTTCTTGTGAAGTCACATTCCATGGTGCCAGCCAGCATCACAGTATGCACAGCCCCAAAGGCTCTGTAAATACACCCTTGTGTTATCTGTTGTTCACTGACTGAGAGTCAGTTATATTTGTTCCTCAACATGCTTTGGATAATTAGACTTGCAATATTTTAACTGATTAAATTAAGCACATTTTAATTAAAAGTATGAAGATTATCAAATTGGGAGAAGAAAAGGTGTAGTTGTTCTGAATCTAAGGGTTGAATGTTGTAGAAAGTCTCATCTTAAAATTATTATCATGTATGTTCATAGCAGAATTATTTGTAATAGCCAGAACCTGGAAGCAACCTAGATGCCCCTCAACTGAAGAATGGTTAAAGAAAACGTGGTACATTTAAGCATCGGAATACTACTCAGCAGCAAAAATACAATGAAATCTTTAAATTTTCAGGTAAAGAAGAAATCATACAGAGTGAGGTTACTCAGACACAGAAAGACAAACATGGTATATACTCCCTCATAAGTGGATGGATATTAGACATAGAGCAAAGAAAAACCAGCTTACAATTTATAACCCCAGAGAAGCTAGGAAACAAGGAGGACCCTAAGAAAAACATACATGCCCCCACAAGAAGGGGAAAGGGACAAGATCTCCTGAGTAAATTGGGAGCACAGGGGGAGGGGAGAGGGAGAGAGATAGGAGAAAGAGGAAGGGAGAAGGGGAGAGGAGAGCATGAGTGATCAGAAAGGTCTAGTTGTGGAAAGAACACAGAACGAGAACAAGGAAAGATACACCTTGGTGGAGAGAGGGAGCCTTTATGGACTGAACGAGAAACCTGGCACTAGGGAAATTTCCAGGAATACACAAGGATGACCCCAACTAAGAGTTTAAGCAATAGTGCCCTTCCCCTATAATGAAACTACTTTATAACTACTATAACTATTATAAATGCCATCCTATAGCCTTCGCCCAGTAGCTGATGGAAGCAGAAGCAAAGATTCACAGTTAAGCATTGAGCCTAACTCCTGGAATCCAGGAGAGGGAAGAGTGATGAGCAAAAGGGTCAAGACCAAGCTGGAGAAACACAGAAACAGCTGACCTGAACAAGTGGGAGCTCACAGACCCCAGACTGACATCTGGGGAACCAGCATAAGACTGAACCAGGGCCCCTGAAAGTGGGTGTCAGTTGAGGGACTTGGGCAGTCTATGGAGCCACTGGCAGTGGAACTAGTATTTATCTCTAGTGCATGAATGGACTTTGGGAGCTCATTCCTTATGGAGAGATACGCCCTCAGCCTAGATACAAGGGGAGTGCTTAGGTCCTGCCCCAAAAGATGGATAGAGTTTGATGCTTCCCCATGGGAGGCCTCACCCACCCTGGGGAGTGGATGAGGGAGTGGGACAGGGAGATGTTGGGGATAATGGGAGGATGGGAGAGAGAGGGAACTGGGATTGGTATGTAAAATAAGGTTGTTTTAAATTTAAATAAAATTAATTTAAGATTGTTATCATAATAGTATGAGCAAGAAAAGTTTAAGAGACTGAACTTGGAGTTGTAAAAGGCCCATTGGGCTCTACATTCAGATTGCCCCCAAATATCTCCTTCACTTGAGAGAATTTGACACTGGAATTCTATGCATCATGGATATGATATATGCAAAAGGAGTCATATACAAATCTACACTGAAAAGGGAAGGAAACATCAAAAATATTGTCAAATGAGTATGCATGAGTTACTGTATTTTGGTTTTTGGTATTTTTGTCTTTAACAAATGTCTGATTACTTTTCTCTGCTCACTCGTTGGGTTGATTTCATAAAATGAAAGTTGTACTACAAAGTTTTAATTTGGAAAGAGTTTCAATTATTTTTTATCTTTAAAATTGTTTTATTAATTCTTTGAGAATTTCATACAATGTGTTTTGGTCATATTCACTTCCAACACCTCCCTTTAAGTCTCTTCAGATCCTTCAGATCCAAACCTACCTCTCTATTACCTTCAACTTTCTGTCACATATATATGTATACATATATATGTGACATATACATATACATATATATACATAAATTACCTGTTATACATTATAAATTATATATATATTCTTAGGGTATTTATATACCATGAAAATGATAACTGTTACAAATGAAATGTTATAAATGTTATATAAAGTTTAATTGGGGTAGCTCTCTTATATTTCAGAGGTTCAGTCCATTATCATCATGATGACAAGGAGTTTGGTGGCATGCAGGCAAACATGGTGGTAGCTGAGAGTCTTATATCTTGCAGGCAACAGGAAGTCAACTGGCACACTGGGCAACATCCGAGCGTAGGAAACCACAAAGTCCACCTCCACAGTGACATACTTTCTCTAAAAGATCATACCCACTCCAACAAAGCCACACCTCCTAACAGTACCACTTCCTATGAGATTATGGGGGCCAATTATATTCAAACTACCACATATCTATTATTATATACAATATACATTAGTGTGTGTGTGTGTGTGTGTGTGTGTTTATATTCTATCAATTCCAATTTGTGTTGTCTGTACATGTCTAGGTATAGAGCCGTCCACTGGAACAAGGTTGATCTACCAGGACCTATACCCTTAAAGAAAACTGACTCTTCCCTCTCCAGAAGCCATCAACTGTCCATAGCTCCTCAGTTAAGGGTTGAGGCTCAGGAACCTCTCCCTGCTTCATGCTAGAATGCAGACTGGCTTGGTCTTGTTCAGGCAAACCACAGAACCTCAAGTTCATGAGTGCAATAAACCCACCGTGTCCAGAAGACACTGCTTTGCTCCCGTCCTTCCTGACCTTTTACAGACTCTTTGTTCAACCTTCCCTTTCGTTATGGTCATGAGCCTTGCGAAGTATATCACATTGGTGGCCAAGCGCTCCTGCATCACTTACTCTTGCATTTTGACCAGCTGTGCTTTTCTGTGTTAATCGTTATCCGTAGAACAAGGAAACTTCTTTGATCCGGTCTGAGAATTTTCTTTAAAATGTGTGTGGACAAATAGAACTTTAGAGAGTAGTTTAATGCTGTGTCTATTAAGCAAAATAATTGCAGTAGGTTCACCCTGGGATCAGAGCTCCTCAACCAAAGATTCTTGGCTAGATTTTCAATATTGGCATGTTTCCTCTTGTACACTGGGCCTCAAATTCAATCAGAAAGCAGTTGGTTACCCTATAGCATTCATGCCACAATTGCAGCCATGGACCTATCTTGCCACGCTGGTCTCTTGTTATTGTAGTGTATAAGGTTCACAACTGGGTGAGACTATGAATGACTTTCATCCCGGGACTGAAGAACTAACTTCCTTACTACGAGAGCAGCACCTACTCAACTTCCCTTCTCCTCTGGCTCATGTGTACGGTTCTTCAGCAATAAACTTCTTCCTGCCAAGTTCTGTTGGACAAAAGAGCAGTGCAGACACCATATATGATTATGGGGGAACTCAGGGACACCCATGACCAACAACTCAAGAAGAAATAGCCTACATATACCACTGGGTTTTTTATATGGCAACCTATGACTTTTGGAATCATCAGAATCCCCTATATAGGGTAATTTCAGTTAAACTCTTTCATGTGAACACACATGCATTTAGGAAGTTTATAAAATAGTGCCTCTATGGCATCTTCAACCATCCTGAGTAGTCCCTTCCCAAACCATCTCCTCTGCCATACCATCCTATCCCTCTTCCCATTTAAACCTCCCTCCCCACTGCTTCCTTTCCCACCTTATATCACCCATATTCTTCTATTAAATATTCCTTTCCCTCTTCACCCTTGTAGTTTCCTCTATTCTACAAGTCCTCCAAACTAAGCACATGAGTCTAAAATGAAATGTTCAGATCCACTTTAGTTATTCTTAGGTAAAGTGTCTGGCTCTTTATACAGTCTCAAAGAGCAATCTTTGGAACTGTTGGAATCTGTATTGAGATGACCACGACCCAAACGACCACAGCAGATGAGTTTCTGGTGTCCTGACCTGGAAAATGAACACTCCTTGCAAAAGGGTGCTCAGGTGAGGCTTGTGCATATTGGACACAAGTGAACAACAGCAGGAAACACAGTGGACTTTGTAGCTACTTCTGTTAAGTGTTGTACATCATTTGTACTGAACACGTGTCTCAGAAATCTCTGGCACTTTTTCATTCCCCCAAGTTATCTAGCACCGTCCCCGCTCTTCCTATATTGGACCTTTAAGAAATTAGCCAGACTCATCAAATCATGGGACAATTTTTCAAAGGCCAACCTTCCACAGCCTGCCTTCAGACTGTGGCATACTTACCCAGCTCTGTCCTCTCAGTCAGGGGTTCCAGCTTTTATTAGACTTCTGGACATGATTGCTACTGGATGACCCATTGCTACTGGATGACCCACCACAGTAGGACATTGCAGTTCATCCGGTAGGCACTTAAATATCTGTGGGTGATGTCTCTTTTCACATCTAAAAGTTATTCAGTAGCTCAAATGATGCCTACATGACTGGGACACAGAGGTTATACTCAGAAGTTAGAAGGTCCCCTGTATGTGATTGGGAACAAGAAGAGCTATACCCACATGACAGCCCCACCCCCGACACTGTGGTCTGTCCTTAAAGTAAACCTGGGTGCAGAACCCTCTCTCCCCCAGCATGCTAGAGAGCCACCCTCCCTTTTCAGGGAGGCAAAGTCAGCTGCACACACAAGCTTGAGCATCAGCACATAAACACAGCCATGTCATGTTGCATCATGTCACGCTGACCGGTGCAGCTCCACTGCTGACTGAATTTGATTCCGACTCCTCTGGCAGACATCTGAGCCCAGAGAGCCCTTCACTTTACCCCACCTTCCCAGATCTCTTCTACAACTCCCATGGGACATGCTAGAAACCTTTCCCATCAAATAAACCCCAATTGTCACCCGAATCATTGTCCTCTTCCAACTCTGTCCCCATTTCTGTTCATTGACATCTTCTATCCCCATCAATGCCCCAGTCAACTGTTACTCCTCCTCAAAGCCTGTCTGGACTTCTCTAACTAATGGTCATGTCTTCCTCCAGACTCCTGGCATGGTCTGACTCCTCTTTCATTTTGTACTCACTCCTTATGCTCCTGGAAGCAGCTTTGCCCACCTCGTGTATCCTGTAATCCTGTGCTCAGTTAGTACCTTGTACACAGAAAGTATTAACTTTTAAATATTTGATAATTGCCAATTGAATTGTTTAAGTTCTTGACTAGAACCAATGAGGAATCATTTTTAGGACTTAAGAAGCTCTATAGATTTGGGATGAAAATATACTGCTCTAAACTGCTCTAAACTGAAAATATACTGCTGGAGCCCAATATTTAGAATTTAGATAGACTATTTGATTTACAGAGCTTTTCCTTTATGCACTCTAAAAATAGATTGTTTATTCCAAGGCAATTTTTATCTATTGAATAATAGGAAAAACATTACTTCTCTTCTAACTTGGATGCTTTAAGAAGTAATGTCTCCAATACTTTTACTCATATTGCTAGTTGTCTTTAAAGAATTAATAATCTTCTAAAAAGCAAATAATTTACAATTATATTTACTTTTTTATTTTTCTTTTCTTTTGGGCATTGAGTGGTCAGATGTGTAATCATAAATATTGATACTTCCCATAAATTCAGGGCACTATTCCATATAGATAAGGTATTTCTATAATTTATTATTGATATAGCCCATAATGATATGGCTATTTGCTTTTTGTCAGTTTGTCACAGAGTTGGGTGGCAGGCAGCTGAATCAGCACTTCAGAACTTTCTCTATTACCCTTCTGATCAGCACAGAGTGTGACATTGACAGCATTATGGATCACTTGGCATCTTCCCCCTCCTGATTTTTCCTTCTACTTTGTTCTCTTGGGGCTAAGGGCCATTTCAAGGTGGACTCTGTGCATTAAATATGCGTGCTGTATGACTACAGGACCAGGATGGTGCACACTAATGATCTCGTTGAAGATTCTGTCTTCAGTTTATCCCTAGTGTGATGCACTCAGCTAGATCATGATGAGCCAACACCTTCCCAGTTCTATTCATTTCTTTGACCTGCTTGAAGGATTTCCATAGAAGCCATTCTAGTCCGTGCATCTTTTTAAAATTTGAGGAAATTTCCCTTCAATGTGGTCACTGGGTGCAAATTTGGAGCATCTAAGAATTAAATGCATAAGAGACCAAAAACAAATGAACAGAACAAAACAAAGCAAATAAAACCCTTTTGTTGGTCTCAGAATAATAACTGGCTTCACTACTTAAATGCAAAATTGCTGGTCTTGAAAGATAGTGAAAAATAACTTAGTTACCTCTCTTTAAAATTTTGTCCTGAGCCAGGCGTTAGTGGCACACACCTTTGATCCCAGCACTGGGGAGGCAGAGGCAGGCAGATCGAGGCCAGCCTGATCTATAGAGCGAGTTCCAGGACAGGCTCTAAAACAATACACAGAAACCCTGTCTCAAAAAAAAAAACCACAAAAAAAAAATTGTTTTCCTGTCCTGATAACAACTTACCCTGTTCTAGCCTGTCAAACATGAATACTTTCAAACAACTGACTCCTAACTCCGTGTTCTGGGTGCTATTCAAAAGGTGATCAGCATCCCTTTAGCCCTGTACCCTCTTTAGAAATACAGGAATTTAAATTTAAGTCTCTCTTTTGTCATCTTTGGTTTGCAGAGCAATTATAATACACCAGAGGCTTCACTTGTGCAATTCTTTCTGCCTAAATTCTCTTGCACAGCTATGCACTTGGCTTGCGCTGCTATGGCTGTGGGCTTTTTACTCACGTGTACCTTTGCTGCTCATTGGGAGGTGCTATTCTGTATGCTGACCTGGTCACCCAATTACAAAGATTTCCCTGCTGTATTTTCTCCAAAGCCCTAGTTACTACATGAATCATTATGTGCATTTTTATGTATAATCTGTTTCCCTCTGCCACTGGAAGCTGCTTGAGGAAGAGAAGTCAACAATTCCATGTGACACTGTGTATCCAGCTGCTGGAAGATGCTGGAAATCATGGTCAGTGTGTACAACAGATATTTTCTACATAAAAATAAGTGAAATTAGTGCTGTTTTCTTAACTGCCCCAATCATCTTCCTAAAACGCAAGTATGATTGTGTTATTGTGTTTATAAGCTTCCAAGAGGTCCCCAGTACCTACAGAATCAAAGTCAAACACATGTCACCAATCTTTCCATCCCTCCTTCTCCACACTTACTCCCTATGCCTTAAAAGTTGGCCGCACAGAACCACTGGGCATTGTCAAGCTATCATGTCTGTCCACTTTTGATCACATTGTTTTTTTGACCGATGCTGATGGCTTCCTGGGCACGTCCTGTTACCCATCAGTACGTAGGTGAAATGTGAGTTCTGCTGGGATGCTATCATTCCTCGGTTCCCTCACCCCCAGCCCCCGCTCTGCACACAGAATCAGCTGGTACATTTCCAAGGCCCTTGCTTTCATTTCCAACACCCAAAACACAGAGTTACAGTTATTTCTGCATCTGTTTTTCTTCGCCTTCTAGCCTTTTTTTAAGTTGTATTAGTTACTTTTGTTGCCGTGATAAAAAGTAACTTATGGAAGTGTTTCTTTTGGCTTAGGGTTCTAGAGAGGGAGTCCTCACTGGCTGAGGAGCATGGCAGCAGGCAGCTGGAGCCGGAAGATGTAAGGTCGCGACTTTACCTGCGCTCACGAAGCAGAGAGAGTGAACCGGACATGGGGTAAAGCGATAAACTCTTAGGTCTTCCCCTATCTTCCTCTTCCTCCTAAAGATTCCAAGCCTCTCCAAACAACATACCAACAAAGGACCAAAGTGTTCTAATATGGGAGCCTTCAGGGGACTCTGCACATTCAGACCACCACACTAGCCTTTGCTTTCCCAGTCCAAATAACGAAAGGAGAGTATGTTGCAGGGCTTTGCATAATGCTCCTTCCTCTCTCTATTCCTAGCCATGACTCAAATGAGTCTGTTCCGGTTTTGACACATGAGCTGTCTTATCATAATCTTTCAGTGCTAGCAAGTGCCATAAAAATTGTCATTGTGCACAATTTTTTTTTTAATGGAATGATTGATGGATGGTGAGTAAGTATACACATAGATACATGTATTACTAGAGGCCACAGGTCTAGGTCCTTTCCTGTGCACCTCCCCCTTTATAAAAAAAAATTCTATGTTTCTGCATAACTGCTTCATTACCATTCTTTCTGCCATGTACAATTATCTCCTCATGTGCCCAATTAGATAATCCCACATGATCTGGAGAGTATAAATGATGAATTGAAGATCCATGTGATGAACCTTGGGGACCTAAATTCTTTGGTGTAGAAAAGGAAAGAGAAGGTTCATCTGAGTCCAGGTTGAAAACTGGACAGGAAAAAAAAAGTGTTCTGCGTACAGAGCAGCACTTGAAATCTTTGAACTTTGAGATGTATTAATTCAGTCTTTAGGAAATAAACAACGAATGAGGAAAAGTTAGAGACGCACGCATAGGAAATGGTTTCACACTTGATGACACAGGATGTAGCAATTTCATCAAGGCAGAAGGAAGGTCAGAGAAAGGATACAGAGGAGCTGCCACAAATCACCATCACCATCAACAGGCCGAGCCTGCCAGCCTGTCAGAAGTAGCCTGTGTTGAAAGAAAGGTGTAAATCCCTCACCACATAGTAAGTCTTACAATCCTATGCTGGAAAAGCCATTTCTTTCTAAGTCCATTCAGGAATCAAAATATGACCCCAGTGAGTAGCGCTGTTCCAAGCTAGTGATTACCCACACAGAATGGGGAAAAGCAATGTACTTACAGTACAGAGTCAGGAAACAACAGTCCTTTGAAAGTGTGGCTGGCTTCCATGCCTGAAACTTGCAGCCCATGGCCCTTGGCACCCTTCATTCATATTTCTTTTCACTGGAACCATGAATGTGCATCTTTCTCCACTCCAGCCACAGAGTTCTTATCTACCACTCTCCCCGAAGGCCCTATATCTCCACAGTCTCTAGATCTTTGTCTTCAGATGGTAATTTACTTGTGGAAATCCTTTTCCCGGTTTTCTTCATGGTATTCTATTGTTCAGATGAGAGGATGCATTTCTTTATGCCCCTCAAAGCGTGGTCTAATTAACTGTTGGCCAGGAGAATGATATCCACAATGTTGCACACAACTTCTAGCCTGTTTTCATAGCAGGCGAGGGTGTCATTACGTTTACTAGACCTGGTGGTGAGTTGTTCTAACTCTGTGGATGAGGGCAAAGCAACCAGATAAAGGGAACTAAGGCTTTTATTAATTTCTCAGAGCAAAGGCACCAGCTAGCTCAGTCTGAAACCTAGACGAAGAATGATTTAATGTGTTGTTTTGGACCCCTGTCACCGCAGCTGAGCTCAGAACCAAAGTTGTACAGCAGCTTCATGAAGCGGCCTGCCCACAGAACAAGTTTTTCCATCTCTGTTTTGCAATTTCATTCCTTTGCTCCCAGCTCTCCACGCGTGGAACCTCCCGCCTTTCTTCCAGCTTGGCACTCCGTTTCCTGACCCTGTCTGTACATGTCATGCCCTACAGCATCAGTATCACAGCCTGTCAGGATGCCAACATCATCTCAAATCCACACGCTCACTCTTCTATTGTGGCTGTCCATTTCCCTTGTCTATTCCATGCATCCTCCTTCTGGCTGCCTAACCCTACTCTTTTTCCCTCTTTGTCCTGTTCTGTGACCCAGAAGCTAATAACACACACAGACTGTATAAACCAGACTGCTGTGTCTTTCAGCTTCTAGTTAGATTTGTCCCACATGTGTTAGGAGGTTGGAAGATCTTAGAAAAAGATGTTTGAGTGGTTATTTTCCCAACTTCCCCTCTGGTGGGTCACAAGTCTGACTTCTCTGTTACTCTAAGTAAGTGCACCACACACTTTGTGGGTCTAAATTCTGCCAGGCTGCGATGATGGGAACTGCTTGGTGACTCTCCTGTCCTGATGCTTTGCCATTTCTTATACTTCCCTTAATTCTCCCTCACACTTAAAAATGTTTTTGTTGTTAAATGCTTTTCAACATAGATATTTTTAAAAAAAAAAATTTGCCTCCATTTACTTCTGGGTCCCTGGTTTATGACATGCCTCATTTGACTGTCCCCAAACTCTGACAACATAAGTCAAGGATCAAGACAGGTATTTTTCCATCCAAGACACCCTATTCATACTTTTTCTCATTACTCCTCATAGAGTTTTTTTTTTTTTAAAAAAAAAGGCATACAAAGTGAATTCCAGGACACTCAAAACTACACAGAAAAATCCTGTCTCAAAAAAAAAAAAAAAAAGTAAAAGAAAGAGAGTAAAAAAAAAATTCACATAAAGATGGAAAATATACAGAGTCTGGATACTGTATGCTGGCTTTAAATTGTTTGCTGAAAACAGAGATACTAAAACACATTTGATTATAAATCCTGCTGGAGTAATCCAATCTACATATTTTGAAAATACCTTAACTTCAAAATTTAAGTCTAAGTACATGTTACTTTGGAAAAGAGGTTCTGCTTTTGTTTCCACAGAAGGTGAAAAGCTGTGGATTCTTTCCAGACTAACATGATTTGATCAAGCAAAACACCTGAAGCAGTGGCCCAGGTAATCCAGCATCCAAACCAGCTGAGATGATGCTGCCTTGCAGACTACTTCAGCCAGAATTTGGCCAGGCTTATGGGTTTTCTCAGCATCCCTATGGTATTGACAGAGCCCCCAAACAGCAGGAAGCAGTTTGGGGAGAATGATGCCCAAATTCCCAAATATTGTTTATAAATGTTTGTTTTCATTTAAATGGGGCTGATTATACATGGTTAATGGTCACAGTTAATCTCCTTCTAAAGTAAAAAAGAATATGGTATAGAAATAAATGCTTTGTATTGGTATGGATTTTGATTTATTGATATAAATTTAAGGTAAATTTTACTATAGGTATATTTCTATTCTTGTTTAGATATTGTGTTTATACAGTTCATTTAAAAAATGAAATATATACAGGTTATAGTCACCTATAATGTTAAAACTCAGTTAAGTTTTCTAGTTATACGGAGATATATTTCAAATGAATAGGTATTCTTCAAAGCCTTTCAAAGGTCTTCAGAATATGGCATTTAAAATGGTTTATTAGGGTTTTTCATGACAGTGAGAAACAACTATTCCTGGCAACACCAATTATTTCAGAGAGGAAGATGGGCATCAAAGACACTCATTATGGAGTTTGCAATCAGAATTGCAGAAATAGCAATTTGGACAAGAAACTGCCCTTGCCTAGACTGTTTGACTGCATGCTGTATAAACTAGACATGAAGAACCCACAGGAAAGTAACTGCTGAACTTGCAAAGCAATATGGACATTCTCAGGGTTCCTGCTTCATGGAAGAGTCTGCCAGACATTCTGTAGGACACAGAGAAAATGACTGACAAACTGCCAATACAAATGAACAGTTTCAAACTTCCTGCTTCACTGAGAAGTCTGCCAGATACTCTAAACCTATGGACTGAAGATGGATGCCTCAACGTTACAGAAGAACTTTGGGTGACTCTTCAGACAACAAGATGTCTCTGTCAAGGGTAGAAGTGAATGGAATTGAAACAAACAAGTAAATATAAATCTGAATAATCAAACAAAGAGTTGGATTTTTGAAGGATAAATAAACTCTCTTAGCCAAACTAACAAACAGAAAGAGACTGAAAAAGAAAGGCTTAAATTAATTGAAGATTATTACAATTGGAGATGAAAACAGAGCTAGTACATCAGACACCACTGAAATCTATAAAATTATGTTTAACTTTGAAAACATATAGTCCACTGAATTTGAGAACAAATGGGTGAATTTCTAGATATGCTTAACCAATAGCAAAGTGGGAGAAGAGGAGGAAGGCAAAACTGTGTGGTTGAATGAAAAATAAATAAATTATTAAATAATTTTATAAATTAAAACGAGATGAGATAAACAATTTTAACAGATCTATAGCAAGCACAGAGGCTAGAGTACTTATTAAAATTCTGCCCATTAAAAACATTCAGGCCTAGATGGACTCATTAGTGAATGCCCCAGTCCTTCAGAGAAAAGGTCAACACCAGTGCTTCTAAACTATTCCCCAACATAGAAAAGAATACGGCCAAACTTTATGAAGCTAGTATTACCCCAATATCAAAACCATATAAAGACAAGCATACAAAAAAAAGGAAGGAAGGATGGAATGAACAAAGGAAGGAATGAAGGAAGGAGAAAAACTTACAGATCAATTTCCATGATGAACTAATTTGCAAAAACTATCAACAAAATACTTGCAAATTGTACTCAACCAAAAACATTAAAAAGATCGTTCACTGTCAATGAGTAAGGTTTGTTCTGAATATGCAAGAATGCTTCAATGTATGTAAATCAATACATTCTATAAATTAAATAAATGGGCTCAAGACAGAAATCACAGCCATCTTGATAGACACAAAAAGGGCTTTTGACAAAACCTAACAGCCCTTCATGTAAAAAGTTCTAAAGAAACCCAGAATATATGGAATATATCTCAAGATAATGTATATTATATGAAAAACCTATAAACCAATATTATATTAAATTGGCAAAACTCAAATATTTACACTAAAATGATTAACAAAATGTGGATGTTTACCTTCTCCCATCTTATTCAATATAGAACTAAGAGTTTTATCTAGAACAGAAAGTCAAGAGAAGAAAATAAAAAGGATACAAATAGGAAAGGAAAAAGTCAATGTTTCTCTATTTGCTTATGATAAGACTCTATACATAAGGGACCACAAAGACTCCACTAAAAACTCTTATAAATGATAAACACGTTCAGCAAAGTGGCAGGATACAAAGATAACATAGGACAATTGTTTCTGTACTGATAACAAACAAACTGAAAAGGATATCAAGGACATAATACCATTTACTATAGCCTAAAAAAAGTATATCCTGAAATAAACATAACTGTGGGTATGAAAGACTTCTGTAATGAAAACTTTAAATACAGAAGAAAGAAATTAAGGAAGACACTAGAAGCTGGTAAGCTCTCCCACACTCATCAGTTGGATGAATCAATATTGTAAAAAGGCTCTCTTACCAAAAGCAATCCACAAATTCAATACAATCCAGAGACATTCTTCACATGTGATACAACCTCCCTGTGAGTTATTGGCCAGAGAAGCCTTAAAGGTTTTCCAAATACCGCAGGCTCTGGCCGTTGCTCTTATTTTCCCATCATAACTACGTGGTAAAAACCCTATGCTAAAGATAAAAACCACTTTTATTGTAGGACAAAGAAACTAAACTGCTTTAATCTTAACATCTCCTCCCTGGTGGCTAGATTTCACAGTGACAGAAGGTACAATGCAGACTACTGGGGCAGAAAATTCTTCAGTGACATTATCTAGCAGTGAACACTAATTCAACAATACTTGTGAACTTATCAGTCAAAATATACCCATCAGTACAAAAGTTGCATAACTGATGCAGGAGTAACCAACTTCTTTCTAATTTTATTTGAGACCTGCTATACAGGACCTGCCTAGTACTGTAAACTTGATCAAAGCCCATGGCTTGGGAGGCCTTATGTAGTTGGGGGCATCCACTACTGTTGTTTTGCTAAATGGACATGTGTCAAACTACCTTTTAATATTCATATTTATACCCATAGATTAGTGCTAGTCTCAACCTTGTTGAGAAAAAATTCTTTTTCAGTGAGCAATAGTTAATACAGGGACTCAAAACTGGCCAAAGTGCTGAGAATAAATGCTGTTGAGTTCTAAGTCCAAACTGGGACATGTATGTCACACACCTCCATCAGAACTCAGGGAATATTGTGGAAGAGAGGGCAGAAAGGATGTAGGGCCTGGGGTATGGGGAGTCGTACTATGAATCTTCTGGACTTGGCATGGCTGACACACTCATAAGCTCCCTGCACTTATGGCTATAACTGCATAAGAATTTCAGAAGATGAGGCGAACAAGATTAAAACTGGATAGTTTAAGTCTTGCACCTAAAATTTCTATCTAGGAAGAGAGGACAATAACGGTCACAGTCTAATCTTCAACCTCATCGAAGACCTGAGAAGGAAGACAAAGATACTAGGGTAAGTGGAAAGTGCAAGCAAGAGACTTCCAACAGGGGCAAGCAAAGACAGAAACAGCAGGCAACCAGCTTTGGCTAAGGGCTAGTGTAATTGCCTGACCAACACAGAAGCAGGGAGGTTGGAAGACTGTCTTACCCTGCCTTGGCAGGGTTCAGTGGTCTCTAAGTATATCTCCTGCAATCACAGTATGACAGCATGTCCAAAGTCAGCTGTCGAGGTGGGGGCAATTCTTTGCCCCGGAGGCCATTAACTGAAGAGATGATGAACTCCAGATGAAGTGAAATTGGTGCCCAACATAGTCTCGGGAATAGCTCGGTGCTGTCAGGAGCAATTGTGTCTCATGTCAACAGAATACTAATATTAAAACATTTAAATGTCATATTCTGTAGGTCTTTAAATATCTATGTCTGACTAACATCATAGGTTTAAGAAACATAAGTAACTAAAATCTGTAATTCTCAGAAACATAGTTGCCCAATGGCTGAAGCTTCCCAAAATAATTTAGGACAATGACTTCAAAAATGTAACTATATAAATATATATAGTTCTCAATAACAGAGATAGAACTGAAATGTCTTGACTAGAGGTAGAACTGTAAAGTGTAATATGATAAAAATATCCTAAGTTGTATCAATATGCAAAATGTATATATATATATTAAGATATTTTATATTTGTGTGCAAAACATTGTTTACAAAAAGAAGACCCTATACAGTCAACATACAAAAATCTAACAATTTAAGTTAACTATAGCTAATATTTGCTAAAATTAGTTCACAAGAAGATATGTTTATCTACCTATATCCCATCCTATTACAACCAATCTCTTTATAAAGAAAAAAAAAGATTATGGTATAGAAACAAATACTTTGTATTAGAATGGATTTTCATTTATTGATACAAATTTAAAGTCAATTTTGTTTTATGTATATATCTCATCTTATTTAGGTATTGTGTTTATATAGCTCATTTTAAAATGGAATGTATAATTAAGATCAGATTATAGATAGTTACCTATAATAGTCAAAACTTATAGTTAGGATTTCTAGATATGCAGAGATATTTGCGATGGATAGTCTTCAAACATTTCAAAGACCTACAGAATATGACATTTAAAATGGTTTAGGGTTTTTCATGACAAAGAGACACAACTGCTCCTGTCAACACCAATTACTTCAGAGAGGAGAATGGGCATCAAAGAAACTTGTGGAGTTTGCTTTCAATGTATGATGTATAGACTGGACATGAAGGACCCACAGGAAAGTGACTACTGAATTTACAAAACAGGGAGAGTCTGCCAGACAGTCTGCAGGAGACAAAAAAAAAAAAAAATGACTGACAACCAATACAGGCATACAGTTTAAAGTTTCCTGCGTTGCTGAAAAGTCTGTCAGACACACTGTGGCCTATGGGCCAAAGATGGATACTCCAATTTACAGAAGAATTTGGATGGCTGTCCATGCAGTGAGATGTACCTGTCAATTCTAGAGTTTATATATTATCCTTCTGTGGTCTTTGATGGAGTTAAAGACTAATCGTTATGATTATAGTTTTCCTTGATTATGATAAAAGATAAGTTATATTTAAGACTTCAGACTTACAAAGATAGATGATAAAATATTTTCTTTGAATCTTGATAAATGTTAATGGACTAAATATTGTAAAATAGTGTAACTATAGTTCTTACTTAACTGTGTTGTTATACATAATTTGACTATGTTAAAGTTCAAACCTTTTTTTTATTTAGACAGAAAAGAGGAGATGATGGGGAATGGTTTTCTATATATGTTTATCTTATTGGTTGATGAATAAAACACTGTGGCCAGTAGGGCAGCATGATAGGCAGGTCTAGGAGATGAGGATTCTGGGAAATGCTGACAGAGTCAGTCACCATATAGGCTGCCGGAGGAGTAACACCATGCTGACCATTACCGGTAAGCCACAGGCTCGTGGCAATACATAGTTTTATTTTTTAAAAAATGGGTTAGTAATGAAGACAGAGAGAATCAATAAGAAGCCCTAACCAATGGCCAGCAGTTTCATAATTTTATTTGGTAGCTGTGAGGCGGCTGCAGAAATGGGCAGAAATTCTGTAACACAGGTGGCTTGATAACTTTTCTAAGTTCAGCATTCTCATCTTGCTTCTATGTATTTGGTGGCAATTCTCTGACTCTGCCCTTCCTCTTCCCAGAATTCTCCTCATCTGGCTCTCTCATTCAATCTCTTTTTACCTAGCTATCAGGCAATCATCATTTCAATAGCAAATGAGGGTAATACATATTCATAGGGTAGAAAAGGATTGTTCCACAGCACTAGGGACAGGGCTTTAAGATGTAAAGGTGGGAAGGGGTGTCTGGGGGAATGGGTTGAGGAATTAGAGGGTTGATATTATATAAACACATGCTAGCCAGTAGAAACCCTCATACCAGTAATAAGCTGCTTCTTTGGGGGTTGATGGCCTATGTGGTTCCATAGACTGCTAAACATTACAAGCTGTTGCCATTGCTATTGCTTACTTTCTTAGTTGGGGTTTCTATGCTGTGAAGAGACAACATGGCCATGGCAACTCTTATAAAGAAAAATATTTACTTGCCTTAGTTACAGTTCAGATGTTCAGTCCATTATCATCATGGTAGGACATGGGGGCATACAGGCAGACAAGATGCTGGAGAGGTAGCTGAAAGTTTTACATGTTGCAGGCAACAGTAAGTGAAGATCTCATTGGGCATGTCTTGAGCATATTTGAGACCTCAAAGCCTGCCCCCACAGTGACATACTTCCTCCAACAAGACCACACCTCCCATTAGTGCCACTTTCTTTGGGGACCGTTTTCTTTCAAACCACCACAGTTACCCCTAGACCTTGATGATGATCCCCTATTGCTGAGGTCACCAGACACTTGCCTCATAAACATGGATATAAATCAAGCCGGCACTGACCTGAAACTTCATCCTTACTAGCTAGCTTTCATAGTTCTGGAAGGTGCTGCACATGCTATAAGAAAAGTAATCATTAATCTTACTCAGCTTTACACAAATACACAAATACATCACTTTAAGCCAGTGGTTCCCAATCTTCCTGATGCTGCCACCCCTTGATACAGTTCCTCGTGTTGTGGACCCCAACTATGAAATTGTTTTTGTTGCTACTTCATAACAGTAATTCTGCTACTGTTATGAATCATAATGCAAATACCTGACATGAGGGATATCTGACATTTGATGCCTGTGAAAGGATCCTTTGACCTCCAAATGGGTCATGGCCCATAGGCTGAAAACCACTGCTCTAAACCATACTCTTTTATTTCTAGTTCCTGAGATCACGTGTCAACATCACAATGTAAGAAACTTTAAGTTTTAAAAGTCCCACAGTCTTTAAATTTTTCAATACTTTAAAAGTCCAAGGTCTGATTAAAAGATCCAACATCTCTTAACTGTGGTCTTTGGTAAAGTCAAAGACCAGTTAAATAATTCTTATTCCCAAAGGAAAGAACCAGAGCAAATTATCCATCAGATCACAGCAAAACCCCAAATGTAGCAAAGTAAATCAAACCTTGTAACTCAGTGTCCAATATCTGCAACTCACTCATGGTCTTTTGGGCTACAGTGGTGCAGGCATGTGCATTTCTTCAGCTCTGCCATCCACATTTTTGTCTGTCAAGCCCAGGCTAGGTCCACTCCATACCAGACACTGTCCTTGTAAGATGCCCAGAGTCCTGACGTCTCCAACAGCCTGGGATCCCAACTGTAACTGAGGCTGTACCTTAACCATTGGCCCCTGCTGGCTTCACTTCACTGTGTCAGCCCTGTGTAGCATTCCCTGTGATCCCTCAATCTTGCATTTGCTTTACATCTTCAACACCACTATCATGTGGGTGACTCTTACACATTGAAAAGTTCAGCTATCAGCTTGAGATGCAGCCTTTTCCCCATCCCAGCCCCAACTACAGCTTCTGTGTGCCAACCTTAAGGAAATACTTCTGGGTTGAAGAAGATTTTGCCTCTTACTAATCACAACTGATTCTTCAACTAACCACAACTAATTCTTCAACCTCAGCTGCCCAACATCTGTGGTCCAAGTAAAGCACAGTAGGTGACACCTCGTTGGTGCTGTTATCATAGCTGATTCTTAAGCCTCAGTGGAGCAACAGCCATGGATTCTTAATGAAAAATATCACATGAATAGCTTAATGGTCTTTGCTTCCCAATGAGACTTCATAAAATAGGTCTCCTTTGCCTGCATTTCTCTCTGCATTCTTATGTTCCAGGATCCCACAGAATAGCCCACTAAGCTCTAAGGAATCAATGGCTTGTCTAGCACAGAGTCCCAAACACTTCCATAAGCCTCCTCCAAGACGATCTGGTCAAGTCCGCCACAGCAACAACTCCACTCTTCTGGTACCAACTCTGTTCTGGTTTCTTTTCTGTAGCTAAGTATGATAAAACATTCCCAACACAAAGCAACTTAGGGAGAAAAGGGTTTACGTTGTCTTATAAGTTATAGCCCATCATTGAGGGAAGGGCAAGAACTCAAGAAGGAACCTAGAATTTGGAACCAAGGAGGAACAGACACTGCTTGCTGACTTGTCCACTGGCTCATGTTGGGCCAGCTGTCTTACACAGCCTAGGCCTATCTGCCAAGGGTTAATGCTTTCTACAGTGAATTAGACCCTTCCACATCAATCATCAGTCAAGACAATCTCTCATGGGCATGACCACAGGCTAATCTGACAGAGCAATTCTTCAATTGAGGGTATTTCTTTCCAGGTGACCCTAGGTTGTGTCACCTTTACTAATAAAATTTAGGTAGAACAACATGGAAAATATTGTCAAAACTAAGAAATATGGTCACTTGAATACAAGCGCTGCAACACTATCAAAATTGCTATGAAGTAACTAGGAATAAGGCAGTCAATACAACATAAATATAGGGGACAGAGATGAGTCCTGTCCTAAGGAGATGGAGCAGGATGGCACAAGAGGTCATCATAATGCTTACAATGCTCCACAATGTAAACTTACATGAGAATCTTAGTGTTTCTATTAATGTGGTAATGATAAAGCACCATTGACCAAAATCAACTTGGAGAGAAGAGGATTTCTTTCATTTAAATGTTGACATCACAGTCCAACACTGATGGTAGTCAAGGCAGGAACTCAAAGCAGAAACCTGGAGGCGGGAACTGATGCCCAAGTCATGGAGGGGTGCTGCTTATTGACTTGCTCAACTTGCTCCATTTATTTTCTTATAGAACCCAGAATAACCAGCCCATGGGTGGCACTACCCACAGTGATCTGGGCCTTTCTACATTATCAATCATCAATCATCAACCATCAATCAATAAAATGCACCCCAGACTCTCATACAGGCAAACATTGTGGAGGCATTGCCTCAGTTGAGAGACCCTCTTCCCAAATGACCCCAGCTTGTGTCAAGTCAACATTAAAATGACTAGCACAAATGTTACGGGCAGGTTTTTCCTGCCCACCGCCTGACGCCAGACTGGGCCCTCAGCTGCACCAGCCCCAAATAATACTCTGAGACTCTGTATTTGATACAATCCTGTTGGCCAGTTACCATTATTGTTTATGGGCTAGCTCTGTCTTGATTATTAACCCATTTCTACTTATCTAAGTATTTCCACGTGGTCATCTTATCGAGAGCCGCGGCCGGCGTCTTCCTTCCTCCCGGTCTCCATCTTGACCCCTCCTTACCACTTCCTCTTTCCTCCTTGTCTCCTAGCCCTGCCTATCTTGCTTTCTCATTGGCCCAATGGTGTTTTATTAATTAACCAGTGTGAGAAACATATTTACAGAGTAACATCTCCCATCACACAAATGACCCCTTGCCAAGTTGACATACCAATACATCACTTATTATCTATAACCTCTCCTTTCTTGCTAATCTCCAAGATCTCATATTAATATTAAGATCAAAATATGAATGTTTCAACTTTTGAAAGTCTCAAGTCTTTAAAGTAGAAACACTTTAGCCAAAGACTCCTTAAAATTTCAAAGTATCTTAACCATGGGCTCCTGTAATATAAAAAAATAAGTTACACTGTAGCTTGTTTTTCACCAGCCCACCCGCCACCGGTCTGGCGTGCTGGCCCCCAATAACACGCAGAGACTCTGTATTTGATGCAATCCTGTTGGCCAGTTATCATTATTGTTTATGGGCTAGGTCTGTCTTAATTATTAACCCATTTCTACTTATCTAAGTATTTCCACGTGGTCATCTTATCAAAGAGCCCTGGCGTCTTGCTTCCTCTAGGCTCTACGTGCTGACTCCTCCTTACTACTTCCTCTTTCCTCCTCTCCTAGCCCCACCTATCTTGCTTTCCCATTGGCCCAACAGTGTTGTATTAATTAACCAGTATGAGAAACATATTTACAGAATAACATCTCCCATCATTACATACTTTCTTATTCAAGAGGTAAGGCTCAGGGCACAGTCACAAACACATGAAAGTAAAACCAAAGGCCAACAGTGGGAAATTCAGCCTCAGATCTCTGGGACTCCTGATCTGGGCTCCACAGGGCTCTCCATAGACACACAGCATCCCCATAGCCATGCAGCATGTCGTGTAGGCTCAGGCCGGCTCCGCTCTACAACTGTTGTTGTACTGGCATCCCAAAAATGCTAGGGTCTCCTGCTGCAAGCGGGCTGACCTTCCATCAATAACTCCAGGTCCCTCTTCATATTTCCAAGCCTCAACTTCTCTCCATGATCCCTTCAGTTCTCTGCTTCAGCTTAACTGAGGATAAATCTTTATGAATGGCCTCTTCTGGCCTCTCTTCAGAAATGCTACCTTGATATATAATGCCTAATGTCAGCTGCTCTTCATGACCCCTTCATGACTAAAACCCAGTGCCCCCTGGGAAACTTACACATTTGCAAGTTCATCAGCTAGCATGAAGTACAACTCTGGAACACAGCTTCTCCATGCTACCCATAGCTTTTCCCATAGATTTTCTTTTTTATAACACTTAAGACCACCATCCCAGGGGTGGCACCACCAACAGTGAGCTGGACCCTTCCATATCCATCATTCTGCAGGCAAATCTTATGGAGGCATTTCCTCAATTGTGAGTTGCTCTTCCCAAATGACAACTTAGCTTGTGCTAAATTGCCTTAAAACTGGCTAGCAAGGTGGGTTATTTCTGGAATTATCCACTAAATAGTGTTGAATAAGGGTTGACTATGGGTAACTAAAACTATGCAAAGGAAAAGTAGCTAAGTGGAAATGCTTTATACAAAGTCTTGTCACCAACTAATACAGATAATGTTTCTTTATAATTCAAAGTCCTTGTTCCACCTCTTTGAATCTTTTATCACTTCCAAAACAAACAAGCCCAGGGGTCTTGTGTCTGCCTCCTCAGTGCTGGAATCACAGGTGTGCTCAACTACAGTTAGCTTCTTACATGAGTGGGAGAGATAAAATTCAGGTCCTCACTCAACGTCCCAACCACTTACTTACAATCTCACCCAGGAAGCAGGGGACATCTAAGCCAATGACCAACCTGTGCACTAGCAATCACTACTTCTATGGTTCATAAGCTTCTTTTTCTAATTTATACATTGAAAAAAAAATTTTTTTCGAAACAGCATTTCACTGTGTAGCTTTGGAGACTGTCCTGGAAATAGCTCTTGTAAACCAGGCTGGTCTCACAGAGTTCCACCTGTCTCTGCCTCCCAAGTGCTAGGATTAAAGGTGTATACCACCACTGTCCACTTTCATTGAAAATTTAATACATTTATACAATGTATGTTGATCATATCTATCTACCATTACCTTCCTCCAACTTTTCCTAGTGTCCTATTCTGTCTTCCTCCAAACTCCATTTTCCTTTTTGATTTTTTAAATTAATAACCTCCTGAGGCCAATTACCACCTCACATAGCTGCATGAATACAGTCTTGGTCACTGTTCTATTGCTGTGAAAGGACATCATGAGCAATGCTTATAAAAGAAAGCATTTAATTGGGGGCTTGATTACAGTTTCAGAGGCTCAGTCCATTATCGTCACAGCAGAGAGCATGACTGGCATGCGTGGCCCATGAGCAGTAAGTAGCTGGTTCTCTGGCAGAGAGGGATGGCTGGGGGAGAGGAGACACTGGGCCTTGATTGGGCTTGTGAAACGTCAAAGCCCAACCCCATGTGACACACTTCCTCCAACAAAGTCATATCTACTCCAACACTTTCCAATCCTTCTAATCCTTTCAAATGTTGCTGTTCCCTGGTGACTAAACCACCACAAATAGGAATTTGAGACATGGTCTTTCTATGTAGCCCTGGCTGTCCTGAAACTCTCTATGTAGCCCTGGCTGTCCTGAAACTCTCTATGACGCCCTGGCTGGCCTTAAAATCGGAGAGATCCACCTGTCTTAACCTCTCAAATGCTGAGATTAAAGGCTTGTGCCTGTCCTGATTAATTACATCATATATAGATTTTTTTTTACAGTATTGTGGATCAAACCCAGAGAATCTTACATTCTACATATGAGCTCTAACACTGAACTATACCCCATCTCCTTGTATTAAAATTGTAAAAGCTGACCAAAAACTAAGTATCCCTTCATGTATGTATAGTGGAAAGAACAAATTTTACACTATGACCCCAGTCCTGCCACTTTCTACTTATGTAACTTGGAGTAAAACAAAATGAAACAAAAACAATATTCCCTGTTCTTGTGAGTATAAAATGAAGATAATTTATATAACAGGCTGGGAATCCCAGTGCCTCCTATTTTCCACCTCAACTGATAAGAATACATGATTCTTATTTAATTTGTGTTTTCATATTCATACTAGGTGAACTATCAACAAACAAAGATGCTTCATTTTCCTTTCAAACCCTAGTTCTTCCTAACTCCTACCCTAAATTGAGAACAAACAAGAATACGCCATTCCCTGGGGAGGAAAATGAACTAGGTTCATGTGGCATAACTAAGATACCACAGAGTCTACAGGGAGAAACACAAATGTCTGTAGTCATGGAACATGTGGTCCACCCCTAAACCCAATTGTACTTTAAAAAAAAAGAAAAAAAAAACATACTCGTGGTTCTTATTTTTTTTAACTTTTATATCTAAACCTTCTAAGGAGAATGAATTCTTGGTTCCTAGAAGCATATCTCTGGATTCCCTTCTCTTTCCTGACATTTCCCTGGTTCCCCAAGCCATTCTACAATCTCCCACTCATCAAATCCTCAAGTTCCACGCAGTCCACAAAATACACTGTCAATTCCCTCTGAAACTCCCCGCACGCACATAAACACCCCCTTTCCCCAGGACTATTTGTTAAAGAAGCTGTCTTCTTCCATGCGTACTTTTGAACACTTTTGTCAACAGATTTATGGGTTCTGCATTTTGTCCCACTGGCCCACATCTCAGTTTTGTGTCACCGCCATGCTGTCCTAGTCACTGTAACTCTGCAGCATAATTTGAGATCAGATATTGTGATGCCTCCAGGATTGTTTGGCTGTTCCAGGGTCTGTTGTATTTCCACGTGGGTATTAGGATTTGTTGAGAATCATTTTAAAACAAAGTGTGTGGTGTGTGTGTGTGTGTGTGTGAGAGAGAGAGAGAGAGAGAGAGAGAGAGAGAGAGAGAGAGAGAAGTTCACAGAAGCCAGATGTCTCAAAACCCTGTGGAGCTGGAGTCACAGAGTTGTGAACTACCCAACTTGGATTGTCTGAGAGAGCAGTAGAGCTCCTAACTGCTGAGGCATCTCTCCAGTCCCCAGGATTAGTTCTTATAATTCTGTAAAACACAACACTGGTATTTTGATGTGGATTTCCAGTCTGTAGGTTTCTTTTGGTAACATAGCCATCTTCATAATCTGCACTCCACCCATCTGAGACCATGAGAGGTCTGCCCATCTTTATGTGTCTTCTTTCCTTTCTTTCTTCAGTATTTTAAAGTCTTCTCTTCCTCCTCTTCCTTCTTCTCCTCACTCCTCCCTAATCCTTGTCTTCACCCCCCCATTATCATCCTCACCTCCACTTCTTGCTTCTCTTCTCTTACTACAGAATCTCATGGGGTCCAGACTGGCCTTTGCAGCCAAGAGTGACCTTGAACTCCTGATCCTCTAGCGTTATGCTCCAGGTGTTATGATTACAGACATCCATCACCATGCCTGATGAGTCTGTTCGTTTTTATCCAGACTTTTCTCTTCGCCATATCCACGGAGTCAGCATCTTCTCTCCCTTCTTAGCTGGACATAGTGATAGATTTAATAACCTAGAGATTTCTCTGGCTTAATTGGCTTTTAATTCTCCAACAGAACTATGCTATTGAGTATTATGTTGGTGTGGTGGTTAACTTTAGGTGTGAGCTGGACTTGGAAAAAAGACGCCAAAGCATTTTGTCAAACATTATTTTAGGTGTATTTGTGGGGGGTGCTTTTGGATAATATTACCATTTGAATCAGTAGATTTAGCAAAGTGAATTGTTTCTTTTAATATTAGTGGCTTTTGTCCAATCAGCTGAAGTCTGAATAGAACAAAAAGGTTGACCTTCGTATAAGGAAGAAGAAATGCTTGCTTCTAAGCAGATCAGTCCTTAATATAACCTGAGTTTCCTGGCTTTCAAACTGAGACTCATACCGTCAGCCTCATGACTCTCCAGCTGGACACAAATCTGTGACCTCCAAGCCTTCCTCATCATAGTTTCAGTTCTTCATAAGTGTGTGTGTTATACATATGTTTAAGTGTCCCATTGTATAGATAATAGATCAAATAACTGATCCTTTTGTGATTTCCGGAAGCACTGTAACTGCTATAATTAATGATCATAGTCCCTTCATTTTGATCCAACAGATGTTCCCCAAAGTGTTAAAAGCAAAAGAGAGATGTCTCCAACCCTGGACAAATGGCTTCAAAAGCCAGATATTCTATGGCTTCTGGTTAGTAAAGATTGAAAGAATGTTGAAACTAGATCAATGGTTATCAATTATAATTGACATTGAAACCATCTGGGATATCTAAAGGACATCTTGGTGACCAGAGTTTACACACTGATAACCTAGTTTGCAGGGGAAACTCAAGCACTGTAAAGTTGTTAGCTTTCCCGGGTGATTCCAATACACAACTGGTGTTTGACACCCTGGTGCTGTGAGACACTATAGAGTTCACTTTTAATTGGAAGAAGAAAAACTGGCAGCAGAGGACAGCAAAGCAATGGGGACAATAGCCAATTCCTTGCTTTGGTACTTGTGAGAAGCTTTGCCACTGTTTATCATAGTGGCACAATTAAATATCCACCAAAATATAGTCAATGAAGAGCTTCAATGGCTTTAATTCACTAATATCAAATTGACCTGAATTCTGACTTCTTTCATGGATGATATAGGGTTAAATCATATGAGTAACATATTCCAGAATATCACATTGATTTTCTTTTTCAAATACCAAACACGAGTGACTGTCTGCATTTTTGAAGAGAGTCAGACTTAAGTCAGTAATGACTAAATTCTTGAGAGAACTTGCAGTCAATGTTTAAAACACAGACAACTTCTCGGTCCATAGGTTCCTGGCAGGCAACAGCCTTAGAAATTTAGAGAGAGAGCAGGAATGCAAGGCAAGGTAGTTCATGCTTCTAATCTCAGCACCCAGGAGGCTGAGGCAGGAGGATTGCTATGGGTTTGATGACAGCCTAAATGATGCTTACATAGTGAGTCCAGGCCTGCCTGAGCTGAAACACTGCCTCAAAACAGAGAGAGAGGCGAGGGTGGGGGACTAGCGGAGAGATGGAGGGTTACTGCTCTTGAGTGGCCATTAAGGTTCAATTCCCTGCCACATGTCTCATCCTCAGTTCACTCAGCTCCTCTAAATGACTTTTTTGATTTGCAGGGTAGAGGAGGGGGGGTACTCATTTCCTGTGTATTATTCCATTACTTCCTAATATCTGAAATCAGACTGAAAGATGGCATATGCTGACTGAAAGGGCAGGGAGGAAGTTGTAATTTATTCTGTTGGATGCATGTGTTGTTTGTTTGTTCTGCCAGTGGGCTCAGTTCATCTGGTATCTTATGTGATAAATACTACCACAGTAATTTATTTAAATAGTGAGAGAGAAGAATCCTACCGTATTATTTTATTTTATTTTATGTGCCAGTAGATGTAAGTCCTAGAACTAATCACTTTTAAAATGTATTAGGAATCCAGAATCGGAATTAATATGCCTTGCCATGTCTATCTTATGCTATTCCTCAGCTAGCATTCCCACTGAAAGGAGGGCTCCTTACATGATACTCAGGGGAAGCAGGAAGTGTGTCCCTAGCTGGATCCAGCAGGATTAAAGAGGTGGTGTTGATTAAAAAGCACACCACACAGGTTAGAGACGGCGGCTTTTAAAAAATTAGGAAATAATATAAGCTCAGCTATCAGTGAGGTATACCCTGAACAGAGGACAAATTACAACACCACCCCTCCCATGCTGGCAGGGAGGGATTGCCGCCTACTTGTCCGTATTTGGATTAGTTCAGGGCAGAAACCAAATTTTAAAATGGCTTAAGAAAAAAAGCTGGTCATTGATAAGAGCTATAAGTTTTATAAGTAACCATAGAATGTATATTGGAATGGATGAAAATTGTTGGTTAAAATTTTAAGACCTCCATTTCACAAGATGCCTATTTCACAAGACAAAAAGCGACCACTGTGATCAATTAGCTATGCTTCAGGGGGTGAAGGGAAATTGGTCTTTGGTCAGTTACATTTTACTATCTTGTGTGTTTTATTTGTTGTCCCATCTCAGAACCTTATGCATAACTTCTATCTGTACAACAAAACTATGTTTCTTGTCTACGGAGTATAAGATTATTTTTGTATACATACAAACTATCTCAGACACCTATTAGTCAGATATGTAACAGGGTGGTTTCTCTATTGAAATATGGCTTTCTTCATCATTATGTCCCAGAAAATGAATCCCCAGGAGTCCCAGGCCCTGTAGTACAGACATACCCCCTTTTACTAGATATTTATTTTCCCACTTCACCTTGCACTTAGCTGTGCCTATTTGACCTGGCTTTGACCAATCATAACAAGAGGGAATTGCCCAGGTTGGTCTGGATAATACTTTGCTTTCTGACAAAGGGGTGATATTCAGCAGCAGGCTTTCTGCAGGAGTGCCTTCTCTCTGCCTGTGGTACTGATGCTACTGTTGGAAGCTGAGGCGTGCACTTTGTGGTTGTTGTCCATGAGATGACAAGCATGATGGAAGATCAGAAGATGAAGACAGTACCAAAGATGCTGACTAAGTGCTGACATCACTGAGTCACCCAAACAGTCTCGCATTGCCCACTATCCTGTTATCTAGTGAAAAATAAATATCTCCTTAATCCGCTGTTTTCAGGTCTTCTGATGTTTGCCACATCTTTATCAATATAATCGCTCTCCTTTCAAGACATAAGTTTTTATGACCATCATTCCACGGTAGATACAATTGCCCTTCAGCCTGCCTTGTGTGTCTTTTTACTTAGTTTGATATGCATTTTAAATGGATATTGGCCTCCTTAGAAAAAGAAACAGAATTTTCTTTCCATAAATCCAAATGATTCTTACCCTAAAGAGTTAACTAGCTCTATGACAACATTAACCTTGAGCAGGGTATAACAGTCATTTGCAGTAAGTGAGCTGCCAAGTACTTTGTAGCTGAAAGGTTGGTTCCACGCACACAATAATGTATTGTTTCCATGTTGATGAATGGACAATGCTGTGTATTTTTTCCGAAAGATAATTTTTTAGCCCACTTCAAATTTTGCAAAGTGCTTTTGCATGTATTAGTTGAATTTATTCTCACAGTATCACAAGGTGTGTATTATTTTTAGCTCTGGCTTACAGATAAGGACATGGAGACAGGAAAACTAAAAGTCTTCTACCTATAATTCAATTAATAGCTCCAAGATCTTGGATTTATATCAAAATCTATGTTCTCTTCACAACAGCATGTCATGAGGAATAGTCACTTGGAGAGATCTGAGTCCCTTGCTTCTAATATTCAGCCCAAACATCCCACAATGTTTTTTTTAATATGTTATAGTAAATGTCCTTAAATGTAAAACATATGTGATTTATTTGCCATGTTAATAACAAGTCACTAGCCTAAAGAGAAAAAATAATGTAAGTTCAAGAATAACTGTCCTGAAATAAAAATTTTAAAGCTCTGAAAGAACACCAAGCTGGGACCTTCCAAAGGTAATCTCTCTTAATGTATTGTAGCCTATGTCATAGAAGAGAATTAATATAAAAGCTCACCCAGGTCAAATATCCTCTAACACTCTAACAAATCAGTTACTGATCTAATCATCCATAGACCTAGAGACCTAGAATCATTCTCATCTTTACGTGTGTGTGTGTGTGTGTGTGTGTGTGTGTGTGTTCATTGTGTACACATGTGGAGAGAGAGCTAGTACTTACGTATGTACATGTGGAGACCAGAAATCAACATCTAGTATCCTTCTCCATCTCTCTCTACCTTATTTATTTGAGAGAAGTTCTCTCACTGAACCCAGAGCTGACCACTTCAGCTAGACGGGATGCTCAGGAAGCCTTCTTCCTGTCTTATTTCCCAGTGCTGGGATTCTAAGCATGAAGAGCTCCAGCTGACTGGAAATTAAATTTAGGGCCTTGGGTTTGCACAACATGCATCTTACTACTGAGCCATCTCTCCAGCTCCTTGTCTTCTCAGAAGGTTGTTTTGGATGTCAAGGAAGAAACAAAGTAGGTAGAAGGACTTGAAGATTTTTCTCCTACTTGAACTAAAAAAAATATTTTTTAAGAGAGAGAAAAACAATTAGTTTTTTTTTTTTTTCACCAATAACAGCAATTTCTAGAACAGCTTATCCATCTTCCACAGGGAGAAGCCATTCTCTTTTCCAACCACTTTTCCCCTGGTGCTAGATTGGCTTAGAAATGCTATTGCTAGCTTACTGCGTGCCTTAGGAGCCTAACATTTTACCCGCATCACCACGGGAAGTAAAGGAAAACACATGCATCAAGGACAACTACACACCTATTAAACCGCAGAAAGAAAAAAATTACAGCTCAGAGAATCCTAATTTTCTATGTGAGTTTTTAAAAATAATTTAAGATGGAAATTCATATTCCCTGCGTGGAGAGCATGGCCTACGGGCCGTAAGGCACTCGGCAATTAGGATATTCACACAAGATCTGTCTTTCAAATATGCTCAGTTTATTCACACAAACATTCCTCATAATATCTTGCTAATATAAAAGTTAAACAGACATCTCACCAAGCAGGGAATGGTTATTTGGGCAGAAATACTGATACAGGGTTCCACTGGGGAATCTTCTCTGGTGAGGATGCTTAGGGAGCTTGCAGACTCAACCCAAGCCTGCTGTGAAATCCTTCAGATGTGGCAGGTAGGAGGGAGGATGGCTGATAGAGGTCCCGGAGGTCCTACAGAGCATAAGCCAACGGCTAGCAGTGCTGATTGCCAGGCCTGTGTGGGCCAGTGACAGCAGAGGAAGTTCAATGGTCACTGAAGCCAGGGCCACAGAGTCTCAGGTCCCTTGCTACCAGGTATCAACACCGAGGGTAGAGAAGCCGAGTTGAAGGAGCACAATTCCTGAAGTTTCAGTGTTTGTATCATTGCATCAGGTGGTAGCTTCGCGACTTAGTGTTTTCATTGCTGTGAAGAGATACTATGACCGTGGAAATTCCTATAAAGGAGAACATTTCATTGGGGCTGACTTACAATTCAGAGATTTACTTCAGTATCATCTTGGCAGAAAGCATGGCATTGTGCAGGCAGACATGGTGCTGGAAAGGTAGCTGAGAGTCCTGCGTCTGTATCCACAGGTAACAGGATGTAACAGTGACACACTTCCTCCAACAATGCCACACCTACTCCAACAAGGCCACACCTCCTAATAGTGCCACTCCCTGTGGCCCTGTGGGCCATTTTTATTCAAACCATCACACTTTGCACTCTCATCTCACAGCTCGGACCTGGCTCACCAACACATAAACTTCACATTGGAGTTAGCTCACTAGCAGCTCAAGGTCTGTCCTGGACTAGGTGCACCTGAGCTGCCCAGTGGCCTGCCAAAGGCTTGCTTCTGAGGCCTAATGGCAAGCTCAGGCGTTATTATTTCATGCCAAACAAAATAGCTTTTGAGTTATACAAAGTGGTTTTTTAAGCCACACGAAGTAGTTTTTAACTTATGTTTCTAACACCTGTGTTTTTAAATTAAATTAATTTTCATTTTAATGAATTTAATTACTCTAATAAAGGAAGAGTTCATAACTAAAACATTTGTGAATTGTGACTAGGAAAGCAGGTGTGTCAATGGGGACAACAACTCAAGATGTTCATCCTCATTTTTTATTTTTGATACTCTACTCAAATGTATCTGGCTGATCAAGCCTCCTTTTAGAAATAAGAGAAGACAAATGATCAGAGGAAAATTTAAGCACTAAATAACGTGAGTGAACTTCACAAACACCATGTCACTAAAAAGCCAGCAAAGCCCAGGGAATCAAAATACAGACTATCCAGTAACCTTAAACAACAATAGCGTGGACAGCTGTCACCACAACATCAAAAGAGGAACCCAGTTATGAACAAAAACATGCAAAAACGTGTGCAAATGTGCTTTATGGAGCTTATATCCACCAGTGTTTGTATTTCAGGAGGAGAAGCATTTGACAAGGATGGAGCTGTGGAAAATAGGTTCCTGCTACATGATACTATGGATCTGATAGGCTTCCAGTCATTCACACTCAACAGCACATCGTGTTCCCACTATGTGAGTGCTGGGCAAGTCTACTGAAGCCTAAACTTGCTTAGATTCTTATTTCTTTGATTTCTCTTCATATGAAACAGCTAAATAACATGCTGGCCAAGTCAAGAGGGGGAGGGGGAGCTTGTGAAATTAGTAACACTAATCCAAATTTCTCTGGGGCATCTTTATCTGTGGGACACATTTATGAAGCATTTAAATAAAAATATATGCAATGCAAATAATTTTGAACTTCATACTATTATTGACTAATTGCTACAGGGGAAAAAATTCCATCACTAAATGGATAAGACATGGTTACCAATATTTAAATATACATGTGCATTTTAATACTGGGATCCTTTAATCTATATCCTTAGGTGGGACCACAGTTTATGAAACACCTGAAGACAGGGGTGGTTCTTGCTGAAGGAAGAAAGAAGCCATCTTCCTAGGGAGACCCTAAATCCCCTCCTCAACTCAAGATGCCCGATGACACAGCTTGAGATCCTTGGGATGTTACCTTAAGGTTGAAACCAGTCATTCTGTCTGTCCCCATCACCAGAGAGGTGCATCCTGAGCGAAATGATTTTGCCCTTTTAGGCCTCATAGTATGAATAATTTTTAAAGGACCAATACTAATATTTTATTTTGATTTCTAAATAGAGCTTCTCATATTAAAGCCTTGCAAAGATATCTGTTGGGATAAAACAGGAAAAAAAAAAAGGGTGTTTTGTGGTTTACATTAGCATTAAGTGTCCATTGATTTGAAACACAATGTGCTTGTTTACTCTTGAAAATACAGTAAAAATTATCCAGACCCTCGTGCCTCTTGATTGTTAAATTCTGCCTTCAACTTAAACCACACATATTACCAACACACCAGAGTAAATATTTGTTACTTCATGTATCTAGAGTCGTCAATCATTTGTGTCACATAGGTGGCATTGTCAGTTTCATATTAACAAATCGGCAAGTGTCTTGTTTTCATCTGAAAATGTCACTAGTCTTCTATATGGCTAATATATGGTTTGGTCAGTGTCATTTACTTGGTCAAGTTATGGCACAGTGAAATATTCGTTTTTATTCTATCAACTATACCCTCGCCTTAGAGAATCCTTTGTTTTTGTTTCCCTTCACAACTGTTCTATATTATGCAACTGTTTTACATGGTGTTTGGCACACAAATAGTTATCCTAGTATACTTGGTATAATTAGAAGTGCTGAAGTGGCTGCCCAAGCTGAGCAAACAATAGATACACACAAGGAACTGATGACTAGATAGTGAGACAGGAAAGTGTCAAGGGATTTTTTTCAGCATAGCACAGTTTGAGAGTAATAAGAGGGTGGATGGTTAGAGAAGATCAGAACTGTATATTCCAAGCATCAACACTCAGATGCTCTGTTGAAGAAGGAGAGGTGAGACAGAGCACTTCATAGACTGTAATGGATAACCTAAAACTAGTCAGGCAAAACTTCAAAAAAAAAATTACAACTTGATCATCTTCTACAGGGACATCCAGTTGTACCACCTAAAGTACTCAAGTCAGACAGGATAGCCACCAATCAAATGAGACTCCATATCAGCTGGGAGGCGGATGGAATGATACCCAAGGTGCCTACTTACTATTCTATTATTTTCTGAGGTTAAAAAAATACATAGTTAACTCCATTTTGCACTTACAATGAGAGCATAAGCACTTACAATGAGGAGTAAGGATGATTCAGAATAATATTTAGTAATTAACTATAGATGAAATGAACCTTTACAATGGGGGGATTTGGGCCTTGGGAATGTAGCTCAGTGCTAGAGCATTTGCTTATCATGTCTAGATCCATTCCCTACCACCACCATCAGCACCAACATCAGCACCACCACCATCAACATCACTAATACAATAGTAATAATAATAATAATGATAATAAGCTAACAATAAATTAAAAATCCAACCTAAAATGTGGGATTTTAAATATTCTGAAGTTCTGTCTCTATATTATGCATAAGACACAGATCCAGGAAGGGCATATGGTTTGCTAAAGGTCCTAGGACTCATTTGAGGATTCTGGACTCTGGATTAATCTCTCCTTACCGTACACCATACTGCTTCTATAGCCACTGAACTTAAGTGTTGATCTACAAATCTGAGCTATTAGACACAAGTGAGCTTGTTAGATCTGTGTGAACAAAGGCAATCGTGGATTTGAGACAATCTTACAGAAAATTCTATTCCTTGGCATGTTAAAAATGTTTTGATGAAATTTAACAAATAATTTTGAATTTTTTAGATCATGTAATTGCCTTATTTTCTATTTTATTTTAGTAAGTGTTTAGTACATGAAAATTGTGGTCTTACCATTGGGACATTACCACAATAAATAATTGTTGATAAATATAACTAAGAAGAAAGAGAGCTATCCAAACAGTATCACCAGTGGTAACTGTACTGGTTACTGTGTCAGTGCTGTGACCAAGCAATGATTGTCTTAGGGAGGGAAGGCTCACTGTGAGGGTGCAGACTGTCATGGCAGGAAAAGTTTGGCCATGGGAGTGGCTGTAGGCATGGCAGGCAGCAGGAATGAAGGCAGATGTTCACACGGTTCCTGCTGTTGGGGAACAGACACTGATGCTCAGATTGCATCTTCCTTTTTCCTTCTTATTCAGCCTGGAACCCCTGGTACATGGGGTGGTGTCACCTTCGTTTAGGATGGATCTCCACTCCTTAGCTCAGCTTCTCTAGCTATGCCTGTGAAGTATGTCTAATAACCAATCCTGAATCGGGTAGAGATAACAGATGGACCTTCACCATGTCTCCTCAACAATGTGCTGAGAAGGAAGCTTCTCTGTTTGCTTTTTAGACAGTATTTCACTATGTAAGCCTGTCTGGTCTGGAGCTCTATGTGAACTAGGCTGACCTCCGGTTTAAGGAGATCGGCCTGCCTCTGCCCCCAAATTTTGGGATTAAAAGCATCAGTACGATGTCTGGAGAAACAACATTCTCTTAAACATGGAATCTTACCAAAAACACTTACCCTGAAGCCAGCGCTGAGATAAATAATGTAGAACATTTACAGAATAAAGTTTTAATCCCTTACAAGTATTAATGTTGTTGTGACAGTTGTGGGGGTTTGTTTTACACAAACGGAGATAAGACAAACAGCAGCTAAATGGAATACACAATTCTTGCCAACATGAAGTTGAGGGGAAAAGTCAAAAAATCAGAATCAGGACAGCTATGTTTATGCAGAACAGAAATATGAGTATAGATTGTACGCTAGGCAAGCTGTTGCATTGGTGTTACGTGTCTTGTTGACAATGACTGTGTGGAAAAGAAGCTGTGTTATTAGGAGACACATGCTAAGGGATGAAGTGATGAAGGCATGGCATTTGCAATTCATTTTTAGACTACTCACCCAAAAATTAGTGTGTGTTTTTACAAGAAAATATTAATAATTAGCAATTCTGGGAGATGGGTACAAGAATTCTTTGTACTTGAAAAATTTCAAAATAAAGGGGTAGAGGGATTGTTGAAAGCTCCGTGGATGCTCATTTTTTGTATAAAGTGTTCAGTGGGAGATGAATAAAATGAGACCGTTAGCCCTGTCCCTGTAAATTATTACTGGCCCTTGGTGAACATCAATAACAAGGTTGTTCGAAAGCATTTTATAAACATGGCACTTAAAGAAATTAGTGACAGATTTAGTTGTGTGTGACATAAGGGAATATCTCTCTGGTTATTGCAGACTTCAGTAACCACACATGTTAGAGATGGGGTGTAGGAACATATCCAACCTCTACAGCCACAGAACATGGAGATTCCAGAACTGCAATCTGAGGCAACTAATGTGACCTTGCATTTCTCTCGTAAAAATCCTGTTGTACTGAGTTTCCCCTTAGCATCGGTGCCTCTCAGGCATGATGTCATACTTCGTTCTTCTCTTCAAATGAAGGTTTACATTCAGCACATAGCCTATTCTTCCCCTACCCCAACCCCCCCACCTCTGCCAACAGGAGGCTCCTCCTCTAATTAGAATATTAGAGTAATTTGGCATGGATAATCTGGCATGCAGTGTGTGTGTGTGTGTGTGTGTGTGTGTGTGTGTGTGTGTGTGTGTGTGTGTTGGGGTGCCTGGGAAGTTTTTCTACACTACCTGAAGTAGTAGAAGGTGGAGAATGCAAAAGAGTTAACAAAAAGTGACAGAGGAACAAAAATCAGCATCTGCTGGCTAATCAATTTATCTAGAATATCAACAAGATTTAGTCTACCCAGAATGCAGACAGGACTTTTTGCTTCTCCCAGCTTCCTTTATAATGGTTTTTGCTCGTGTTCATTGACAAAAATCTAACGGCTTTTTTCATCAAAGATTCATCAAATATTCTGTAAAGAACTAATTAAACATTTTTGAGTTGCTCTTTAACAGGAATTATCATGATTGGCTTAGTGTCAGGAAATCAAGACTTCTCCACGGAAGTTGGGGCTGAGACTAATGCCAGGTTTTCCTCAAGCTCATAGCTTTTGAGGATCTTGTGGATACCTGAACAAAATTGTGGGTTTTTCTTGTTTGTTTGTTTGTCTGTCTGTTTTGTTTCTAGTCGAGGAAAAAAGAAAGCTTTGTGGGCAGGTAGCCATCACTGTCGGCTACGGATAAGGAAATCAAGTACCTAAATACTTTATAGATATCAACAGTGTGGTTGGAGGGATGGTCAAACAATGAAAATGGTTCCCACTATGTTTTTTTGCATGGCTAGATAACTATGTTACAAAGCGATCCAGAAGATAGATTTAAGAGTATGGTAATCAGTTATGTTTTAATTGAGTTGAATTTAAAGTATCCTTGGAACATCAAGATATAATACTTAGCAAATATCTGAAGTCTTAGGTAGAGCACTGTATTAGAGATAATAGATATCATCAACAAACAGTTAAAATTTGAGACCATGGGGTAGTAGATCACCTCAGATTAATAGATGGTAGGAGAAGAACGGTAGATCAGGAGAAACAGTAGAAGAGATATAGAGGAGTGCCTAGGAAGATTTGTGGAGGCTGAAGTAGCAGTCTTCAAACCTTAGGACAGGGTAAGTGGCAGACATTGCCCAAAGTAAAAGAGAGGTTCAGCTAGTTTCGATACAACGATGTCATTGGACTTTCCAAGGTGGCCCAGGGGGAGTAAAAGTGAAAACTGTCAATAGAAAATTGAGTAGGAGTTGAGAAAATGAAATGAATGGTGTAAATGGACATTGTGAGTTGTTTTGGGCAAAGAGAAATAAATGTTTAGGCTTAGAGGTAAAGGAACAGTCAAAAGACAGCAGTGGAAGGTAGAGAAGAATCAGTCTTGACAGGAAGTCCACAAGATAGATCGCAAAGAAGCAGAGAGGTGTGAATGACCATGAGGGGTGGGGGCACAGACGGACACAGGACGATGACAGCGACAACTTCCAGGTAAGATGCGGTTTCCAGATATAATGGTAAATTAGAAGGTACCGGTCAGTTGGTGGTTGAGTACAGTTCAAGAGAAGAACAGAGTTGTGGCATCATTGTGTGAAGCCTCCTGCCAGCTCTCCAACTCACAGACCAGGGTCTGCTATTCAAGACAGTTTTGCCCAAACCACACGTGAGAGGCCATTGCTGCTGCTGTGCAGCCACTGCAGCTGGGTCTGTCAAACCCAACCCCTAAGCCAGTTACCTGTCACCGCAAGTGTCACTCACAGGAGTGACAAGGTCTGGGCTACCTATCTGCTCCTCCCCACCCGTTGCCAGGAGAGAGGTGCCTACAATTGTGGCGGGTGCTGGGAAGCCTGTACAGTGCTCTGCCAGCCCGGGAAGGTAATGGGCCTTCCAAACTTCTTCAGAGGCTGAGCTGCAGAAACCTCTACCTGATGAATCATTGAAACCTAATCTACGAAAACCAGATTGTGACTTACTGGAGGGAGGAGCAGGGGATTCTGGCCGTGGGATCCTGCCGGAAAGGAGGGTATCCTCACAGAAACCCGAGGCTAGAAGGGTGCACTGGTTTAACTTGTCAGACTTACTGAGACTAGTCATCCTCTGCTCACCTATAAAGACTGGCTGAAATGAAAATGCAGAAGAAAGGGAGCCATACCATCCCTCGTGAAGAAAAAATACTGAGGACATAAGATCTGCTGCTTCTTGTTATTACCAGAAGGGTGGAAGATTGTGACCAAAGAACAGGAAGCTGGAATTTGAGACTATGGGAGAATTTCAGATTCATTCCTGCCTATCTTTACTATTCAAAAAGATATAATATCTGTGTTATCCAGACCCAAGGCCTCTGGTTGCATTCTAGGTGAGTAATCTTGTATAAGACATGTAATTCCTCCGAAGGTCCCTGTAAAACTGAAGGTGATAAAATGCCACGGGTGGTTGTGTGAAAACCCAAGAGAAGTGGTAGATGTGTGTCTCAGACATTAAAGAAGACATAACATAGCCAGGCAGTGCTTTAATCCCAGCACTCCGGAGGCAGAGGCAGTTATATTTCTGTGAGTTCAAGGCCAGCCTGGTCTCCAGAGCAGGTTCCAGAACAGTCAGTCTCTTACACAGAGAAACCTTGACTCGAAAAATCGGGATGGGTGATATATGTGTTATATATATTATAACATATAATATAACACATATACATATATAACATATAACACAGCTCAATCCACTACACACACAATATTACATTATTATTTTATGGATACAAGTTATCATCAGCTTGTACATAGTAAAGTTTTAAGGACAACTGAGAGCATGTGTCAGTGTCTCATTCGTAATGTATCCTTAAGACTTATCTGAGAGCCTGGCACATAAGAGATATTCAAATAATGGATGTGTGACCAAAATACCTGCCGCCTTCTATTTTATGGTTCTCCTACCTCAATACATTTGGGGAAGGAGTTGTTTGTTTGTTTTGTTTTGTTTTTACCTAATACATACTTCTGATTTAGTCCATATGCAAGCCTGCTTCCCTGCCTCATTTCACTCTATGAAGACTCACTCTGTATCCAGCACCATGCTGGAAACTTGGGATAGAACATTGCAAAACTGGGCAAAGTCTTTGCTTTCATAGAGTTTACATAAATAGGATAATTTAATTTATTAAGGTAACTTTATAAATAATTTGCCAAGGAGAACCTGTGTGTGTGTGTGTGTGTGTGTGTCTGTGCATGTGTGTGTGCCAGAGGTCAACCTTGGGTACTGTTTCTCAGAAACTGTCCACTTTATTTATTTATTTATTTACTTACTTATTTATTTGTTGAGACAAGGATTGTCAATGGAACCAGAGACTCAACATCTAAGCTAGGCTGGCTGGACAATAAGCCATGGACATCCTCCTGTCTCTGCTCCTCAGCATTGGGATTACAAGTATGTAGCATCATGCTTAGACTTCTACATGGGTTTGTGGACTCAAACTCAGCCCTCATGTGTATATGGCAAGAGCACAGGTAATAACAAAGTGCCTGGCGCTGAGTATATCCATGCTTGCCTGTAGCCCCAGCATTTGGGAGGCTGAGGCAATGAGGCAGGAGATCACAAGACTACTCTGAGCTGCACTGTGAGACCCCCAACTCAAAACAAAACAAAGAAGAGAGAGCGGAGAACCAAGAGGATGAGGGAGACAGAGTTTGGGCGAGAGGGATGGAGAAGGGCAGAGAGAGAGAGGGAGAAAGACTCGACCAGAGAAGTTAGGGAAATCACATACGTGAGGACGGAGTGTAGGCGACCTTACAAAAAGGCAATGAGAGTGTCCTGAGTAAAGGGAGAACTGTGTGAAAGAGTTCTTGCAGGAGAAACAAACAAGGGACCAGGCTGTGTGGTTAGAGTAGAGAGATGCAGTGTGTCGTGCCGGAAAAAGCTGCAAAGAAGACCTGCTCCGAGCTTGCAGAGCCCAGAACCCGCACTCACCCGAGCGCAGGTCCAGTAGAGCCATGAGGTGTCATTTTTCTCAATAAAGGTGAAGAGACGTGAACACAGGCCTTCCTTTGCTTTTTCTCCACCTCCCTGCATTATTAGTACAGGATGGCTGTGAAGATCAGGGCTTTTCTAATGCTTTGGGATATGGGGAGGAAAGACAGCCCAGATTATAACCACAGATAAGCACAAAAAGAATGGCAGGCACTATCGTTCTTGGAGTCTTTGGTCCAAATCCAGCTTAGCTAGTGAACTCAGCTTAGCTGAGTTCTACTCCTAACTATGCTGATTCAGAAATGGTTCATGTTCATTGTCTGTAGCTTCTATTCTATCCCAAGGGGATGTTCTTTTTTTTAATTTCTGAATTTATTATTATTATTAGTGCGTGTGTGTGTGTGTGTGTGTGTGTGTGTGTGTGTGTGTGTGTGTGCACGCGCGCGTGTGAACACACATGATGGAGAAGTTGTAACAGCCTTGTGGGACTGGTTATTCCCATCCCTGTGGATTCCAGGAATTAAATTTAGGACTCCAGGCTTGGAGTGAATGTGCTGTTACCCACTGAATGATCTCACCAGATTATATTCTTTAGCGATACTTGTACCATTGCAGATGAACGTAGGAAGTCTGTGAGCACAAAAGCAGACTTATTTCTTCAAGATCATGTCTTTCATCACAAGGAATGACAAAAAAAAAAGTCTAGGTTGGCCAACTGAGAAGCGGTGAGATGACCTTGTACGACCCATCTCACTTTAATAAAAAAATAACCTCACCACTTAAACCTTTTCATTCATTTAACAAGTGTTATATAGCACTTAAAATATGCTGTAGACCTTGCTGGCTCGTGACATACATAAAGATAAGTAAATCACAGTGTTTGGCCTGGAAAAGCTCATAAGACAAATCATTTCAACCGCCTGCCTTGTGAGGGAGCTGCAACCCAGAGTAGCTGCGTCTTGTGGGGACCAGGAGGAGAGTTAGTGTCCCTGAGGAAGTGGGTGGAGGGGACTTCACACAGAAGGCATCTTCTGAGATGTGGCCTTGAGAACTGTAAAGCAGCACTGCCGGCAGAAAGGTGTATCCTTGGCTCGGGAAGAGGAGGGGCAAAACCATGCTGGAAAGTGTTGGAAACCCTGTCTAGGGAGACGGGCCAGGAAGAGCAGACAGGCTTTATGGGTTTCATAAAGCAATGATGGAAGCAAATCAATTTCTTAAACCCGACTCCAAAGCTCTAGAGAGGTCAGGTAGCATCACGGCTGCTTTTTTTTTTTTTTTTTTTTTTTTTTTTTTTTGGTCCTTGGATTTTCATGTACAATCATTTAGAAAAATCCTATCAGTTGTTTTGAGAGTCTAGAAATGATTTTCAAATACCTTCCAGACCAGCACAAGACAAACCCAGAAATAGAGTCTAGCTCTCTGGTCTGTTTACCCCTGCTCACTGAAGCCTCAATGAGAACATGTCGTAGAAACCACAGAATGATTTCCGAGTACAATCTATGAATTAACTAGATGATTCCACCCAATTATACTCGTAGACATGAAGCAACTCTACTAGAACAGGCTGATTTGGGGTATCAAGTCACCCAACTGTTTTGAAGTTGAACTTTTCTGCTTGCACTGACCTTGGCTCAGTTGTCTGCTCACCCTGACCCTGGCACAGTTGGCCGCCTCTCTTTGCCAACTTCTCAATCTGTAAAATGGAGTGACCACATTTAAGTACTGAGAAAGCTGAATTTCCTAATGTTTTGTTATTCTAGCTGTTCATGGACAGACTAAGACATTTCAGTAGCTTTCTGCTACAAACTATTACCAACATAAAATCTATCCCATCTAAAGGTATATGGAAAGATGGGCATCCACAAAGTGACTAGAAAACTTAAAAAACAAATAGCAGAAAAAGGGAAGTCTTTATTTTCCTCATGAATTAAGGGACAAAAGAGGACCACACACACACACACACACACACACACACACACACACACACACACACACAATGTGTGGATGTCCTGGAACCCACTTTGAAGACCAGGTTGGCCTCGAACTCAGAGATCTGTCTGCCTCTCCCTTGAAAGTGCTGGGATTAAAAGCATGCACTACCACCGCCCAACAATATTTTCCTTAAACTGTGCTGTAACTCTCAAGATTCAGCATATATAAAAAGCACATAGATCTCTTGAAACAGATACTTGAACAGAGCCTCCCCCCCCCCCCCGCACAGTCAGGATGTGAGCTTTGATCTGAGTCGGCTGACTTGGTTTTGGCGAGTTTAGCTTGACACAGGGTCTCACCATGGACCCATTCTGGCCTTCACTCCTGTCTCAGCCTCCTAATTACTAAGTTTATAGGCATGTACTACCACAACTGTCGGGTAGATGCTGACAGAGAGAGGAAAAGATCTTTCTCCTGGTGAGCCACCAGCTGAAGTCTTCTGTTAATCTCCAACCCATTGCCTATGGTCCAGAAATTTCTGAAATTCTGTTTTATCTTCCTTTAGGAGTGAGGAAGAATGACTTTCCACCTTTGCATCCTTACATAAAAGGTGTAATGACTCATATCAATAGCAGGGATGTGTTATAGTACAGGAAGGGTTCTCTCTCTCTCTCTCTCTCTCTCTCTCTCTCTCTCTCTCTCTCTCTGTGTGTGTGTGTGTGTGTGTGTGTGTGTGTGTGTGTGTGTGTGTGTGTGTGTGTTCCCTTATAAAATTAGGGTAAGAATGAAAAGCAGAAATGAAATAATAGGAACCAAAGACCTTCTCCTTTTCATCCGTCTTTCTCAAACTGTCTCAGTTTGGAGGTTAGGATGCCCTAACATTTTACAGACATTATAAAGCAGAGGGGCAATGGGGGAAATCCTGACTTTGGACCCACTCACTCTCATAGGGTACACAAAGCTGATACGATACTCAGCTAGTCTGAGACATCCTATGACACTGAAGGGCACCAGGCTAAGGTTTCCCCCCAGCAGGGTTATGTCCTATCTCCCCGCCTGCCCCCCTTAAGTGGGCCACTCAGTGTTTTCCATTCCCTGAACTCAGCCCTACTTCCAGCACCCACCTCCTACACCCCTACCTCCAGGCAAGAGCCAGGCTGAGGCTCCATCACCGCTAGGCTGCTCTTGCCCAATGAGACAGCATCCTGGGCCGGGCCGCCTGGTTTTGCTCTTTCCCAATCTGCTCAATGTACTTTCCTGTTGCCAAGACTGCTCTTTTCTGCCGGCTCTGAACCAGTGAGTGCCCTGGGCTGGGGCCCAGCCTCTGGAGCCATGCCCAGAGCTTGGCCCACTGCTTGGCCCACTGCCCAGGAGTTGTCAAGAGTCTGGCCTGGATAAGAGCCCTTTCAGCTGCTTGTCCTGTGGCCCTCTCCTTGGAGCAGTAGGATGGGAGACATCCATCCTTGTCATTTTGTCCTAGCCCACCCCAGAGCTTTCTCCTGCCCTTGCTATAGGAATGGTCCTGATGCGGTTATAGGCACTAGCTAATTGGGGTTCTGGGACTTTCAAAGGCACTGGGGGATTCATTGTGAGCCCTCTAGTGTTCATAAAATGTTTTAGAGGGCTTTGGGGCCATGAGTGGTGGATTCTCTGGGAACCACAGCCTGAAAGTAGCCTCAGTTTACAGGCCTATTCCAGAACTTTTCCACCCTTGAGATCCTTTGATAAAATTATCCTTTCTGGGATGAGTATATTAGGGAAATAATGGCTAACTTGGGCCTGAAATAGCATATGAGTAACCACTGAACTTATCAACCTGTGTCCCCAGGGTGATATCCACTATTCCACAGCCACCTTCAGAGGATGCCTGATGGGACAAACTCTGACTGGGGTGGGGGGAAGGTTGTTGTAGTAAAGACAGAGAGAAGAGTCAAATACATGGCCATGAGAAGGAGCCAGGGACCAGATAGATTGGCAAAGCTCCCCAGCACAGGGATTTGCACTATATGTGTATTTCCAGAGCTGAAGGAACTCAGGAAATTATAGGAAATAAACATACTATGCAGCCACGAGGTGGGTGGTCACAGCACTGCTGCAGATCTCAGAAGCTGAACTCAGAACAGCCTAAGCATCCAAATCTAATTCCCAGGGTGTGCTGAACTGAGTGAGTATTGTCTATGAGCAAAACCAAAGCCTCATTTGTTTTTCTTTCCTACAAGAGGCAGTTAGCTTTCAGACATAAATCTATATGGGGAAAAAAAAGTATTACTTTTCCCCAAAATCATAAGCAAGAGAGCTAGATCATCCCACCACCATTTTGAGACTCTTTGTTTCCAGCTGCAAACAGGAGCAAAATGTCCACCCAGCCTGGGGTTTTCAGAGACCAGCCAGCTTGCAGAAAAGACAGGGGGAAAGAAATCTCATTTTACCTTATATTCAGCAAATTTGGAAAGAAAAGCACCATAGGACCCAAAAACACATTGAGAACTCAAAAATGCTTGCCATGATGAGCCTGATGATGGCCACAAAGGGAAGACATGGCGAAGAAGTCTGGGAGCCACCATGTCCCTGGCTTCTTCAAGGCAAATACCAGTAACAAGTATCACAATTATCACAGTGACAGGTCCTGAGCAGAGCATCATTTGGAACATTATTTATCTAATCTCCACCTTTGCAAGGAGCTGGAGATACTTCCGCATCCCACTTTTCAAAAGTCACTAAAACTTCTCTAGGTCACAGGAATGAAATTAAACATCCTGCCATGCGTAATGGGAAGTGAAAATATGACCCGTAGTCCCAGGTGCAAAGACTAACTTCATCCCAGAGCAGTTCCAGATGAAGGACAGCCAAGTGGCAAGCTTTTCTTAACTATTCTTTATGGACAAAGATAGTTCACGACAACTGGTACTAAAGTGTGGTACTAAAATGTCAAACTATAATTATTATCAAGGGTTGGTTAGTCTATTTAGGGTTTTAGAATCTCTCTTGTCTAATCTTACCACATAACACATTTTGGCTAAACAAATAAACTAATTATGCATCAACACAGGTTTGCTTTGCTTTGTTTCTTTGTTTTGTTTTTTGTTTTTTGTTTTTTGTTTTTTGTTTTTTGTTTTTTTTTTTTGTTTTGAACAGCAGCAGTGATCCCCAGACATGTAAACACATGTTATTGGGCTATGAGACAGCAATAGATTTCAAGGGCAGCCAGAATAATCTCAGATTAAAATTGGCATCAAGTCCCTAATAAACACAGTCACCTAGCAGGAAGCACCGGAACTGTTTGTGAGAACAAACGTGGAGAAGTCACTACAGTAGAGTCCTGGGCACACATTGCAGTGTGTCTGGTGTCTAAAGCACAGAGATGTGGACCCAATAAGAAGTCCCAGGCATAGGCAGGACTCCTGCTTCCTTCCTCCCACCCCTTCCTCACTCACATCCCACTGCCCACAGCTTGCCTTTTGACCCAAATTTCCTAATGTATTGAACACGATTCTACCTTTCTCATTACAAACCCGTCTGAAGTAAAGCTGGAGAATTTTGAATTTAGAGTATCAAAAAGAATGGAATTGCGATAATTTAAATTCGCACGTTATTTCTCTTCCTTCGTCTATTAGATGTTAAATGTTAGAAACCTAACCTAATGCCAATCAGTACTCTGCCTGGGAACCTGGGAAACTTGTCTTAGCAGCTAGGCAGATTAAAAAAAAAAAATCCACCTCCTCCCACAAAAAAAAAAAAAAAAAAAAAAAAAAAAACCAACTTGCCTCTGTTATGGAAGATATATACACAAGCATTAATTTCATACAAAGCAAGGTTGAAATGGGCGGGGTCCTTTGATTGACATCCATTTGTCACTTTCATTGGAAAATTTTATGGGCAGCTTCCAATATGCTTAGACAAACTTAGATGAATGAAAGTACTGAGTAACGATGCTATTATCTGTATACCAAATATAAATGATGGCCTGGAAACCCTGACTGGTTCACTTGGACTCCTAAAACAAGGGGGTTGGGGGGAAAGGCGTAGGAAACTGAGACAGAGATGTGTTGAGAAGGCAAACTAATGAACAGAAATGGCATTCAGATATGTCAAAAGATAAAACAGATTTAGTTTTTGGAAAGGGATCTAACTCTAGTAAACAGGGCCAAGTCTCATGAATTGCAAAAATTACATCATGTACAATCATTTTAGCAATAAATTTATTTTAACCATCAATAGCTAAGGGTGATTATTTTAGGATAATGAAGTCAATACATTTGTTTTCCTGAGGCAGGCAGGGGCAGTATTGTGCTACCCTGAACTTCATTAATATTCATTAATTTTTAAAGCACTTTGGTTAGCTTTGGCTATTATCTATATAGATACTTTGACCTTAAATAAAAATGATTGCAATAACTTCATTATTTAAAATGTAATTAGCATGGAAGTAAAAAAAAAACCTACGTTTTCATTAGTGGACTTTTTTTTTATTGGAGAGTACATTTTTTTTTTCCAAAGGATTCTGTTCTAATTGAATTCCTGGGGTAAAATTCTAATAACCATACTGACTAAAATAACCTAAATGTAACCAAAATTGAACTGAAAATACTTTTCAACTTTTTTTTTTCTTCAAATTAATCTCCACTTTCAAGAATGCCATAGTTGACCCAATTAGCTCTGCGAAGGGACCCAATTGTTTAACATTCTTGTGCATTGCATCCTCCAGTATTTCACAGAGACTGTCTTCACTAGTCCGGTGCCTTCCATCCCCAAAGAGCCCAACGCACATTTAGTGATATTTACCTTACAGAGTAACCAAATCCAGATGCGCACAGAGCTCGCTGTAAAGAGAAATTGTTTCCTTCTGCTCACTGCTTCCACTCTCGAAGGAGAAACTGAAAACTATGAAAATTATCCTTGTGCAGCTAGGAAATTGCAGACAGAGATGCAAAATAGTTTTATTTGTAAATAAACCCAACTGTAGGAACCATTTAATACCTTGATTCTGCTAAGGCCCTTCAGCCTTTATAAATCAGGCTTTTTACACTATGACAGATTAACAGCCAGGACAGAATACTCACGCATGTGGAGTTATAGATGGAATCCTCCACATCTCCTTGATTCACGACATCCATTGTGGATATGCTCAGCCACATTTATACATTATGAGGAAATAGATAAATAAGATTAAAATATAACCTTAAGAAAGGAAGCCTGGATAATTGAAATTTTTTGAAGCATGGCCAAGGAGACAATTCACTACAGTGAGCAACTATATTTTTAAGAAAACACTTTTTTTTCCCTCAGTATTTTGAGTGTGGTATGTATGTGTGGGACCACACATGTGTAAGGGCATGCTGCCATATGATTGGAGTTAAATCCATTTATTTGCTTGTCAAAGGTAAATTCCAACCCTGAGAAATACCCCAGTTACCCTGAGTCTTTAGTTTGGGCATTCTGCTGTCTCTGGTTGGCTACTCAGTTTTGGGATGCATCTGGGATAAGCTGGCCCCTTGGGGCTAGCACAATTTCCCTGTTTAGGTTAGTTTGAAAAACAGGGAAAGTGTCCTCTTGTTGTTGAAGATACACGCCTACATGCTCATTTTTCTGAGCACATAGTCATTAAAACCAACCAGCAAGAAGAGGAACTTAGCTCCTGCCTCCCTACGTGGATTCAACTTCCTCCCCATTCCAGCAATGCTGCAGTTGAATAAATTCTCTTCAGAGACTTTTTCCCCCCACTCAGATTTACTTTTGAGGCCAGGGAACAATAATTGGTGTATTCTCGGTGGATACATTTCCAACTCAAGGAACCAGGCGTTGGGTGCCCACTGTTGAGTTACTGGGCCCTTTTGGTTGCCCTGACACTGCAAGCCAGGGAAGGAGGTGGGGGTGGGAGAAGAGGGTAGGGTGCACCCCATTTCCCAAGGTCCTGGGTTCGAATGCAGTAGGTCCTAGCCCTTGGAAATTAGATGCAAAGTTAGTATCATCAACACCTTGCTAGAAGAACTGCGGTCCGCCTGCAAACAGCCCCACTTCAAGAAGGTCCATCCCTCCCAACTGTTTCAGGCCCGCCTGCCTAGCCTCTGAGCAGGATGGAATGTCTAAACGTGTGGAAAGGAAAGGGTTAATCCTAGCTGTCCCGTCCACTCCTCGCCCCATCTTTTGGGGAGCATCTCGGCAGGGAGCAAGTGGAAACCAGGAACCCCCAGAAGCTGGTGTCTGGCAAGTTGAACTGAAGAGGGGAGCTGCCTGGGGAAGGAGTCTGAACAGAGCCAGTCTTGGCATCTGAACAGAACCACTAAGGACGGTGATGGTCATATCCCAGGGTTCCCCTTGTGTGGCAGTGTAAGTTTCAAAATGTATTTTATGACCTCAATGCCCTTTATTCCGAAAGAGGTTGCCAACGTCCTCTAAGGCGTTAAATGCACAGTGGGCATCGGGGGGGGGGGAGCTCCCTTGTTTTGCCTGGCCACTGCTTCCAAATAACCTTTGTGGCGGGCCCGGGGATGCAAAGCCACCTTCCCCCAGTTGGTGCAACCTCAAAACAAGCGGAAGCCAACAGGCTGCAGGACCAACCTGCCGCTTGGCCCCAGCTCCCCAGGCAAGCCCTCCGGCCTCCAGCTCTCACGGCTCGCACGGCCCTCCGCAGCCCCTTTCTTGCCGTCCACCCCGGCCGGTCCCTGTCCCCACCCCACCCCCACCCCCCCAGCCCAGAACCCCACAGGCGCTCTCAGCCCACCAGCAAATTCCTAACATCCCCAGCCTTTCCAGGAAAGGGAAGGGGGGGGGGAAGGACCATGACATCACGGGCAGGTTTATTTGGGTTTGTTTGTTTGCTTGTTGGCTCGATTAAATACTCGTGGAAGGTGAACGTACCCCACACAGGAGAAGTTTGATGTTGACAAACTTCTGGTGGCAGCGAGACTGTGTCAGCACAACTTCCGGGATAATGAGAGCTGCTTTGCAGGGAGCGCGGCAGCGGCGGCGGGAGGCTGCCGCAGGACGGAACAGCAAATGCTATTCAGCCCGAGCAGTTTCAAGCCGCCCGAGCTGGGGAATTACTGTAGTCGAGCTTCGGCTCTTACCACCGGCGCTGGATCTGGGCGCGCGTTAGGGGGGGAAACTGCAGGCACAGGGCGCCGAGAGGGGAGCTTTCAAGTTACTTTGCTCCTTGCCTGCACCCGGCAGAGGCTTGCAGGCTGCGTGGTAACGGCAAACATCTTGTTCCCTGCTTCTTTGGGCGGCTGCCCTGGAACCAACCAACTTTTCTCTCCCCCAAAACTCCCTCTTTGTTTCAAATAGGACTCTCCAAAATTTATTCTTGGGAAGACTGACAGCCGGGGTCAAGAAACAGCTGTTGAAGTTAATGTTTCTTCCTCCCACTTCGTCTGATGGTTGTGCCCTGCCAAGACAAAGTGAGAGGCACTGCCTGGTGGCTTCTTTAAACAGTCATGCATTTAGCCTCCAGCCCCCCAATACCCCCCTCAAAAAGAGGCGGGGAGGGGGCCGGGGGGGCGCAGTATATTTTCCTGCTTAACATACAAGCTGATCAGAAATGCAACAGCATGTGTCTTTCAACTTGTGTTGATTACTTGCTGAAAAGATACAGCAGCTTTTAGTTTTTGAACACTTTGAGCATTAGGGGTGGGAATGGAGGTAGGGGTGATTGACACTTTACATTTTAGTAAAGGGGCAAATTTTTCAAACCTTTTCTCTCCAGCCCGACCCGCTTGGCCCTCTAAGAGAGATAGAATGGTCTGGGAGGAGAGGGAGCAAAGAGTCCCTACTTTGGCAAGGTAAAGTCACATTTCAAAATTGAATGTGCAGAACTTGACCCACCATTGCTATTTGGAGATGACCATAATAGCTTAGGGTGTCACCCTGTCTTGGTAGCTTTTGCTTCATCTTACAGATCAGACCTGGTGCCCTTCCTTTCTGGGTAAAGCTGGTCTCTGCCCAGAAGGTGTCCTAGAGCAGGAGCAGGGGCTTCCCTCTTTGTGCTGCTCTCTCCAGGGTGAAAGTGGGACTGGGTAACCCTTCTCTTGACATCCGGAGCCCTGGGCCTTGCATTGACTATTTAGGACCGGCCTTCTTCCTCGCCATGTCCTGTCTGAGCAATGGAGAGGATGATTGGTGGATGGCAGTCAAGTCTTCCCAGAGAACTTAACGGCTCTCCCATCAGGCCTGTCCTCCACTGGGAATGCTGGGCACACTAGGTCAGCTCCCGGGAAGACACGAAAGGTCCTCATCAGCGCATGGCAATGCTGCACCATCACAAACGGCTATTGCATCAGCCCCAGGGATATTTTAGGAAGCTCTCAGGCTGGGTCCAGCAATGCAGGCATGGGGACCATGCTGCCAAAACCAGAGCTACAGAGCTGCTGGACAGGTGGCCATAGTGCCCTCTCTATTCTCCCGTATCCATGAGCGCCCCAAAGCAGGCGGGTCTGCTTGGTGGCTTCCCTCCTCTCTCTCTGCCTGCCTCCCAGAAACCTTTGTTTTTCCTCCAGCCCTTTTGCTGTGTTTCAGCTCTTCTTCCAATGCTTCCTGCATTTCTTCTGCCTAGCGTGGGCACTCATTAAGATCTTTAGCAGCATTTGTTCATATTATCTGTAAGTCAACTGCTTACACTTGAGTCACAGCACCACACACAGCCTCCAGCTTGGGTGCCTGCACCTCGCAGACTGTTTTGACTTGGGTGAACTTTCTTCATCCCCCAACTGCGCATCTCCCAGCTCTTGGCCAGGGTAGTGGCCAAGAGTCAATATACCCTCAGTTGAGCCCCTTATCCTGGGCCCTGCTAATGCAATCCAGCATCCAACTGACTTAAATTCCATTTTTTTTTTTTTTTTTTTTTTTTGTTCTTAGTCCTAGTCAAGGCTCAGCATTTAGCAGGGCTGAGGCAGCCCTGGCTGATTCTGGAGTTGTAATTCCTTACCGCTGGCTCCTGTAGCTTTATTACAGTCTCCTTTTTTCTAAGATCTACCGACACAAACCTCCAGTGTGGAGGGACTGCAGAACTACTCTTAAAGACGTCTTTGTGTAGAGGTGTAACCTTAGGGCAAAGTAGGCCCAGCTCCAGGAAAGGCACCTTATCCTGCCACAGGGGAGCACTGTACTCGGATCTAACCTCGGGATAATCCTAAGAGTTGGAACTGAGAGCCTCTATGAGACAGTGACTTCTGTCTGAAGATGGAATTGTTGTATTTTGGGGGGTCAGGGAAGCAGGAGAGGAGAACAATGAAAGAGGGGCCCTTCCTTGGGCTGCCCAAGGAACTCTACCTTCACTCAGAAGAAACAGACGCGTTTTAATGAGTGCCTCTCCAAACGAAACCATTCCCGAAGCACTGACATTTTTGTACCCAAGTCAGGACATCCCATGGTGGGACAGTACTGTTTGTCTCTCTTGGAACAGACTCACTATCCCATCCCAAGTGGACTGTCCTTCCTTGGACCACGCTGAGGATCTCATCTGGTTTTGATGGGTTTGGGTCAGAACAATTTTTCCAAAGGTGATAGTGAGAAAATACAGACTCCTAATTTACCACAGAGGATTTAAATCAGGTAATGTCATTAAGAGATATATTGACTGAACCTTTTTCCAAACAGAGATGAAGAATCTACTGTGAATGAAGTATATGAGGTCAAGAATACTGCAACTTAAGTCTGGGGTTGTTTTCCTTCCTGTATCTTTGAAATGCCCACCAATATTTTCAAAAGGAATGGTAATAGAAGCTTGGTTTATCAGAGGGACATTTTTAGCGTGAATGATTTCAAGTAGACGGGTGCAAAACTAGAGAGAAGACTATTCTCACTAGGAACTTGGACTGTGCCTGGACTCATGGAGACTGCGCTATACCTTGTTAGAGAGGATGAACTGGAACCGGAACCAGAAGCAGTAAGAAAGTCCTGGGTACATTTCCTAGGGAATGTGGTGCTCACCCTTGCAGCCCCAAGTGCTGGAGCTGTCAGTGTGGAGAACTCAGCACCAGGCTTCTAGACCAGGCTTTGGAGAATGTTTTCTCACAGAGGGGAGATCATGGACAGTGAAGAAAGTAGAATGAGGACAGCTCTTCAGATGGCATTGACGGCAGACAGAAATAAAAATGTGCCTGGAATTATTTGCCCTTTTTTTCTCGTAAGTCTAGGCAGGAGTTTAACTTTGAGTTAAAAGGCTCCCTGATATTTGTCTGTTGGTTTCTCCTCTAGCTACCCCATCCACACACTCCAGTTCTGGTTTTGGACAGAGCTGTAATTGTCCTTTGTATGGGATCACATGAAATCCTGTGCTGGTTTGCTAATGTGGGAAAATGTCTACTACAGAGGCGAAGACCACCAAACTAGTTTCTTTACTACCCAAGGTACACTTAAATCCAGCCCTTCAGTGGTGGGCGACTGGCCCAGCTCAGCCTTCCATAGTGCTCATTAAAATCTTATTTACATTTTACAATATGGTCTCAAGCCATGAGTTGGAATTTTTCTCTTGGCAAATAGAAAGGAATACTTTTGTGACATGGGGGCTGCAAAGTTTTAACTTCTGCTACGGTCCTGCTGGTGGTCAAGGTCCTAGCATTCCAGAGGGACCTTCCTCCTACTTCAGCCGGGTGGAGTTCTGGGGACGAGAAGAGCAAACAAAACTCTGTTCTCATAGAAGTATGCTTATCAGCAGAAAAGATTTGGAGTTTTGCTTTCCTCTTAGGTGTGGACTTGGTGTCTATGAAAAAAACAAGAATCAACAAAGCTGAAGGAAAAGGCATCCTCTCCCTACAACCTGAATGTATGGCCAAGGTGGAGAATCTCCCTCACTTCTGGTGAACTATAGTACCAGTCAGTTTGGGGTAAACCATGTTGTTCTGATTCTTACCTCAAGACGTCAAATGAAATTAACAATTTGAGGATGTGTTTCTGGCATTGTCCGTGAGAAGGATAAATCTTTTAGCATCAGGCAACGAAGCTAAACATTTTTAAAGAAATGAATCTTTGCTGGCTCTGGAAATTAAGTTTCCTTGAGTTCCAGGACAACGAAGATTTTGCAGAATCTATAAAACAACCAAAGGATACTCTGCCTTTCCAAGACAAGCATTAAGAATTACAGCTAGAGCCAGTTTGAGAAGTTTTTTTCCCTGATACCCTCATGAAGGATGAAAATCAGAAGCCATTTCTCAAATGGCAATAGGCCAAACATCTAAGACCTCTGGAGATGCTTGACATCTTGCCGCGTGTCATCACAATCAAGTCCTGGATACGGTATTCTCGACTGAGTTTCACTCACTGCCGGTAAGGGGCGTGTGTGGGATAATAAATGACATAACTCAGTGTTCCATTAGAATCCAGGGTGAGTAACCACCATGCTCTCAGGAAGACAATATGGAGGAAATGCATCAGAGATGGCATCACCTTTCCTTTGTCAGCTGCCTGGTGACACCTGGTAGAAAGGCCACCTCCCTTCTGTGCCTTGTGATTTCTGAGATGGTCTTTCATTGCTATATGAAGCACTCAGTTGAAAACAATAAGCCCTTTCTCAGCGGCACAATGGTGGGACACAAGGTCAACTACAGAGAGTTTTTTTTTAAAAAGAAATATTTAGGAGAAGGCAACCAACTCACTGACCCAAAAGAGCTTTTATTACAAAATAATAATTTCAGACCCTGGAAGTTACACAACTCAGTCAACTTACCAAGGTTCTGGCTCCTCTAAAAGACCTTGGTAATGTAATACTTTTTTTTTAACTAACGTATTAAGGTGCCTTGACATTTCTGCTCAAAGAAGGTCTACCAGATTGCAGATAAATATTTGCAGGTGAAGAATTGTCAAATTCACAAATATATTCAGAGGCCATTGACTTCATATATCTAATTGTAATCTAGATATGAATGTAATCACACAATTATCCAAAACCAATCATACAAATTAATAAATATCACAACCTTTTGGTACTAGGACTAGTATAGCAGTATAGAAGTGAACTTTTTTTTTTTTAAAGATCATTTTTCCAAAAGAAACAAACATATCATCTGTTCAAAAAAATTTACTGAATAGGTGACAAAGACAACCACAAGATTTTTCTTGAGATATGACCACCAGATAGATGGCTAGGCCCACCCACTAATCAAGTAATTTATCCTCAGACAATAATGCTTAGGATCTAAGCTATGATGTTGGTTCTAAGCTACAAGTCATCATCTCACACAAAGCTTTGGGCTGTCTATAAAACATTACAGTATTCAATGCTATGTCCTCACATTCTCAGATATAAAGATGAACAAAAGAATAAAAGAATTTTCATTCAGTATATACAAATTTTCACAAATGCTGAGGATATTAAAAAAAAAAACTTTCAAGACAGTGACATTTTCTCTAAAGGGGAGTATTTTTATTATTCCCTGTACCACTCCAAAAGACCCAGAACTGGTCATCATCATTCAGAGATGAGACTGTGGAGTACTCAGCTCTAAATGGAACATTTTTATCATACTCACTCTCCCAAACACTTAGGGATCACCTCAGAAGAAAGGGTGGAAAGCTCCTAAGAACCAAAGGTAGGAGATATCTGCAGTGAAACAGCACAGTGGCACACATGAACTCACAAAAGTTGTGAGTACAGGTACAGCATCAAACCACCCAAATTCTAGGCTTGGATGGGTGTGGTTTTTGAATAGAAATGGCACCCATAGGCTCTTAGGGACTGGCACCTAACCCTTAAATGGATTAGGATGTGTGGTCTTGTTGAAGGAATTATGTCACTGGTGGTGGGTTTTAAGGTTTCAGAAGCTCAAGCCAGGCCCAATGTTGCTCTATCTTCCTCCCCGTTGCCTGCTGGTCCAGACATAGAACTCTCAACTCCTTCTCCAGTGCAGAGCCTGCTGTCTGCCTCCATGCTTCCTGCCATGATGATAATGGACTAAACCTCTTAACTGTAAATCAGTCCCAACTAAATGTTGTCTTTTGTAAGAGTTGCCATGGTCATGGTGTATCTTCACAGAAATAGAAACCCTTACTAAGACAATGAGGGAGGGACTCACGCAGTTCCAGCCCTAGCTAAACAGCTTCTGGTGACTAGTGACTGCCAAGGAAGGGAACCCTTAGGTGATGAGGCCCCAGAGAGGCTGCCCGTGCTGTGACAGAACATACATGTATTGAGGGCACTGTGTGACTTTTTTAGAAAGAGCATGTGACATTGGGTGGGAAATGTGATAGAAAGATCAGGGGATGGACTGGAGGGGAGGGAATGGTGGATAGATCTGGTCAAAACACCTGATATGCATGTATGAAATTCTCACACACACACACACACACACACACACACACACACACACACACACACACACACACAGACACACACACACACATACACACACACACAGACACACACACACAGACACACACACAGACACAGACACACACACACACACACACACACACACACACGCACGCGCGCAAACTGCATCTAAGAAGCAGTGTGTCTTCATCTATAAGAAGTAAAGTGACAAAGTATTTTGTTGTTCATGACTGTGGTGGTGAACTCAAACCACTTTTTAAACTGAAGTGAGTCCCAGAAAAACTAATCTATATAACAAACTCTGCCTGATGAAAATTAATTCAAGTGAGCATTTTGTTTTGTTTTTAACAAATGTTTCACTTTGGGAATAGATCATAGCTCTAAGTTACACTACAAGAGTAGGTAAGTGTCACTTCCTCTTGTATTTCTAAAATCTTGAAGAATAACTTGGCACATGGGAATGCTAAAGGTTAGGCATGTACCATGGCCACAGCTGGGGTGCTGAATAGCATACAGAAACCACTTCCTCCTGGATATGAATGTGCCATACACAGCGAGCCTACCATTGACATTTCTACAGCGGTGACTTCTGAAAGCCGTTTGTTTCAGCTGAGTGCGGAACCCAGCTACGTCTCTGAGTATGTGTTGGCTAACAGAAAACGTGTTACCCAGTTAATGCTCTTCAACTCTGCCCTGCAGGGATCATTTCCAGGAGTGGCAGGAAGAACCGTGTGCACAGCTGTCTTGGCAACCTCTCATCCCGGAAGCCTATGGCGAGTTCATGGGTGGCGCTGTGTTTGCCGGTATTGCCTTTCTCCAAATTCCATTCCCACAGAGAGTTTCCTTTTTTCTCCTGGACTAACCTGCCTTGCAGGAGAACCATGTAATAATAATCATCTCTAATCTGACCTGTGCTCTGGAGGCAGAGATCCTAGGTTCAAATCCTGTTCCGATCTTAGCAACAGACCAACACCAATTGGCTTTCTGGTTCCTCATTCCTAAGATAGGGCAGACATAAAAGTACAGCATCCCGGTTCAAAGCTCTCACTGGCACAGGCCTCCAGAAATGCTTGTAGGTGGACACTCTGAATGGCCTTTGGGCCAGTTCCTGGATTTCTCTTCCGGTGGAAGATAAAGGATCTCGTTTTCACTCAAGCTTGGAGCAGTGGAGTTCCAGACTGGCAAGTCAGGAGGTCGGTTCCTTCATCTTTGCGATTGAACCGGTGCGGCATTCTTGGAGTGCAGATGTTACCTCGGGTTGTTGGCTATCTGACTACGGAAATCTTAGGGCCCCGTGTGTTCTTCTGAGCAGTACTCTGTAACACAGTGCCTTGGAAATGACAGTCTTGCCAAATGCCCATGGCTTGACCATGTCGAAAAGGAGCTTTTGCCGAGTTTATAGTGAAGCATATGGCACACCTGGAAAGGGGCTACAAGGACGGGAGGGATCTCTTGTTTAAACGCTGACCTACTTGCAGCCTACTTTTCTTTTCACAGTGTTTATCCTTTTGCTTTTGCTTCTTCCTTTTTTTTCTGTTTCGGCTCTTTCTCAGATAAACTACTGAAAAATGTAAATGCTCCTTTAAAAAATAAGGCTACTCCAGTGGGCTCTTCTCCATTGCCACGCCCATCAGGGCAGCTTCCTCTCCTTTGCTGTGTCATTCGGGCTTTACTACTATCCATAAAAACATGGTTATACTGTTCATTTGGAGTCGGCTGTTTCTCCATAACAATGCATTGTAAATGGCTTTCCATGTTCATACATGCTATATTTCCTTGTTAGTGAGGCAAGGATAGAAATTCCTTGTTATCCAACTCTTCGTTATCATTACCTGAATCCCCAGTAGTTGCTAAGTTGTGTAGGAAAGCAGAAATTAGTCATAACAGGAAACATCCAGTAATGAACTGACCACTTACTAAATTAGTCCCCACTTAAATGCCCCTCCCGACTTAATTCCAGCGTCTATCCCCACTCCACCAGCCAATTTTGCTGATTGCAGATGTTATAAACTTCCCACAATTCAATGTAAATAAAATGCATTTCAGTTGCAGTGCAAAGTTGCTAATCTTGCAGAAGATGCAGGATGTTATGAAGCCATTGGAAGTGATTCTGGACAAGTGTTTCATAAGCAAATGAGCGTCTGGTAGGGCTGGGCCCGCTCACAATGAGAAAAACAACGTGATGCTAACAGAGTACATGCTTCAAAAGGAGGCTTGTTTGAATCTCAAAGGACTGAAAGAGGCTCTTAGGAAAATGTATGAACCTCTACATCTTCTTATAAATGACCCCAGCCTTCTTCTGTTAAAGTCAGTATGAAGTGTCAATTTTTTGCTGCAAAATACTTTTGTTAGGTAAATCGTTCCGCCACTAGGTCAACCCTTGATTCATTGCTTATTCTAGCAAACTAGAGCATTGTTTAGGTAGAGTGTATGTTCAAACCTGTTGTATACATTCTTCAAAGAAACATCATGTTCGAAGATAAATAAGATAACCTCTACTTTTATTTTTCACAAAACCAGTCAGCCCTTTAGTTCCCAACCTTATTTTGGGATGAGAGTCCCTGCTTATTAAATTTGCAGCTTTCAACAGTTGCATTATGGCAAGCAGGAGCAACAGACGTGAAAACAGGGCTCCTCTACACTAATCAGATTCTCGTCTGTCTCCATGAGGCATTTGGAGGCAGGATGGGCCACTGTGCAGGAGGAAAGCCTCAGGCTGGTTGGACAATTCAGGGGGATGGATGGGCCTGTGTGGTGGGGGTGGGGACGGGGGTGGGGGGAGGACGAGCACAGGCAGTGGACTTCTCTGGCTCTAATCTGGCACATGGATTCGGAGCCAATGCCATTGAAACAACTTTAAAAAGATGTAACTTCATTTGTGTCCAAGCTGGTAAAATGAGTTACACCAGTTAAGTGTAGTCTCTCAGGATCAATTTTTAATAATACCTTCTGCCTTGTGTTCCGCCATCCATGTGGCCATGAGCAACCCCATACATACTCATCCTGTGCAGCTCTAACAATGTGTCTATAAGAGAAATTTCTAGACATGAAACTCTCACATCAGGGATAAGCTGCATTAAACATGTAATAGAAATAGTAATGATTTTACTTTTTTTTTTCCCCTTGGATTTTCGAGATAGCGTTCCTCTGTGTAACCCTGGCTGTCCTGGAACTCTCTCTGTAGACCAGGTTGGCCTGGAACTCAGAGATCCTTCCTATCTTTGCCTCTGGAGTACTGGGATTAAAGGTGTTTGCCACCAGGTCTGCAGGCTTTTATTTAATACTATCTGCAGAATCTGTTTGTTTGTTTGTTTGTTTGTTTGTTTGTTTTTCTCCACACCCTTGCCTATGAATGCTAGAAATACCACTCAAGGTGGGACCTTTAGTGTGCATTGGTTTTTTGTTTGTTTGATTTTATGTCAATGGTAAATCCTTGATCTATAAGATAAACTTTGCCCACTGCCTGTTGAAAATCTTTAGACTCTGGAGAGTCAGCCTATTGGGTGTAAGGAGAGATCATTTCTTCCTGAAAAAAAGGAGTTGAAAATTGAGTTCCCATTTTTCTGCTTAAGTCTCCCATTGAAAGTGGTGTGGTAGCTGCTTCCCCAAGATAATATGTTCATAGTACTGGAAGATGGGAGGTTCGTTTGGAAATGTCCAGATGGGATTGTGAGAACTATTAAAGACCTCAAAATCTATGCTGGTAGGAGAGGAGTGGGTTCTATCTCTGGATGACTTGACATCATCTAAGTGTACACTTTCTCCATCAGAAGTATGGTCACAGAAATCACCGGTTTTCTGACTTTTCAGATTTGATGACCTGAAAAAGAAAAATGGAAAAATATCTAGTACATGTGTTTCACAAGCCATCAAACGGTACTCTTTAGTAATGTGCATTTTCTATGGTATATATGATATATGCATATCATATATATGCTATAGTTTCTCTAAATAAATAAATAAATGTAAGTGTGGTGCATGATCCTCCACTTCTACTCTGGGGCATGCACCCCACTGTGGTGAAAGAGACTCTCAAATAGAGGCCTGTGCACCACAGCAGTGTCATATATAACAGTCAAAAGAGAAGGAACCTATATCAGTTCTAAAAAGTTAAAGTCTACAGGGAAAAAAAGTGGATGCAACCAAGAATCTGATGAATGAATGAGTAAATAAAACTGCAGTATATACACCTGGTGAAATAGTATTCCATCATAAAGGACGGCAGTCCTGGCACAGAACAGAGGGGTCTTAAAAACCTCAGACTAGCCAGACAGTGGTGTCTCACACCTTTAATCCCAGCACTCTCAGGAGGCAGGGACAGGCGGATCTCTGAGTTTGAGGACAACCTGGTCTACAGGGTCAATTCCAGGACAGCCAAGGCAACAATGAAACTTTATCTCACAACTCCACACAAATATAAAATTTAAAACTCCACAGCAACAACAAAAAAACTTATACTAAGGGAACCCACACAAATATAAAATTTAAAACTCCATAACAACAACAAAAAACTTACACTAAGGGAAATGAGCCACTTACAAGAGGAAAAACCCTGTGTGAGTCTATACATATGATGCACTAAGAATAATCAACTTCATATGGCATGGGAGTATCCTCAGGCTCAAAGAATTGCTATCCAACAGGCAGAGTTTTACTGGGGGGGGAGGGGAAGAAAGAGGCCTTCAGTTGGATGATGGGGGACATTACACAATAATGTGAGTACATGTACTACCATAGAATGACATGTATCAAAGTGATTATGATGAATTTTATCGTGTGTGTGTGTGTGTGTGTGTGTGTTGCAATAATGTTTTCTTTATTATTATTATTATTTCTATTATTTGGTGCCTCGGGGTCACACCCAGGGTACATACAGGAGTGTGCTGTACCATTAGACCTTCATCCCAATAAATTGAATAAAGACGTAAGTGATGAACACGGAGCTGTAATGATGTAATGTGCTGTTAAGTGTGTCAGAAATTTGGATGAATTGATAGACTGAGGCGTGATGTGTGTTATAGAAATAGAGACAAATGTTCACTGTTGACCATGGGTCCCTGTGCTTGGTGTGGTATCTTCTCACTTGTATATTAGAGGTTTCCTCCCCATCCCCGCCCAGTGTGCTGTGAATAAAATCCAGGGCCTTGCATTTGTCAGGCAATTGTTCTGCTGCTGAGCAACACTTCCAGTCAGTCCTGAAATCTTTCTTAGTAAATAGTCACTTGGGAAGAAATTACTTAGACTAAAAATATTGGCTAATGAAAGATTCCTTTTATGACAAATTCAAATTTTGCTCTTGTTAATTATGGAAAATAATTTTGTCATGGCCAGATCTTCCAGCTGAGTTAAGGAAATAGGACCTATTTTTGTTTGTTTTTAATAACCTTCAGATAAGGACATTTATTAGACAAGAATTGGACAGGTATTGATTCACAACTGACTCCATGATATTAAAAATGAAGTCAATATCACCAAAGTTGATAAGCATCTCTCTGTATACATCAAAGGCAAGGGTCATGGTTCAGCTTTTTCTTCCATTTATAGGACCCAAGCATGTGCAAAGGGATAGAACCTCCGACTCCTCCAAATGGGAAAGATGGAGTAGAGAGATTGCTGTGATGACCCGCAACTTAGGGCATTTGAGAAATGACGGTCTCCTGATGAATAAATATTAGCTCATGGCAGAGAGAAGGTAGATTATAAATAGCTGCCTTTTGCTTCTTTGTAGAAACATTTCAGAGAGCTCCATGTTCCTTTTCTTTGCTTCATTAAAAAGTAAACAGAGAGAGGCAGCCTCCATTTTGGGGATCTCTACACTACAGACAGTGCGTAGGCAGCTACAATTTATAGAGGCATGCAATCCTCCTATCCCAGTCACATTCCTATGGCCTTGGAAAAAACATCCAAAGTTTCATAGGTACAATCTCAATACCTGAGGGACAAGAAGGTAACACTATTGAGTGATATAAGGAGTCCAAGTGGGGCTTGTGGCTTCTTAGAGAGCCCTTGTCCTGACCACAGAGCAAATCCACATCTCAGTTCTTCCCAGCTGGCCCACAGAAAGTCACATATGTCAGATTTTTTTTTCTTGTTTTATCCTTTTACTTGCTTGTCATAAAATAATTAAAAAAGATGTGATGCTTCTACCCATGTGCACATTGTATTAGGAAGCAGATCAAGATAATTAGCATAGTCATTGCTTTAAATGTTATCATTTCATGGTGATGAGAACATTAGATATCATTTCTTCTAGTTCCTGTAAAAGATATATATATATATATATATATATATATATATATATATAAACAACTTTTATTTTTATATCAATGAACATTTTAAATGTGGAATAAGTGTCACCAGTGTTAAAAAAAATGTTGCATGGGTTGAACAAAACACTTTTTTTGGCATGCTGAAGTCTTTGGGGCCCTCATCTAATCAAGATGAGACAGAAAACTTTTGTAGTAGTAATATCTAATAGGATTCAACTTTGAATTTGTGTTTACCTCCATGGTCCTGCTTCTCCATTGTAGCTGAGGAAGACAAATTGCTCATACATTTATCAGTTAATTATTTATCTAGTTTTCCTTTTTGAGACCAGGTCTCATTGTAGCCAGCCCTGGCTGGCATGGAATTCTCTATGTAGACCAAATGGGCCTCAAACATATAGAGATCTGCCTGTCTCTACCTCCCTAGTGCTGGGATTAAAGGTGAGTGCTACCACACCCTCTTATCGCTTTAAAAATAAAACAAATTATCTGGCCACTGGAACCTTTGCAGAATTCATACAGTTCATGTCTTGAAAGTTTGCTTTGAGCTGGGGATACAGCTAAGTGGTAAGTGCATGCTTGAGCATGGCCACGGGTTTCTCCTGCAGCACCCTCGGAAGTCCGCTTCATGCCATGAACATTTCCACACCCTTCCTAAAGATTAATTGACATAATTATGTAATCCATAGAACCCTCAATTTATTTGTACTTAATGATTCCAAAGTGTGTGTGTTTTGAACCAGGAACAGATTTTCCTACAGGACAATAGCGACCATTTATAGATGCCACCTCTTCATTGTTTTCCTTCCAGGAAGACTCACACATTTAGCTTCTTTAATTCTTGAATGCTGTTCTGTATGGGTGAGAAAACAGGCTCAGAACTGTAGCATGTCTTGCCAAAGTAGTGGATGTTAGAGCCAAGAATCAAACGTGTGGGGGTCGGGCTCCAAGGCCTAGTGCTCTTTAATTCTTCTACACTGCAATGTCTATAACTCAGTGTCTTTGTGCTGTTGAGGCCCCCAGGGCAAGCTATAAACATTATTGTCTCCATAATGAACTTGCAAGACTATATTCCTAGTAGTGGGCTTCTGAAAAAAAATCCTTCCTGTATGGTAATATGTCATAAAAAACAAACAAACAAACAAAAACGTTCCTCAATTTTTGTAGGAAAAATACTCTTAATGATGCATAGGTACATTCTTAGTGTGACATATCCAAACATAACAGTAGGCTACAGAGCAGGAGCCAAAATTCTTTTGGCTTCTTTCATTTCCCCTAACCCTGCTCCTTTTTCTGTCTCTGTCTCTATACTATTTGGCCTGTTTCTCCTAGGTTTTGTTGTTGTGTTGTTGTTGTTGTTGTTTGTTTTGGTTTGGTTTGGTTTTAGTTTTGGTTTTTCAAGACAGGGTTTCTGTGTGTAGCTTTGGAGCCTGTCCTGGTGCTAACTCTTGTAGACCAGGCTGATCTCGAACTCACAGAGATAGATTTTATATACATCTATACAACATATACCCATGCAAAATTCATGCAGCTGTGTTCTATAGGAAATGCATTCACAATTCCATCCTGAGATGTCAACAGGCTTCAGCTACAGTCCTACAACTTCCCACAATTTGTGGGCCTATTTGAAACCCACCACAGGAGTGATTTTTGTGGGGGAAGAAAACCAGGAATGGGGCAGAATTGAAGACCAGGATAGGACAGTGTGAGTGATGGGGATGCACTGGGAGGTGCAGAGATCATAAGATAACACAGTAGGGAAAGACAGAAGAATATGATTGGCAACCCTGGCTACACATTAACATCACCTGGGGAAATTTAAAAGCCCTGATGATCCTCTATAGCAGCATTTCTAGGACTGAGCCCAAGTATCAATACCGTTTAACAGCTCTCCAAGTGGTTCTAATGTGAGCTATATAACCATGGAGGTGCTGGAGTCCAGCTGGGTCTGGGCTCAGGTCCCTGCTCTTTCAGATAAGTATCTAGCTACCCTTTGGAAAGTTAGCTAGTATTTTTGTGCCTCATCTGTGAAATGGGGATAGAACTCTTAGATCCTCCCCTAATGCGCCCCCCAGGAAAATGTGTGGAACTTCGTGGGCACAGTAAGTTCTGTTTAAATCCTTTCTCTCCTGCTTTCTGCTCACTGGAACCTGGCAAAGAATGTGGTTTCTTAGCTGCTGGCTCTTAGCTTTTCTCTTGATCAGAAGCTAGAGACGTCTTCTGCAAAGGGCTTAGTCTCTCCAAGCTCTGTCTGTCCTCAGAAAGCTTCCTTCCCTATGAATACAGACACTGGGCTGCTGGTCCAGTTGCAGAAGGATCTGCATCCTGGCAGATGAGAGAGCAAACAGTCTCCTCTCTAGGTGGCAGGCACACAGCCGGAGGAAGGAAGGTTGTATACAAGTGATGATCTTTCGAAGAACATTCCCTGGCCTCAGTAGTTCGAGGATGCCCTCTTTCCTTAGGATCTCTACATTTCCTGCTGATTTCTATATTTATCCATTTACCTTTTATGCTCTCTCTCTTCCTTTAAACAGTAAGTCCTTCTGGAGGCAGAGCTATGTTTTCTGGGAGGAAGGGGGTGTTAAAGTCACACCTTCATAAGCAAGTGGAAAGTAGTGCTCTCCCTCTTCCAGTGCTCCCCCTCTTTCTCCCAGTATCACTGTAACCCTGCCTGGCAACAGCCTCCCCTGGCCATTGTTTCATGGACAAAGCAAATGGGTACACTCTTCTTCCTGCTTTTCCAACAGAAATCAGCACTGGCACAGGGCGTTGAAGAGGCAGGGGCAGAGATCAGTCCTGTAAGGAAATAAGATTCTCAAGTATAATAGCACTATTTTATAGGAAGGGAGATTTAATGTTTTTTTCCACGTCTACAAGGGCAGATGAATGGGAAATTTTTCAATAAACAATTAAACTATAGAACAATCAGTAGTGAATTGGGCACTGGTTCGCACTTTAAATCCCAGCACTGGGGAGGCAGAGACAGGTGGATCTCGGTGAGTTCCAGGCCAGCCTGGTCTACAGAGTGAGTTTCAGGACAGCCAACGCTACACAGAGAAACTCTGTCTCAAAAAACTAAAACCAAGCAACTAAACAAACAAGTCAGTAGCAAGACTTTATGCAAAATTTCTGCTATTAAATAAATAATAGTTTGAATAGGTTTACATTAATATTACTCTTGGGGTTTTTGAGTTTTCTGTTTTGTTATTTTTGTTTTGCTTTGTTTGGTTTTTGCATTTGTTTTTTGTGTCTGTTCTTTTAATCTAACACACTAAGCAAATCATATTTAAAGCTCTTGCTTCGTTATTAAATGAAGGTAATGAAATACGACATGGTAGCAATAGCTACATCTTCAACAATAAGGCATATCATTTCAGTAACATTAGACTTCGCCCTAAAACATGAGAGGTGATCGCTATGACTAGGACACTGCAGCACGGGTCAATATAGTCCCAGTTCTTCAGAGGCTTGAGACACGAAGATTCTGAATCTGAAGCTGGCCTGGGCTACATTACTAACCCCTGTCAAAAAATAAAAGATGGGAGAAAGGGAGGAGAGGAAGGAAGAAAAGATGGGGGAGGGGAGGACTGGAAGAAAGGAAGTGAGGAAGGAGAGAGAGAGAACAGACAGACAGACAGACAGACAGACAGACAGACAGACGGTACCGATTCCAGATGTGTGAGGAGTAAAGAGCATCCGGATGCTGGAGGTCCTCTAATTCTGCTTTCTCCTGGCTTGGTTCATTCATCATTGCTGACACAGGGACTCCAGAATCTGAAGCCTTACAGGCTTAAAATTAAAGTAACCCTAAAAATAAAAAATTATTCTAGAGAAATATGTCCATGGAGGATGGGGTTATAATAACTGATACTTACATAAATAGATCATTTTATTGGGCTGGTTAATGATTCCCACCAGTCGGTCAGAAACGTTCGGTAGTCTTCAATGAAGGCCACCTGAGCAATCAGAGAAGCGAAAGTGATGAACTCAAGGCTTCTTCGTCAATGAGCTCAGCCAAGAAGCTGATAGAAGTCCCAGTGGCCACTACTGACCCTCCCAGAAAGGCTTCCAGCATGAAGACTGAGGCACAGACACATAGCAGTATAATTCAAGCGACTAAAATAAACCCAGCGAGCCTGCCTCATCTCTAAACACTGCATACATTTAAGTGCTATTTTGACAAGAGGGCATGGTGGCTTTTTAAGAATTTAATTTTTCAAACTCCGGTACAATTCTGTTCTTCTAACTGCATCACCCAGTGTCTGTGTTGGCTCCTAGTGAGATCATTATGAAGTGAATTGAATTATTGTTCTGTTCAAATGACCTGTGCATTCAACAATGTGTGCCGGGCTCCAGAGAGAAGTGTTTTATGTATTATTGGGAGATGGCCATCTGTGGCATAAACCAGGCCTCCCAACATGCAGAAATGTTGCGAGATAGTTTATGTTCGGTTTTATCTATGATCTGAATTCCATTTATAAGCTTTTTCTAGCCACTTGTCAACACTGTTCACTATAGCAACACTGAAAATGGCCAGAAACGAACAGATTTATCAAAGCTCTGTGAGGTTGGACTGTATGTTTCAATTATTGTATATTGGATTTTTATCATACATTTTAAATTCTGTCCATAAAAATAGTAACAGTGTCATAAAAATGGAAGTGGCGTTCTTTGATCAACTTCCAATTATTATAAGTCACAAAATGAACAAGCTAGATTTCATGACTTTTATTAGATAATGGGTCTCACATTATATATGTATATTTTAAATATAACATTATCTGTCGATGCCAAGAAACATGGATTAATTTTTTTTCAAGTCTGAAAAACATTCCTCTTCCCTTTCCTGCATATGTAATGGAACAGCATGGCAATGTGTAAAATTAAATTTTAAAATTGTAGAATATATTTAAACCATACCCTCCCAACCTTTCCCTTTCTTTTTAAAAGTGAACTTTTGATAATACTAGGATAATGTTGGACCAAATACATGTTTTTTTATATAAAGCAAATATACTATGTTATCTATACCCCAGAATTAAAAGATGTTAGCTATCTTTTGTTTGGTAGCTTTATTGTCTCACTCATGCCTCAGTTAACATTAAGTATCTCCTCTATCATGAAGTACTACATTTTCAAGTGGAATATAACTCTTACAAGTACGAGTTCCTTCCTACCCGCCCTTCTTCTCTTCAATTGTACCAAATCATGTTTCTGTTGAGCATGTGGCTTTATAACTGAAATGAATGTAGATTTTTATTTCATTTGTGGGAGAGGACACTTGTTGGGAAAAACCTGACTCATATCAACAGACAGAGAGGTTAGTGTCCATCTTAGATGTCCCTGGAGTCATCTTGATCAAGGAAGGCAGGAATGGTGTTATAGCACCCGCTGAGGGTTGAGGACTTTCTTGGCATCTCCCCTAATTGCTCTGCAGGCATTCTTATTTGCATTTTGCAGCTGCCCAATGAAGGCAGGCAACTTCATCTTTATGTGGAGAAGCAAAGGCTTTGGAACCAGAAATTTGCCCAAGGTTGCTTATTAGGACTCACTTTAGATCCATGTGAACTCCCGATACTGGGGAGGGTGGAATAGGTGGGGGCTCTTCCAGAGAGTTTCTGGGTGGGTCAGAAGTCAGGGCAAGTAGAAGCCCCAGCCAAAGATGCCTGTGGCAAGCACCCATCTAGGTGGTGCTGCTTTTTCTAGACCTGGCTGTGGCTCAGACCAGCGCAAGTCCCTGTATTTTCTCCTACCCACTGCTTTCCGGTGTGTTTCACTTCTTCAGGTGGGAATATTTTCATTTGGTTGTTTGCAAATTCATGCAATGACATTGCTCCTGTTGCTTTGAGACAGACATTTGCTACATACACAATGGAGCATCTCCCACCTACACTCTGGGCTGTTGCTGTTGTTCTTTGGGGTCCCTAATAGGACTGAGCAGGGTGACTCACTTGGGTAGAAACAGAGAAACATCAGGAACAGCATTATGCTTAGCCTTCTGGGGGTTCAGACTGGAGAATTCGGAAAGCATTGGTTAGGTACAGTGAGTGGAGAATGGGAGATATATTCCAAGATGCAGGGGTTCTTGATGGCACAGAGCCCATGAGAAGCATCCTGAGGGGCTCATCCCTCAGCAAGCTTAGGCTTTTGTCTTTTTTGCAGCTTCCATTTTAGCCATCTATGTATCTCTGTACTTTATCTTAGCGTGACCTTCCTGTGTCCTTGATCTTTTGCAGCATGAAGGGCCAAACAGTCCTTACGAGGCCCCTCAGTCAACACATCTTCCCATGGCTTCATTTTTCCTCTCCACTGTCCTCAGTGTGTTTGAGCATAATCGGGATAACGCTTAGGGGTCCTTCCCTTGCTAGTGACCGAAACTGAAACACTCGAGGAAAAGGAGAGTGGGTGGGGTAGAGCAGGGTGATGAGAGAGGGGGTAGAAAGATACTGACAGAGACCGCAGAATGAAGAAAGCCCCCAGTAACCCAAATAGTTAGTCCCAGCTCAGTGACAGGTAGCAGAGCTCCATTCCCATCTAACCCTCCTCTTTTCGTTAGCCTTTCCTTCTCTCAGCCACTCTCCTGGCGGAAGAAGGTGTGGCTAACAACAGCTATTAAACCTGACCGCTGTAGCCAGACACAGGGGACAAAATCCCCCACTAATAACATTTAGAAATTTCCTGATGTAGAACTCTGATTGGCTAGGCTTTGGTCATGTGCCGTAGGGATATTTGTCAGGGGAACAAGGTCACTTACTTATCCTTGAGGCCCAGAAACACATACTGAGATGCTAGACTCCTCTGGGTAGAACAATGGTTCCTTAAAGTGAAAGCAACAGTACTTCAAGCTGACAAAACGTAAGCCGTGTGCATGACGAGAGGTCAAGTTGTACAACTCTACCATTTACAAAGACCTAACTCAGCAAATGTGGCTCTGTGGGTCTACTTTCCCAGCGTTATAGGAAGTGCGGCTCTCTTCCACAGCTCTTGCTTCCTCTCGGGCCATTGGCTGATCACAGGACATTAGGGTAAGAATCCTTTGCCTTAGGTCGTTTAGTCACTTCCGTCTGTCAGCCTTCCTCACCATGGGTCCCAGGAGCTTAAAGAAACTTGATGACTTCACAAATGACGTCGGAGGCTTTCTTGCGAACTCTTACTTTGGGATCCCCAGACCAGCAATATCAGCATCACCTGCAAATTTGTGAAAATTGTAAGTTGCACGCTGAAATCAGAAATTAGGGATGAAGCCTGTCAAACCTGTCATGTGAAGCTAGGAAAGAAGACAAGAGGGAGGTAACTGAGGGTGAGGAAGAGAAAGGGGAAGGAGAGGGAGGGGTTGGGGGCAGGGTGGGGAGGGTGGGGGTGGGGAGTGAGTCTGTCTTCAGGTGTCTCTGATTTGGTTGCAAGTTGTGAGCCATACTTTTTTCCCCATACTTTTTCAACAGCATCCTATTTGGATGGCTTCTCTGAAGCATACCTCAAAGAAGACTGTTAGACAGTCATCACCACTGTTCGGCTGGCCTCTTGCAGGTTGCTATTATGCATCCTTCCATTGTTAGCTGGATCACTCAAACAGACACTGGATAGAACTGGTCGGCAAAAGGTGGGTGGGTAAGACTAGCCTATAGGATTCTCTCGTTGAATTAACTCACAGCACTATACCCTTACAGTGAGTGTGACAGTCAGAACCCCTAGGTTTCCTATGTTAAATATCATTTCTCTGTGTGTCCTGGAGAGTATTTCGCACGACAGCAGCAGGTGCAGTCAGGACAGTAGGTTGTCCTCAGTGTCAATAGACACAGCTGATCTGTTGAGCTGAATAGGTTCAAAGGTAAAACAAAGAGAATCCCCACCCTTTGCTTTCTGCTTGCTTGTGCGGTGTGGTCTCAGCATGGGTCTTCTCCAGGGCTACACTTGAGCTGAGATTCACACCAGCAGATCTGGGTCTCCAGCCTGCCATCAGCCGTATGAAATGTCTCAACCTCCGTATTTGTGGGAAACAATTCTTCCTAAGTCCCCTTCTTAACTATGTTTTTTGACCCACATGCCATCTGTCTGTGTGTATCTCCATTGATTCTATTTGTCTAGTGGGTCCCTACCCACACGATGAGAATGTGTACTTCCAAGTATAGGCACAAACACACTCAAGTGAAGTGTGTGTGTGTGTGCGTGTGCGTGTGTGTGTGTGTGTGTGTGTGTGTGTGTGTGTGTGTGTGCGCACGCGCGTGTGTAAGTGGGGTAGCTAATTCTCTTTGTCACCCGGGAGACATATCACTGACAAGTCTGTGAAAGTTACCAGGGAGGTTTTACTTCAGAGGGAGAATCCTCCCGAATTTGGGCAGCACCAAATAAACCCCTCCTCTTCCTCTTTTTCCCCCTTCTTTTTCTTTCATGGGGTATTTTGTGACAGTAACAGGAAAAGTGGTAGCTAACACAGGGACACTTCTTTGTATCAGCTTCACTCCCTGTGGCCCCAGAGACTTCAGCAGTGACTCTTGGAGGAAGCATGTCTTCCCCGAATATGCCATGGGACCTGAAGAAGCCTCAGGGGGTTAGGGAGGAAAATTGTGCCCCAAGCGCTCTCTTACCTTGTTTTCCTTTCTTCACAGTTAGAAATCTGAGATCATGTTTTTCCACTGTGTTTGTCATGGATGTATCCCCCGCACAAGCTGTGCAACACTAGGTGGGAGAGAACACCTAGAGCCCCATAACCCATGCTCCACACCATCAGTGCTGGTTTCTGACCCAGTCAATCAGCAACAGTTATTTTCCCTCCATATCTAACATTTCTGAATATTAGAGTGAGCCTCTTACCCCTCAACCAAAACCAAATATGCTTAGGTTTCAAAAAGCTTTATATTTATAAGATGAAGTCATCCAATATGTATAATACAGATGCATGTTTCAGTAATGTAAAATTATTCAAAAGCCACAGATCATAAATTTTATTGCATTCATTGTGTGTGTGTGTGTGTGTGTGTGTGTGGCCATGCATGAGCAATGGCATATATGTAGAGGACAAAGGACGGTGTGTGGGGTCAGTTCTCTCCTTCTTCCTTGTGGGTTCCAGGAGGATTAAACTCAGTTTGTCACTTGGTGGCAAGTGCCTTAGTCTGCTTGTCATTGCCACAGCATTATTTATTATTATTATTATTATTATTATTATTATTATTATTATTATTTCCCACATCTGAAAACAAATTAGCTTTAATTTCTGCTCTTAGAATTTTCTGGATGCAAAGGCCCTTGTCTAGCCATCTAGGCTAAAACCTCACCTTACCATGAGAACTGCTCTTGCCAGGAAGTTGTTATCCCAAAGTAAAAGGATTTGTAAGCAAGGACTCATGACAGAAGTGCCACCTCAGTCTTACTGGTGCGATTGCGAAGTGCTAATTTAATTTAATTACACTATAATTTAATATCTCTCATGTTTCTCAGAGAGTACATGAGGATCGTGCTGGAGCAGCGGCTAGGTGTCTGACAGACTGGTCACTGGTAGATGTGGCTTGTGTCCCTAAACACTGGCTAGGAGTTTTTTGTTTTGTTTCTCAATCTTAACCTCTGAAACATTTAGCGCATGTTAATTTTTTTTTTTTTTTTTTTACACAAAATAGCATCGTTCTTTTTCAAGTCTTCAATTTGCATTTTCATAAACAGAATAGGGCATTCCAGAGAACAATTTAGTACTTATTTGCAAGGCCAGCGATTCATGTTTTCTTCTTTATAATAGAAACGAAAAAAATAGCAGCTTTCCCTTTCTTGGTTGTATCCCCAGTCCCCAGCCCAGGCCCTAAAAACTGCCTAGAAATATGTTGTCTTGGCTTCTTTGGTAATTCAGGGAGTAAAAGACAGATAGGACTTCTGCCAGATTTCACTTTGTAGTGAATTATTTAAAATTGTTTAAAAGGATAAATATGCTGGAAATTAAATGTGACAGACTGTTAAAATCGCCCAAGGCAATTTTTAGAACTCTTAAGACTTCTATCCTACTACCTTGGGTAAGGAAAAATCATGAAGTTGATAACAAAGGAGAGCAAGAAGGAAGTTTAACATGTCAAGGGAGGCTGAGGCTGAGGCTGAGGCTTAAGATGCTCAGTGGGGTCTGTAGTGAGCCACCCACACTTAGCCTTCTGCACCAAGGTACTTTGTCTCTAAGCTGGTAGGGCACCCTACCTCCAGCTCCCAACTGAGTCCCTCTCCAGAAACAGCTCTAGCCCATGAGGAGTATCAAGTCCTACCTGGCTCCCAGGCATCACTTTGGAAAGGCTATGAGAGGCTGTGCACTTTCAGACACCCAGTGGGACTGGCTGAGGTGTCACAGCTCCACACCTCCTCCTACCCAGTCCTGCATTCCCTGCAAACTAATAGGGCCTGGTTTTCAAAGCTCATGTCAATAAACTTCCCACATGTGGATTGTCAACATCTCGGTCTGTTCTTGGGGTTGGGGATAAAGTCAAGCTTAGGCTACCCAAACAGACAGGACCAAACAAAGAAGGTAAAGAAGTTGAAGTAAATACACACACACACACACACACACACACACACACACACACACACACACACCCCCAAATATATATATGTATACATACATACATATATATATTTGGTTTTTATGAGACAGGGTTTCTTTGTATAACCTTGGCTGTCCACGAACTAACTCTGTAGATACATCAGGCTAGCCTTGAACTCACAGAGATTCCCTCCTGCCTCTGCCTCCCAAGTGCTGGGATTAAAGGTCTGCGCCAACTCCCTTCCTTCCCCTTATATAATTTTTAATTGAATTTTTTCATACAATTTATTCTGGTTTTGTTGTAGTAGGAATACAATATGGCCTCAACACTCAACACATTTAAAGCATACACTAGACTATTTGTTGACTATGGCGAAGGGTTGTACAGCAGACTTCTAGGACATAATCACATAACCCAAATGAACCCTTGTATCTGTCGATTCATAGCATTTCTGCTCCCCAAGCCCCAGGTAATTATCATCCGAGCTTTGATTTTAGGACGTGATTACTTCAAGTACTTCATATGTACATGTCTTTCCATGCCCTGCTTATTTCAGCATAATGTCCCCAACGTTTAAGCAAAGGTCTAAAATCCCAGCTGCTCTGAAGGAAGATTGCAAGTTCAAGGCCAGACATGGCAACTTAATGAGACACTGTATCAAAACAATACCTACAGAATAAAATAAAAGATAAATGGCTGGCAAGCTCAGTGTTAGAGGACTTATCTGCAGTGTGAGAAGCTGAGACAATGCTCAGAATGGAAACTAAGTAAACAAAATAAAGGCTGAGCAGTATTTGTCCTGTGTATACACAAATTGAAACAGGCAATATTTTATTTATGTATCCACCTGTTGATGATGGGCATTGAGTAGCCCCCCTCCACCCGCCCCATCTCTTAGCTATCTCAAACAGTGCTCCCATAAACATGAGAGTGAAGATGCTCTCTCTGAGATGTAATGTCCAATCTCATGGATAAATACTCAGGCTGTCACCATGATGTTCTCCACAGCAGCTATAGCCTTCACTTCCCATCAACAGTCTGCAAGCACCTCCATCTGAAGGCGCTGCCTCCTCACTAGAAGTCCATCTTAATAGAAAATTCTTGTAGGTTCTGATTCTTGGTCTGTGCCTCTTTGAAGACTGATTTGCCGTATCAAAGTGTATAACTCCAGTGCAAATTAGTCACACATCCATAACACTAGTTTCTGACAGAAACTATCCCTGTGAATAGTGCAATTTGTTTATAATATAACCTGTTAGTACTATTCAGATCGCTTTCAGTTTTGATGATAATGAGCTCATTTTCAAAAACTTCGCAGATAATAAGATCATGTGATTTCAAGAGCTTAAAAGTGAGTTATTGACCCAGTGTGTACCTCATCTGATAGTTACCCATAAGCAACCAGAGTTATATACAATTAGCTTCTCATGAAATCTATTAAAACTGTACTTTTTGTTTTTTTTTAATTGCCTAACGGGATAGGTCAGAGTCCCCTCTGTAATGATTATATTCACTGTGATCAAGACCCACAGCTCAGTTTTCATAGATAACATTGTAGGAACTGTACGCGCTTCATTTAGAGCCAAGAGGCTGAATGCAGAGCCTCTCATCTCCACATTTCTTCCTCATTAACACTTGTCCCAGGGCAACTTGAGCTGCCCCAGTGTTCTACTGTTACCTCTGCTAGGAAGCACCCAGGATAGCTGCCTGGCAGGAATGGCAGGGCTGCTAAGAACGGTGCCCAAAGCACACCATTGGCACACTTGTTTCTGTGACTTGTTTTATTTTCACAATCCCAGCTGTTCCAGGTTGCTCTTGATGTTATTACTGATGTCCTGCCGGCATAGGCTTGTGGACCCCCCCAAAACAGCTAATTACCCCGGTTTTTACAAATGATGGAGAACCATACGTTCCCCAGACCTCCTTGTTATTTCAAGTCTGGGGCCCACAAATTCTGTGGTGTTTTCCTGTATAACACAGCACCTCTCGACCGTGACCGACCACACGCAATAGAATGTTACAGTGAAAATGCACTGCACAGAAAATGAATCCAAGCAACCTCTCTCTGTCTTTCTGTAATTTGATATTAAAATAATGATTTAACATTTTAATGTGGCATAGTTGACAATGCAGGTTTTTGCAATGAAAAGATAATTGCTGTAACGTTTTAAAATATTTCATTACAGCGCTTTTTAATAATAAAAACAGTAAAATGCTTCTGCATTTTCAACTCAGCCTAAACTTTAATGATCATTTTTATTCAAATGACAGGAGGTACGGCACTTGAATGTCGCATGTACACCCATGAATGATTTGGGGAACCCATGAAATTATATTAAATTTGAAGAATACAGTTTAGTGTATGATGGAGAGAAGGAAAAAAACTCTAATGACTTCACAGGAGAAATATTTATTGGAATATCATGTTACCTTTGTTTGTAGCATAATGGTCTCAGAGGGAACAAGTGAGATTGTTTTGATGGTGAATTTATTACATACTTTTTTAGGGGCCTGGGCCGGAGGGATCTTGTTGAAAAGGGTTTTGTGATCCCTGAAGCTATGAGGAACTTTGGCCTCTCCCAGACATGGTCTCCAGAGTGAATCAATGTCCTTGGAGAATCAAAACAGATGCTGCCCAGGGGGTGATGGGGGAGCAAATGTTTCAAGTCTGTGTCAACTTACCAAAAGAAGGGAGCAGCCAGCACATAATTCTCTGCTGTCAAAATTGCAGCATCTCCTTTAAGAACTTACCCCAAAGCATTCTTTGTTTCCTCTCTCTCCAATGCACGAGTGCTGCTGTTGAATTGCCTCGGACTGGAATCCAGACTCTGCCATTTTCTGGTGCTTTAGTCTCAACCCTCATGAGTTAGCATCCTCATTTGCAAACAGGCAATGATCCACTGTAAAGACTCACCAGGTAACATGCACTGGGACAGGGCTAGACTCCTGGATGCCAGACAACACAATTATGGTTGTAGTGACCTTATGCCAGCTGGGGTTTATCTCTGTGTCCTGCTGAGGGATCACAATCACATGGTGTGTGAAACTTAAACTCCAGGTTTTCTTGGGGACCTAGGAAGAGGGTCAGTATGAAGCCAGAGGTGCACTCTTGTCTTGCAAGCTACAATGTATCCTGGATCTGAAAAGGAAGGGAATCCCTCTATGGCATTGTCCCCAGGCTAGCAGAGAACATTCCAGGATCTTTTATCTCATTACATTTCTAGTACAGGCCTCAGGGAACTCATAGGTTCTGGACAGGCACAATGCCTGTCAGTTGCCTAAGAAGAAGATGCTGTTCTTCCAATTGCATTTGCAGGAATTTGCTGCCTCCTTGCCTCTACAGTTCTCTTTCACCACTTTGCCCCCTTGTAAGTCAGAGGGAACCAGGACCTCAGCCATGCTGGAAATTCTGCATTAAGACAAGACAAAGGTATCCAGTGCTTTGATATGTATGCCAATTCTAATGGTAAAATAATTCACACTAATAACTAATGTTTAAAAGAAAATTTGTAGCTAAGCACTTTCTATATTCCCACTCACTCATCTCTCATAAAAACCCTATTGCATAGCATTGTTATTAGTCCCATTTATAAACATGGAAACTGCCACACAGCAAAGTATAGCAACCCAGCCTCATTCACAAAGGCAGTGGGTGACAGGATGGAGGATTGCGCCCTGGAAGGTGCTATACAGGTCACACTCTTCACCATGCTGCTAGAAAACATCTTGATCCCTCATCTTAGTCCCTAGTCCATGCTTCTCTCTAAAGCTGAGTCCCCAACTTGTTGAGCCTCTCCAGTGACTTCTAGCAATGACCTGCCTGTGACCGTATGCCCTTGCCACAGATGTGCTAGATCCCTAGTTAGGAGAGTTAAGTTCTCAGCCCAGTCCCTTCCCCAGTTTGAAGTCTCTCTGCCTTTGACTCGCCCTTGGGTTGCTCCTAACACCTGTCTTGGAAGAACTCAGGCATCAGGTTTCTGGCTGGGTGGTTCCCTCTGTGGCCCACAGGGGACTTATCTCTCCAAAACAATTTCTTCATTGGGTGTCCCAAATCTGGACTCCAATTCCTTCAGACATGACTCTGATAACAAGAAAACCTCCCTTCCTACAGTGCCCTGATGGGACCTCTCTCTACAAGAGGTACCCTGCTGTGGGAGGGTGTGGCCTTGGACTGCCAGACATTGCTACAATACCTACTTGACATCACCATTTTCATCATTGTTATTTCTAATTCCTTCCACACCTGAGTCTGGAAGAAAGCCATGTTTAAGGAACTCCCATTTGGTTTTCTAGAAATGCATAGAGCAGGCAGAGAACCTTCCAGAAAGATGCCCCTTAGGGTTACCCGATAGGATGTATTTTATGTATACAGACAGACTTCTAGCCCATGGAAGAAGAGTGAAGGTGGCTGAGACCCCAGATATCGCCAGACAATATCCCACCTGCCTTCAAGGTTGTGCTGTATCTCTGAGATCAGGCTTACTGCACAAAAATGATCAACTAGACATGTTCCAATTTAATGTGTAAGCTACTGAAATGTCAAGTTCCCCATGGTATTATTGGATAGGTAAATTAAAATTAGCTGCATATTAAAGTGCACCTAAAACAGTGAGAGTTAAGGTCCTTCTTGGTCATGAAGACATGTATCTGATGAACAGGTTAAAAAACAAAACAAAACACACTCCACTGTCTAAAAAGTAGAATGTTAGACATTTTGATAGACAAGAGATTCCCATCAGCCACACATGTCTCACAGTAAGGTTATCTCTTACTAGAGGTGGAAGCCCAGAACACTGTAGCTGTCCAAACATTCAGAGACATTCTGCAATGTCCTTATGCATTGCAATAGTAAGTTTAAAGAAATAGTAAGTCTAGTTGGTTCCATGGGAAGAGTGAAGGAAGGCATGAGAATGGGGCTGTTAAGTAGAAATCATCAGAAAAAAAGCATTTTCAGCTTGCGCTCACCAAAATGCAGTAGATTTTCTATGAAACCAAGAATAGACGTATGATAAACAACACTAAATAATAGAGAATAACTGTTTACCAGACTGTCCTGTCTGTGTCTGCCTATGCAGCGTGCATTATATTTGTGGCATCTTAAAGATACACAAAAAGGCCAGAATGTGCTGCAAATTCAACAAGATAAGATGCTCCTTTTCAATAGAAAACAGGTCAAATAACATGCACAGGCAATACACCGAAGAGAAAATATGCACAGCCCATCAACTTGGAGAAGGACATTTGCCCTCAGAAAGGTCTGTAGTTTCCAAATACTTTTGAGACATCCTTTTTCCCATATTACATTGACTAAGGTTGTGAACACTGACGTTCATTTGTGGTGATCTTTTGGGGTGCAAAATGATATACCCTTTCTTAGAGGTGAGGAGCTGACACTGTGTGTCAGAATTGTAAGTGTTCTTTTTGCTCGGTGATGTTGCTTATAGGAATTTACCCTAGAAGAAAACCAACACTCACAATGTTCTTCCCCAGATAGTGTCTTTAAACATACAGTCCATGGGTTGGAGAGATGGCTCAGCAGTTAAGAGCACTTGCTGCTCTTATAGAGGACCTAGGTTTGATTCCAAGAAGCCACACAGTGGCTTACAACAGTCTGAAACTCCATCCGAAGCTCTGACACCCTCTTCTGACCTCCGTGACCAATAAGCACAAACGTGGTGCATGTACACATGCAGGCACACACCCAAACACATTTTATAAAAGCAGTATACAATTAATATAGCTTGAAGTAAGTTCATAGTTCAAGGTAATTGCAAACTAACTCGGTCAGACCTTGTCCACTTACCATTAGTGTGGTCTCAGGTCTGTTTTGTCATGTATCACTTAAGAACAAGGCAAGTTCTGGAACTTAGAAAAACCTACGTTGTGTATGTGGTCTATCATACAGTTAGGCTGGCTGAGATGTACAGTAAGACCTGTGGTCCTTTATCGACTTAGCAGTGTTAGACTGTGTTTGTTTTGTGTTTTACTGCTCCCTCTGCGTTCTTGTGAGTTGTAGCTGTCTTTACACACTCCATATTTCAGCATTCCTCCAGCCCAAGCCCTGTCAGCTCTTCTTCTCTCTCTTTCGAACAAGAAGTATTTTCCTTAAGGATTGGGTGTGAGAGGCTAAAACTGGTTGAGGAGGAGCAGGATTGAACACTCATAAAGTAAAAGTCATGTGTTGCGCTTCCCTGTAGATAAACAGAGAAGGGTTCTCATAGACATACTTCAGTCCCTACTCACTCACCCTCCCTTGCTCTGTTTTGGGTACCCAGCTGGTGCAGGTAAATACACACAGCCCCATTCTTATCCCATTTCATTTGTAGCCCATTGCTCATTTGGAGCAACCTCCCTGAAATCCTCTCTGGGTTTTGACTATAATTGCTCATCAGCAAACTCCCTAGTGCTCTCAATCCTCCTTCCTGCCTTTTTCTCCAAGTCACACATGCATTCTACTTGTCCTCTTGTTGTCTGTGTCTCTCTTTCCGGCTGGATTGTAAACTCTATCCAACACAGGGTTTGTGTCTGCCTTATTTCAGCTCTATCCCCAGTTTGAAAGGAAGCTGGCAAGAGTATGTACTACAAAACCATTTGTTAATGTGTAAATACTTGTATTCATGTTCTTCCCTTAATGTGTTGTGTCTGTAAACTTACTAAATGAATCACGACAATTTATACAACGGATTTGTTATCACACTGTAGATAGAACAATGGCCGCCTAAAGATATCTGATCTTGTATGGGAAGGTCCTCTCATTTGGAAAGAGATTCTTTGCAGATATGTAAGTTAAGGAATATGATGGAAGGGAGATTACTTCAGATAACTAAAGGATAACTAAATAGACATAACTAAATGCCATCAAATGTAGCTTTGTGGGATGCAGAGGCAGAATTCATAAATATGGATTCAGAGGAGAGGGTAGCAGAACAAAATCAGACTAATAGAGGGATGGGGCCACCAGTCAAGAAAAGTAGCAGCCCTGAGAACCAGCTGGACAGCCTGATTTCATTCCTCCAACTTCCCAAACTGCAGAAGAAAACACTCCTGTTGGTTAGTTACCAAACAACCGGTAATTTGTGAGAGCAGTCACTCCTAACTTTTAGATGATCAATCATATTTGAGTTTGCCATGGAATATAATTTTCTCTTCCAGTAGAAGTACTTGTCTTAGTGCCCTATTTCTGTGAAGAGACACCATGACCATGGCAACTCTTACAAAGGAAAGCATTTAAGTGGGACTAGCTTACAGTTTCAGAAGTTTAGTCCATTATCATCTTGGCAGGAAGCATGATGCATACAGACAGACGTGATGCTGGAGAAGGAGCTAAGAGTTCTACATCTGATTCATAGGTAGCAGGAAGGGGAGGAGACATTAGACCTGGCTTAAGCATTTAAAACCCCAAAGCCCACCCCCCAGTGTCATACTTTCTGCAGTAAGGCCAAACCTATGCCAATGTGGTCACACCTCCTAATTCCTACCAATTAGTTCCACTCCTTAATGACCAAGCATTCAAATATATGAGCCTGGGGGTGGGGGGCGGGGTGCACTCCTATTCTAACCACCCCAGTAACGTAACTGTCAAAAAAAAAAAGACCTTAAAAAAATAAGGTTGGGAGAAGGACATGTAGTGGTACCACATGCCTTGTGTGTGTGTGTGTGTGTGTGTGTGTGTGTGTGTGTGTGTGTGTGTGTGTGTTGTAGTTGTTGTTGTTTTGCCTGTGTAAGGGTGTCAGGTCTCCTGGAACTGTAGTTACGACAGTTATGAGCTATCTTGTGGGTTTTGAGAATTGAACTTGGATCTTCTAGAAGAACAATCAGTGCTCTTAACCACTGGGCCATCTCTCCAGCCCTAAGATCTTCTGTTTTTAGATCATTCTTAAGATCTTTGAGATCATACTCAGTGGTAAGAAATACAGAGACCCCATCTGCCTTTCCCAGGGTGCACAAGGTTGCATCTTGAGAAAGGACAGATGGCTAATTCCCAAGTATGTACCAGCCAGTGGGGCTCAGAGAACCGGATTCACACTTTGCCTTTTCTGATACCATGTGAAGAAGAATCAGGTGCCTTGTGACAGCCCTGTTGGATGGAGAGTCAGGACCCAGCTTGGCCTTTCCAGCTGGTTTGTGGTAAGGCCACAGTTTTTCTTTGATGTTTGACCAGTTCTTTCCAACACCTTTTTCTTCACTGGCGCTTTCTTTGTCCTTTGGCTGGGAAGAGCAGGCTCTTCCTTGAGTTGGTTTTTCTCCGTGCCTGTTGGTGTTTCTGGCTTGCCAACTTCTTCAGTTCTGAGTGAACAAAAGGATAAGTCAAGGCTCTCACCATGCTGTTGCTCCTCAAGTCCTGAGGTTAGTAGTAATTTCATCCCCCCCCCAGTTTCCCAGCCCCCAGGGATTTGTAAATAATGCCCAGGGATTGGAGTTGCACTTAGTGAGAAGATCAAGAAAAAGAACTCATACGACATCTTCCCAGAGGTGAGAAATCATATCCTTAAGTGTGAACACATCAGACAGAATGAAAGGATGCAGGAATGTTTAAGAGGCCCCCACGACCAGAGAAAGCCTCTGCTTTCTAAGGTTCCCATGTCTGATAGCCCTCCCTTCATGCGTAGGCACCCTGTTTCCTTGTATAATGTGCTTTGCATGTACTTTTCTCTATCTCCTGGAAGTTCAGCTTTTTCAGTTCTTTGGCAAAGGCTGCACCTGCTCCCCTAACCCTGGTTAACCACACAGGAGGTGTCCAATAATCACTGACAGAACCCTCATAAAGAATATGAACCACAGATCAAACACCATGGCAAGTCTTCCAGGATTAGAGAAGGGAAAATATCATGTCTTTCAATGGGTTGAATGTCTTGCCTGAATGAATTGCCCTGGTGTCCTTTTTATGTCAAGCCCACTGACTAGATTCTTGTATGACATGCATATTTGCTTCACTCTGCACAAATGGAACACAATCTAAACCACAGCTGGCAGATTCTATAGTTCCTTTTGCTCACATGAAAGCTATCAAGAGCAGGTGACTCTTTGGAAAGTAGGCATTATTTACCACACAGACATTCAGACCTAATCACATACTTATGATAAGGGTCTCAAGAGGACCATGACAGGTGAACCTAAGTGCAAATCTTACCTGTACATCTTTTCTCTGGCATTCAAATTCTCTAAACAATGACTAATACCTTCAACAGTTTGTGACCAGTGGGCAAATGGTGAGTCCTCGGCATTCCCTTTCTTCCTGGAATGACTCAGAGAGGACCAGGCTTTTGAGAGTCCCTTCTGAATGCTGAAATTCCATGGTCCAAAGCAACATTCTCTGACCTTAAGACTGAAAATTCCCATCTCCCACAGGGTTTAATGTGATCAGGGAGAGGGGTGAGGTTGTGTTTGTGTAGAAAATGTAGGTAGCAGTGAGAGCAATCACACGTTGTTCTAGTGTTAACCTGTCCTTGACCAGCCTATAAACTGTTTAAACAATCCCTTTATAGCTTCCTACTGGGGTTCCATAAGGATTGCCTCATCACTCGAATGTTGTAAATGAGACATACATCACTGTATCATTACATAAGGAAAAGTACTGTCCTTGGGTTTCTAAGCTCAGAAGTTTAATCTTCAGTCCCCAGTGTCTGAACTCTTGGCTGATTAATTCACATCAAATCTTCACTCTTTCAACACTTTTCTCCTTTTCATCCCACATCCATATCTCAAGGACAATATATAGAAATTAATTTTTGAGGTAGAATGGGAGAAATTGTGTTAAATTCCTTCTGAGAACTGGTGTGGAGCTAAATGTACCATTTCCCAGTTCCATTGTACCTTTGCTTGGGTTTGTCCATGATGTTTTTATTTTACTCTTTGATCTCTGCTTTTTGAGAAACTATTTTAATTTGGAGTTTTGAAAGACTTCACAATAATGTTTAATAAAGGGGGAAAGTGCCTGTGAAATAGAGAAAGTTTACTAAAACTGGATAGCCATTGTTGAATGGGCTAGATCTTCATGTGTGCTATCAGAGATGTCCTTTTTGCAATGAGTAATTCACAATTCTAGAAAAACAATATAGTTAATTTTTTGATGGCGAGTCTTTGATTTGTTCCACACTTAAGATCACATATAAAGTTTTGATGAATCAAAAATAATTTAAGGAAACTACTTGACACTCTAGGCCCTCAGATTGACAGCTTTTGCAGGGAATTCAGTTTGTGAAGGTTGATGGTTTGCTTCCCACCTCTAAGTACCCTCAGGGCATTACGGGAAGAATCAAGAGAAAGGACAAAAACAAATAACCTGGAGAAGTAGCTGCATTTTCTAATCTGTGCATTCTTCACAATCACCACGGTTCAGCGTCACCACCACACCCTGATCAATGTCTGGTCCCAGCTCAACGACTGCAAATGTTTGTCTCTCCTTCCTCACTCTGCCTCAGTCACCCTCCCTGAGCCATCTCTCCCTGCCATCACTCCAGTCTGTCCTCAAGATTAAGCAGGCTCGCATTTTACCACAAGATTCATTTCCTCCTCTAAGGGCTTTTCCTTTGCCATCACAACAATCTCAGAAATGCCCAGTGTCAGTGATGACTGATGACAGGAACTAATCTTTCTCCCTGCTGCCTGTTGGCTCTGCCTCTCCTGTGTTCCATCCTTCTCTGTGTAAATGCCTTCTATTTGAATGCACGGTTTCCTCCAAGGACAGGCTTTTCCGCTAATTCATTATCAGTAGCATCTTTGCTACTTATGGGAGAGGTGCAGTAGGCATTAACATGCCAGGTTCTTGCTTTGAGAAGATGCATTGAGGATTGACTTTCTTAGGCTGTCCGCTGGGGTGGTTTGCTGACTTAGAAGGGAATGGTGATAAGCCATCTCTTATACAGAATGTACTCTTGCCCACAGGAATACATTTGAAAACAGGTATGTGTCATCACAGGATAGTGCTTCTCTTTGGGGACTTTCCACACTCCTCTCTGGCTCTCCCAAATCCTACTGTGCATGTCAGGAAGTGGCTGACTTTGTCTTCTGATATCTGAGTGATTTCAATCTGTAGGTGTTTAAAGTAAGGCTGTTTGTACATTGATGCTTATGCATCTTAATCCAGAGAATTTCTTTCAAGTTGTTTTAACTACACCTTTTTCTTCTCCAAATCCTAAGGTCTGGATTACATAGTCTCTGTGTGCCAGTCACTATGCCAAGTAAGTTGCACATGTATCTTTAGCAGAAGCCCACAATTTATATTATGGTCAAGGAAAATTGTTGTGGAAGAAGCTAAGAAATTATCTCCAGGAAGCAAAAGGTAATTCCAAAGCCCGGATTCAAACCCAAGCCTGCCTTTGTTCTACCACACCTTTCCTCAACCCAAGTGTGGTACCCCATGCAACAACAAAACATTTCCTTTCTCCATAAGTAATTTTCCTCCCCTCTAAATTCTAGTCATGACAAAGGAAGACTGTTAATAGAATTTATTGTTTTATGTCATGGTGTCAATGACTTTTACCCAGAAAAGAAGAATATATGAGGAAAATATTTTAAAGTGGTGTCTACCTCTTCTTCCTTACTTATTTCAAGCCACAGAAATCTCCCGTACCTAACACACACACACACACACACACACCCCATACACACACACTCATATCACACACACATACATTCACACACACACACTCACACTCACACCACACACGCACACTCACACACACACTCACACCACACACACACACTCACACACACACACCATATACACACACACTCATATCACACACATATACATTCACATACACTCACACACACACACACACTCATACACTCACACATACTCACACACACTCACATACACACTCACACACATACCACATACACACACACCACACATACACACACACACCACATACACACTCATACCACACATACACACTCACACCACATACACACACACTCATACCACACACACACACACACACTCCCCCTTACACTATGCACACTCATACCACATACACTCCCACATACATTCACACCACACATAAACACTCCACTTACACACACACACATGCCACACACACTCAGACATATTCCCACAGTACACACACACACTTCTAAATACACTCACACGTTCACATACATTCAAATATACACACACATTCACATACCACACACACACACTGACACCACACACACTCACACTACACACAATCACACATACATCCATACACCCCACACACACTCTTTTACTACACACACTCTCACACACATACTCTTACACCACACACAAACACACACACACACACACACACACACACACACACACACCTCTGAAAAATAAGAGGTTAAAAATGTGAAGTCTACTTTGTGCTCTCCCTAGGTTTACCCAATAGAGCTAAGTGGCTCAAAGTATTGACAAACTGAGCCCTGGGCCTTGGCCTTCTATATGGGATTCAAGGTTCATTTTATTTTGTCTATTCAAAAAGCTCTGGCCTTTCCAATTAACTAGAGAACATAGGATGCTTCATGTTCGATATTTTAAGTTTAGCCACTAGAGAAAAAAAATACTTATTTTTTTGAAAAGGGAATTGCAAAGAATACTCACGGAAGAGGCACCACATCGATATTTCTCTCTCTCAACCCCTCCTCCACTTCTCGACAACCCCCTCTGAAGTCTGCTACTGAAAACCTTGAATCATACACACTAAGCATACCTAGCTACATAGCTAGTCCTATCCCTGTCTTTGAAAATGGCTCATATTAAATTATATGAGAAATGCATTATAGGCTTAGTATAAATAAATTAATACAGACATTTAGAAAGTTTTCAAAAAGTGCTTTTGACCTTTATTCCTATTTAATCTCTTTCTCCCAAATAAACCAGCATTCCCTATGTGATGTATGTGTCCGTACCACTTTCTCTCATTTATATGCAGACATACTTTAATTTTTGTGTGATTGAGTTTACACTAGATTTAAGGTGAAATGTGTCTGCTTGTGAAGGTTCCTTTAAGATGCTCCCCGTCACCACGCACAGAAACATCCCTTGTTCTAATAGCTGCACAGCAGTCAGTTGCATGGAGGCACAGTTCGTATATGGCCATTTCTCAACTAACAGTTTTGGGTGTTTCCAGTTCTTTCTACTGTCCCTGGCATTCCTTAATTAAGCAGCATATCATGTGGGATGGATTCCTAGAAGTAGTATTGCTAGTCAAATGCATCATACATTTCTTCAAATGATGATTTATTTTTTAAAAGCCTGCCTCATTGAGAAAGTCCTGCAGGAATAATTAGATGAGTTAAGACACACAGCCAGAAGGACAAAAACCTCCCCAACTTTAGAATATTGACATCAGATAATGGTTTTAGAAGCAGATGAAACATTCTGAAACCTCAGTATGTATGCTTCCAAGTAAAGCCGCCCATAGAGGAAGGCCTTCTGTCCAGCATTACAGTTGAAAGGCGCCAGGTATCGTGGGGGAAAGGCAATAACAACAATGATAATAAAGCCAGTATTTATTGAATGCTTGCTTTGCAGCAGGCCTCTCCTTTCTATGTGACTATGTCATTTAATGCTCACAAGCAGTTGTTAAGCTGCGCTGTAGAAAGCCTTCATTCTCAGGCAAGTTCTTTAGTCACTCTAAGCCTCAGTTTTTTCCGTGCTCTTTAAATAGGCTCGCACACACTGACATTGGTTCCTGAAAGCCAACGGTGTGCCTTTTTTCCTTACTTGTTCAGATGTTGGTAATGAAAACAGCCATGGTGCAAGCATTCATACCATGGAAACTGCCAAACGCTACATATGGAGGCTTCCCCGAGCCAGTAAGCCAACCCTAACCCAACCGCTAATCTTCCTCATGTGCTCATGCTTAGCCACACCTCTCCCACTGTTAGTGTATTCCGTATGGTTTCCACCCTCCAATCTTCAAACTCGGATCCGGTCCCTCCCCTTCCGGTGGATTATTTCCTCCCTCTTCCCATCTTTCCAGCTACAGCTCTCTCCTTCACTCCTGCCCTCATACTAAAGTGAGGGTCTATGAAAGACGGAAGCAGGAAGTGGTGAGGCGGTACTGAATATGCTTTGCTGAGTATGTTTCAGTGTGTATGGGTTTGCATGGGTAGTTTACGAAGCTGCTGAGTATTATTTCAAGGTTCCAGGTCCTAGTATGCAATGGAAGCTACATCCGTATGAAGATTAACCAATTATTGGCTGGTTAATCACAGTCACACAGCCAGGTAACAATGTTTTGATCAGTGATGGAACACATACAGGAGAACATTGACTTACAACACTGGAGCAGTCAGTTGTGTAAGTTTACTCTATAAAGTTTGCTCAATGACAACATGTCTAACAGTGCATTTCTCAGAGCCTGCTTCAGCCATTTGAAGCCACTCATGACTATTTAACACCGAACAACCGATTGCTCTGTAAGACTCGCGAGAGGGATCTATGTATGCACTGTGCTGAAGACATGGTATGTGCTCCACAGGGATGATTCCTGCCCTCGGTTAAATGAGGGAGCTGCCGTGGTTTTGTGACTTGCAAAAGGTTTCATAGATGAATATTGCCAGCATAGAGAGTAGAAAAGGGGCGTGTAGCTCAGAGGCATTTCTGTGAAAACAGGAAAAGTGTGCTAGCAAGAATCTTCCATTCTCCAAAATTATGTGTACTGTGCTGCTAGTCATTCTTAGGGTACTTTCTTTTTTCCTTTTTCTTTTTTAAATATCTTTTGCTTATGTTACATATTGTTCCAGTTCTCTCTCCCTCCCATCCTTCTATGCCTCCCACAGAGCCCCCTCCATCCCATCCCCATCCACTCCCCAGGGAGGGTATGACCTTCCATGAGGGATCATCAAAGTCTGTCAAGTCTTCGGAGTAGGGCTTAGTTTCTCTCCTGTGTCTCTAGGCTAAGGGAGTAAGCCTCCTTGGGGAATGGGCTCCTGGAGTCCATTCCTACACCAGGGATACATCCTGGTTCCATTGTCAGAAGTACTAAGACTTCCCCAGCCTCCTAACTGAGACCCACGTTCAGGGGATCTGGGTCTGTCCTATGCTGGTTTCCCAGTCTGGAGTCCATGACCTTCCCCTTGTTCGGGTCAGCTGTTTCTGTGGGTTTCTCCAGCCTGGTCTTGACCCCTTTGCTCTCCCTCTCTGCACTGGATAACTGGATTCCAGGAGTTCAGCTCTGTGTTTAGCTGTGGGTGTCTGTTTCTGCTTACATCAGCTACTGGATGAGGGCTCTAGGATGGCATATAAGGTAGTCATCAATCTCATTATCAGGGAAGGGCATTTAAGGTAGCCTCTCCACTATTGCTTAGATTGTTAGTTGGGGACATCCTTATAGATCTCTGGACATTTCCCTAGAGCCGGATTTCTCTTTATAGCTATAACGTCTCCCTCTATTATGGTATCTCTTTCCTTGCTTTCCTCTATTCTTTCCCTGACTCAATTTTCCTGCTCCCCCATGCTTTCCTCTTCTCCCCTTCTCTTTCTCCTAACTTGCTCTCACCTCCCATAATGCTCCTAAATTGCTCAGGAGATCTTGTTTCTTTCCTCTTCTCCAGTGGACCATGTATTAGGGATCTCCTTGTATCCTAGCTTTTCTGGAGGTGTGGATTGTAGGCTGGTGATCCTTTGCTCTATGTCTAAAATCCATATATGAGTGAATACATACCATGTTTGTCTGTTTGTGACTGGGTTACCTCAGTCAGAATGGTTTCTTCTAGTTCCATCCATTTGCCTTTGAATTTCAAGATTCCATTGTTTTTTCCGCAGAATAGTGCTCCATTGTGTAATGTACCACACTTTCTCTGTCCATTCTTCAGGTGAGGGGCATTTAGGTTACTTCCAGGTTCTGGTTATTACAAATAATGCTGCTATGAAGATAGTTGAATACATGTCTTTGTTGCATGAATGTGCATCTTTTGGGTATGTCTAAGAGTGGGCTTGCTGAATCTTGTGGTAAACTGATTCCCATTTTCCTGAGGAACTGCCACACTGATTTCCAAAGTGGCTGTAGAGATTGCATTCCCACCAGCAGTGGAGGAGTGTTCCCCTTTCTGCTCATCCTTCCAGCATAAACTGTCTTTGCTTTTTTGTTTGTTTGTTTTTGCTTTTGTTTTTAATTTTAGACATTCTTACAGAAGTAAGATGGTATCTCAGAGTTGTTTTGATTTGCATTTCTCTGATGGCTAAGAATATTGAACAATTTCTTAAGTGTCTTTCAGCCATTTTAGATTCCTCTATGAAGAATTCCCTATTGATCACTGTACCCCACTTTTTAATTGGATTATTTGGTGTTTTGGTGAGTAGCTTCTCGAGTTCCCTGTATATTTTGGAGAGCAGCCCTCTGTCAGATGAGTGGTTGGTAAATATTTTTTCCTATTCTGTAGGCTGCCATTTTGTCTCGTGGACTTTGTCCTTTGCCTTACAGAAGCAATTTCAGGAGGTCCCATTTATTAACTGTTGATCCCAGTGTCTGTGCTACTGGTGTTATGTTCAGGCAGTGGTCTCCTGTAGCAATTCGTTCAAGGGTACCTCCCACTTTCTCTTCTAAGGGATTCAGAGTGGTTGGATTTATGTTGATGTATTTGATCCATTTGGACTTAAGTTTTGTGCATGGCAATAGATACGGATTTATCTGACTGCAGTCTTCTACAAGTCAGCATCCAATTATGCCAGTGCCATTTGTTGAAAATGCTTTCTTTTTTCCATTGTATAATTTTAGCTTCTTTGTCAAAACTCAGGTGTTCGTAGGTGTGTGGGTTAATATCAGGGTTTTCAACTTGATTTCATTGGTCTACCTGTCTATTTTTGCACCAATAACAAGCTGTTTCCAGGACTATAGCTCTACAATAGCACTAAGGTAATCATAGCCTCGTTAAAAGAGTTTGGCAATGACCCTTCTGCTTCTATTATGTGGAACAATTTGAGAAGTGTTGGTATTAGTTGTTCTTTAAATTCTGGTAGAATTCTGCACTTAAACCATCTAGCTCTGGGCTTTTTTTTTTTTTTTTTTTTTTTTGGTTGGGAAACTTTTTTTTGATGACTGCTTCTATTTCATTAGGGGTTACAGGTCTATTTAAATTGTTTATCTGTTCTTGATTTAATTTTGGTAAGTGATATCTATCCAGAAAATTGTCCATTTCTGTTAAATTTTCAAATTTTGTGGAGTACAGGTTTTCAAAGTATAACCTAAAGATTCCCTGGATTTTCTCAGTGTCCATTGATATGTCCTCCTTTTTGTTTCTGATTTTGTTAATTTGCATGTTCTCTCTGCCTTTTGGTTAGTTTGGATAAAGGTTTGTCTATCTTGTTGATTTTCCTGAAGAAGCAACTCTTTGTTACATTGATTCTTTGTATTGTTTTCCTAGTTTCTACTTTATTGATTTCAGCCCTCAATTTGATTATTTCCTAGCATCTACTCCTCTGGGGTGAGTTTGCTTCTTTTTGTTCTAGAGATTTCAGTTGTGCTGTTAATTCTCTAATGTGACTATTCTCCAGTTTCTTCATTTGGGCACTTAGTGCTATGATCTTTCCTCTTAGTGCTGCTTTCAAAGTGTCCCATAAGTTTGGGTATGTTGTGTCTTCATTTTCTCATTGAATTCTAGGAAGTATTTATTTTTTTTTCTTCCTTGACCCAGGAATGGTGCAATTGTGCATTGTTCAGTTTCCATGAGTTTGTAAGGTTTCTGCAATTTGTGTTGTTGTTGAATTCTAACTTTAAAGTGTGGTGGTCTGATAAGATAGGGGGTTATTTCAAATTTTTTTGTACTTATTGAGGTTTTCTATATTGCTGAGTATTTGGTCGATTTTAGAGAAAGTTCCATGTGAAGCTGAGAAGAAGGTATATTATTTTTGTGTTTGGATGGAATGTTCCATAAACGTCTGTTGACCACAATTGGGTCGTAACTTCTGTTAGTTCCTTTGTTTCTTTGTTAAGTTTCTGTCTGGTGGACCTGACTAGTGTTGAGAGTGGGGTGTTGAAATCTCCCACTATTACTGCGTGAGGTTTTATGTGTGATTTGAGTTTTAGTAATGTTTCTTTTATGAATGTGGGTACCTTTGTATTTTCGACATAGATGTTCAGAATTGAGACTTCATCTTCATGGATTTCTCCTGTGATGAATAAGAAATTACCTTCTTCATCTCTTTTTAATTTGTTAGGTATTAGGTCTGCTACACCTGCTTTTTTCTTGGGTCCATTTGGTTGGAAAATCTTTTCCCAACCCTTAACTCTGAGGTGATGTTGTCTTTGAAGTTGGGATGTGTTTCTTGTACACAGCAGAAGGATGGATTCTGTCTACGTATCCATTCTGTTAGCCTGTGTCTCTTTATAGGCAAGTTAAGACCATTAATATTGAGGGATACTAATGACCATTGATTGTTAATTCTTGTTTGTTTTGGATTTGTTGTTGGTGGTGGTTTTATGTGTGAATTTTCCCCCAATTTTCTTTTGGCTGTTGGTAAAGTGGGAATATCTATTGCCTATGCTTTTGTGGGTATTGTTGATTTCCTTGGGTTGGAGTTTTCCTTCCAGAACTTTCTGTAGGGCTGGATTAGTTGGTAAGTTTTGTTTAAATCTGGTTCTGTTGTGAAATATCTTGGTTTCTCCATCTACAGTGATTGAACTCTTTGCTGGGTATAGTAGTCTGGGCTGGCATCTGTGGTTTCTTAGTGTTGGTAGAATATCTATCCAGGACCTTCTTGCCTTCAGAGTTTTCATGGAAAAGTAATTCTGATAGGTTTGCCTTTTTATGTTACTTTGTGCTTTTCCATTGCTGCTCTTGATATTCTTTCTTTATTCTGTATATTTGGTGTTTTGATTATGTGGTGAGGAGACTTTTTCATGGCACACTCTAGTTGCTGTTCTGTAAACTTCTTATACTTTCATTGGCATGTCTTTCTTTAGGTTGGAAAATTTTTCTTCTATGATTTTGTTCAATGTATTTTCTGCACCTTTAAGGTGGGTTTCTTCATCTTCTTCTATATGTACTATTCTTAGGTTTGGCCTTTTCACGGTGTTCCATATTTCCTGGATATTTTATGTTAGTAATTCGTTGAACTTAAGATTTTCTTTGGTCAATAAATCTGTTTCTCATAGTGTATCTCCATCGCCTGAGATTCTCTCCTCTCTCTCTCTTTTTTTTTAAATTAGTAATATAATTTAAAAATTTTACATGTCGATCCCAGTTTTCCCTCCCTCCCTCCCTCCCTTCCTCCCTCCCTCCCTCTTACTGTATTTCCCCTGTGACATGCACCCTGGCCACTCTCCCCTCCCATCCTGCCACCCCCATTCCACATGTCAGGCTATGCTATCCAGGTTGGGTCATGTAAATCTGCCAAGTCATTTGAAGTAGGAACTACGACTTCCCTCCTGTCTCTAGGTTAAAGGGGTATCCCTCCATGGGGGATGTGTCCGCAAGGTCCTTTTGTGCACCAGGAATACATCCTGGTTCTACTGGCTGAGGTCCCCCAGACTGCTCAGTCCTTCCAGCTGAGACCCATATTCAGGAATTCTGAGTCAGTACCATGAGGGATTCCCAGCTATCGGTCTGGTGGTGGGGAAGGCATTAGCTCCTCCTTGTTCATGGGTCAGCTGCCTTTGTGTGTTTCTGCAACCTGGTCTTGTCCTCTCTCTCTGCATCTGGATTCTAGTTCGACTCAGTGTTTAGTTATGGGTGTTTGCTTCTGTTTCCAACAGGTACTAGATGAGGGCTCCATGATGGTGGATAATTTAGTTGATGATCTCACTATCAGGGAAGGGCATTTATGGTAGCCTTTCCATGGTTGCTCAAATTGTTAATTGGAGTCAGTCTTGTAGGACTCTAGACCTTTCTTTAGGTTCAGTTTTCTCTTTAAATCAATAATGGCTTCCTCTTTTATGATCTCTCTCTCTCTCTCTGTCTCTCTCTCTCTCTCTCTCTTCTCTCTTCTATTCCTACCCTGCTCTCTTCTATCTCTTGTATTCTGTTGGTTATGCTTGTATCTGTCGTTCTTGATTATTTTCCTAGCTTTTCTATTTACAGCATATCCCCAGACTGTGGTCTTTTTTTTTTCTTTTCTTTTCTATTTCAACTTTGAAACCTTGTACTGTTTGAATCATTTCCTGCAATTTTTGGTTTGTGTTTTCTTCCATTTTTTTTTAAAGGATTTTCTCATTTCCTCTTTTAGGGTGTCTATTATCTTCATAAAGTTGTTTTTAGGGTTGTGCTTGTCTGCTTTATCTGTGTTGGGATGTTCAGATTTTTCTGGTGTGGAGTCCCTAGACTCTGGGGACATCATATTCATCTTTCTGTTATTGACCGTATTCTTATACTGTTGTCTACCCATCCTTCTTCCAGTATTTTTTGGATTCTGTGTAGCTTTTGCTATACTGGAAATCACTCTGTAGATCAGGCTGGCCTTGAACTCACAGAGACCCGCCTACCTCTGCCTCCCCAGTGCTGGGATTGAAGGGATGTGTCATCACTACCTTACAAATCTTGGAATTTGAAAGAACACCCAAACTGAAATTTTGATTAATGTGTGTAAATTATGCCTGAATACAACTTCTTTTCAATTATCCTAGCTAATTTCATGTATCAACTTGCATGGGCCATAGGATCCAGATATTTGTTCCAACATTCTTCAGGTTGTTCTTGGGTGGCTATTTTTTAATGAGAAGGGCATCTGGAATGGAGGCCTTTGAGGGAAAGACATTACTCTGAATACAGTGGATAGGCTTCTAATCAATTGTTCTTCCCCAACTCAAGAAGGAGACCTGCTGAAGAGCAGACCACTGCAGGGCCTGGCTCTTTCTGGGTCTCCCACTGGCTAGTTAACTTCCTGCTTTGGGACTTGCTGGCCTTCAAAACTATTTGAGTCAATTCCTTAACCCCCCCCCCTCCCCCGTCCTGCCACAAACACATTCTGCTGGATCCACTTTTCTGGAGAACCAGAGTACAGCAGGACAGCGAGGGACAAGTTGGTGAAGAGAACTTGGCAGGTTGGGTGGACAAACTTTGGCTCACAGAGAGTGGAGCCATCTTTCTCTTCTTCAGATGGCCTAGCTGGCCAGCAGAGCCTCAGCTAAAGAGGACATTTCCTGTAGGAAAACCAGACCATGGGCCTCCTGCCTTTCCACACCTTTCCCACCCACTGTACCACATAGAGGAGGCTAATTAAACTTTCCTCAGCCTCCTTCTTTATATTGGAAACTTTCTTGGGGAAAAATTTATACATACATACATGCATACTAAATAAGTACATACATGTGTATGTCTGTATTATATAAGGCACATGCCCTGAGCATGTTGTGGAGAGCAAAAGGAAAATGAAGTTATCAAGTGCTTAGAGGACCTTGGAACCAGGGAGTGGGTAGGCAGGGGGCGCCTAAGACAGACATTGCTGCTCTCACAGTCAGCCCTGCATGCAAATGCCCACGGACTTGTAATTAGGTGCGGTAATTTTTCCCCTCTAAATTTATTGTGAATATGTTGGAACTCATTTCCTGGGGGATTCGTCAGTTGAGGTATCTTAGACCTTTGGCCATGGGCCATAAAACTCACTTGACTGAGTATGATATAAATACCTTCCACTCCATTGACGTATTGATTTGTTTTCATTTCGCTGTCTCTGTGTTCTGTACACATCCATCTCCCAGCTAAGTTCCCAGAGAGCAAAGGCTGCCTTGGACAAATTCTTTCCGAGTAGTAGAAGAGCCGGAAGAGGGGAAGCTTCATGCCTCATTCTGTACCTGAAAGGTCTCAGGCATGTAAATGTTATGCTTATCTGATATTCGCCACACATAATAGATTTAAAAAAAAAAATAGCTGAGCAGGGGCTGGGGAAATGGCTTAGAGGTAGAGCCCTGGCTACTCTCCCATAGGACCTGGGTTCACTTCCCAGCACCCACATGACAGCTCACAACTGTCTGTAGCTCCAGCTCCAGGGGATCTAAAACCCTCACATGGACATACATGCAAGCAAAACACCAGTGAACATAAATTTTTTAAAATAATTTAAAAATTTAAAAAGTAAAACTGAGCCTTGGATAGGCTGTCGCTGTAGTGTGAGTGGTATTTTAGGGAGTGGTTTCCTGCTGTCTGTCCTCCTCTTAGTAAGCTCAGGGCTGACTACTGGTCGCTTTGTCTCCTTGAAGCTTTAACAGCCTTTTGACAGAATTGAGACCAGCCAAGGACGAGAGACATCACTAAGGAAGTAACAGGGGAGGAAGAGAGCAGACATAAAAATTCCCAAAATAGACAATTTGAGTCTAAAAGATGCTGAGTAATGTTGAATGTAAATTTTTGGTCCCTTTCCCCTCTTTTGAGGGGAACTAAATTGTAAGCATTTTTCAAATTTCTAAGATGACTAGTCACCATAAGAAAGAATTTGACCTAGTGCCTGTGAATGTACAGTGTACATTCAGGCAGATGTTCATTCATAGACGTTATTGTATGATTCTCAAGAGCAGTATCAGACCACACACAGGACTACTTTATTTTCGATTCTATCGCTTTTTAAACATGTTTGTGGATCCTATGAATCAAATCCCCGGCCATTAGTGATCACTACATGAGGAAAACCGTGGAGCTGTGGACGAGTTTGTTACTCTGTGGCTCATCGTAGCTGCTTGTTCAAGGTGGTGGAGAACTTGGGATTTACCCCACAGTGATCATGCTGCCAGGGGGACTTTGTAGAGGTGCCTTTGTTTAGGTGACATGAACCAAGCTCAAGGAGAACAGGAGGCAAAAATTGTCCCTTCCGCGCTGCTTGATCCCCAGCTGCCACTTAGTCCAGTCTGCATGCAGCTGAGGACAGTGAGCCCTCACGGAGCAGGGCGCAGAAAGAACGCAGCTTGTTCCCTCACTGCCCTCCTGCGTTCTGCACCTGTTTCTTTCCACTCTTCATTTCTTGCCGTTTTCTTCCTAGTAATTTTACTTTGGGTAGTCTCATAACATTGAAAGAAAAACGAAAGTAAAACTCCTCTTCCCATAAGACTTAGTGGGCCTTTCTTCCAAGAAAAGTTGTTCGCCCACGGACCTGGTTTCCCGGGCATCATTCGACCAAATCAGAAGGTTTCCCCATCAACACAGATTCCTTTCTCAAAGTGCGTCCAGGCTCTGCCAGACCCAATCGGGCAGGCGCACAATACAGGGTCTGACAGTTCCTTCCTTCTTCCAGCCTCTTTTCTAGTTGATTTATCCTCATTGGATTCCTTTCATCCCTCCACCTGAAACAGGGAAAGGGGTTGGCAGGATGATCCCAGCCACCTGAGATGCACCAGCCCATGGCAACCCAGTCTCGGTCTGTTACGTCCTGTCTCTGAATTCTAGCGGTCTGTGTCCTCTGTCTCTCTGTCTCTGTCCCTGTCCCTGTCCCTGTCCCTGTCTCTGTCTCTGTCTCTGTCTCTGATCTCTCTCTCTGCTCTCTGTCCCTCTCCGTCCCCGTCCCCCCCCCTCTGCGTTTTCACATATGTAGCTTCTGTTTATCATTTTGGGCTCAGTTTGCACATTAGGTTCTCAAGGGTTTCCTGAATTACGTCCTAGAAAACAGGTCTTCTTCTTTGTTCTCTGTGTTGACCCTTGTTTTCATTCATGATGCCAACCACACTTGGTTAACAGCTTGTTTTTTCCTGCCCAGATTACCCCCAAAGACATAATTCTACTCTGAGGCAAACGCATTTCTCCCTTTTACACATGGGATCTCACTGGTCTTGTGATAGACACACTCACTCTTAGTAGTTACTGGGGTAAACTTTAGTTCTCCAACACCAGATGCTGCTACTACCTGTGCTACGGTGGTGAACAGGGAAATGGCCACCCTCCCCACCCCGCCCCTTCGCTGTGCAGCCCTGATACAATGAATTTATCTCCTGGAAGTCTTCATGGGTTTCAAATGCTTCTGGGGAAATCTGGGCCTACAGTAAGGGGAGTGGCAACAGCCCTCTCTATCAGATCCCTCCTTCTCCATGTCTTCTACTCTTCCTCCAGCTTAGGTTGTGCTTGCAAAACACCAGCCTACCTCAGTTTTGTCTTCTCCCAGCTTCACTTTCTGCGTGTGTGAGGGGTTGGGGGTGGGGGGATGATCACTGGTAACGATGACTGCGTTGCTCACTGTGGCAGGTATATTTCTAACTAGTTGCTCAGATATCCTTCGTTTAGACATTCTAGCTAGCTGCTCAGAGCTTCTGGGTTCTCCCCTGCTGGGCTGGGTTTCCCTAATTTGTGATTTCAGCCCAGGTGTAGCAATATCAGGGGTCAGCCTATTACTCTAGGGAAGGACTCCATAGAGAAACCTACATTTTGCAGGACATGTTGTGTCTGGTGTTGCCAACAATGACATGAACTTTACCTGCTACAAAGACACGAAATATAGCTGGGTGGGACAGCAAAGGCCTGGAATCCCGCCACTTGGAAGTTGGAAGCAAAAGGAGGAGTCCAGGGTTAGTCTGAGCTTCATGAGATCCTGTCTTGGAAAACAAAAACAGAATAAAACAGAAAGCTGAAGAAGACAACACTGGCACGCAAATGCCTGGGTTGTAGCAAGATCTTCCTCTGGATACAGCAGAGCCTGGGGTTCAGACCTATGTGAAGAGAGAAGGGGTTTGAAGTCGTGGCTGTGCTTAAATACTATTCTCTTGATCCTACATCTCATCTGGGCTGCCCCCTTTGTATTTAGTGCCCGTGGTGTTTGCTGTTAATGTTTTTCCTCGGAGGAATAACATCAAAAAAGAACCTAGAGAAATCATTTCCATTCCTTCTTTGGAAACTTGCCATTGCTTGTATTCTAGATGCTTCGCCCTCCAGTTTCTTCAACTATAAAATGAGGAATTAGCAAAATTAATGAACCTTTGGTTTTTATAAAATGTCTTATAGACTAGGTGCTGGGCAAGGAAAATGCTATGGAATTAAAGCATTTTGCTAGTGTTTATAAACATCAATTGAAATTTCCATTAATTAGAATTAAGTAAGTAAATAAAAAAATATAAAGACCTTTCCAATTAAATCATTGCTGTAAAACTCTAGGTGGCTGCTCCCTTATTTTGTTTTACTTTTAGTAAAATGGGCCCCTACACTATTTTGGGTAAATTCCTAATTTTTGTCTTCCTTCGACCAGCTTCAAAGAAGCAGTCTTGCCTTTTATTTGGTATCTCTAATTATTCTTATTTGTGCTAGAAAATTTTCTTTGATATTATGCCTCATCTCATTATTGAAAATCGCTTCACAGTTGAAGGTTAATAGCAATATTTATTCTAGGTAATGTTACAATGTGCTTTTAAAATACAAACAAATAACCTTTCATTAAACTACTATTTTAGTGAGTCACATTTTATTTTTATTCTGGATGCATGATGCCATTCCCTTCCCTTCTGAATAAAAATTATACTAAATACCACTTGCCCAAAGTGGTAACAAATTGCAAAGCTATGTACATTTTAGTTTTCTCACGAACAAATGGCCACCTGGTTCTAATATTGAGCTGTGTATTGATACTATTTCTTCATTTGTGAGTCTTTTAACACTACTATAATCCATTCTCTACTTGAAATGTGGATTTTTTTATATGCTCAGATGTGCTCTAAATCTGTACCTAATTCTTTTCTAAACAATATTATAGAACACTGGTTTGTCTCCTTCTAAGTAGTTTCAATAACATAGTCAGAAGATTGGCTTGAATGCCCAGTCCTTGCTGACATGATGATATCAGTATGTTTAGAAATCAAATACATTTGGCTCTGAACTCTGGGATCCAGAAATTTCTAGAAACATCCTATCTTAGTCTGATTTCTTTTGACTCAAAGACACCCATAGGCTAGAGGTGGGTAGATCTAGCTTATCCACCTCGCAACCTAAAAGAAGTGTACTAGTCCTTGGTGAAGTTCTTGGTGTTAGACACTGCAAAGTAGACTACCATCCTGGGAGAATATTTCAAGGTAATATTTGTGATACAGAGCCAATAACTGTCAATCTGGAAAGTCTTAATACATATCCCCTACCTTTACTTGAACCAAGTCTTCCAGGATGTACATCCAAGATGGTAATTGAGATCCATTCTGAACAAGATCCTTCATCATATAATACTGTCAAATAATCTTTATTTCTGTGGAGGCTACAGCATCAATCAATGGTCTGGATGGTACATGGTCAAGTAATGTTCATTTGTTAATAGCTATGGGTAGATGTGTGCCTGAGATGAACTCATTTAAATGTTTAGCATCATCCCATATCTCATTTCTTGAGAATATGTTGGGTACAGTATGGCAAAATTAAAGACTGTGTTCAACTCCATTCTACTCCTCAGTAGTGAGGGTCCCTGGAGGTGCACGTCTCTTAAAAGGGTACCATCCTCAAAGCTCTAATAGCTTAACCTTCAGCTGTGATGGGGAAAGAAGGAGAATGTGGCCCAAAAAACAGTTCCCATGGCCAAGTTTGAGTGTGGGTGATCAGAGGACCTTTAGGGCATATGTAAATGATGCATCGTTGACAGGTGTGAAAATGTGGTGGTAATTTTCTGCCATCTGTGAAGAACATGGGAACCATTGGATTAATGGTTACATGTCCCTTTACAAAGCTTTCTGTACTCTCTCTTCAGTCATGCTCAAGTTGCTCACAACAATGGATGGGGTGAGATGCAATCACTCAAGAAAAAATATAGCCAATAATATAATATTTCCTCAAATATTAGGGAAATGGACTGAGGAATCCTCATACTACATCCACTTGTGCCATGTTCTCATGAGTCCTCTATTCAACAGGACTCCCACCCCGCTCCTGTCTGCCATAGTGTCATAGATCTCACTTCCTTTTACCCCTTACAGTACAATGTTTAGCTGCCAAGATCCCAACCCTCCCTCTAACTCTCAGTAGTGATTTTTGAATATCCATTTCACTAAATTTCTTGAGCTTCTCCAGACTTCCATATCCACATGCAAGTTTTAGCATATAACCCTTAGCAAAGAGAGGGAGATAGAATCAAGACTATCAAACACACTCCCAATTTTTGCACACGTACATCTTCCATTTATAGGGTCTGATTAGTGATTTCTTAATTGATTGCATGAAATGACAAAGACAACAGAGACAAAGCTAAAATTAGAATTAAAGGTCCTGTAAGTTTGCACTTCCAGCTTGCTTGGGTAGTCTGGGGTGATTTTATCTCCTGGAGATGTAGGCAAGGAGGGCTGACACTTGCTGAATTTTGTCTTCTGAGGAAGGCAGGTCTGCATCATGACCCAAAAAAAAATCTCTGTTTCTGGTATCTTTTGCCTTGTAGGCTATTGGGAGCCAAACTTGTTTGGAAATCCATAGAGAGGCGCAGGAAGATACGCTCCCCCTTGTCCTCTTAGCATTTTGCAAATTATAAGACTTTTATAAAAAAAAAAAAACATTGTCAGATTAGATCTGATAGAATGGATGGAAGGAAGAGGTTTCCATAACATACCACCTAGAAACTTATTCCAAGATGCCATTGTGTTTTCCCTGCAGCCCCTTTCTACATGGGCCATAACATAGAATCTTTCCTTTGATGGGTCACCCAGGAAGCCCTTGGGCTTGTTCCTGCTGCTCTGCCGAGCAGAGTATTCTGCACGAGGCATGATGCAACCTACAAGTGTGACTTACCAGAGTCTGTTTATAGCAAAGCAAGCCTCTTCCTACAGGGATTCTCATACCATCTGCAAGAACATAAGATCTTTCCCATATGTGTATTCTCATTGTTGAAAGGTAATAATAGTGTGATCCTGTTGAATTTAAGCATATACTCAGATCCATCTATTTCTCAGATAATTACCAAGAGTTCATTTATTTATTTATTTGATGTCAGGCAGTGGGCTAGAAACTGAGGCTACAGAGAGTGTGGTCCAGGAAGTTCCTGTCTTCAGTGAGTTTACAACACTGTAGGGAAGATTTAGAAAGCAAGCCTTCAGTGGGAGCCACAGTGTGGGTCTGAGGTGTGTGCTGACTGCTAGAGCACTGTGAGGATTCAGGCCACGTGCCTGCAGACAGGCAGATCCACAAAGCTCTCCAGAGACAAGGCCATTGCAGTGTCAGCCAAACGGATGGTGTGGGGCCTTGGAGGGCAGTGGCAGCGTTCCTGAGAGCAAATGTCCACTTTGAGCCTTGGGGTAGGAGACAGACAATGGCTGCCCCAGGCTACCTCAGTTCACCAGGCTATGAGGGCACAAATAGTAAGTGATGAGGTTGGGCAAAGAAGCAAGCAGAATTACAGAGTTGTGAATGGGGGGAGCGGGAGAATTACAGAGTTGTGAATGGGGGGAGCGGGGGTGGGGGTGGGGGTGGGGGGTGGGGAGTGTAAGACCAGTCACTAGTGTATTTAGATTTTGATTCTTTAGAAGGAATGTCATTGGATACAATACAAACCCAAACCACACCAAACATCCTTTGATGACGGTTGTGTTTGAGTTGTGTACAAAGTGCTAACCGCCACACGTGACCAGACGTCCCTGTACCTGGAGGTCCTGGAAAGCCTTGTACAGCAAAGGGTGTGAGCGGTAAGAGGGGGGCCCTCCACAGTGCAAACGCCCCGCCTCCCCGATCTGTTGGTTTCATTGCAAAGCACTTCCCTTCATTCTGGAAAACTTTGAAGACAGTATTAGTCGAGTACCTTCTGAAGCCACAGTCCCATTTATTATTTATCTGAAGTTTCTGATGGCTCCCTTTCTTCTTAGGCATATGAATCTGAAGGAACAGACTAGATGATGACTTCTTTGAATAAATTATTGTAAAATATTTAGCTTCAAGGAAAATACTCAATTACTATAATACTGTTAAGTGCCCCAAACTAATTTTGGATTGATTTCCTGTATAATCTACAATATTCCAAAATCCTATGTAAAATTTGAAGACTAAAATTTCTATAATTGCTAATTTGGTTCTTCTTCAATGGAAAATAGGTTAAAATGTAATTTTTAAAAATTGTCAGAAAAAGGAGCGAGTCATACAAAAATAATTGTGATAGAAATGAGTGTCACATTTTAGTTTGTATATAAAACTGCTAAAATTAACAAGCCAAGTGCAGTGGTCGGTACCTGTAATCCCAGCATGGGACATGGTGGGGGGAGGGGCAGAGGCAGCAGAATCTCAATTTCAAGGCTAGCCTGGGCTACAGTGCAAGATTGAACAAGCTTGGACTACATAGTGAGACTCTGCCTCAAAAAACAACCAAAAATACCTACATAACACACATACACACACACACACAGACACACACACACACAAGGAGAGGGAGGGAGGGAAGGAGGGAGGGGAGGGAGGGAGGGAGGGAGAGAGAGAGAGAGAGAGAGAGAGAGAGAGAGAGAGAGAGAGAGAGAGAGAGAGAGAGAGAGATGGCAGGTAATTACCGTGCACCAAGCACAGCTTTCACTTTGCCACTTACCTTCAAACAGACCTGGGTCCTGAACACCAGGCTACATCATTACCACTACTGGCGCCCGGCAGTAGGGAGGCAAGGCTGACTTGCCTAACAAACTCACTAAGCAGGAGCAGGAGGGCTGGGATCTGAACCTGAGACTCTCAACATTACAGAGACCTTTATTTCTTGTTGCAAGGATACCTGTTTTTAAGTGACCTTGGAGGCATTTTCAGTCCCTTCTTTTAGACTAGTTAATGGATATTAGCTGTGGGAGTCAGCTAGAGTATAGACAAATCAAGACTAGAATAGAAATGACAGCTCACACTTGATAATCCTACCCATGTTAAGCTGTTGGTTGTTCCTCCTCCTCCTCCTCCTCCTCCTCCTCCTCCTCCTCCTCCTCCTCCTCCTCCTCCTCCTCCTCCTCCTCCTTCTAATGGTTTTTTTAAGACAGGGTTTCTCTGTGTAACAGTACTGGCTATCCTGGAACCTCATTTTGTAGACCAGGCTGGTCTCAAACTCACAGAGGTCCACCTGCTTCTGCCTCCCAGGTGCTGGGATTAATGGTGTGTGCCAGCACCGCCCGGCTGTGTTGTTAGTGCAGCAGAGCTGACTGCTTCTCCCAGCACGAATTGTTTTCTGCAGTGGGAAGAGTATAGTGCAATGACCTTTAGCAGCTTAACTTTGAATTCCTGATCTGCCATTTGCTAGTTGTACATATTTATACAATTCTCTCTCTCTCTCTCTCTCTCTCTCTCTCTCTCTCTCTCTCTCTCTCTCTCTCTCTCTCTCTCTCTGTGTGTGTGTGTGTGTGTGTGTGTGTCTCTGTCTCTGTCTCTGTCTCTGTCTCTCTCTGTCTCTCTCTCTCTCACACACACACACACACCGATCTTCAGTGTCTTCATCTCCCAAATGGAGATAACCATACCTACCCACCCTCTAGTGATAGGGAGGCTTAAACTAGTCAACATCTTCAGGTACCTACCACACCTTAGGTGAATGACTTTAAAATCGGCTGCCTCCAATGCCAACACAGCAAAGTAAAAGCCACCACAGGTTCAAAGTACTGCAATAGGTTCCTCAGCTCTGGCACAATGGTTTGTACACAAATATTTCCTCATCCTTACAGGTCATTATTCACTCAGCCTTTCTGAAAATAAATGTTTGGGTATGAGGTTGACACTTGGTTGTGGTGGTGATGACTAAGGGGAAGAGTTCACTGGCTCAGTGTGTCTTCCAGAAAGTGTGCCTCTTAGAGTCAGGTGTCCGCTTGGCTCTGTTTGATACTCAGAGCCACATGGCTTTTTAGTCAAAGGTCATTTGCTACATTCCTGTCATCCTCAGTCAGTTCACTCCTGCTAGGAGGCCTGGCTGCTGGGTTGAACTCATGCCACAGGTTCCAAGATTCTATTTGCCTTCAGAGCCCAGGAAACAGCTTGGCTTTCAGGCCAATGCCAAAGGTCTGAGTGCAACACTCACTTGAACTTACACAGACAAAAAGTGTATCCCCTTCTTTGTTGGTTTGTCAATTGATTTTTAGAATTCAGGGCTTCTCTCAGTCATCTAAGCTTCCCTCTCTGGCAATATCTGGAACCAGTGACTATTCCTGGCCAGGCATAGATTACAGTCTAGAGGAAAAAGGCCCAGTAATTCCTCCATCACAGTTTATAGGATACAGCAGATGCCACAGAATCCTTATTTTGTGAAAAATAAATCGTCCCAGGCCACTTTTGGCATGAGGTGGGTTTATTGCTCACCAGAGAACCACAGACAAGCAGGATACACTAGGCCCTGGTCTCCTTGGCTGGCATCTGGTACCCACTTGCCTAGGTACTCTCAGTTCATCCTAGGGTTGAAAGTTACAAGTGGCTGCTACATAACTGAGCCCACATAGCAGAACAGAGAATCACTAGGTAAGGCTTTGTGTCCTGAGCCAATAGGATGGGGAGTTTGGGGGAGGAGGCAGTACTAGACACCAGGAAGATTATATCTCCCTAAAGAACTCATTCAATGAGAACTAAAGGGAGCTGAGAAATTAAATTAGGAACATAAGATCCACTATTTTATGCCAATAGTCACTGTTGCCTTTCCTCTGGCCTAACCCCCAACTTCTATAGAACCCAAAATAAATTTGTCTAGTTTTTGATACTCTGAATCTCTAGTGCTCTTATTAGAAAGTGAGAATCATTGTTTCTCACAGTTTTAAAGCTTACAATTTATTGACAATTATTAATAAATTCTCAAAGTTGTGAAATAATCACTAGGCGAAATAATTCTTTTCTTCAGTCTAATCATTTAAAAATGAGCAATCTCTACTAATTATTTATCTTTCTGGATCCAGTGAGCCTTCCTTTCCCAAACACACACACAGAACAACAGAACGACATTTTTACTTAATATCAACTTACCTTTATATAAGTTGCTGGCACAAAAATTCCTGCCCTTTGATTGGGGTGATTGGCTCTTCGGGCCATTTAGTTTGCACATTAAAGTAGGATTGCTTATATGAATCAAAAGCATATTCCTTTTTACTTGGATGTTTTCTCTGCCACTTTCAAGAATGAAAGAAATGACTGTGATTTTTCCTAGACTCATTCACTCTTTTCTCCTCATACATTCCTTCTCAGTGAGTATGTGTACCTATACTTAGAGATGTCTCCTTCCAGGGGCTAATCTTCAACCTTCTCAACCCCTCTGCCTATTAATATTCTTATCAAGTAGCAGTAGGAATGTCAGTATTCATATTGTTCTCATTTCAAAGATCTCATATTTGGCAAGAATTAGAGGTTTTGGCAGGAGTTAGGAGAGGCTGAGAATGGAACCCATACTAAATAGCTTTTGTCTGTCTTATTTATGTCTTTAAATTTAAAATGTTTTAAATTTCTATAAGGCCACTATGATGTTTTTTTAAATATATGGATTTCAACTATACTGAACAATATTAAACAAGTAAATAACATTCTAGTTTCTATCAGACCTTTTCCTTCAGCTACTGTAGGTCCTGATTGGTGAGTGTTGAACAATATAACTGGAGTAGAGTCCCCAAAAGCTCCCTCAGTTGCTTCAATTCTAGCCTTTTAGATGAAGGAAGACTTTATTCTCTATCACCCTCCCCACAAATCCCTAAAATAGGAGACAAATGTGCATCATAGTTTATGTGTAAAGAGAACATCATGAACTATTGATATCCATGTATAGAATTATTTTCCACTTGTAAAATAGGATTTATATCTTTATAATAATATGGATGCATGAAAACATTATAAGCCATAGTCCAAAAGGTAGCAGCCAGTGTAGACAGCATCACATTGGCATTAGCAGAATTGCTGTTGTTGGATGATATTAAGAAAGCTGGTTTTTAGGAAACACACAGAAGACCAAGAGTCTAGACTACTTCACATCAGTGTCCAATTTTTCTTTCCTTCGTTCAAATGTCCATAAAAGATACTTGTGAAGAATGAAAGCCATTCTAATAACTACTCAACAGTGTTAGTGATGCCATTATTGTAGGCAAGAGAGTCCAGCTTAAATTTCTCATTAAATTCTGTTGCAAATTGCTCAGTTGCTTTAGTGTTAAGCATCTACGATATTTGACACTGCTAGGGACCATTTGATTGAGTGTCTCCTGATCTAGAGAAAGGTCCATTGTGCTCTTTTATGATGATGAATATAGCTACATGTTCAAATTCCCTTGTGACAGAATTGAAGGAGCATTGAAATCATTATATATTGCTAGACTTCTACTGTACAAAATGCCAGGAATACATGTTATTGGCTTAAGTTGGGATCTTTTAAAAATATATATATATATATATTGAGATTTTCATCATGATGGTATTTATTGTAAGGGGATCTGAACTGTAATATAATACAGTTACAGCCATAAATATAATTATGAGTGTGTGAGTGCTGAGGGAATACGGCAGAGGAGATTAATTAGACACAGGTAGTTCCAGAACTTCTCCAAGGGCTTTGAGCTGATGCAGGGGGAGGTCTTGCTTCTCACCAGCTTTCTCTCTTCCCCTGAGGGACTCTCCTACACTGAGAGTGAAAGACAGGAGTGTGGGTCTTTTTTGGCTGCACCTGAGTCAGAAGGACCTTCTGATGCCTTCAGTAGGAATCTCACCACACACTTTTAAAACTGTTACCGTTACAAGAAAATACTATTTCCCATGAAGACCTTACCTTTTGAGACATTTGATGATGTCTCAGGATTTGGAAATTGTCTTTTAAAATGAAGTGACATACAGAGGACTAGAAGTCAAGCCATCAAAACTCTATTAAGGGAAAGTGTGTTTAGTAATGGACTTCATAAGTTATAAAGCATTCACGGGTTCTGACACAGTTGCTGGGACAGTGTGGCCACTCTCATCTGTCTGGTCACATGTGAGATCTTACATTAGAGTAGAGAAGTGACACAGTGCCTCTTTTTGTCTCCCGGACATCTACACATTTCATGGCTTCACGTGTTTTAAAAGAGACTCCTAACATTGACAAGAATGTCCACTCCCAGGCATAGGATTTAGGTTACCATAAGTTATTTGAATAGATCTAAATAGTAAGGTCACTGCTGGCACTAAAAATAATTTAGAAAATAACCCAGGGAGATAGAGCCAGACTCTGATTTTTGCTAGTACCTTGAAGGGAGGCTTATGTACAGCTAGCAGAAATTAGAAACTCCTAGATGGTTTGACCTCAACCCCATGATCTTGAAGCTATTTTAATGCACCAAGAAACAGTTACTTACTACCAATAAGATGCAGAGACAACAAGCCGAAGCACAAGTTAAGCAGATATGAGAATTTTATAGTAGGTGCTTGTAGCTCCCAAGGTGATATAAGGACATTGTGTTGACCGTTAACTGTCCCCATCTTAGCATGGCCGTGACTCACTGCAATCCCAAGTGAGTCACTTAAACCCTGGGCTCCTCAGTTTCCCAACTCTCTTCTAACATGCATGCCAACGCCTCACACAATTGTGTTTTGAATGACCAGTTTCCAGGCACCTGAGTGGCTAATCCTGCCCATAGGAGTAAAGAGCAGAGACTGCCTTTAAGTTGGTGTTACAACGGTACTAAACCACATTTTTCTGACTACGGGGAGCTGGAAAACATCAGTCAAGCAAAGGTGAAATTGCAGTCATCTGCATGGCTACAGTGCCGGCAAGCAGAAACTGCTTTTCTTTGGCGTCTTCACACAAATGGAAAGGTGGAAGCAGGCCGCAGCAAGCCTCCAGGAAGACCTTGGGCAGGATGGGACTGCCCCAAGGTTAAGACCAGGAGGTAAGGGTGAAGTGGGAACAGAGTCACAAAGTGGTTCATCGTCATCACAGGACTCAGATGCCTGTTTTTTAAATCTTCACTCCAGACTGAGGCGTCCTCATTTCAGCCACAGATGAGTATCAACAACAGGGAGAGGAGGAGAAATAAAGAAAAAAAAAAAAAAAAAAAAACCAAAGGGCTGGGGTTGTTAGCATTGTGAAAAATGATCAACAATCCCTTATTGGAAGGCATCAAGAGTAACATTGCCACAGTGTTTTCTCAGCCCCAGATGCCAGCAACAAAAACAGGAGGCCCTAGTAGCAGTCACTGCACAGGCGACACAGGAAGCTGCTCGCAGTAACTGTCACCTTCGGATGAACGACAGCCAGCCTACAGAGTATGTCACCCTCCAGGGCCGTACCTGTGATTACACGGAACCAAGTGGACTCGGTCATTTTTTTTTTGGTGTTTTAATAACACTGATGCAAAATATGAGTAAGATTACAGGTGCCAGTTCCCACTGTGGAGTACTGATAAACAGCTCCCCACTTTGCAGTGGCTGGTCACATCTGGGGCCTTTAGGGAGGCGAAAGTACTGGAAGGATTATTGCAAAAACTTAAAGACACTTTTGCTGCCATTACTTTGTTTTTAACCTAAATTAGTGGGGTTTGGGGGTGGGGGAGGAGAGGGTGCTTTTTTTAGAGAGTTGCAATGCATATATCATACACACATTTAAACACTAATCAAATAGCAAGTTTGGAAAGGGGATTAGGTCTGGACTAGGTTTTGGAAACTTTTCCAAATTGACCTTAAATAATCAGAGAACAGCATAAAACTATGGAACTGTGGATTATGGTTTTTTAAATAATGAACACTATCAAATCACCCAGTTAAAATAACCTGCTTGAACTTGATGGATCACGGCTGATAGCCTCATTTATAATGTTGGGCTAGCATGTAATGTGTGCAGTGTCAGAGTCTTCAGTGGGAGAACACAGTTCTTATTCACTATGGAGCTGTGGATTTTGATAATCACAAACATGTGGACAGAATATATTGGGAGGTGGTAGATATTTAGACTTTCTTTGAATAAAGCTCTTCTTCTAATACAAACATTTCATCATGCCTTATGCCTGGTTTAAGGTTATTTGGCCTAGAACCAGACCTAGGACTAGATGATGCCATGTGTGGATCATACCCTTCCTGACTTGGGTATGTTTCTCATCAGGTGTCTTGAGGAATGACTGTGTACATGTATAGTCTGTAGTGCTCAGACCCCTGACGTGCTCCTCTTTTTGTTTTCTGTGATTGGGAAAACACAGTGCAAATCCTCTGGCAGAAACAGGACGCAGCCACTGAAGTCTGGCTTCCCGGGGGATCCCTTCAATGCGTGCACATACTTCGCCATGACATTACGTAGACTGACAGAAAAGCAGATGTTTGCAACAACATGGTTGACTCCATGCTGGTATATTTCTTACAGGGCTTATTTGCCAAGAAATATTCCTTTTGGACCAGTTAAATGGCTCAGCTGGTAAAGGCGTTTGCTGCCAAGACTGACAAACCTGAGTTCAATCCCCAAAACCCACACTCACATGTAGGAAGGAGAGAACCAATCAAGTGACCTCAACACCGTGTGTGTGTGTGTGTGTGTGTGTGTGTGTGTGTGCGCACACACACACACACACACACACACACACACTAAATAAATAAATGCACAACTATGTCTCTTAAAAAGAATGTTGAAACTACTTAATAGATTTTGTTACCGGACATTGACGCAGTGCAGTGTACTGAGTATGTGAAGACTTATTTCTTTATGCAAATGAGCACAGAGACATAACAAGTTAATCTTGAATCTCTTTGGTGAAGAAAGGCACCCCGTAGGCTGTGCACCGCTAGTGCGTGTAGATGCAAGCACACGCTGCCTCGGATGTGTATTAACATCAGATGTTACTTCACTGAGAAGTTCATCTGTCTGCCAAATATGCCAACAGGAATGAAAGGAGGCCTTGTGGGGCTCTCTCCAGTTCTAGTCGACTATGGTCTGAAAGTTTGTGACCCCCCCTTCCCCAAACTCACATGTTGGATTCCTATCCCTCAAGGTGGTAGGATTAAGACAGGGAGCTTTTGAAAGACAATTATGGCCTCTTAAGATTGGAGCACCTCTCAGCAAAATTAATGACCTTACCTGGGGTTGGGAGGAGACAGGAGAAGGGCATGGGGGAGGGAGAGAGAGAAGGAGAAAAACAGTGAGGGAGGGAGGAAAGAAGAGAGAGAAAGAGAGGGGGAGGGAGAAAACCTAGAGAGCTTGTTTGTCCCATCATCTTGAGAGAAGACAGTAACAAAATTCCATCCATGAGGAAGGGGACTCTCGCATCAAGTCAGCCATCACCCTTTGTGTTGGAATTTTCAGCTTCAGAACTAAGGTATTCATTCCTGTTGTTTATAGGCTGCCCTGCCTGTAGAGCTTCAGGATACAAGGTACTAAGACGCCATCCTTTCTGTCTGAAGACTCCTGTTAAGCCTCATGTATGTTCTTCTTTGGGGCAGTAACAGAGACTTTCTAGGTGACTAAATCAAGAAGTTAGAAACTTTTTTCTATTTTTCTTTCTGTTTCCTTTCTAATTCCACATTTGCAGAGTACTTCCTATATACCATGCTCTTGCTGTAAAAGGTCTCCCATATTCCTTACAACAAACTGAAAAGAGAAACATCATTCTCCCTGATGTAGAGATGAGGACTTGAGACTTCCTGAGAGCTCATATATCAAAAGCCGGATTTCAAGCTGGATCCAACTCTGAAACACGTGTTTTCTCCACTGTACTATGCTGTTCTCTTTTTGGACTCTGAAACTATATAAGAAGGACCAGAGGGAGAAAATTCCTTCAGAGGAAAACAGCTAATATCATTTGATGTGTTTAATATGTTTACATATCTTGTTAGGAAATCTACATGGTGCAAAATGGATCTTGTTTTTTTTTTTTTCAAAAAAAATCCCTTTTATATTCTAATTTATATTTTCTGTTTAGAACACTCATCTAGAAAGTCGAAACTTGCTTGCTGCTTTTGCTACAATAAAATCTACAATGCTCTTAGTGATGGCCTTTTCAACTGTGGTACTACTGTTTTAACCAGTTTCCCTGGTTGCCAGGAAAAGCAAGCCACTCAAAAGAAGGATATTGTGAAGTTAAAATGAGTTATCTCTGGCCATCCTGGGGGTGGGGGTAGAAATCATGTACGGCTCATGCGTCGGACTGAGGGCTAGACTGAGAACGGAGGGATTTCCTGTGTCTCCACCCACTGGCCATTTTCATTGTTGTTTTCTCTGTCCACCACTTTTCCAAGGGTTTCTGCCTTTGTATCAGAATGATCGTGATGCAAAGTAACCTCCAGGTCTCTCAGCTTCTCATGATCACTAGGTTATCATCTGAAAAATCTCTTGTGTCTCTTTAATTTCTAGAGACAAATCTGACTTCTCAATGCTATTGGGTGTCTTTGGTAGGTGCCCTCTGCTGAGCCACTGGTCTGCCCGTCTCTCTGCCAGGCTACAGCTAGGCGTGCAGTCCTGGAAGAAGGGATCCTGAGTAAAGCAGGACTTCAAAGACATCTCTACCCTTAAACAAAAAGTGTGTAGCTGTGGTCTTGTTATTAGAGTGTCTTCATACAGTCTTCTTTCAACTGGAGTCATTTACCTTCATTTTGCTCTTGAAACTATGACCAGCTTCGTAAGTGACTTTCCTGTTGTCATTTGACAAAATAAACTGGAGCCAAAGCCTAGGTTTCTAGGATATTTGGCTTTTTCCCATATCAGGCTGCATCTTCTCCCATGGAAATGTACAAAACGTTTGAAAGGATGTTGTCTTGCTTTCAACCTACAGTGTAATTCACACTTAGCACTCAGGAATGAATTTTCTGATTTGAAGCCACAGTGGGTACTGGCTTCTCTTCACAGAACTACATCTTTGTGTTTTGTCTAAGATTTTGTGTTGTACTCTATTAGAAGTTTGATACATTTTCCTATCCTGACAGCATATGAATTTCCAGGAATGAAGTAAGTTGGGTAGACTGTTTGGGTCTGTAGAGTGATCATAGCTCCAGTTTGTACGTTCCTAAAGGAGCCGTGGTCTGAGGAAGCATCTTTACCTGCAGGGAGAAAGCCAGGTGTGGTGGTTCATGCCCATGATCACAGCACTCGAGAGACTGAATCAATTGGAACATCACATATCTGAGGTTAGCCTGGTCTACCCAGCAGTTTCCAGGCCTGCCAGGGCCACATAGAGAGACCTTGTCTCAGATAAATAACAAGGAAATAAAATGTATAGAATGTTTATATCACTTTCAATGACTCCTAAACTGCAAACTAAAAATCAGGAAAAAAAAAAAAGAAAGAAAGAAAGCAGGGGAGTAAAGAAAGGAAGAAGAAAATGCTGGGAATTTCCTTCTTTGCCTAGAGATAATATAATTGCTTTGTACTGAATTTTGTTAAATTTTTCAAATGTTTAAAGAAGTGATAATATTCGAAAGATGAAAGGAATTTGTCCCTATCCTTAAAAAAAACAGTGTGATGTAATAGACAAATTAAAATGCACACATAAAGCATTTCTTTATTTCATCCATAATGACCATATCTGCTGGCAGTGGTCACTGTAGCAAGAAAAAGATGGCAGTTTTTCATGGAGGAACATTACAAATAAATTCCTGCAGTGCTACAAATGCCTAGAAGAGTCTCTGGAAATAAACCTTAAATGGCTACACAGTTACCTTTAACATTCAGATAGGGAAGAATTTGGGGGAATAGCAACTGTTTAAATATTAAACATCAAAATTTTCTTCTTTCAAACTTAGCAATAAAAAAAATTGTCTTTGATTCATGCCATTACAAGGTCTCGGGAAGGCAGATGATTTTAAATAAAAATTTGCAGACAGTTCTTATTCAAGCAAAATTAACAGCTGGGCCAAGAGGAATGAATTAGTTGACTGCCCCAAACTCACCTTGACCAGAAAACACCCTGCCTCCCTGGCAGCCTAAGTTTCTCCTCTGTGGAGCTGACTGCCAGGCAAGCCACCCAAGATGGATGCTACCAGGGAAACGCCTCTGCACAGAGCAAGGAGGCACTAATCAGCCCCTGCAGCTGCTGACCTGACCCTCCATGGTTAAAGAAGAAACACACAGCCACAAAAATGGAGCAGATGATGGCCACAGAATCACGGCGGGGGTGGGGTGGGGGACAAAAAAGGAGGAGACCTTGGGTGTGCAAACAGTGGGCCCCCACACAAGAAAAGTCAGTGCCTTTGTCCCTGATAATCAGGAAAGGTTTTATTAACACATTAGTAGACTCACCCATCACCCATATATAGAAGGGAAAAGAGAAGGTGACTTGCTAGGGCTCTTCCTGAGTAGGCAACTAGAGGCTGAGTTCTAGCTCCCAAGTGGAGCTCTATATAATCCTGGAGAAGCGAGACAGAGCTGGGAAGATGGCTCAGTGGGGTAAGTTCCTGTCATCATCATGCAAGTACCAGAGTTAGGATCCCCAGAATCCATGTGAAAGCTAGATGGGTATGGCAGCACACCTGTAACCTGAACATTCTAGAGGCAGAAGCAGAAGATACTTCATACCACCCCCCAAATGCCCCCCATCCCAGCTCACCCCAGAAAGCTAGCTAGCCAGATTAGCCTAAAAGGCAAGACTGAGCTCAATGAGACTGCCTCAGTATAGACGATGGGAAGCTACAGGAGGATGCTCAACATCAACTTTAGGCACATTCACATGTGACCACACACATATGAACGTGTATATACACAAGGACACACACCACACACACACACAGACACCCTAAAAAAATTGAGATTAAAAAGTAACAGATAGAACAGTAACCCAGTGCAAATCTGAAAGGAAACTTCTACTGTTTCCTCTGTGTGTGTCTCCTGCTGAACATTTTGACATTGGTTGTCAAGAAAATGCTCTATAGAATCTTGAAACTCAGAGCTTTCTGGTCAACCTTTGTTATATACAAGGAAAGGGAAGGTCAGAAAGATGCCAGAGCTCCCAAGATCACATGCAAATTGGAGGCAGAGAATCAGAAAGAACAAAAGACACCTTCCTATAGACATGAGGACAATGTCTTTAGATTTCCAGTACATTTGCTTGATTAATACAATCCCAACTGGACAAGGGAGGATCCAGGAGGGAAGCAGTTTGGCTAGAGTGGACTTGGCTGGAGTAGACTTAGATAAAAGCACTTCATCTTTGCATCTTAAAAGCAGCAAATCATGTAGAGGCAGCTACTTTTTGTTTTAAACACATGTGAAAGATAGAGCTTCATCCGCTAATTAATGGAAAGAAGGACTTATATTATTATCAGTTTTCTATAAGTTACATAGAATTATAAAGACCTCAAAGACAGCAAAATGAGACTTTATCCAAGGAGATGACTTAGATGGATAGGTTAGATCTGTGTGTATTTTTACTGAAGACCCTTAAATCTCTCAGTCCACTTAAATTTCTTTCAAAATTTTTGTTTCATATTTACTCATTGAGAACAGGACATAGAAAAACATTAACCTATCCTAGATGCCACCAGGTACAGCTTGGACAGAAATCAAAGTCTGCACAGGTCCTAGGACACTTTTCTTGGTATGTAGAGCGGCATTTCTTAGAAAGGGGAGGTCTGTGCCTTAGAAGATATGTGACAAATGAAGACATTTCGGATGGCCACAGCATGGGGGCTGATTCAGATTTCTAATAGGTAGAAGCCCCAAGTGGGGTTGAACAGAGCAAACACACAACCTACAACAAAAAAAGCCACCTCTTTTTTTCCGACATAATTCAGTTAGAAACAACTGAATTTGCTTGTCCAGACCACGATGAGAGGCATGGTCTCCTCCTCAGAGGCTCAGCTCCTTTAAAGCCTTCCCAAGTGGTGTAAATCATCAAAACTCTGCAAGGGCCAAGAATTGCAGCTGGTAGGAGGTGATGAGACTTTGTGGCCACCATCAAGGCAAAAATGCTGTCAGCACACAATTACATTTCTGTTTTATTTGCCTTTCCCTTTGCGCTCCTGGCTTCATTCTACGTCTTTTCAAGCTCCATCTTTCCAAAATCCTGTTTAAAAACATGTTTTCCCCCAGTCACATCCCAAACATGTTTTTTGGTTTGTTTGGAGGAGGGAAGGAGGATTGTTTTTTGTTTGTTTGTTTTCCATCTTTTGCTCTTTCTTCCTGCTCTATACTCTTTAAGTCCAAAGTACATTAGCAATGTTAGCAATGACAATCCTTTCTGAGCACACAGCAGGATTCTTGGAAGGCCCTCACGTTAACAGCTTGCACCCACCCAACCTGCCTGAACAGGGAAAGTCCAGAACTCAAATCTCCCAGGTAACTCAGACGACTTTTCAAAGGCTGGGAAGAGAGATAAGGTACCCCTAAGAACGCCTCGTTTATAGTTGGGAAGATACAGATGCATAGTTTTCTTCTTTATAGTTGGGAAGATACAGATGCATAGTTTTCTTCTTTCTGTGTTTTGAGTCTCCATGTCCTACCACCCAGGTTGGTTCCATCATCCTGTGCTCCAGGGCTTAAGCTGGGAATTCTGCTTTTGCAGTCCAAAGCAGGGAAGCTGGCCTGGTGACCTTCAGTTCTGTGTTGATCCTCTGGTCTCATATTTGTTTTTAGTTTCACTTTCTTTTAATTATATTCACTCCATATCTGACCTGAATGACGCTTTTTTTTTGTGGGGGGATGTTAGTTAATTTTAATGATAATAGCCCATTGTCATTAGAGTGCTTTCTCAGGTCACTGTGTATTGCAGAGAAGAGATTGCTAATTAAATTGTAATGTTTTCTGAATTTGGATGTGATTCCTAAAGTTAATAGCTATTAGTTACCTCAATGTGGTAAAAAGAAAAGAAAAATCAGTATGTAGGAACCACTAGGTATTTTGCAAGCTGCCCTACAAGAAGCAGATCACATCACACTGTTCAAAAGCAGCAGCTTTGCTGACTAGGCACTGACATAGTTAAGAAAAACCATGTATCACGAGGGGCCAGGAAAATGGTACTGCCCGGCTCACATTCCGAGGCAGCATAATTTATAAAGCGCTAGGGCAGTGGGAGGTAGGCTGTCAGAAATGCTAAGTTCTCTGTGGAATTATTACATTCTCTTTGAAAGATTCCATGTCATTGAAACGAGGTAATCTGGGAAAGCTTGGAGGTCCTGTGCTATTGGGAAAAGTGCAAAGATACTTAGAAATGAAGCCAAATTTCTTAGCACTTTTCCCACTGGAAATCAGGCCCAGGGTCTTGTGAAAACAGGCTTTCTTTTCAAGCACCACGAGGAAAGAAATACTGCAAGGATGCCCATGGCACTTTGAAACTCCCAGAGTCACCGATACCAGAAAGGTCAGAGCTACGCAGAAACCGCATCGACTGCGTTTCAGATCTATGTTTGTCCCCATACTCTTTTCAATTATTTAAGATCAGATATTGCCTACAGGTGCAAGCAGAAGAGACAATAGAAAAATTAGCAATACGTGTTGATGACTTCAGCAAACTTATTGTTAATTGTTAACCTATTATTACTTTTGATGACTAGTAACTTGAAATATGATCTAGTCCTTACTTAGTGCTAAGTACTGTGCTAAGTACTAAGTGCTAAGTACTTACTGGTGAGGACTAAATGGAAATACCACCCTCAACTTGGAGACTTAGAGAGACCTAGCAGTGTGACCAATGTCATACAGTTTGTTAGTGGCGAAGCCCACGTTCTACTTCCCGTAGCTTTTTGTAAATGTATCAGGTTTTAATCTAATAAAAAGATTAAAATGACTAAATCTACTTGACATTTTGGAATGGAATATGATTCACCTTGAATAAGAACACTTTGGATTTTGGCATAGCGAACTGGCTATTTTTTTTTTTTTTCAAATCACTTTTATACAATTCTTGTCTGGTCCATTATGGCGCTGTACATGTACTCTCCAGATACAGATGACGTCACTCTGCTGTTAACACCTCCATGGAATGATCCCTCAAAGAGAAAGTTTATCTACCTTTCAGAACTGGTATCTGCACACTATTCCCCAACCAGCTCATGTTCTTACGTATTAACACCCTCAGCTGATCCATGGAATCAGAGACCGTTCTTCTAATGGATTGTTTGACGTCTGTCCAGTACCGTCTGTCTGCTTCTTTGGAAGTCTATTGTATCCACTAAACAGGTGGCCCTGATTCTGAAGCATTTGTGAGCAGCTTTATAATGGTTTCTATGGCGATAGAATGAAAACATTACTTCAAGCCATTTAAAATGATAATTGACCGAAAGAAGTGCATGTGTTTTTGTTTGTTGCCTGGCTATGGAAAAGTCGATGGTAACTTGGTTAGTGGTTTGCAGTGGTTTGCTTCTCACTATTAGGCCACAACCTGTTCACAAACATTGATTTCATCATGAGTGGCCACAGAGCAATTTCAACAAAGGTTCTAGCTGAACCTTTTGTGGCAAATGTTGCCATTTCCAGGGTGCAGAGTGATAAGGACTTCAAAATGAACCATCGAGCCCATAGGCAAAATAAGTACAGCAGACAGGCTTGTTTTCCAGGCTAGGAGTTAAGCAGATTCTCTTCTGAATCAAATATCAGAAGTAAGCCTTTCCCATTTGTGGATGATACCAGAATAAATAGAACTTCCTCACAAGGGAAGTGCTTTGATTCAGCCCTGTTCAACAGATGGTCGTGGGGATGGAGTGCAATATCAGAGAGAGAGAGAGAGAGAGAGAGAGAGAGAGAGAGAGAGAGAGAGAGAGAGAGAGAGAGAGAGAGAGAGAGAGAGAGAGAGAGAGCGCAAGTTTCAGGCTCACCAGAGCTCGACTGAGGGCAGAAAACCCCTGAAAATGTTACTTATCTGCTTTAATGATCTTCCTTCCTTCCTTCCTTCCTTCCTTCCTTCCTTCCTTCCTTCCTTCCTTCCTTCCTTCCTATCTTTCTTTCGAGACAGGGTTTCCCTGTATTGCTTTGGAGCCTGTCCTGGATCTAACTCTGTAGACCAGACTGGCCTTGAACTCACAGAGATCCTCCTGCCTCTGCTTCCTGAGTGCTGGAATTAAAGGCGTGTGCCACAAATGCCCGGCTTTAATGGCCTTTCTTGACCTGGAAATTTAAAACAATAATGTCTATATAATCAGAGTGTTATAATCTAATACCTATATGGTCTTGTGTTAGTTTTGTTACTCATTGCTGTGACCAGATAGATACCTTATAAAACATGACTTGAGAGAGGAAGAATTGTTGGCTTGAGGTGAAGGGCAGTCACCTCAAAGGGAAAGACAGGCTTATGTGGTAGCTCACTTACACCATCAGTCAGCTTGCTCATGTCTTAACTGACAGGGAAGCAGAGAGAGCCAGATTGAGAGAAGGTTTGGGCTAGTCCAAGGCTAGTCCACAGGGACCCACTTCGAAGTCCATCAAGGCCAAACTCCAAAGGGTTCACATACTCCCCAGACAGTGCCACCAGCAACTGTTCAAACACACAAGCCTTTCCTCACTCACACCATGACCAAACCTTTCTTTCAGGGTTCTCAGAGGCTGGAAACTGTTCCAAGTGGACCATATCCCTCACTTGGGTTTTTTCAGAACACAGCAAAGGAGTCATATCTAATAGACTGGTTCCTAGAGAAGAAATAACCACACATTTACTCACTCTTCTTCCTGTGCCATCAGGTCTTCGATCTTATTATCCAGTCTGGTTGGCTCCTTGTCTCTCTGTACTATGAGTGTCTAGGAGTCTGGAGATGTCTTCTTCTCAGAGAGCACTGAAGTAAAGCTCCAGAGTGAATGTCAGAACTCTGTTTAGATGGCAGGAGGGGAGTGGTGATGTAATACACACCCTAAGTGGGTTTTTTGTTTGTTTGTTTGGTTGGTTTTTGCTGTTTTTGTTTTGTGTTTTGGTCACAAACATAGTGCCGAACTTAGTGCCTGGAACCTAGCAGATGCTCAATGCAGAGTTAGTCAGCTCCTGTAACACAGCAGATGCCCATCTGGTGGGCATGTATGTCAGAGCACAGTGATGAATAGAATAAGACCCTTTCTCCAGGGAGCCCTCAGTTTCAAAGTTATTACAAGTTTTGCTTTAATTTAAGTCTGTGTTAAAGGCCTGCATCATCATTAAAACAGTAAGCACAAACTGTTATTTCTATAGTAGGACATTCACGTGCCACAAATGACAAATTAATATATTGGTTATATTCCAGAGGACAAAGTGCCAAACAAGCAGGGGATATTTCATTAGAAGGCAACAAAACAAAATCCAAAATTGAATTATGTAAGGTACATATTGATTAGTATGGCATATAGCAAAATGTGCTATTTGCAGACTCCATAATCGAGGTGTAACCAACATCTGTAAATTTCGGCATCACTTTTACCTGTCATTTCACACATGCTTGGGTCAGAACGATGCAAAAATTCATTTGATTATTCCTTGATTCCTTTTTTTTGTTATAACTGCCATTCTATTCCAGCCTCCAGTAGGTAGTATTGGGTCTGAAATTAGCTACTTACTAAGTGTAGGGTGTAACAGATTACTTAATCTCTCTGCGCTTCAGTTTTAAATCTATTTAATAAGATTAAATTTAATACTATCTATGTTATGGCCTTCAGTCTCGCCTCCCTGAGTGCACACACCTCATCTAACAGCACACACCTTATGGAGTTCTTGTAGGGATTAAACAAAACAGTGTATCTTCAGCACCCGACAGAGTCTGGCACGAGTATAAGCACTCAACAGACGGTTATTATTACTGTTATTATTATAGTTGTTTGTTATCGCCTTCATATCAATTCATTATCGGAGCTGGATTTTATGAGCTGCAAGCAGAAAATAGTTTCATTCATGTTGAAATTCCACAACCCTCAAAAAAAAAAAAAAAAAAAAAAAAAGTTCTTTCTGATTTCACTTTGCTCCAGTGTGGGTTTTCTTGTTACTTTTAGGTATTAAACAAGAGCCATATTTTCAGAATTTTCAAAGTCTAGGCTTATTTAAATTAAGGTTTCCGTTTATCCCAGGGTAATGCTCTTCCCCTATCCTTGGTGGGCGTGGCCAGCGAGTCTGCAGGATTGAGGAAAGAGCCTCATACAGCCTGTTCCTTAACCATCCTCTAAGTCAGCTGTTTCCGGCTTCTTTGGGGCTGAGGGTCCAGAGGAGACATGGAACGAGGTTGGCCATGAGGTGGCTGCAGCTGGAGAAGTCGGCTCCTGTTCTGTGGGCCTCTCTCATGGGTAGTTCCTCTGTCTCCCAGCTAGCTCCACCCTGACAACTCTCCAGCCGCTAGCCCTTCTTTCTCAGACTCGAGCTTGGGTTCTAAGACCTTCCCCCATTCTTGTTGGGCATGTCAAACACAGCAGGGTTCAGTGGCTCTCAACCCATAATCCTAGTACTGAAGGGGGCAGAGGCAGGAGAATCATGAGTTCAAGACCAGTGTGGTTGCATAGTGAGGACTAGGCTAGCCTGAGCTATTATACGAACTGAAGTCATATCTTTAAGTGTCAAACAACACAATCTTCTCCCAGGATGGGAATATCCTCTCTGATTCATGTTTGACTGTGAAACCCAAGTAACTTCTCTGTGGTCTGGCTTATGAGAGGGAAATTGTCCCCTTTCCTTTTCACACTCTAAGGAAACCCATGGATGTTCTTTCTGTCCTTGCCAGCATCGCCCATGCCAGCGACAGCTTCTTGTTCCTCAGAGTCCAGGAGCATTTGATGTGCGAGGGGAACAAAGAACTAAAGTCTTCCCTCCTCATAGCTTCTCTCTAGTGTGCTCTTTTTTTTTTTTTTTCCCAGAAAATGAGGGCAGTCAAATAAATAAATAAATGAATGAATGAATGAATGAATGAATGAATAAATAAAAAGAGCTACCAGGTCATGCATGACCATATGAACACGTTCAGCAGCACACTTCAGGATGTGTAGCTGTTATTGCGGATTTGCCCATTGTCTTCGACCCTGGCACTGCAGAGGAAGCCTGCAGACAGCAGGAAAAGTCCTATACAGCATCCTGTTACATTTTTATTGTGCCTGAATTTTTACAAGTGTTTCAATTGGCTTTCCTGCCTCTTTCCCCACTGGTTTAGTGCTTCTCATGCAGAACTGTTAGATTAATCTTTCTTAAGACACCGATTCTTGTCCTTTTTTTTTCATTCAAATTTTCACACCTTGGGTAAACAATAAAGGAGCTTGGGTTAGTGAGTGAGACCCTATTCCTGTTTTAAAAGGAGAGGGAAGGAGAATATATATGAGAGAGAGAGAGAGAGAGAGAGAGAGAGAGAGAGAGAGAGAGAGAGAGAGAGAGAGAGAGTCCAGACCTCACAGCTATAGTTTCTGTAGCCCTAAAGTTTACTGTGGTGCTATACTGGATGCTTCGAACTACTTTTGTCAACTAAAGTCCCTCAACTGTACATAGCAACTCTACTATAATATAATCAGAGAAGCCATGCTACTAGACAGTATGTCTTTAATTCTGTTCTCTTTAAGAGTGGCCTTCTGCTGGACAAATCCATGTCGCTCAGAGCTGGTTTATCCCAAAGCCAGATTCTATATCAAGAAATCATAAAGTAGAAAGTGTAGAAACCTAGAATTTTAGAACTCAGAAAACACCTAATCACCTAATTCACGATATATATATATATCAAAAGAAGGTGACTCACCCAGATACAACACCCGCTTATTTAAGACCCAGCTGGGATTGTGGATTCCTCTGGACTCCTAGGCTCAGGCTGGTTGCTGTCCCAGATGTAAAGTGCTTTAGGTTAGGCCTGTACTAGCGCTATCCCTGCAGTAGAAAGGGGCATGTTCTAAATCTGTGATTAAAGCCAGGTGTGGTAACATGTGCCTGTAATTCTAACTCTCAAGGCTGAGAAGAGCATGGCTTGTTGAGGCCAGCCTGGTCTACATAGATAACTGTCTCAAAGGGATAATGAGACTGCTTTTACAGTCTTCTCTAGTCGCATGTAAGGAGATTAACTATTAAAACGAATTCATGTGGATTCCGAATTTGTCTGAAAATGCTCATGGATCTTTTGAGTCATAGGATATTTCCTGGAGAGGAAAGGTTAAGGCAAAACAAGGCAAATTACATTGAATAATAATATATCAGGAAATTTCCATTCCAAGTAAGGATAAAGAAAGGAAGGATGCTGGCCAGCCGCAAGGCTTTAAGAATGAAAGGGGGAAAAAAGATTCAGGAAATGGAGTGAGCAGGGAGACTAGAGAAGAATATTAGCTAAAACAAAAGTCTCCTAGACTAAAGACTTAGGAACAAAGATGCATAGCACTTGAGTTTCAACATTTTCTCACCAGTCATAACTCACTAGTTCTCACTTGAAGTCTGTAATATATGCAGCACTGGTTACTAAGGGCATCTGAAGGATAAAGGACAAAACAATTTGTACTTGTTAGGAGACAAGGGACATTAAGTAGTCAAGGAAGACTCAAGGAAGATACTGACTGGTAGGTTGAAATAGTCGGCAGAATAATGCCCCCCCCCCAGATGTCCATCTTAGGAACCTGTGGACGTGTGATTTGCAAAGGAGAATTAAGATTACTGGTCAACAAATATGGAGAGTCTCCTTGGCTATCCCTGTGAATGTAATTACATGGGTTCTTAAAAATGAAGAGGGAATCAAAAAGAGACCAGAGTGATTGGTGTACGAGAGTGGCCCCGCCCACCATTGCTGCTTTAAAGCTGGGCTATGGAAACCATGAACTCAGGAATGCAGGTAGCCTCAAGAAGCCACCTATCTGGAAGATAAAGGACATTTTCCCCTCAACCCTCTGGAGAATCGGGTTCTGCTGGCATCTCAACTGAGGTGCCACTGAGATTAATGCCAGGCTTAGCTTACAACCCCAGAACTACAGGATAACAGATTTGTGTTCTTTCAGGCACTAAATCTGTGGCTTAAAAGACCAGTAGAGAGTTGTTAATAGGCCTAATTTAGACTTGATAAGAATCTTAATGCTAATATTTAGCCCCAAAGTATTTAAGTTCCTTGATTTTCTGGGCTCAGTCATGTGACAAGGGCAGGTACAATTGCTATTACTGTCTACATGGCTTACCTTAGCTTACTTCTCCAACATGATCTCCCACGTTCTCCTTTATGAGTGTTCCTTCTTGCTCAACTGGACCATGGCTAGTCCCATGCCTGCTTCCTGTACCTTTTCCCTTCTTGTCACTTGAAAAGCTGTAGTTCCTTTGACCTGTGAGCCTCACGACAACCAGCTTGCTAATAATTAGTTTGGTCCTCAAGGTCTATGTTCAACACTATCATTTAAATCTTGGAGACCCTCCTCAACTTTCCCTCAGAGTTTTCCCAGGACTTTGTTCTTGGCTCTATTACAACCACTTGTGATTTGCTTATAGCTAGGTCATTTGAGTGTATCTCTTAATTCATTATGTTGATTAGAAGCTCCTTTGGCACATAATGTATATTGCTTGTCTTTGTAGTCATAGAGAAATAAACAGTAGTTTTTATATCATAAATACCTAGGATGTTATTAAATAGAGTCATAAGGTATTTGTCTATGCAACTTGCTTAAAGTGGGATAAATTATAGTATATGTTGTCTTACTTAAGGTTTTTATTGCTGTGAAGAGACACCATGACCACAGCAACTCTTATACAGAAAACATTTCATTGGGGCTGGCTTACAGTTTCAGACATTAAGTCTATCATCATGATGGGAAGCATGGTGGCGTGCAGGCAGATGTGGTGCTGGAGTAATAGCTGAGAGTTCTACATCTTGTAGGCAACAGGAAATCAAGGCAGTATCCTGAGCATAGGAAACCTCAAAGGCCACCCCACAGTGGCCCCAACAAGGCCATACGTACTCCAACAAAGCCATGTCCCCTAATACTGCCATTTCCTATGAGATTAAAGGGGTCAATTCCATTAAAACTACCACACAAACTATCAATACCTATCTATATACATATCTTGTACACGAATCATAGTTCACAAAGATTAAGAACCATCCCCAAACAAGTCTTTTAGATTTTAGGGCACCACTCAATCTTCAAAGAAGTGAACACAAATCCTGATGTACCTATAGCATTCCCATTTACATCTACTGTCCTCCTATAGTTATTAGTGGCACCCCTTTCATTTCAAGAGTGTCATCATATTAATGTCAAGTTGGGCGATTGTCAAACTTTTAGAGGACATAGTTACAAAGATCACTCCTAGTTTCCATCTTTCCCTGGGAAGGACAACTGGAACCTAGTGAATCTTGACAGATGTCCTCTTGGCTCCAATTGCTTGGCATGACTCTCCATTCTGTCCTTTACACACCAGTCATTAGAGTTTGGATCCACCCATCTTTGTCTCTGTCTCTTTATATTTCTGCTTCCTGTCCCTGGTTTTGTCTAGGTGAGTATCTTCTGTATGAGTTCTAAGGAGGAAGAAAAATGAGGAAGCAGGGTAAACCCCAGGTTGGCTTCTCCTTATCATGCTTACCATTCATGTACCTCCTAGCTCCATCATCTTATTCTTTTCCTTGGTACCTTATTAGCCATTGTTCTGTTCCTTCTCACCTAAGCTATAACACTACTTATGACCAATTTTAGTTCCTAATGCCATAGATATGATCTCTAGCATAGATATGATCCACACCAACTCCCAGCTTCATATGAGAGAGTCTCCCAATGTCTCATGTTGTAATTCAGCATATTTCCCTACTGCAGGTCTAGATAAATCTATTCTGGGGAGCTGTAGTTGGGATGTTAAGATCTTTTACTCAATAAAACATTTTAAAAGTCAAAGAAGATTCACAAATTCTTGATGGAACAACTTTAAGCATTTTTCTTTCCTGTGGAACTTCTTAAAGTCTTTAATATGCAAATGTACTCCACAAATCTCCAAGAGGGACATATGATATACTGTATTTCATACACTTACTTGACCTTGGAACTTTTTTCCTTTGAAAGTTTCTTAGGGGTATATTGTCCCATGAACACACTCACACATAGCAGATTAGAAGGGGTCTGTACAGATCAGCCATTCCAGGGGGACAGTGCTGTTAAATGCTACAGTTTCAGATAAGAGCAGATTGTGAAATGGAGAACTGGGTAGTGGACCAATCCAACTAAAGCCTGTATGTGTGTAACAAAAGGAGAGATACATGATCAAGGAAGAGCATTGGAAAAGCTGACCAACATGCACCGTTACAATTGGGAACTAGAAAGTTCTACCATGCTACTATAAGCAGGGTGAGCATAGGTAACAGTAACACACTGTGTGTTTAAAAGAAGACAGACATGGTGGCACACACCAGTACTTGCGAGGCTGAGGAAGAATTATGTGATGAGGTTGTTCTGAGTTATATAGCAGGAATTCCATTTTTAAAAAATGCTAGACGATACTATTTTAATTATTTTAGACATAAAATAGGATGCATATTTGAGGATACACATATTTAAAGTGGTTTAAAAATTATACAATGTGTGGAATATGAGGAAACAACATACATTAGTCTCATGTCAGTTTTTTGTTTGAGATAGGTCTCATTATATGGCTTAGGCTGGCCTTGAATTCATGATCTTCCTGTCTCGGCCTCCTGAGTGCAGGGGTTGTATGTATGTGCCACTCAGATAAAATATATAATTTTTATATTTATATTATAAATATAAATATTTTATATTTTATAAATTAAAAATAAATGTGATTCTTTAAGAGTAAATAAAGGCTAGTCTCTATCTTATTTCAGCATTGTGACTATTAGCTAGGAATTCTTGTATAGCATTCAATCGTGTATGTCTTTTGTTTCTTCATACATAAAAATAGCATAGTTAACAGTGACTTTAAGTAAAAATAAATAATACCTGCTCAACATGTGTCCCACGAATTTTAAGAAGATAAAAATATATATTTAGAAGAGAACTTTGCAAATACTCAGGCTCTTTTCAGTTAAGCACATATGAAATTACCATGCTATTTCTTAATTAATTTGGTTTTCTAAATTTTTACTACATTTTTATTTACTATTCAGATTATAAGTGTGTGCTCCAAGGTGTGTGTGTGTGTGTGTGTGTGTGTGTGTGTGTGTGTGTGTGTGTGTGTGTGTGTAAGTCAGAGTATAACTTATGGGATTTGGTTCTTTTCTTTCATCATGTGATCAAATTCAAGTCCCACTGAGCCATTCACTGGCCTCACAAGGCTCCTATTTTTGAATACTTGGTCTCTTTGGTGAGATGTTTTGGGAAGGATTAAGAGGTGTGGCCTTGCAGGAAGAGGTGTGTCACTTGAGCTGAGCTTTGAGGTTTCAAAAAGCCCAGGCTATTTCCAGTTTGTTTTCTCTGTCTCATGCTTGGGGATCAGATGTGAGCTCTCAGCTACTGCTCCAGCACCATGCCTGCCTGCCTGCTGCCATGCTCCCCACCGTGATGGCCATGAGCTCACCTTCTAAAACTAGAAGCACTCCAAAACTCTTCCATACGTTGCCTTGGTCATGGTGTCTCATCACAGCAACAGAAAAGTGACCAAGACAAAGACCAAGGATGCAAATTCACAGAAAACTTTAAACTTATTTTTTCCAAAGCAATTTCATCTGAATTGCTTTTCCTAATATATAGAATAATTCACTCATTTCCATGGCAGCTTTCTTTTTCTTCCAGGCATGCCCAACCCTGTTAGTTATAATGTGGGCAGCCCCATATTAAATTCTAAACTCACCTAAAACATTAAGATTTTTCTCAATTATATTTATTTGTGTATGAATATGAACATGTGCTTGTGTGTATGTGTACATGCATGTGTATACATGTATGGTGTGTGTGTGTGTGTGTGTGTGTGTACATGCACCTGTGGACGTGTGTACCACAATGAGTATGAAGGTTAAAAGATAATTTAAGGAGTTAATTCTGTCCTTCTACCATGTGGGTCCTGGAGACTCAACTCCACTTAAAAGGATTGGCAGAAACTGCCTTCACCTGCTGAGCCAGCTCTCTGACCTAAGACATTATGAGATTCTTTCCTGGTGTGGTGTGTGTGTGTGTGTGTGTGTGTGTGTGTGTGTGTGTGTGTATGTGTGTCTTGAAGACATGGTTGATAAAAATGGCGTCATAGATGACAATGTCATGCTTCAAGGTCAGAGGCTGGACAACCACTCTACTTGAAGGAGAAGAAGTGCATTGGCTAAAACAAAGATAGATGCCTAAAAGGAAGTGAGAGCTTCAATATTTAGCAGACTGGGTAACCAGAATGTGAGAGGTGATCAACACAATGCAGCTTTAGCTGTTGTCTAAAAGACTTTGAAACAATGTAGTTGGGGAATGTCTCATTTCTGGAAACTTTGGCTCCATGGTGTTAGCGAAATCTAAAATACCTCCTATTATCTCTGTGACACCATAGATGTATCATGGATATCTTGGTCAGTTTTCTATTGCTGTGAAGAGGCATCATGGCCATAGCCACTCTTATAAAAGAAATCATTTCATTGGGACTTGCTTATAATTTCAGAGGTTCCGTCCATTATCATCATGGTAGGAAGCATGGCAGCTTACAGGTGGACATGATGCTGGAGAAGAAGCTGAGAGCTACATCTTGATCCACTGTCTGAGAGAGACACTGGGCTTGGTATGGGCTTTTGAAACCAGAAAGCCTACCTCCCCCCCCCCCCCCCCAGAGACACACTTCCTCCAACAAGGCCAAGCACCCTAATCCTTTCAAATGGTACCACTCCCTGGTGACCAAGCATTCAAATCTATGACCCTTTGGGGGACATTCTTATTCAAGCCACCACAGTGAATACACAGAACAAGATCAGGAAGAGTGGGACACGTAGTCAGCACACTTCTACATTCTCCATCCCTTTCTTGGCCCCTGAAGCTCCAGATTAATCCATTAAACCATCTTTTGGGGGTATTCTTAAACTCTAGTCAGACTCTTGATTTGGGATCTAATTGAGAGAAAGGGGACTCCAGGTCATCAATTAGCATATCATTTATCCAGAAGACTCTGATATGTTAAACCTAGCAATTAAATTTAATTCCTCACTCTATTTACTTTAAAAATGGGACTTGTAACAAAGCATCTCTGCAACCATAGAGTGTTGAAAAGGAATATCGGCTGGTTATTTCGTGGCTGGAGTTGTGGGTGATGGTGAGCAGGAGACTCACTGTCAGAATGGCTGAGGAGGGACTGTGTCCTCTACCTTTAGCTTCAGGTGTGGCTTAGGGATGGTTAGAGATGCTTTCTTTCTGGCCGCCTTTTGTTATATAACTATGCTCTGGATATCTGTTTCTTTTTTCCTTTTTTACTATTTTTATTATTTGATATGAAGAGAATAGTAGCATTTTATGAACAATCATGGCTAACCTAAGACTCTTTCCAAACAGTTTTACTTATATATCACAATTTTTCTTTGTTATCTTTATTTTTAAACACAAAGGACCTCTGAGTGTATTCCAAGAGCAAATTCATAAACCTGAATACACGATGAACTATTTGTCATTTCCTGTGTGTCAATTCTTGGGTTTTTATTTTTTTTCTTCCCCTTTCCCACCATGACTTTAAAATTGATACAGAACGTGGTATCCTTTATTCGCCTGTTTCAGGTTCCACCTACCAAGTCTAGACATTGGAATGAATTTCTCAGCAGTGAATTAATTAGGCCTTCTTTGCTGTGCTTGAGGGAGGAGAATCAACAACAGAGAAGCAAGATTGAGGAGTGCTGAGGGGAGCAGGTCATTTCATCTTCCAAAGATAAAATTCTGTGGAAGGAAGGAAGCTTCGTGGTGCTCATTAGAAAGGAGCCTCCATAGGCTCATGGAAGAATGGCAGCAAGAAGGATTCCAATTGCTTTTTCATGAAATCTGACCCAGAGTTAACAAAGGGAATTGCAAAGCTTTTGCATATGCCATTTTACAGGAGCATGTCAATCTCTTTTCTCTTTCTCTAGTGTTGCTTAAATAAAAAGAATTATTGAAATTGAACTAGTTCAGGTTCTTATAAATCGAGATGTCAACAAATACAAGCATCAGTCTAGTTACAACAAGCTGCAGACCGCAGTTTCCAGAATAAAATTAACAGCCCCCGCCTTCTTTCTTTCTTTTCTTTTCTTTTCTTTTTTTTTTTAAAGCTCTACAAAGAACACACTGTTTATTCTTGAGTAAAACATGCTGCGTAAAGAAGCTCCCTGGCAGGTATTCTATTTTTATTTAGCTGTTTCGTAACTCAATTATAATGTTCCTTCCACCTAATAATTAGCATATACATAGCAAGGAGGCCTGAAACCCTGGTCTTTCACCATCTTGTGTCCGTTACACTCAGACTGCTCTGGAGAGCGGCTCATGCCTGTGTAGGTGAGCGAGCATCACTGTACAGAGCTAGCCGCTTGCCTTTGAGCAGGAGTTGAGGGTCAGCTTTTGGAGAATGGCCCAGTCAGAGGCCTGAGCAGGGGACTTCCTGCCATCTGGGACAATCCGGACACAAGGAAAGATATCAGCAAGAAGCACTCAATGCCTGCTCTCTACCGACTCCACGGACACCAGATTGTCCCCTAGTTCCATGATTCAGGAACTGTAATGCCCCTGCATGGCTAGCCTGGAGCTCTGAGATCAGTGTGTTTCGGTTTTACAGTGACAGAATTCTGCTTTTCCTACCTTCCTTCCTTCCTTCCTTCCTTCCTTCCTTCCTTCCTTCCTTCCTTCCTTCCTTCCCTCCTTTCCTGCTCACCACCACCTTTTGAAAGCTCTGTGTGAGGAATGCCCCCCCCCCAGGATAAATTGGGCCTTCATGTGTATTCTCACCCCTCATCTTGTAGCAAGGTCACCAGTAAGTGACCCACAGTCACCCAAGCCACCTTGCTTTTAGGACAAATTGTTTTGGTAGAAGACAATTAGAGGAAGTGATGTCTCACTGGACCTATTTTTCTCAAAGATGGCATTGGAGGTTTCAGACTGTGAGGGACAATAGTGGTGAGGATTCCAATGTCCAGCATAACCAGCAATCTTGGTGACAGAAGGAGAGGGCCAAAGCATCCTCCTCTTGCAATTGTAATCTGTGCAGCCACTCTAAGACTAAGATGTTTGTTACAATTAAAAACATACAGGCATTTCATGTCATTGTTCCTTGAACTCATTGAAAGTACGTTCAAATCAGGGCATTTGAATTAATTTGTTGGGACTTTTAATCGTTCTTGAGATATGATTTGTAAGTGTATTATTTCTCACAGACAAGTATAGCTTGTGATTGGTAAGCTCAAAGACCAAAAGATATTTTGGAGGTACATACATATTTGTATTTAGTTTAGATATTAAAATGCCCACCTCCTCTTTTTTTATTCTCTTTCTTCTTAAACTCTCTTCTCATATACGTATTATTGCACAAATCTGACTTTTCCAGACTTAGATGGACAACCTAGACAGAATGGTGTATGATAGGGTTTATAGGCATCAAGGTACAACTCCTAACAGGGCTGAGAAAAGACGGTGGGATCAGTGATAAACCTCCCAATGTGGAAGACAAGGAAGGGAAACCATCCTGATTGGTGAATAATGGGCCAGGGAGATGGCTCAGTCCATAAAGCACCTACCATGCAAAGATGAGGACTTGGGCTGGGGCCCCTAGCACTCAGGTGATAAGTCAGATTTTGTTGAGTGCATCAGGAATGTTGGGACAGACAGATCCCTAAGTTGACTGTGCAGCTTGTCTAACCAAATCAGTGAGTTCCTGATTCAGGGAGAGTCCTTGTCTCTAAAAACATAGTAGAGAAACCATAGATGAAGACATGCTCTGTCAACCCATGACTTTCACCCATCAGACCATGTATAAACACAAGCAGTGACTAACAAGCCTTTTTTTTTTTTTAAAGTGAATCCCTTTTTTTTTACTGTTTTTTTTATATAATTTGAAATAAATCAAGTACTTTAAAATATGTCATTGGGAAAATATGTCATTATTAACCACAGTGATGGATTGTGGCCACCCTTGCTCGATGCTATAGAAATAATTTCTGGACCTGGAATTTGAAGATATAGATTAGTAAGCTCTTTCTTTGTAAAAAACAGACTATCATGTTGGAAGAGAAATCTCTATCAAATGTTTTCTTCAGCTGAAGGCTACACTACAACTCTATTATTGCTACATTACAAATTTATGGAGTCTAAATCAATGAGTTTGAATTTACAGATAGTTGGAGGGAACTCATGAGGTCAATTCACAGTACCCAGTTACAGGAATAACATGTAGAGGTCTACACGGACTCTGCTTAGCTCAGCCATGATGCTAGGCTGAAATTCTAACTTGGAATGGAGCATTCTTTCTTTGTCCTGTTAGTTTTAAGAATTATTTTCCATTTCATCATGTTGTATCACAATTTAGACAAGATAGTATTTTGTTATGAATACCGTTAAATTATTACTGATCTGAAGAAAGAATTTTAATGTCTTAGGAAAGGTCTCCTGGGTGAGACTGACTATTGGATGAAAAAGCCAATATTTTCCCCTACAGCTCAGAAATGCTCTAAATTCCATTATATTCCCTTCTAGTCGTGGGACTGCTTTGTATTTAGTGTCAATTCTGCTGCTTCTATTGTATAGAAATGTAAGAGAACAATATTCTTACATCAACAACAATTTCTTTGTTTTCTTCTTTTAATGTCCACCGGCATCTTATTAGTAGTAAATTATTTCAAACTTGATTTTGAATTCTTTTCTCAACATGATTTTTATGCTTCTATGGTTCTAAAATAGCATTTCTAAGTATAGGCGATAAAACCATCTGGCTAGAACAATCTAGAGATAGTTTTACCAAGGCCAGGAATACAGTTTCCTTCTATCTTTGAGATCCAGCAAAGCAGGGGTGTTTGGATGTGGGAGACAGAGACCCCCTTTCAAGGAGCATGCTACAGTGTTGGGGAGTAACAGCTTCCTGGGGGCTGCCTCAGCTGCTGAGAACTACGTCTACACAGATCACACTTGGCCCTGAACATCTCTCATGTGATAAGTGAGACTTGGGTACACAGGTCAGGCTATGGTGCTGAGGACCAGGACCCTCAGGGGACACTAGATACTGCAGAACTTTCTGGCAGATTGGTTAAGGCTTTGTCAGGCTTGTATTCCTTCTTTGTCCCAAGGTGGATCTGTCAGGGACACCTTGCATCCCAAATTTGATACAGTGCATTCAGAGAACCTAACTTGAGGTAGAGGTAAATAACATAGGAGGTGGATGGTTTTCCAATCAGGGTCTGAGAGAGTTAAATCAGAACTTTGAAAGATTCCCTCTCTTGCCTTTTTATTTTTTAAATAAAATTCTTTCTTGTTTAGTTCCTGTGTTGATTTTTGCTTTGCTTTCCTTTCTTTGGTGTTTGTTTCAGGGAAAGAGTTGTAGAGAGCTCTTTACACATTCAAAGATTAAAGAGTAAAATGTTGATTGTCTTGTCTTCTGTTGTTACACGATGGAGTATGTATATTTTGTTCTTTCACATAAAATAATTAACAGTTAAATAATGCATATGTGCAACATAGCTAAACTCTCATTGCCTGTGAAAAATCTTCTGGTAATTAATCTTTAGAGAATGAAGTTGAGTGACTAGAGGCCAGTGAGCTGACTCAGTGGGTGAAAAGTGCTTGCCACCAAGCCTGACAGCTTTAACTCTGTCCTGGAGCCCCTCCCCCCATGGTAGAAGAAGAGAACTAAACCCTGAAAGCTTGTCTTCTGACCTTCACATGTATGCTATGGGACAATCACACAGGCATACACAGGCACACACACATACCTGCCACACACACACACACACACACACACACACACACACACACACACACAATTTTAAATGTAATTAAAGGGAAAGAAGTTGGTTGAATACGCTTTGCCTAGCCTGTTATCTTCCCTCTCCTGTAGAGTAGGATCCTTCACTTCCAATCCTCACTTCTTTTTGTCAGGTTACTCCTTTACCAGAATGCATATGGACCTTTTAGTAGTTTTTCTCCTGCCTCCCATCTATTGCTTCTTCATCTTATTAGTTTTTAAACTAATTTTTCTAACTACAAACTAATCAGGACACCCTTGATTAAAATCTCCTGTTGCCTCCTTCAAAGCTCTTCAAGTACTGAAAACCCAGTGTTTCCACGGTCCTTGAGAATAATTTTTCCTGAAACCATTTTTCCTTATCCTCTGGTTTTATCTCCAGGACTATCTGTCAGTCACCCACTTCTGATGAAATTTGGAATGTGCATGTTCTTTCCTGCTTTTGCAAACTTCTTTTCTTGAAGAGTCTTCCCTACTTTTATTGTTTTATTAAGATCAGGTCAGCCTTATTTTTCTTTAAGGTCCCATTCAAAGCCTGAGTTCTAGTAGAAGCACCTCTTGCCTTTAAGCCCTAGAGGACATGTTGTCACTAACATCTTCCATTGTACTTACAAGATGGCATCAAACTTACACTACAGTTCCACAAAGACTGAGTTACTCAAAGATAGAAGATTCATGTGTGTGCCTTCAGGATTTATTTTAGTGTCCAGTCATGATGGGTACTCAGTACAGATTTGTACCTTTTTCCAAGTTCCTTTAGAACAGTGACTATTTCTCATAGACTTCTCTATCCTCTCTACTGTTTAGCAAACTACAATATAGCTCAATGCTGCACACTATAGGCACTAAATGAACATTTGTTGAGTGCTCTAATTAGCAGAGTAACTTAAAAGAAAGATAGGAAGAAAGGAAGGAAGAAGAAAGAAAGAAAAGAAAGAGAGAAAGAAAAGGAAGGAAGGGAAGGAAGGAAGGAAGAAAAGCTGAGGTGTTCGTTAGCCAGAAGCCTCAAGATGCATACATACTTATTCCACTCCAGAGCAGTCACCTAAGCCATGAACTACAAGCTAGTATTATTCACAAGAGTGCAACTTTGCCTGTCTGCCTATGCTGTTGTGATATTAGCTATGCAAATAAATATTTTGATTGTTCTTTTAGGAGAAGAGGATTACCTGATGACTGTCTCAAAGTATATGTCAGCTTATTATAAGGAGGACAATGAGCAGGCTCCCCCCCCCCCCCCCCGCCCCCGCTGTCCACCTCACTGTTGTAGCTGATTCAGTGAGGGAAGTATGTCTAGCCAAAGATAAGAAGGAGTTTCTTGCCTGGCATCCAGACCAGACATTTTGGCAACTCCCTTTTTGCAGATGTGAGTAGATGACATCAAAATTCCCACTTTCATCTATGAGCCTGTGAAATTCAAACCGATGCCATTACAGTGAAAAACTGCTAGCAATAAAGAATTAGGTGAACTTGATGTTGTGTTCACCATTGATTGCTTTAATAAAGAGTTAGCAAGAAGACATGAGACTAGAAATTTTGGGCACTGCTGAGAGATACACCCCCCTGTTTGGGCTGAGAAGACACATGAATACTTCAGTTAAGTAAAGTGCAACACCCATCACACACACTCACATACAAGAACACACACACACACACACACACACACACACACACACACACACACACACCACCCTGTTACAGGTTGCAAGAGCAGAGAATGGAATGCTTCCAAAGGAACTGGAGTTTGGAAGGGAAATAGCGTGTTCATAGCAATGCAGTCCAGACAAATGTACCAATCTGGTTGTGTGTCGTTACAGACCCTGTAAGATGTGGCCAGTTCCAGTGAGGAAGAAAACAGTAACTGTTATTTATTAAGCAGCTGGAATGTACGAAGCTCTGGGCTTAACCCAGTATTATAAAAACTTACCATATAATCCTCAGAGCAGACTTAATACACAGTTGATAAAACCGAGGCACAGAGAGGTTAAGAGTCTTGCATGAGAGCATACAGCTGATAACTGATGGAGCCGGGGACCCAAACCCATGTTGATGTAGCTTGGCAAATGGAGCTGTAATTTAATTCTGGAAACATTAGCAAAGCCCCTTCCCCCAAAGCAAAGAACAAATTGAAGCAGGAATTGTGCTTGGAGACGGGACTTGTGTCCTTCCCAGTACACCCAAGGGTTAGGTGCACGGTCAGTGTCTGGGAATGAATAGGTAACTGGGCAAGAACATGCACTAGAAGGGGGGGCTAGACACGCATCTGTAACTCTAATCTGACAGAGGTTGCAGGCACTGGGAGGTCAGACTGAATAAAATCGGAGGAAAGAAGACACTGCCCTATAAGCACTATGGAAGAGAAAGCCCCGATGAAAGTGTTATTACCAAAAAATCTGCTGACTGTGTGTGACTTGTTTCCTCATTGTCAGCGGCACTGGGTCACTTGGAATTCCAAGCAAGGTAAATCTGTGACTGAAAAGTGAAGGGAATATTTTTTTTCTCTCTTATGTCCCACTCCCCTAAATTCTGCTGAATCAGTTTGGATGCCGGAACAAAGAATTGGAGCCTATCAGGATACTTAACATCTGAATGGGTGCTGACATTTTCTTTCCATTTTTCTTGTCCCCAAGAATGCGAAAAGCTCTGGGCTATAGTAGGTAGAGGTCTGGAATAATTGTTGGAAATGTGTAAGAGAGCTAGGGTCTTCATTCATTCAATGTGTGATTATTTATTTATTACCATTACATACTACATGCTGTCCTGGATCTTAGGGAGGAAGAACATAGTCCAAGAAGAATACCTTGAATCTGCTACCTTCACAGAATAATTCAGACCAGACACATTTCTGAGAGTGATATGTGACTATCAAGAGAGGGAAACAGAACAAGGAATGACCGAGAATGTGGAATTTAGCATCTCTTAGAGACCTTCAGAGAAGATGGCTCTGGAATTAACGTTGCAGAAGTCTTGACTAATGAGAACATGCAGAGGGAAAACCATTCCAGGCAGAGAAAACAGCTAGGGCAAGGTCCTGGGGTTGGAAAGTGGGAAGAGGAAGCAGGAACTATGAGCTTTCATAGCTGGCCACATTCAGAACTTTGTAAGCACATCTGAAGTAATTCCTATTCAAATATCATTTGTAGGGAACATCCCAACATTTAACTAACTGATGCTCTTTTTTCTTATTATTAATTTTGTTCTTTGTAAATAACTTAAAATTTCCATCTTAGGAATCAATTTTAAAAATTGTTTAGGGTATAAGCTTCCAGATAACGAAAATGCAATAACAAAGGTCATCAATAATAAGTAAAAGATATAGATGTCAGGTTTCAGATCACCTTAGTGAGGGTGGCAGTAGAGACGTTTGGAAATGAAAGGCTGAAAATCATGTACTACTTATTATTTTAATAAATCTGTCTTGATGTCAATGTAATCGAATGTTGCCACAAAATAATGGACTCTACTGCTACCTAAATGTTGAGGCCAATCTCTGATGTTTCTTTTCAAGACAGGAGACATTGATCCTTCACTAATAGAGTATTACAAGTTTATTTCTATTATGCTAAGTAACCAAAGATGATTTCACTGTTTGATTTGATGGATGTTGGTACTGTCAGAGTTCAGAATGGTCTGGGTCTCGAAGGCTACTGGGATGGATATTTTCCTCTCCTTAATTAGGCATACTTGGAATTCATTCTAGGACAAAATCAATAAGGGAAAAACTTTGGGATACTTAGTCTCCAGAATATTTCTTTGGGTTCTCTGGGGATAGGGATTATTTGGCACACGATTGCTCTCCCTTGAGACCAAAATGAGACTGAAGCCAGACAGTGTGTGAGTTGGATGGGGCCCCACAGAACTGGAAAGGCAACAGGAAATGTGATGAGAGGAAAAGACAGCTATAACAATAGAAGGAGGAAGTGAAGCCAGAAAAACAAGAGAAGAAGGAAAAGTAATAGTGAACTACAAAAAAAGCTAAGAGGAAAGGAAAAGCAGACAGAAGCCGAAAGCTAAACAACAAAAGTCTAGCAGGGAAAATGCAGCTTGCTGACTGAGGTCCCGCCGGCCTTTATTTTTGCCAGTTCCCAGAGGAAAGCCATGTATTGACAATGACTCAATGAATACATGGACAGATCTACCCAGCTTTCTCTCTTGCTAAGAGGAATGTGGATTAAGACCTTCATTTTCAGGTTTTATGTACCATGGACCACACAGGCATGCAGATGTAAATATGACTAACCGAAAGGGGGGTGAGCAAGGTCAAGAGTGGAGAAGAGAGTAACTGTTTCATTTAGTACGAGAAGAAATGCATCTCTTGAATAGGAAAAGAGAAACAGACAGCTGCCAATCATCTCTCCTCTCGATAGCTATAACAAGCCATGGTGTGCACTCCAAGGCAGTGAAAATGAGAAGTTATGAACTTGTTGAAGAACGAGGTTCTAAGACATCAGAGGGGTTCAGGATTGTTGCCCCATCAGAAGGCTTAACTGCAAGAGCCCAATCCACACCTTACAATTCTGAAGCAACAGCCTATGCACTTCGCTTTTATATATTTAATTCAACCTGAATTCAGAGACACTTGCCCTTCCAGAAGCATATAATACCCAAATGGAGTAAACGTTACAGGCAAGGGTGGTTGGCAGGGTCTGTGTGACAGATTCCTGACAGATCATGATAAGACAGGCTGCCTGGGTAAAAATTACGATCTTGTCATTTACCAGTGTGTGTGTGAAAACTATTACAAAAATAATACCTACTGTCAGCTAGGCATGCAGCTCAGTTAGTAAAGTACTTGTCTGGCATGCATGAAGCCCCACACTGATTTAGTAGTAACATGCACACTTGGCAAGGGAGGTAGGTGTGTATGCCTGTACTCTCAGCCCTTCAGTGTTAGAGCTTAGTTCTGGATCAGAAGTTCAAGGGCATCCTTTGCTACATACTGAGTCTGCTGAAATCTAAGCTATATGAGACCCTGTCTCCAAACAAAACAAAACATGAGCCAACAAACAAAAAGTTACCTAAAATAGTTAGGAGAATTAAGTGAGCTATTCAATAGGAAGGTCCCTGGAATGCTGAAAATGTTTGTGAAATGTTTGAGTCTGAAATGACTCCCATCTATGAGTCCTAAGTATGGGAGACAAGAATGGAATTTCTTGTGTGGCTGAGCCATAGGGTGTTGTCAGCAATCAAACTTTTTTTTTTTTTTTTGGCTTATAAAAATAGAGGTTGTCAAGTATTATATTCCCACTAAAAGTTCTTTTTTATCTCACACTTTGTCCATTTTTTTTTCAAGGGTTAGAAAGAACAAAGGAAGGAGAGGGGAAGGAAGAGAGAACAGATGGAGGCAGAGGGGGCTGTGAGGTGGACTGCCAGGCACATGTCGTCTGGGACTGAGCGCTGACCGGAAACTGAGCTGTGCTCAGCCCTGTTTTTGCCCTCCTCACATCCTGTGGCAATCTTTCCAGCATTTCCCACGTTTTCTGAGGTAAGGATATGGCATATATTTCCTTGTGCTAAAGTGACAAATGGCTCTCTGGAGAAGAACCCAACTCTCAAACAGAGCTGGCATCTCCTAAAAAGGCACAGGTCCATAGCCAAACCACCCCGAATATGGCCGATCTACTTGAAACAGAGTCCCAGGCAAGGAGAATGGGTGTGGTTTGAGGAAGCTGAGATCCAGAGTGGATGCTTCCCGAATGGAGGGGCAAAGGCTCAGCCCTGGGCTCTTCCTTCTCTGTGGAGAGGGACCACACTTCTCCCTAGATCAGCAACCTTATCACAGTGTACCTTTTCTGCCTCACCTCCGGAAACAGGACCAGACTGAGAAGTCAGGGGAAATGAATGTTAGGTTTGTCCTCAACCAACCATTCTAAGACTTTAGGACAATGTAGGAGGTGAGCAAACCCCTAAGATGGGAATGTTTCCTTTCTTAACTATCTTAACTTTCTCAATGTAGGCTCCCCAAACCATAGCCAATTGACTCCGAGAAGCTGGGAGCAGCTCACAGGGACTTGCCCGGCTATTGTCAGTGCTCGGGCACCAGATATCAGGGCACCTCTCTACCTCCAGCTTAAGCATTTAGTTTTAAGAGAAAAGGTCCATGGAATCAGAAAAGTTGATGACAATGAAATGACGAAAAGCATTTGTCTGATGACGAAACCATACTTATAGCACCTAACGTATACATGGTAATACTGAGGAGTGGGGATCAGTGTCACAGAGCAGGCTAAGTCCCAGGAGCTGTGATGTAGTGTTATGCATACAGTGCAACCCAAATGGTTTCAGAGAGGTTTTTGTTTTGTTTTGTTTTTGTGAAACAGATCTCCCAAATCCCAGTCTGACCTTGAGCTGACTATGTAGTTGAAGATAACCTTGAGCTACTGATTTTCCTGCCTCCAGTTCCATACTGTTGGGATTATAGACACAAGCCACCACACCTGATTTGAACAGTGCTGGGTATCAAAGTCAGTCCTCCCTGCATGCCAAGCAAGCATTTCACCAGCTCTCTATATGTCTGGCAAGAATATATGGCAAACAATAAAATTGTTTCTGAAAGGCAGTGGTGAACAGAGTTTATTTAGTACAATCTCTTTCCTAAACTATAATTAAGTATTCTTAAACTGTAGCTAAGTAAGTAAAATGTAAGGGTGAGGTAATGTGTCAATTCCCCTTCCCATATTTCTCTTCCAGAAAAAGGGAGCATACTGCCTGGAGGGTAGAACAGTCTTCCTACAGATACTAGAGCTTTTGATAGCTCGGAGGATGCAAAGACATGCTGTGCCAATAACTGCACTAGGTGAAAACCATCGTGAAGGCTTAAGGAACGCACTAGAAAAATACAGTAACACCATCGAGTCAAGACTACTTTTTGGCACATTTCCTATTATATAACTCTCAACATTTAATGACAAACTCCAGCTAGCGAACACTGTAACACTTGGAGATTGTTTTGCAAAATGTGCTAAAGTGTATGAAGTTGCCATACATGGTAGTACAGGTTTTAATTAAAAAAATTTCCCCTCATCTTCAGGCTATGTGTAATGTTTTGTATCAGGATTACATTATTCCGAATTATTGGATTTCAGGTTGCTGCTCATGTTAAGAAAGACTAGGCAAGGAGTGAAGAGATGGTGTAGTAGCTAGTGGCTACCTCTCTTGGAGAAAATCCTAAATAAGTTCACAGCACCCTTGTCAGGTGGGTCAGACCTGCTATAACTCCAGCTCCAGGGGATCCAACACCTCTGGCATCCATGAACATCTGCACTTACATGCACATACCCACACACAGACACATGTATGTAAGTCATAATGGAATAAAAATAATAATAATAATAATAATAATAATAATAATAATAATAATAATAAACTAGGCTCAGAAGAATGGAACTGTTGGAGCTGGTAGATGTGAACCTCATCCCTCCAAACCCATTGGTGTTTGTGAATATGTAAATTGGAACTTAACCCAGAACAATAGGTTAAGTAAACAGCCATTGCCTGGGATTAGCAAACACTAAACCTCTATCAGTGTAAAATGTTAATTGGTATCTCATTCTTGTCTGAAGAACTGAATAACTCAGTATCAAAACTGCTGTCTCTCCCATCCTTACTGTGGTCCAAAGTATTTGAACACTTTGTGAACCCCTCTCCCTGCTGGACTGTTGCCCCGGGGTGAACTTTCATAGGGTAGTTTGAGTGACAAACATCTAGAGTCTGCTTACATTCCTCCCCGGAATAGTCACTTCTAAGAGAGAGAGGTGTGGCTTTGTGGTTTGGGAATGCTCAGCCAGGAACATGGAGTTCTCTTATTGGAATTAGTTCTGTTTGTTTAGTATCTCAGACCACGCTAACAAATTGTCAGGACTCAGTTTACTCAGTTACAAAGCAGGTTGTACATATCTGATTTACTGGGATATATTGAGTACTAATGAACAAATTAAATGAGCACTACTGAGTCATTTTTTATAAATTAATTTTATGAAAAAAATAGAGCTGTTTTGTCTTTTGGAAAAATTAACCTCATCCCCCAACCTCATCATTGTTAAAATATTTTTATCTTTCTAAATATTTTCAATGTTAAATTTTTTAAAATTAAGATGCCAAGTTTTCTACATAATGCAAATAAATTCATTATCAGTTTCATTTAAAAATAAAGAGGTTGTCTCTTTGTTCTATGTGACACAGGGAAATCCTGGAATTTGTGGATTGTGAGAAAGAAGACATTCTTAAAATTAATATTTTAGAGAAAATATCAATATAAGAGAAACATAAAGTCAGCATGAAGTAAAAAAAAAAAACAGGGTTCCTAGAATAAGATTCAGTCTACAGAAAGAAAATAGTGCAAATGTGCCCAAACAAAATAGGATGTATATGTAGAGACTCACTGATTATCACTAATCAGAAAGGATATGGCTTAAGCGATTACCCTCAAATGTAAAGGCTCCATTTTGGGTGGCTAAGCTGGCCAGCATTCCACTATTCAAATTCAAGCCTCCTAAAATTCACCAAGTACGTACGGGGTTTAAAAACCATCTTTCAAACTGTATCGTGATACTCTGTACATTATGAAGCTTTCAACTTCCAGTCTCTTCCTTCTTTCCTAAAAAAGGAGAACAAGACACTGGATCTTCAACCCTGTGTCTGGGATTTCAAGTTTGGCTCTGAATTTGTGTTTCAAATCTCATTAATTACAATATTGGTCCCAAGAGGTACAGCTGCAAAGAACACTCTTTGTACTCAAAATCATTTGAACAAGGGCAAAGAAGCATTTTATTTACATGTGTAAACATTAAGGGAGAAGTAGCACAGTGATGGTTCAGGTAGCTTCTGAGAGGTTTTAATGATAATTGATTTGATTACCTAAGCCCCAAGGTCACCATATAGAGGCATGTGTACATATAAAAGTCAGTTACATTTCTTGGATGCTAACACTCCCTGCAGTGGTAACTAGCATTAATGTGGCAAGTTCTGCTCTATGACCTTCTAACATTTTATTCTTCCTAGATACTATGACCAAATTGTTCTGAATCCTATAACTTACTGTGCAGCTCTGTAATTTCGTTTTTAAATATCAGAAAGCATGCCATTACCCACAGGACTTTTCTAATGTAACAAATGTGGGTAAAAACCAATCAGATGAACGATTTTTCAGCAACAGACAGTGGTGTCTCCAATTTTCCTTTTTCATTTTCTTTCCTCTTTAGGACACATCAAGGCAAGCCGCAACTCTTTGTGGTCCTGTGTTATCAGAACACAACACACACAGCCACACACTGTTATCCTATTAATGAATCTTAGCTCGGAGGTAGAGAGTCAAGTGTACTCTAAGGAAAACTGAGTGCCTTATAGGAGAAGGGTCTTCTGCAATATACCACCACAACCTAAAAGTCTTGCTTTAAGCTTGGATTGGATGCCTAAAGTAAGTAGTCCTAACTTGGAGGCTCAGATACACAAGTGCTTGGTTTCCACTCAAGGTTGATTTGGCCATTCTGCAAACAAACACAGGTAAGAGGATCTTAACAGCAGTTTGTTTGGTTTTCATGGTTCTTTGGTTTTGATGGGAATCTTTCCTTTGGTTTAATCTCTGTGTCATTCAAAGAAACCCTTGAGCAAAGTGAAAGTTACCTGGCAAGGCATTTTTTTCTTATTTTGGTAAAAAGAGTGTGCTATGACCCTCAAGTAGTGGCACACTTGGCCAAGATGGCCTCCATCTTTTATCCTTGACATAGGTGGCGGCTGCATCTCTGTGTGATACAATAGTCTAACCTGCATGCCGTAGAAGAGGGACGGTCAGGGATATAGGTCCTTGTGAGGCTCACCGCCTTTGATAGGAAAATGTTTTGACATAGTTGTGGACCTTAAAGTAGTTCAGCAGCTGCCACCCCTCTCTTCTTGACTTCTTGACCCTATCTGAGCAACATCCTATATTCAGTGTTGTATGGGTAACAGAGCCTCCGGATGGTAAACATTTCCTGGGGCAATGTTAATAGAAGAGAATTGATAACGATTCCACAAGCTGGCTTCGGAGGCAGTATTTGCAAATGGTAGCGACTTTACACACTTTTGATCAAGTGCTTTGGAAGGGAGGATTGCTGGCTGGCCCTGTCTCATTTTTCCACAGTCCGAGCACCGAATCCCTGTAGGTTATTGGAACCTGAAGGGAGAACATGCAAGCCGTATGTCATCCACCACAGTGGGCCATTTGAAACAGAAAGGGGAATTCTAGAGTTTGAAATGGCAAATTACTTCTGTTTGGAATTAGTCTAGTTAATCCAATGTCACCTTTTATACTTTGTTACTTCTTTCACTGGCTTATTGTCCATTCTATGTAAAGGTGTATTTTTAAAAACCATGTGTATGCTCTATTATTGTTGTCACGATCATGCCTTGTCTATTTAACGGTTTCTTCTAATCTTCAAGTCCCTTTTCATAGTTTGCTTTTCCCATCATTTTCCTTAAGAGCAGTGGAAGTCCGTCCTCTTCATCACCCCCCCCCCAATCTTTGATTGATGTTTGGTTGCCAACCCGTTTTGATTCTTTCCCACTAACTGCCCTTCCTTAACCTTCTGCTGTTTCATTTCTGTCACCTGCTATCAGAGCTCACAAACTCCATTTCTTTCCTTCCCATCTATCTCCGGATCTCCATATGCATTTTTATGATCCTGCTGCTCAATGCTTAAAGCTGTGCTCCATAGAAAGGTAAGCTTCCTCATTTGAATGCTATTTCCTTTTCCTTAGCATAACCGTTCCTCCTCCTCCATTCATCCTCTTCTGAGGTTTCCCTGTCCTACCCCAATGGCACCTCTCTTCCCTGTCACCTCCCATTTGAAGCTCATCTCTTCTCCCAACCCGATTTCCACCCTGTCTGATTTTACAGCCAAGGATCTCCGACAAAATAAAGGATGGAGTCTATCAGAAACCAGGTTGCCTGTGCCTTGAGAAACTTTTGCGCATTCATTGAAATGAGATTAGGGACTTGGATCCAAAAATATTCTCGGGGAGTTTTCAGCTGGGGCACAGCTTTGCACACCTTGAGCTCTGAGGCCTATTCTTCCGGACAAGTACAGGGATGCCTTTCACGGCCTTCTCTGATTCTTTCCAGTCCAGGGGTCAAACTGAAATGACATTGCCCACCCAAATTATTGAAACAGGCTGAGCAAAGACTGCCTGGGTCCAGGGTCTGCCGCAGCCCTGTGCAGAGTCCTGACAAGGAAGGGGCCAAGGCCTCGCGTGGGCCACTGTGGTCCCAGGAGTCGGTCACTGGACCTCTTTGGGGGTTGTGCTCCCCTCTTGGAAAGGAGGCTGACCCTAGGCAGGGTGCTCTCCTGGGACCCAGGGCTCGGCCTGGGCCGGCGACACCGCCTGGGCGGGCGATCCGGGAGAGGGGTACAGTGCCTCCCCGGGCAAGGAGGAGAGGAGCTCAGTCCCGGAGCCACAAGGTCGAGGGTTCAGAGCGGGCGCCCCGGGCCTGCTGGCCCTCCGGGAGCGGGGCGGGAGGCGACAGCCTAGAGAGTGGGGGTGACAGCGATCGGGGCCCCGGCGCGGGCTGTCAGGCCGGAGAGGAGCGGGAGAGGAGCCTGGAGGGGCCCCGGGGGCTGGGGCCGTGGGTCGGGTCCGCCTGCGGACTCGCCGGGCGCCCCGAAGTCTGGGGCTGCGGCGACTCCCGTTCCGCGGCGGCTGCCAGGCACTCCAGGCCGCACTTTCCCCTCCTCCCCGCGCCTTCTCTCCAGTGAGGAGCCGGGCGCGGGCGGCGCGGGGGGCGGGGCGGCGGCGGAGGGAACAGCCAGTTGTTTAAAATCCTTCTAGAGCAGTTTCTAATTCCCCCCTAGCGCCCGGGTTCGGAGGGGGAGGGGGGAAGGAGAGCGGGAGGGGTGGGGGGAGCTCGGCGGAGAGGGAAGGAGGGAGGGAGGGAGGGAGCCGGCGAGGGAGGGAAGGAGGGAGGAGACTGCCGCTCAGGCCGAGCCGCCGCCGCGCGCTCCGGCAGGCCGCGGGGAGGGGAGGCCTGTCAGTCTCGCGCGTTGCCAGGGCGAGGGGGGCGGAGCTCCGGCGTGGGGCGGCCAATGGTGGGGGTGGCTGCGTGGGTCGCCATGGGGACGGGGCTGTTCCCGGGGAGGCTGTGATGGGTTGACAGGTGCGTGACAGTGGGAGCTGCTCTCGGCACAAGCATGTACGGCAAAGGCAAGAGTAACAGCAGCGCCGTCCCGTCCGACAGCCAGGCCCGGGAGAAGTGAGTGTCTCGGCGCCGCAGCCACCTCCGCCTTCGCACGCGCGCACACCGGCGCACGCACTCGCACTCTCCGGGAGCCGCAGCCACACGGCCGCCCCGCCTGGGGGTGGGGGAGAGGAGCCGCGGGGTGGGTTGCGGAGGGAGGTGCGGGGCGCGGGCGCGCGGCTCGGGGGAGCGGCCGCCTGCACGGGGAGCCCCCGGCGGGTGGCGGCGGGCGGCGGGCGGCGGGCGGCGGGCGGCGGGAGGGACGCGCGTGGCGGGGGGCGGCGGCGGCGGGGATGGAAACTTGTTTGGGTGGTTGAGGGGAACCACCCGCGGCTTCACCTCCTCGCAAACTAACTTTGGAGCTGTGGTCCAGGACGGCCGGGCCGCCGCGCGCGGCGGGCCGGGGGCTGGGAGCGGGCTGCGGGGCGCTGGGGTCCGGCGGGACCGCGGCGGGGCCCCCCGAGCGTGGGGCGAGGAGAGGGCGGCGCGGCGGGCGGAAGCGGGGCCCCGCGGGGCGCGGAGGGCAAGTGCGGGCGTGGGCCGGGCGGGCTCGGGGACGCGGGTCCGCGGGTTCCCCCGGCGCTGGCAGGCCGGCGGGGCCGGCGGGGCGGGCGATCGGGCCGGCCCGGGGCGGCGGGGGAAGTTTGGGAGTGGGAGCGCCGAGTTCCCGGAGGGCGAAAGTGTGCCGGCCCGCGCGGGGTCGGCTGCGAGAGCTCGGCGCTCCTGCCTCCCGCGGCACACACACCGGCTCCGCGCGGCCCCAGAACTTTTTGAGACTTGCCGTGTCCCCGGGGGCGGTGGCCGCGGGCGCGGAGGGCAGGTCCCGTGGGCCGTGGCGGCGCCGCGAGGAAGGCTGCCCGCGGCGCGGGGCGGAAGGGGCTTGCGGCGGAGATGCTGGGTGCGAGCCGCTTGGCTGGGTCGTGGGAGACACAGGTGGGAACTTCGGTGGCAGCCGGGGGGACCCGGGAGAGCCGGGGTGCCACGGTCGCGGCACGCTGCGAAGCGGGCTTGTTGGCTGCTGTTCTTGTGGACTTGTAACGGCGATTTGGGTGTTGCTAAAATGAGAGCGAATACTGACTGTGACACCGAGGAAGAGCCCTCCCCCCTCCCCCGTTTTCCTATGTGCAGATGTTCAACTGATCCCCTGTAACTGGGTCTGCTCTGAGGGTCAGGCTTATCCTTGTCATTGAACGCACTGTCTTATTGAGGGGCTTCAGGCTGGGGGAAAGCAAGAGCCTTTCTCAGAGGTACTTTGGATCCCTTGCATACAAAAATAGCTTCGTAAATAAAAATCTAATGTGTAGGGTACCGAGTTTTCCTCATTGCTTTAGGCAGTTAGTCTTACCCTTGAAAGTTTGTTGTACCCTAGGGATGGGAACATTATCTAATCTCCGTGTTGGCAGCAATACACACAATTCCCATAGGATTTAGAGGTGGCAGGACTTGATGTAGGAAAACAAAACACAACAACAACAAAAAATTAATGGAAAGATGCTATTGGGCCCTCCAACCCTGATATTTTTAAGGCCTTGCTATGACAAGGGGTACATAAAATATATGGTGTTATATTGCCTGGTTAAGAAACTGCAGTTTACTGGACTTGGCAGTTCTAAAATGCTAGCTTACTTATTAATCATTTATTTGGCTGTGATATATTTGATACAAACATCTGAAGGAGGATGCTTTAATGTTCATAAAGTACCTGGATTCCACATTATGAGGAGTGAAGGAATTGTATTGAAAACAAAACCTCATTGGGGGGGTTGGTATTAAATTTGGTATTAAAGTAATTTGGGTTTTACTTAGACTCTCAGGAATGGCTAATACTCAGCTGAGTCAACTCTATAGTCTCCATGAATTTAAAAAACAAAAGTAAAATTGTTTCTTAGTGCTGAGACAATAAGGAAGTTATACTTGGTATGTTTGGTCCTTTCCAGTGCCAGTTGTATGATTCTGTCAGAAAAACAAGCTATTGCCTACTCTTGCTCTCAGATCCACCAAACTGAACACCAAGTAACATCAACTCTTAGGAGCAAAGTAATGAGGGCTCTGCTAGATGGTGCTGTTTGATTTAAATATATTCTTTCCATTTATTACAGTTGGCAATAGGAATTCTTAACTGGCATTGACTTATGGGCTGGCTAGCTAGCTGAAGAGGCCACCTTTGGAGAATTGACAGTGGCTGCCCTGGGTTCATTGTTTCTGCATTAATTTCCAGCAGATCTAAGACAAACATTGAAGAACAACCTATTCTTATAGAATAAATGTCATTTGGATGGGAGAGTTAATCTGATCACTATTGTCTCTTGTGTGTTTACTGATTTCAGAAGATAGGGAACTTGAAGTTGTCATTAAAGGCAACAGAAGCTTCTTTTTAATTTTTAAGGTGGTACATTTTAAGAGGTAACTGAAGATAGAGTTCTCTAGTAAGCTACTAGATTGTTCCAGTCTTAAAAAAAAAATCACAAACAATTCATATTTCAGTAATAAGTATGAGTGCATTTTTATGAAGCTGTTCTGAAAAAATGAGTTGTGAATAATGGCAAACATGAAGTAAACGTATTGGCTTTATAATTAAGAGCTGTGTTTTCTCACCCAGCTTCATATGGAGAGCTGCTAGTAAGCACTTACCTGTATCAAGTCTTGGCTTTCTCTTGCAGAAAGATGCCCCTATATAAAATGTTTGAATTTAATTTGTGGCTTGTACGTTTCTAAAATTTTGTTTTGTAGCTCTGACCATAAAATTGGCTAGGGTCAGGTTAGTTGTGTATTTTGTTGTTTTACCAAACAAACAGGTCAAGCCTACTCAAGGGTTTGCGGTAGATTTGATTAGAGAGAGTGATTGAACAACCCCAGGGGAAGGGGGATGTTTGCATAGAAATTCTAATTCTTGTCCTGTTAGATTATTGTCACTGGCTTTAGTACTTACCTTTTAGCACTGACCAAAATGATAGTTAAATAATTGTGTAATTAGTTGTTTGTATTTAGCTTTCCCTCTAATGTACATTTCTTTTGAGTAAGGAATGATAGCTTTTAACTTCTCTAAGCGTCTTTGACATTAGGAACCCAGAGACTTCTATACTGGAAGCACCAAACTTGTTGCTGATGAATATGCCAGACATAAGGGAATCTTTCCAATGTGAAGAGTTTTCACTGAAAGGACATACAAGGTTGAGTGCCATCTTCTTCAGCCTAGTTTCATTTCAAAACTATCCCCAAACAAGAATACAACAAAAGTAACTATTGCTTTTTGCCATTGTGTGTGCCATCACTATGTTGAGTTTTGTGTTTATTTTCTCTTTCTTCATATTTCTTCTTGCTCTTGTACTAATTCTGATATAGAGGTAGTTTTCCCCTCCTTCATTGAAGTAGCAAGGCACAATCCCTATCTGATTAAGAACCCAGGGATAAAATACTAAAAAATCGGAAAGCTGTGTTTGGGACAAAGATTTCTCCAACTTTGTTACTTGTTCTTGACACTGAAAGACACACATTCAGTGACCAGGTTACCTTCACTGTCTGGGAGGGTGTCTCCCATTTAGGAAACTGTTACATAATCAGATAGAATGAAATCAAGATTGGGTCAGCTATCCCGTCCATCTTATTCCTTGCTGTTCCCTGTGCTCTTACCTTCCACCCTGGCAGGATGCAGGTGTGCGTGTGCGTGTGCGGTGTGGGAGAAGGCAGAGACCTAAATAGAGGAGAATCGTCCTTCAGATTTTCTTTCCAGAAGTTTTGTTTGGTCATTGAGAATTTTAAATTGAATATAATAGTTGTGAGCATTTTTTTTTTTTTTTTTTTGTATGAAATGTGTTTGGCTTTAAACCATCCTACCAAGGCTACCAAGAAAATAGTGATGACTATAACTTTCTTCCTCTCTCTCTCTCTCTCTCTCTCTCTCTCTCTCTCTCTCTCTCTCTCTCTCTCTCTCTCTCTCTCTCTCTCTCTCTCTCCCTCTCTCTCTCTCTCTCTCTTTCTTTCTTTCTTTCTTTCTTTCTTTCTTTCTTTCTTTCTTTCTTTCTTTCTTTCTTTTGTGGTGGAGTATCACGTAGCTCACATCAGCCTCAAACTCCCTATGTAGCAAGGATGACCTTGAACTTCTCACCCTCCTGCCTGCACAAGTGCTGGAATTATAGGTGTGTACTAACACACCCACTTTTATGTGGCCTTGGGATATAACCCAGGGCTGGGCAGCCAACACATCCACATCCTCAGCTCGTGATTTGTTAACATGTGAGGATACTGAAGAAGAATTTGCTAGGAGTTGAAGATGGGCCTGAGAGACACATAGTAAACAGTGACACTTGCCAAGTATTTACTTAACATAGAAATGAAATTATAACACAGGGCTCTTAAAAGTAACTTTGATGTTTAGATGTTGGTTCTTATAGTTGAAAATTCAAAAAAATTTTTTTAACTATATGCTCCTGTTAAGTGGCTACAGTCTGAGGAAGATTTAAGTGAAACTGAATATGAGTTTTTAGGGATTAATATGGGCTGCCTGTCACCTTGTTCTCTCTTTCATCCTTAAAACATCCCCACCAAACAAAAATTACAAGGTTCCCTTCCCCCTTTTTTTTGTTTCTGAAGGAAGTTAAGCAGGTGAAGTAATATAGATCTCTAAAAACTTGTTTGGTGAACAGTTGACACAATTTAAGATTTCTAGTTTATCTCTTTTGGGGAGGGAGGTGCTGGGAGCCAAATTCATAGCCTTGCTCAAGCAAAGCGCACTCACCACTGGTGACATCCTAATCCACAGGGTTTATAGTGCCAATGGGAGATATTTATGGGAGCAAAGGATACCAACTCCCCTCCCAATTTCTAGGATGTTTCCTTTAAAATACCAAGTAATTTGGATCTGAAATATCATCTTAGCTCAGGGAATTTTTTTCTTTTGATTGATGTCCTTTAGGAAAAGAATAATGTACCCTCCCCTTCCCCGTTTTTAAAGGAATGAGTCTTAAAGAAGTTGAGATAGTCACAAGATCTCACAATGACTCTGATTGTCCTGGAACTTGCTAGGTAGAACAGGCTGACCTCAAACTCAGAGATCCCCTCGACTCTGCATCCCAAGTGCTGGGATTAAAGGCATATTCCACCATGTCTGGCAAGTTCTAGAATTTTATGTAGAGATTTATTATTATTCTTAGAAATAGTATTATAAATATTATGTACCTTAAGAGCTATCAGAAAATGTGGAAGGTTTATTTTTATACCTTCAAAGCCACTTTGCCCATAAAGCAATTCAGGCTGAAGAGAAAGATGATTAAACTTGTCTGTGGTGGTGCACCAAGTATAGCTTATATCTCCAGTTGCTACCAGAGAACAGAATTGTGTTGTTTAAAATTAGACCACATTCTGGAACAGGAGCTGATGCCCAGGTCTGGAGGGTGATTTCTAATTCACCCCTGTAGTTTATAGTGCCACGCAATTGAATTTGAAATCTTCCTTTTTTAGAAGCACAGAGATCATGATCATATATTAGTGTCAGAACATAGGATTAGGACCTGACTTTAAAACTATGGAACTGTCTTGAGGCATATTCAGTTTCAAAACATGCATAGTTATAATTGTGTTTTGGCAATTTGGCATCCATGAGAATGTTCTCTACTACTTTGCATTATTTGCTTTGACAGCACTGTGAGAAAGACATTTATACGTTAGTATTTGTATGCTAGTGACATTGTTTATTAACAGTTAATACTTGGTAAATATGTGCTAAACATTTCAATTTATCAAGAGCATATTTTTAAAACATGGACTTAAAACAATGTTGGAATAATGGAATATTACGTGTTTGTTAGTTTTGAAAGATAATTTTTAGATAAAATTACCAGATTTTGTATGTATTTTTATGTACATAATGGCTTTTGTATATATAATATATAATGATATGATGGAGAGTGACTTGACTACTACACTGAAAGTGCATATCCACTAACTAAAATGGTGGCACAGGATAAAGATGGTGGCCACCATGGTCTCTTAAAGCAGAAGCTGTTCCTGCCTTCCTAAGCTGTCATTCTTAGGAGATGTATAAGGGTACTGCAAAGCAGGCAGGCATGGTGGGCTGCAAAAACAAGAAGAGAGTCTTCCATGAAGGTTTTAGATCCGATGTTGGCCATGATGGATGAGTAGTGATTTTTGTCAGAATAATAGGTAAGATATTCTCGGTAGTGGAGGTATTCGTATTTTTAGATAGGTACAAGAGCAGAAATTTATCTGAGCCAGTCTGGGCAGTTCTGATGCAGTGGTGGAGCATCTGTGTATTACCTGTCTGTTTCTGTGTCATCTGTATTTATCTTTCTGATGCTTTACCTTTTAAAAGGCAAACATCAATTGACATCATTTTCTGGTAATGACACAACTCATATTTTACAGTAGGAACTCTGATGGTTGTATTTCATTCAGGACCCCCATGTCTGTGATATTTTACATGACAGTTGAGTTACAGTGAGCTTGAACCAGTGATTTGGGCACGATTTTATTGTTACAGTGTGCATTATTTTTACTTTATTGGTATGATGTGGAAGCCGAAGCATGGCGCTTTGTTTCCCCAGTTGTGTTTTGGTTGTAGCTCTTGAAGAGTATAGTTTTAATTACTAGAACAGTTTTAATTTTAATTCATTGTAAACATCAAGCCACATTAAAATACTAATGAAGTCTTTGTGAAGAAAGGCAAGAACAAAATGTGGAAGTTGTCCGTTTAAGTTAGAAGCGTTGGTGCTTAAAAAGGCTGGCCTCTGAAACTCAAGGCCTATTCTTGCCTCTCCTCTAGTTTACCTACTCAAATCTGAGATTAAAAAAACAAAAATAACCCCCCCAGCCTGAAAGCTACTTTATAGATGGCCCAAATCTAAGTAAATTAATTAATGTGTGATAAGTTATCTTACACGAAAATTAAAATGAGTGCTGCTGCAAAATTGTAAACACAGACCAGTCATAGTTTTGTCTTAAAAGTTGCGGCCTAATAGTAACAAAAGCAGCAGTATTCTCTTTGCATTTGGCCCACATTATTTCATTTAACTCTGAAAACCCCATAGGCTGTATGTGCCACCTCTTAATGAAACAAAAGAAACTGAACAGTTTACAATGTTTTGGCGTTCAGTATCGAGACAGGGCCTAGAACGTGGCTTAATTAATCTGGTTTAAAAGTCAGCACCCTATCCCACAGCCTCTGAAGTAGTCATTCAGTGCTGATTGAGTCAGTCAAGAACATGACAGTCAGGATCAGCTTTTCCTCCATCCTTGTGGTGTTCCTGTCATGGATGTAATAGGTCTGTCATCTTGCCCAGCATCACTTCTTATAAAAAGTGAAAGGCAGGAGAAGGTAAGGATTTTCCTGTGTGTTTCATCGGGAAGGAAGGAAACACCTTCGTGAACTGGGAGATTCCTCTAATGCCTTATTAAAAAAACGTAATTCCTTCCTTTGAGCCAATTGCTGATAAAGAGAGTAGTCTTGCTGTAACTGGCCTAAGAGCAGTCACTGTTCACTCTGAGCTGGAAACATTCCCTCCTTTCTCCCTGACTACCTACACACAGCAAGGGGCTGATAGGATCAAATGAGGCTTGCTCTCATGGACCAGTGAAGTTTGGTGGAGTAATGTGTACTAATAAGTAAATAAACAAATGTACTAGGCAGTTTTTGGACAGTTATATTGGCCATAAAAGTAATAAAATCTGGGGTTTTAATAGAGAATGACCGGAAAGCTGTATTAGATTATGTAGCCACAGAAGAAGCTTCCTGGAGAAGACATTTAGACAGAGACTCGAGTAATTAATACAAAAAGGACCGGTTAGGGCAGGGGGTTTCAGGCAGGTCTGAACTACCATCAAGGAACCGTCTACGCATAATTGTTCAACAATGTGTGATAAAAGCGTGTCCTTACCTGGCTTTCCCCCCTCTCTCTCTCTCTCTCTCTCTCTCTCTCTCTCTCTCTCTCTCTCTTTGCTGAGGATATAGATTTAGTTGGTACACTGGCTTCCTAGGTGGTAGGGTAAGGACCTCTAATCTCCCAAGCTGTTGGGGAAGAGTTGTTCCTAAGAACAATGAAGCTTTTATAATGATGTTGCTGAGAGGAAGAGCTAAGGTTGGGTTGGGGAACAGGTCAGTCTGCGATGTTCTTGCAGTGCAAATGCATGGCCTGAGTTATACCCCCAGTGCCCATGTAAAAGAGCTGTAATCCTCTGCTGGGAGGGAGAGACACTCAGATCTTTGAGCTCTTTGGCCAGCCAGCTTGGCCTACTCAGTGAGCTGTAGGCTAGTGAGCAACCTCACCTCAAACAAAACGAAACAAAACCCAAACCCAAAACAAAAAACAAACAAGGTAGACAGCGCCCCCTGAGGAATGGCACTGAGTTTGCTTTCCAGCTGCAGCACTTGCATGTATACATATACACATAGCACAGACACCCCCGCAAACATGTACACATCATCACACGTATGCAAAAAGACATAGATTAATGAACACTTAGAGTTGTTGGGTTAACAACAGATGGAACAGTTGGTACAATTACTCCTCCTAACTTTCCAGATAAGTTTGGATGATTTTGTAATAACCCTCATTGACCGTTTTTGTTTCAAAATTAATTGTATGTGTTCTGTTTAATGTCTTATTTCTCAGTTGTATTGGACATTACATGAAGTCAGGATGGCTTGTGCACCAAAGCATTCCCACCGCTTGTTTAGCACAGTGTTTGGGTTTATGGTATTTGTGACACAATAAAGATACAATCAGTTCATACAGCTATTCCGCCAGTGTGTCACTATATCTAGCTCATATTACCCCAATATTTTCAGTGTTTGGAACTAGAATTACATAATTTCTAAAGATTAAAAAATGTATAGGTATAGAGTAGTCTTTTTTTTTTTTTTTTTTTTAATTTCCGAGCTTCCAGTGTCTCTCACTGTGTGTACATTGTCCAGTTGTAGGTCTCAGTGTTACTTACCATCTACTACAAGAGGTTTCCCCGGTGAGCACTGACTATAGCACTATATATAGTATAGCTGTAGCAGTATGTAATTAGGAGTTTTATTGCTGTTACCTTTAGGAGGATAATGGCATTAGGTGATCCCCCGGGCCTATGATCTATATTGTCTCAGTTTTTTACCCACTTTATCAGTGTTAGATGTGGGTTCCATCTCATGGGATGGGTCTTATGCCCAATCTGAAGGTGGTGGGTTACTCCTATGACAGCTGTGCCACCGGCGTGTCAGTATATCTTGTGGGCAGGTCGGTGTTGTAGGTTGTGGGGTTTGTAGCTGGGTGATATTGATGAGTACTTTCCTCAGCCGGTGGCACCATGGATGCTGGTCAGGAGGGGTGAGGCGTTTAGTTGGGCACTAGCTCTGCTTCTTCATTTTCTGTGAAAGAAGTGAGTGGTGTCTTGAGTACCAGGGCCTTACTGTTGGGCTGTAGAGGAGAACTAGTAGCCTTGGTAAATAGCCTGTGACAACTGGGGAGTATCTATGGAAGCCCATCAATTTGAAGTCCGTATGCTGTTCTTACATAAATGGATGGATGGATGGATGGATGGATGTAGGATTCATGGTAGTTTTGGCCTTCTTATATGTTTTCGTTTTCTGAGATAGGGCATTGTTGTATGGCTCAGGCCAGATTTGAAGCTAGTGTTTGTTTTTGTTTTTGTTTGTTTTTATTTTTGTTTTTCTGTGTCAGCATCTCAAATTTAAGAATATAGATGTATGTAAGCTTAGTTTTGGATTTCTAATTTATGGAGGCATAGGCAGCTTTTATCAGTTAACTCTTACCCATTTATTTGCCTGTTTTCTGGATAGTTAAAATAAGAGCTTTGTACTGTGTTAGCTTTTTAAGGGGAATGAAGATTATCTTTGTTCATTGTTTGGGGGTGTTCAAGCCAAAGTTACCTGGCCCTTTGCAATTAGGTACAGAATCAGGAGGCAGGAATGTGTGTGTGGGAGAGGTTTCTTTGCCTTAAGTTCCACTTTCTAGAGTTTCCAGAATCACTTGGAACAGTGCCACCAGCTGCTGACCAAGTGTTCAGCACATGACATGAGCCTATGGAAACATTGCATGCTCAAAATGTAACACATACCTCTCTCTAAAAAAGGACAGGAAAGTCTTCCAATAGAAACGATCAATAGTCTCCTTTACTATGGTAAAATGTGTGTAACCCTGAATCTACCGTTTTAACTAGTTTTCGGGGTGCTGCTCGGTGTCATTAGTCATCTTCATCATTTTCAGAACTGTTTCATCTTCCCAAGCTGGAGCTGTAATCATGAGACAATGACTTTCCATTTGCCTTTTCTCTCAGCATCTGGCAACCACCATCTATTTTTCTGTCTTTAAGAATCTGACTATTCTAGGAGCCTCAGTAAATGGAGTCAAGTGTATTTGTGTCTGGCTTCTTTCTTGCTTAAATCCTTATAACAACTCATAAAGTAAATACATTTCTGATTTTAAACTGGGGAAACTGACTCTCAGGGAGTGTTTATATGCTACCCAAGGAAACTCCGTGAATTGTTCAGCCTGCATCCAGACTCTGTTGCTTATTTTAACTACTTTTACCTTGTGTGCTTCTTTGTTTGACCTAATTGGGGGGGGGATGCATGTGAGTGATGCGGGGGTGTAGTGGGAACAGGGAGAATGCCTGTTGATACACACCCACAATTTTTAGTTGGACTGGGACCTAACAGAAAATACAGGAGAGGTTAAAGAAAGATTAGAAGTAATTTACACCTGCTAAAAGGGTGGATAGAATCATGTGAACTACAAATAGCTCCATATCCTTTAGCTGATATCTGAGGCTTAACATCTTGGATATAAATGCTTATAAAAAAGGAAGATACTTATTAGGAGCTCAAGCTTCATTCTTCCTGGAAGCAGTGACAAATTAACTGTTTAAGGTACTCTTCTTAGTAAATTTTGGAGTCAGAAATAAGTAGGAAAAAGTAGCTCACCATAATTATGAGTGAGCATATGGCCTGTTGAGTTGTTTGTTTTTGAATAAAGGATTCTGGAAAGTTCCATGTGGTTCAGAAGTCCTACAACCATACTAAATTAATTACCAGCAATTTCTCTGGAAATGACTCTTAGAAAAAATAAAATCAGTGCTTTTTGTTGCTTATGCTTTTGACTAGATTACATTTATGAGATGGTTACATTGTATCAGATAATTTAAAGTAATGAAAGTTAGTAGGAAGCTATCCGTGTTTCAATACACATTTTTAAACCCCAAATTAAACTCAGTGATTGATATTTCTTCATTTAAAATTGTCTTAGAAAAACTCATAGGTGTTTGCCATAAAGTACCCATTACACAAATATATACATAATAAATGGTATTCAGTTCATTTTGGGAAAACCTTGCTAATTCATTTTGAATTCAGATTGTATTGATGAGTTATGTGAGTTGGGCTTCAGTACTAAGGGCCAGAAAGAGGAGGCTATAAGCAAGTTTTTCCTGAAACATTAAAAGATGTTGATGCTGTTCTTTAAAACTGTAATGTCACCCATATTACAGATAATACTGAAAATTCAGCAAGTGCTGTGAGAATAACTCCAGCTGACAACCTGTTACTATGTTAGTGTTAGGTCCTCAGCAGGATGGCTTCTTCAGAGGGACCCCGAAAGTGTTTAATGAAGATATGTGTGGAACTAAAACCTAATGGGGAATACCCAGCAATTAGAAAGACACTTTTAGGGCTCCATGGTCTGAAGGATCGGTCAGAACAGTTAAACAGCATCTAGGGAGAGCTAGGGTCATGGAGAAAGGCCAGCCTCTTGGGCCACTGCCTCTGTCAGCCTAGCAGGGAGGAAGGAGTCTTCTTGCTGCTGCTGCTGCTCCTCTCTGGAGTCAGAGGTCAAGAAATTTTGGTGATATGAGGTCCTTAGAGATAAGCATCCAGATCTGTGCAAGGGTGGGAACTTGAGAATGATCTCAGGAGACATGGAACAGCGAATACAATGTTCAGTCTTGTTATGCTTTTTTTTTTTTAAACCCAGAAAACAAACCTGCAGTTCTTTGTGTAGAATAACCTTAGGAAACAAAGCTTCAAAAGTCAATTTTACCAAAATAGCTTTTAAAATTAGCTTAAAATGTTTCTGAGTATATATTTTTATGTGTTTTGTGAGATGGGAATTCTGTTAATTCTGCTTTCTAACTATATTCCTTTATCCATTAAAAAAATAAAAAAGTGCTCTGTCTGGCCTGTGTCAGCCTCAGTTGAGTACTCCTAAGTCAGATCAGTTAGTTCAGCCATCTCTGCCCACCTGTGGACTCGGTTTACAGAGGGTTCTCTATCGACACTTAATCACCCTGGTAGCAGGCACTAGAATTTATGAGCAGAAGGTTGTAGGATAGTTCTGAGAACAGGTAGTGTGTACTAATGGACAAAGATAGTCTAGTTGGGGGATGGTCAGTTAAAGAGGATTATAGAGAAAGAAGCATGTCCAGAAACATGAAGATATTAAAGAGAAATGGCATATATTCTTTGTATACTTGTGCCAGGACCCTCATGGATCCTAAAATGTGTGGAAACTCAAATCGTATATGATAGGGTGTACTGTCTGCATGCCATGTCTGCACAGGCCACCTAGTGCAATGTGAGTGATATGTAGATAGTTGTTACATTGTTTTTTGGCATAATGACAGTAAAAGTCCACATAGATGCAGTATTTCATGAGTATTGTCCATGTGAGGTTAAACTGTGAACACAAAAGGGTCAGCTGTATTTGGTTACTGCCTTAAAGTTGGCACAGTTAGATGTACTGTAGGTGATATGTGTGCAAGTTAAACTATTTTGGTTGCAACCTTGAATGACAGCTTGATTGATGAGATGGGGAATTTTAAGCAGAAAAGTCACATCATGAGATGCATTTTAGAATAATAATTTTGGAATATGGAAGGCCAGATAATGGGACAGCTGTCTTAGGAGACTTTTATAATAAGTGAGCTGCTATAACAATACACCTTTATGTGGTCATCTTCTTTCTTTGTAGTATTATAGCAGAAGTTTCAGGGTACACAATACACTGGGCTCGTAGCCTCAATGTGAAAGAAGTAGGGTTTTTAAGATGGCTATCTTATATCTCAGTCACAGACACTGAGGAGATACAGGAAGAAGAATGGGGAGGTGTGAGGAAAGAGTTGTTCAAATTGAGGTGCCACTGAGACCCAGAGATAGAGCAGTTTGGGGGACATTGTATATGTAGGACTTCGAGTTTGGGATAAATCTAGGCAGGAGATGCTAGTCCTCAGAAGGGATGTGGTAGAGATGTACTATTTAGGAGCATAAAGTGTTTTTATTTCAAACATTGTGCCAGAGGTTTCTGATAGTTGATTTCATGTTGCTGATAAGGAAAGCAAGGTTTTCGTAACCCACACTTGTCAGAGCTGGACTCCATGCCCAGGGTTAGCTAATTCGCTTAACAATGACTTCATGGAGTATGAAATTCAAACAAATAGGCATTTATCTTCAGTGTGTAGCTGGATGAAGTTTTACTGACTGAACATACAAGTGTAGTAAGCGCAGACATGAAGAAAAAGACACAGAAGTATCATGTGTGCTCCTACCCTGCCTGGTTGCTACCAGTGTAGAATAGCCTTGGGCCTCTCCTGGAGCCCAGCTGTCCTTCTGTTATCATTGGAAGACATGAGGTGGTGGGAAGGGAATGCTTCCCCGGGAATGTGGAGGGAGAAAATGAGGAAATTGAAGCTAATGGAAGCTAATTGGAGGATATTTACAGGGAAGGTAGACTGGGAGGTTGATATTTAGGTCGAAAAAGATGAGAGCACACAGAAAGGAGGGACCCCATAAAACTTGACATCACTTGTCAAGAGAGGGGACTTCCCAGGAGAGAGGTGTGGGTAAACTTTCCCAGATCTAGAAGAGGGAGTAAGGTGTTAAACAGGGCTGGATATTAAAATTGTGATTCCTCCTGAGACCTGAGTAAGAAAAGCTCCAATAGAGTAAGCTCAAGTTACATAGGTGCAGTGGGCTTTTGTATTTGTTTGTTTTCTTTTTCGTTTTTGATAGAATGGCACTTTGTAGATGTAGCCCTGCCTTAGCAGAAACACACAGAGATCTACCTGCCTCTGCTGTTGCCTCTGCCTTCTGAGTACTGAGATTAGAAGAGGCATGCATAGCCATACCTGGTCAGTATTAGTATTTTGGGGAGTGGCCATAAGGCAAAGAGACGGAGGTGTCAGGTGTGGAAAGTCTTTCCTCGAGGAAGAACACCCAGAAAGAGACGAGCTGCAAGGAGACGGAACTGGTCATCCTGGACATACTTGCTGGTGGGAAGGATTTACTGGTTCTGTCATGTTGGGAAGAGATTTTGTTAATTGCTATGGTCTACTTTGTTGTACTTTATGTTTAATTAAAGAATGATAATAATGGGTCACTGTAGGGTATGGGAAATAAAGCCAGTAAATGGATTTTTTTCTTTAGTAGCTAAGCATTGAAGGTGATTGTATAAATTTTTAAAATCAATTTTAGTATCGGTTATATTGTTAGCTTTTTTTTCAATTGATTTTTAAAAGCTTTCTGAATCTTAGAATAAAGAGATCATTTTCAAGAGGTAATTGGGAAATGATTGTGGTATAGTTAAGAAAACTAAATTAATAACTGTTTGCTCTGGCTACTTTAAATCAAAAGTGTTATGAAAAATAACTTATAAAATACAAGTACAGAGCATTATTGTGTAACAGTTTTCTCCAGAATTAAAACATCCTCTCTTCTAGGAAGTTCCTTAGTCAGGAAGGTAAACAACTCAAAATAGCTTCAGGAAGTCCCTGAAACTGAGCAAAGTCACTCTGTCTGTCCCTGCCAGAGTAAGCAATAAAAGCTTAGCTGCTAAGAAAACTCTGAGAGCAGATCGGCTGCCTGGAAGAGGTTAAGGTCACTTGGGAAGAACTCTCCCATCTGCTGAGGGCCTGCAGGTTGTGTGGTCCTGCTCCAGGGTCTCAGCTTTGGGAGCTGCCATCCATGCTGGGGTGGGCACTGGTGATACAACTGTCTCTGCGTCATTTCTGCTTCTGTAAGTAATCTCAATAAAATGCATTTGTTCACCAGATTGTTCTTTGGTGCTATCTGTTCTTTGGTCTGTTGTGGGTTCCCTATCTGGACTGAGTAGATGTGTGTGTTGCATCTTCCCATTACCCAATAGAGATGAAGATAGTAAAAATAGCCATATGACCTTTCAGAGTTTTTCAGGTTTCCACACGTGCTTGGGAATTTTGAGGTATTATTTAATAAAAACAACAATGAAACAGAACAGCCCCTAAAGTCACATGAATGAAATCCACCCTTTATTATTTACTTATTTTACTATCATGCAGAGCATTGGTACACATAAGTTTGTACACGCAGTAAGATCCTGTGAGGAACTGAGTACTCACCAGAGTGCTACAAAAGATGAGGAAGCCGTCTGTACTGTATGGCTTGAATTCTTGGATCATAGCTGAAAATTCCTATTTCTTCATACATAGGTATATGGTCATTTCACCGTTCTTGCTTTAGTCAGAACAAACAGCTGGAGAGAGATGGAATGGGGAGACAAAGGAGAGGACTACGACAAAGAAATGAAAACCCTATTAAAACTATGGACCCCATAAGAGCCCATTTATATTATTGTATTATTATAGATAGTACTGGGAGAGAACCTGGGGCCTTGCACGTTAAACACGTACTCTACCACTGTGTTACACCCTCTCGCTCAAGAGCCAGTTTTTCTGAATCCGATGCCAGCTTCTCTGAAACATCTTTTAACAAAGGCGTATTTTAAGACTAGTTTTGGTGGTGTGCATTAATGTTAAAGCCTTTGGAAGGTGGAGGATAGAGGGTCAGGAGTTCAAGAATAGCCTTGACTATTCAAGGTCAACCTGGACCTTTTAGCAGTGCCCCCCACCCTAAGTCAAATAAAATAAGCCAGAAGCAGAGTGGAAAAAGTACGAGGATGAAGTTCACAATAAATACCTCCCTCAAAAGCAAAGTTAAAAAAAAGAAGTTTAAATTCTGTCATCCATTTACTCACTCATTAAATATTTATTCAGGGTCTTGCTGTTTGCCAGCTACTGTACACGGCAGTGGGGGTCCAGCAGTGAAGGGACCAACCTTGTCAGAGCAGGGGACAGGGTGCTTGGCATGAAGAACAGTCTGTGCTTGGGAGGCTGCCAGACTGAGCCTGTCAAGAAACAGAAAGTTCAGTCCCGCTGTGGCTGGGCGCAGGGAGGGGCACTTGGGAAGGGTAGGAGAGGTTTCAGACAGGAGCCACAGCTTGTCATGGGTTAATTTAAAATCCCCCTGAGGCTGGGCCCACTCTGAAGCTTTTGGGTCCCCAGCCTACCCCAAGTTTACTTTTTGCCACCCCGAAAGCAGGAAGCATGCAATCTGGTGTTAAATAAAAGCAACCTCTTCATCTAGTGGTTAAATGGTACAGATGGATTGGTAGATGCATTTGTCCTTTGTCACAGTGTAAGTTTATGCTTAGAGGGAAACACAATTATGTGAGGTGACAGAAAGTTTGCTTTACTCATCATGTGTTTTCTGAGATGATAAAACTTTTATTTTGCTGTCAGTAGTGATATTTATAAAATGCATTGTAAAGAACTGGTAAACACCAACTTCTTACTAAGAACTGTTCTATTGTTTGAAAGCATATTTTAGTTAAAAACAAATAAGGTATAAGTTCTGTGTCATTAAAGTAGAGAATATATAATTGATTCATCCTGTGACTGATTAAAGGTTTGAAATGCAACTGAGAATATCTGGGCTATCTTTTTATATTGTTATAAAATACAATAAATTCAGTTGTATCAGTGTTTTTAGTATAATATGTAGTGTCCAGCAGGAGACGAAGCTTTTACTCATTGCTATCCTAAGCAAAACACATACATACATAGTTTTCTTAATAACTAGCTTAGCATGCTTCTATTCACTTAAATCAACTATAAAAACATATGAAAATCAATTCAAATTTATACTTGAATAAGGTGGTGTTTGAAAAGCATTCCTGTAAGGACAATGATCTTGATATCATTTGTAAATCAGTTATTGACAGCAGAGGCAACAATACCATTGTTATTGTGTACCATCTTCATGTGTCTTCTGTGTATGTCCCGTTTAAGTAGAAGAAAATATTTCTACTCAATTTCACAAGGCTTTCTCAGTCATTTCCTTTGCTGGTTGAGAACCCATATGCAGGATAGCAGGATTTCTCCGAGTTGTGCCTATTCTCATTATTTTGATTCTCTTCTTGATAATACCAGAGCCTTTGAAATGTATAGGAGTTTTTCTGTGTTAGAGTGGTTCATTTTCATTGTCATTTGGAATAGACTTGAGAGAGGAAGATATTTATGTCAAACTGCACACTAACAAAGGTGAAGAATATCATAGTCTAGGTTGCCAGCTCTTTAAGACATTAAATATTTAAGGTTATTGGTATATTGTCTATTCTAAATTTTCCTTGGCTATTGCCAGTATAGAAGCAGTGCAACATATTAAATATTAGCTTGTTTTTATCTGTGTACTTAAGACAGTATAAAAGGCAGAGAAACAAGTGTATCTTGTTTCTATATTATCTACTACTTTACTTATGTATCTTTAACTCACAAAACAAAGGGTGTTGAGTCCACTCAGACGTGCCATCCTTATGCCGGTTTACTAATTCGACTTGCACATTTTTGGTTTGGGATTTTTTTCCCCCAGATACCTGTAGGTCTGATAATATTTCAATAAATTTTGGATTCCCATTTATTTGACAGAGCAGAAAATAGTTGCATATCTTTCTAAAAATGCATGGATAGCGAGCTAGATTGTATTAAGTATTACTTAGTATCTGGGGGCCTACATCCAGACAGACGTTGCCACTGTCGCTGGGGTTTGTTTATGGGAGTGCTGCCAGCTGATTGCATTGCTGCTACAGGTACTTCCTTTCTGGTTGTTTATCTCCTTGACTATAACTAGGAGTGTAGATGGAGGGAAGCTAATGGGATAAAGGTGGTGTTGGCTTGTCCTTCTTTTCTCCGATCTCTCAGCATTTTCCTCTATATCTGACGGGCTTTCATTGTTTAGACCAATTAAAAACTCCATTTACATTTGAGGGATCCATTTTTCAGCTATTTTAATGTCACAGGAGCTCCATGTTTTTCTTTATGCTTGTTTATTTTTGTGACCTCCAAGTTATTTCGTCCATTCAGTAGAATCTTGAGGTTATTGGAGACTTCATTTTTTTCTGCTTATGACTGATAGGTTTTCATTTTGTGATTGACATCAAACTGAGCTTATTACAACAGACATTATCCGTTATTGAGGGAATCTGGACATATTTATCTTGCTTGATGAAAAAAGACTACAATACTTAATAAGTGTTTAAAATCCTTTGAAATTATTTAAGTTGAAGAGTTTTATAATTGAATTATCTTCTAAGATCCCCTTCTAATGATGAGAAAAATATTTATTCAGGACTTAAAAATTTGATGTTTCAATTTTCTGGTTTTTTTAAATAATAATTTTTTGATTTTTGAAATTATAATTAAATCCTTTACTCCCCTAAGTCCTGAATATAATGTAGAAAATGAAGTTCTTATAAAAAGCAACAGGATAGGAAATAAAGCGAACTATTTTGTCTCTGGGAGATACGATTTAAAGCTTCATTGAGTAAATTAAGTTTGTGAGACTCCATTTAATCTCCACAGAGTTTGATTAGAAGCTGAACATGTAAAATAATGAAGATATTGTTTATGCCATAATAGGAAATATAGAGTGTCTGGTAGTGTTCTTCACTGTATGTGTGGGTCTGCACTGCATAGATAACTGCTGTCTGCATCAAGACCATCCATTTTTAATGTTTTTATATTGGAAGTATTTATATGTTTTATTGGGTCATGGATTTTTACCTCTTTATTTTGAAGAAGGTAAAGTATAATTTCCACATTTAGAATCACCAAAAAGTCTGAACACATTGCTGACAAGATGGTAACTTGCCATTGTTTTTGCTTCTGAAATACATGTATGTTTTTGGTTTTGAGTATGTCTTTCTACTCTGACTATAGTGTTTTAAATGCTTAGACTTTCCAGTTCCTGTAGGTGGTGGTATAAAAGGCAACCTTGGCTGGAAACGAAATGTCAAATAAAAGACCATCTTATGGACCAATGTTAAGGCCTGGAAACCTCGTGCTTCAGTGTTCTGTAGAGTTGAAACAGTCAGGTTTTGTTCACCTGACATGATAACCGAGATAAGGATATATTTTTTTCAACTATCTAGAATTTTATCCGGTTACATTCACAAGCTGTATATAACTAAAAGTGAGTGAAAGAAAACACACGCTCCCCCAATTACATGTTACCTTTTCAAAGAATCTGCGAACAAGAGGGAAAGGAAAAGTGTCTTCTAATTTATATAGTTATCTATTCAGACTTGTTGAAACTTAGAGGCCAAAGAAAATTATATCAATTGAAGTTTATTGGGATAAGGTAATAGACCTATTTTTAAGGTTCTTATTTGAATGATTGCTGGAATGCTTGAAGTAGACTAGCCATTTTAGCCCAGAATTTAGCCAGGAAATCTCTCCTCTTACTTGGTATGAAGATAATTTTCTACTGGATATTGCCAGAGATTCATTTGGCTTAGTAACGACCTAGACTTTGAAAGTACTGATAGACATGATTACTTGTTGAGGACAATACTTCCATCCCAGGAATATATTAGTGACTTTTCTCTAACTTTGTGGTTATGTAAAAAAGATAAAGGACAAATGTTGGTATTTTAGTAAACTATTAAGGTATTTGAGTTAATAGTTGAAAAAACAATGATGTTAGCTGATAACACCATTATTTTGTTGCTAGTTTTATGGCCTGTGATTAGTATTTATTGGATGCGACCATTTTGAGTGATGAGGGAATCATTAGGAGATGCTCAATTTTATTCAGTCTTGAGAAAAATGTAAAAGTATGTAGATGAGTATTTCCATAAAATTGATGTTTTTGTCCATAATAGTAGGTGAAGTAGTTACAGCTCTGATTTATTGGGTGTTTGTTAGATACTTTATATGTGATTTCTGTAAGCCAGCAACTTTGTGAAGGTGGTGATACATCCCTTCTTTAGAGATGTCTGTGGACACTTGGGGAAATTTAGCTCATAGTGACAGTCTTGGGATCTGATTGGTCAGTAACTATAGGTAGCACTGTTCTCTATTTTTTTGCCTTTTTTTTTTTTTTTGCCTCTTTTTAGAAACGTATTCAACTTTATTTTGTGTGCATTGGTGTGAAGGTATCAGATCCCTTGAATTGGAGTTACAGACAGTTGTGAGCTGCTATGTGGGTGCTGGGAATTGAACCTGGGTCCTCTGGAAAAGCAGCCAGTGCTCTCAACTGCTGAGCCATCTTTCCAGTCCCACTTTTTTTGCCTCTTAAATTAGTGCTCATGTTTGGAAAATTCACTTCTGACGAACACTTTGCATTCCCAATGATGCTGGTTAAACAAGGTGTTAGTATAATAAGGTGCTAATTGAATGGTACACAGAGCAAGTGAAAAGAAATTGAAGAAGGGAACGGGTGTATCCCGGAGTCATCAGGGAAACTTCACGGAATCGTTGTGAGACTTTGGTTCATTCCGTTCATGCTGTGGAAGCATTGTGGGTACTGGACCTGCGAGGATATGTGGAGGAATAAACAAACAAACAAACAAACAAACAAATAAAAAAAAAGTGGAGGAAGACAGACAGAGGACATTTGTTTTGGGAAAACTAACTGTTAGATGTCCGAAGGTGTTGTCTCTTTCCTGAAAGAAGCAAGGAACCCTCATGTGAACAGAGGAGAACTTCTGTATTGAAGTTCTAGGGCACTCCCCAGAAAAGACTCCTAAGGGTGATACACAGGATTTAAACCACGCAGCGTTTAACTGCTTCTGTGGTTGCCAAGACCAGTGGCATTGTAGGACTAAACACTATTTATGGAAGCTAGAATTCCAGTGGCAGTGTTCAGTCCTAAGTTACAGTAGTGGGGCATTGGTGTAGTCAGAGGGCAGCTCTGGTCCTGGGCTTGGTGTCTCCCCGTTCACGTGCTGCATTCAGCTTACACCATCCTTCCTTCCATTCAGTGCACTCTGCAGTTAATGGGCAGTGCTTACTAAAACTTCTGTCTGGGTCTCTGCATGTATTGCATGGCCTGCACCTCAGGTGGCTGCTTGTTTGCCTGTAACTTCTATCAACTTGTGTATACATATGAGATATCTTGGGGATGAGGCTCACTTATAAAATAAAGTTCAGTTGTTTTTCCTATGCTCTTTAAGCACATAGCCTTCAAGGTGATTTACATAGTATTTTTAGTGAAACTACATTTTAATACTAAGTCATTGCATGAAACACATGGGATTTTCTGTTTGTGGAAGTATGTTGTTGATACTGAAACATTTCCTCTTTTGGGGCACTTCACAGTAAATTTTTTTCTCATTTTTTAAAAATATGTACAGGTGTTTTGTGCCCAACGAGGCAAGAAGAGGGTGTTGGAGCCCCTGGGACTGGAGTTACACATAGATGGTTGTCAGCTGTGTGGGTGATGGGACTCAGACCTGGGTTCTTTAGCCTGCAGAACCATCTCTCTCTTTCTAGCCTGTACATCTGATTTTTGGGCTAGGAATACTCAGCTATATTATTCTGAGCTCTAACTAGTATCACCTCTTTTCCCTCCATTTCACTGACCCTTGGTATTTAAGAAAACATTTTCATCACACACACACACACACACACACACACACATATATATATACACATATATATATATATATATATATATATATATATATATATGTATAATTTATCTCTCTCCCTCTCTATTTCCCTCAGTCCCCCATGCCACAGCATGTGGACAGCTCATGGGAGGTGGTTGTTTTTCTTCACCACCGTGGGTTAAGGATTTGGACTCCTCCTTGTCTGGCTTGTAAAGCAGGTACCTTTAGTGGGCTGAGCCATCATGCCTGCTTGGCGCTGGGTGTAAGCCTCAGGTTTCCAGTCTGGTATTTGCAAGTTGCGTATCGTGATTTCAGTGCTTGTCTCGGATAATCGGTGAACTTGTTCTCTTCACATACTGTGTCTCTTCCTGCTTTCTATTTGTTCTCTTCTCTTGGACACTCCTATTCAAACAGCTCAGCATCCTCAGGGCTGTTTCATGTCACAGGGCCAACTTCTGTGACCACCCTTCTTAAGTTTGCTCCAGACGTCCTTGTTCTTCTGCATCATTATTCATAGTGTCTAACACACTACAGCTTATTAGTTATGTATGAATTTGTTGACTTCATTTGCTCAAGTTCCTGGAAACAGGGAACTTATCCCTTCTGCTTGTTTTTGTTACAGCTGCATCGCTAGCACAGAAGACAGTAGCTGCTCAATAAATGTCTGCAGGATGTGTCTGTTTCCTTGGCTGTCATCTGCTTTGCCACTTCTCAGCAGGATATCATGAATGCTAGAAACATCAGTCCTTACTGATTTCAGATGGTGTAATATAACTTGTTAGTTTCATCCTTGGTACCCTCCTTTGGTAAGAAATCTTTTCACCTGGTGAACTCACCGCATTACAACACAAAACAATATAAATCAGAACTTCATGGTTTTTGTGGTCTGCAGAAAAGTTTGTGTCTGATATGACAAATCCCCTTGTATTTTGTTCCATTTTTGTGTATAGGTCTATAGTCCTGTGAGAATTTGCTGTCATCCATAGGTGTGGCGTTTAGTTCCTTCTGGAGAATGTTGCACTTGGTTCTGCTGCATAGAGCTCTCCCTCACATGAATCCCTTCTTGTAGCTCATTAAACTACCCTGAGTAATCAGGACCGTTTTTTAGAAAGTTACTTGTGTGTGTGTGTGTGTGTGTGTGTGTGTGTGTGTGTGTGTGTGATCAGATTCTCCAGAGTTGGAGTTGTAGGCCATTGTGAGCGGCCCAGCGTGGGTACTGAAACCCTAAGTTGGGGCTTGAGAAAGAGCAGCAAATGCTGTTAACCTCTGTGTCATCCTGCCAGCCCCTCAGGAAGACTTTGTACTCTATCTCTGGTAATGTGTTGAAAGTGGCAGGAAATGGGGATGGAAGGGTGTAAATGAAATCCTTAAGGTATATCTATACTCTGGTGATAGTTTTCGATTAGAAAATAGGAACACCAACTTAACCCTTCTGTTTTGCTTATGTCTTTTTATTATGTATGCAGTGTTCTGCCTGGATGTACACCTGTAGGCCAGAAGAGAGCATTAGATCTCATTACAGATGATTGTGAGCCACCATGGGGTTACTGGGAATTGAACTCAGGTCCTCTGGAAAAGCAATCAATGCTCTTAACCTCTGAGCCATCTCTCCAGCCCCCCCCCCCCACTTATGTCTTTTAAAAATGTGTTATTTGTGTATATATGTGTATATTAGTGTATACATGTATGTGCAGGTACCCTGGGAAGCCACAGGGAATGTAATGTCCCCTGGAGCTGGAGATACAGAGGGCTGTGAGTCACCTGATGTGGCTACTGGGAACAGAACTCAGATCCATTGGCTGAACAGCTGGTGCTCCTGGTTGCTGAGCCATCCCTCCAGCCTTCCATTTTGCCTTATATACACATACAACACACATACTCACAAACCGAAAATAGACTATAGGTACTCTATATTGTTTTCATGGGGACTGTAAGTAAAAGCAAAATGGAACAGGGGAAAATAACTTCATGATCTTCCTCCAGCAGTAATAGATGGATGTCTGAGCTGGTAATGTTCTTCAGAGTTAAATAAGAGACTTGGGAATTTTTAGGTTCTATCTCAAGCATTGTCTAGAAGGAAATGGAGCAGAATGTTCAGATGCTCTGAGCAACTATCCTTCAAGTATAGGCTTAATATTGTTGTTATGTCTATTCTGACTTAATGAGGAGTGATGGATTATAGTTATCTTCCTGTTGATGGGCAGTGATACTGTTTTTCCCTAGTCAGGTGTACGATGAATGGTTGACAAATACAGTGTTTGACTTTATTTCCATGTAGTTTGTTTTTAAACCACTATCCTAATATTTTATTTCATATGATTATATTAGCTATCAAGCATGCATGTGATTATGAAAATGATATAGAAACATGAAAACATATTGTTGATGAGCTATATTTATATATATGCTTTAACCTGATTTGGTTTTATTTTTACATGGAACACACAGTGAATGTTACCAGTAAAAAAGAAATCACTATAGAGGTTTAATATTTTCCTCTGACTAAACTGCTACTGTATTGAATGATAACCAAAGTCAAATTATCAATTCTAAAAGCAAATAATTGATGAAATTTTAAAGTAGAACAAAAATTTCACTCAGGAGCTCAGAAGCTGAAGAGAGAGGGAATGCCTTGATAGTCACCAGTCAACTTCTATATACACATTACAAAGGCATGTGCCACACCTTCCTTCCATTCATTCTCCCTCCTTACTGACCCTGGTGCTGGCCAAGCAGCCTTGGGTAGAGTGGTAAGCTCTTTCCATTTGGGGTGAGAGGCTAGCCAGCCCCCATCTCTCCTCCCACTCTTTGTTTTTTTCATTGCAAGTGATTGTATGTAGTTGTATAGACCACTTTGGCCTGAAATCTTTTTTTAATCCAAGGTTGGCCTTGACCTTTTAAATCCTTCTGTCTCAGCTTTTCAAGTGTGGGAATTTGCATCTCCACACTCAGCTAAACTTTTCTTTTTAAAGAGTTGGTTTGATATCAGACTGTTTGGAAAGGTCTGGGACCTTATCTCTTGTAGTGTATAAGCTAGAATGCTTTAGGAAAAACACTGAAAGGATAAACATAATAAGTGCCTACCGAAGAAAGATACAGCTTTCTGCCAAGAGTATATTTTTAAATAAAAATGTAAATGAAGGAAGAATTGGATAAAACCTATAGATTTAGTGTTGATTAAATATTAATTAACATTTTAAGGAAGGGATTTATTGAGGGGGCTTTATAGCAACATCTAAATAGAAATGGCCTTAGAAGTTTACATTAGAATCTCTGTTGTCTAGGAATAACCTTGGCCAGTGCCTTTTTTTCCTAGATTCCTCAAGGAGTGTACTCTCATTGCATTGAATACTGACAACTTGACATTCCTGTGAGTGTCAGAAATAGAAAACTTATATTCTTATCATAGTTTTGTTAAGTGTGAGTGATACAGAACAATTCAGTTCAGGGCTCGCTCAGTGAAGCCGTCCTGTACCTTCCACTGATTTCCTTGGAATTGTAGTGCTCTCTCTCTCCCTCTCTCTCTCTCCCTCCCTCCCTCCCTCCCTCCCTCCCTCCCTCCCTCCCTCCCTCTCTCTCTCTCTCTCTCTCTCTCTCTCTCTCTCTCTCTCTCTCTCTCTCTCTCTCTCTGCTTTGCTTGCTTTCAGAACTACTGGATCTTTCTCCATTTTCCCTTTCTTATAACTGCTGTCTGCTATTTTTTTCCCTGAGCTTTCCTTTTCCAGTCAGTCACTTTGGATTTGTTTATTTCATTTAGTCCTCAAAATTCTGCTTCTGTGGTGCATGGTGTACAGTGTAGATTAGTGAATATGGTGTGTGATGATGGTATAGACTAGTGAATATGGTATACGGTGTACAGTGTAGGCAGTGTAGGCAGTGTAGGCAGTAGTGAGTGATGTCAGTATAGACAGCCCTAGTGAATGTGGTGACAGTGTTGCTATGGTGAAAAAGTGATGATTTCTTTCTCCACCCCCTTCTTGTGTTAATTCCTAAAACACAGTTTGCTGTAAAAAACTGTTGCTGTGAGCTTCTCACGTGCCTTCCTTGCCTTTTAGAGGAATCACTTCTCAGTTACTCCCTAACTTCTGGGAGAGAATAAAGGCTTGCACAGCATCTTCCTCGGGCCACCTCTAGTTCCAGATAGCTTAGGGTTAGAAGATGGACCCCAGTCAGGTGAGGTGACGGCATGCTGCAGCTCAGGAGAGGCCACACTGCACAGGCTGCTTCGGGTGCCTTTTGTGTATACTTTGCAAGTGGTTGAAGTGCAGGTGTTGTATTTTATGGTTGGAGATAACGTGGGAAATCTTAGGGGATGTGGAGGATAAAGGCAAAGAATGAAAGGATAAAAAGATTTCAAATAACGTAAAGTTAAATGTTCTTCAGCAGATGAAGGATAATGTTTTAAAGTTGGTACATATGCACAGTGGAATACTATTGAGCTGCAAAGAAAAGGAAACCCTGACGCTTGTAGGTAAATGGATGGAACTAGAAATGATTATATTTTGTGAGGTAATACAGACCTGGAAAGGCAGATGCCACATATTATGTTTCCCTTGTGGTTCCTAGCTCCAAGTCCTCAGATGTGGATATGCAGCATGGAGTAACCACAGAAAGCAGGAAAATACAAAGGGACTGTTGGTGTATGTGTGTGTTGGAGGAGTGTATGTTATGGAGGGGTGTGAGAGGGGAATAGAAGGATAAAGTGATATGAAGTGGGAAATCAGAAAACAGGGGTTCGTACAGGAGGAGGGAGCGAGACCAGTACAGATGGAAAAGGAGGGATGAGGGACACGTGACACCAAAGTTGTTTGTTAAAGCCTCAAACAATCACATTACACAATGTATATAAGCTTCAGGCTACATATAAGTACATATATACATGTATATACACATATTTGTATGCACACACACATACACACATGTGTTTATATGTGTGTGTATGTATAGCTTGGAGAAGTTAAGCCACTTAGACGGATAGTGCTCCCCTCAAGAGTCAGAGAGTAACAGAATTCCTGGTACCAGGCGTGAGAAAGTTCCTTTTGAATGGCTGGTCAAGGTAGTCTAAGTGACTTCCCAGACAATATAGCCTATCAGCGTAGCCCTTGGTTGCCTTAATGGGTGGAGGTGGATCCCTATGCTGAGGATAACACACACTTAGGATACAGGTCTCAGATGATTGGATCTGACTTGAAAGCCTCTTCTGGTTGTCTAGCTTCCATGGTACTGTAAAATACTACACAAGGTACCAAAGGAGGGAAGCAATTGGACAGTCCTACCTAGTTGTAGCATCTGTGAATCACAATAGTGACCAGCATGGTAAGATGTTCACAAAGATGCAGGGAGTGGCAGTCACTTGTCAGTGCTAGCCAGTAGTTGGTATATGAGTTTGTCTGCATGTGTGTGTACAACCCAGTGTCCGTGGAGGTCAGAGGAGGGCGTTGGGTTCCCTGCAGCAGGAGATAGTTGTGAGCAGCCATGTGGGTGCAGGGGAGCAAACCTGGGTCTGTGGAAGAGTACTTTGTCTCTTGACCTGATAGTGGATTTACACACACACACACACACACACACACGCACACGCACACGCACACGCACACGCACACGCACACGCACACGCACACGCACACGCACACACACACACACACACACACACACACATACTTTGTCTCTTGACCTGATAGTGGATTTACACACACACACACACACACACACACACACACACACACACACAGAGAGAGAGAGAGAGAGAGAGAGAGAGAGAGAGAGAGAGAGAGAGAGAGAGAGAGATTAGAATTCTGAATGTAACATACACATAGGTATGTTTATTATTTTCTAGACACAAGGTGCTGTGCTGGTGCCAAGGGCCAAACATCATATCAAGACTGACATTCATGTGCTGTCCATTCTCCTAGGGCACAGACATAAAAGAAAATGGTGAATTATTTTATTAAAGTGATGCCTTAGATCCAGAGCTCTAGCATTGTCCGCTCCACGGGTCACTGTATAATGTAGAATACAGTAAGCCACTTGAAGTCTGATTTAGGATGGTCATTAGCCAAGGATTTGGAGGAGGGAAGGAGTGATTCTATATGTTTCATGGCTTTGAGGCAAGAAAGAGCCAGAGTGGATGTGTCTGAAATGAAGCTGAATATGTCGGCAAAGATTAGATTATTTAGGGTCTCACTAGCAAGGAAACATTTTAAAATTTATTCTGGAAACATCAGAAGCCACTCAAGGTTTTTGACTTTTAAGCAGAGTACCATTGTGTTTCTTAGCAGTCATGGTGACTCTATGGTAGAGAGGTGAACTCCAAGGGACAAGTTAGAACGCTAGCCTGGTGACACTGATGGCTTTAAGCTTTAACTAGATGCTAGTGATGATGGCAATTAGAAGATCATAATGTAAAAGACGCCGAACTTGGTGGTGTTTATCAGGGCATCATATTATTATTGGAATATTGGGGTCTGGAGAACAGGGAAGAGGTAGGGAGGAGGGGGGAGGTAGGGAGGAGAGGAGAGATGGGAAAGAGAGGGGAGAGGTGGGGAGGAGGGGAGAGGGTTGGCTAAACCCAGGTTTCCGGACACTGAAGGTCTGGGCTGAAGGTGAAGGTTCCCAAAGGACAAGCAGAGTGCTGGGCGAAAGGGAATCAGAAAAACAGGCAAGTCAAGAAAGGGGAGTTTGAGAAAGAAAAGCGATTTTAACTGTCCCCATCAAAGAACAACTAGAAAAATTACTAAGTGATGGTAGGGGATACCACAGTTTAAAAGAATATTTAAAGATATCAGACTGTTCTCTTTATGTCAGTGAAATGATACTAATTTTAAAAGAAATTTACATATTCAGTGTAAATGCTTAAGTTTCATTTAAAAGAAAATTTACATACATAAGTATGCATATGTAGTAGAAATATTCAGAGACAACATAGCAATAAATCAATAGTTTTATCTGAGTGGAAAAATTTCTTCTTAGTTTCTCTGTATAATTTTCAAATTATATAAACACATTAATGACTAGGAAATTTATGTTAATTATATCAACATTATATATGTATCTTACCCATGTTTTACAAGCACATTGTTTTTAAAATGCTGATGTTCCTTGAGTTGTAGTTGAAAAATTCTGTGTCTATAATCACAATTTTGTATCTAAGATAAGTCATTTTAGCCAATTATTTTGGTATTTGTGGCCCTGTTTCCATATGAAATGCCTGTGTTGCTGCTACTTGACTTATTTACTTACTTCTTTTGGGTTTTTTGAGATGCTATTGATTTTCAGAATACATAAACAGAACATAAGAATTCTGTTCCTTTTCTTGCCCTATTCACAGCTGCACATATTTCTTGTCATCCCATCTAGGACAGCTGTACTGACTGGTTTGAACAGTATTTGATGCTTACAATATCACTGACTGCTGCTATTCATAGCCCTGCCATGCACTCTGTAACAGTTTTCTTGTTCAGTTTTGCTACTGTGATGTACTTGTTAAAAGTGGTTTCAATTTTCTGTAATGTCAGTGCTATTTGTTAGTAAACGCTAGTTTATTTTCTTGATGAGGTGGTTCTCATGCTCTTCTCACCCACTCTAACTGTACTAGTTTCTCTTCTGGCATCTGGTGTGGTTGTTGTCCTGGTCTCTTTCTTCCTCCTCATCACCATCATCGTAATGATCCCTTTTTCCTTGTCCTGGATCCTGTGTCAGTCAGATTTCCATCACTGATGCCCTATCTCAGGAAAACCAGTGCATAAGGAATAACTTCTGTTGTGGTTTCAGTACGTTGCTTGTCCTCCCTGGCAGCTGTCTTAAGTGTTTTTGGGTTAGTTCTTTGCTTTCTTTTACTTAATTTGTGTGTTTATAGGTGTTGTTTGCCTTGATGTTGTAGGAATTTGGTCAGGGATTCTAATTACTTGATCTTTTCTAGCATTACTGGTTTTTTTTTTTTTTTAGTTGGCTTTGTCTTGTTGGGAGATGGACTCAGTCTCGCCTTTCAGGCTGCTGTGACTGCAAACAGTCCTCTTGTTCTTGGTTCTGTGCTCAGCCTGTTGTTCAGGGTTGCTTACATTTTCCTCTCCCTTTGAGGATTATTAGTGGTACATTTTTAGAAATATTCTTCTTTTCCCTCTTTGTTTCTTCTAGGTTGCGGCATTGATTTGCTGGCTTTGGCCTTGCCTTTCCTCTTCCTGTCTGCCCTTCACTTACACATGCCAAAAGATTCTGAGAAGTTGACTGGTAGTTTGGCGTCTTTGGACGCGGCTTGCATACCTAGAGAGAGGTTTCAGTTTCACCTTAGGGTAGTGTGACAGGACTGTTTTGTTGGGCCAGCCTCTGGTGTCTGTGTCTTTGGGTCTTTTGCTGTAGATCCTGGAAGTTCCTGGAGGTGTAGGACTGACCCTCAGTACTGTGGTCTCCGAGCTGGGGCAGAAACATAACTTTCCCTTGACTTTCTTTTTTAGTGTGTCATGTACTTGCCTCTGTTGCTACCAGTCGGGTCATTGAAAAGGTCATTGTTGTGTTCCCCTGGGATGGGACAGGGGTACCACTTGTCTCTAGCCTACTGTGTTCCCCTTAGATGGGACAGGGCTGCCACTTGTCTGGGCACGGGAAGGAACTGGGAAGCCAACAGTTTTAATTTGCTAACCCTTCTGCTTATACCCTTTCCTTCTGCTCCTGAAGTCACCTGGTGCTGTTGCTTTTGTGGTTTGCAAATTCTGTCACATAAATCTAACCCCAGGTTTCCTCAGACTTGGTTAGAATTCAAATTTCTTGGTCCTGTAAAGTGACTTATACACTTATATTACTGTGAGACTTCATGTTGTGGATGCATTCTTGTGTATATAACCATGGGAAGACATCTTTTCCTGTCACTTTGGGGCACAGAGCACCTACAATTGTGATGTCAGTCTTCCCTCTCTAACCAGAAATCTGTTACATGACAAACATGGCCTTTTCCAGCCTTGGCATATAGGCTATAAAGCCATATTGTTAACTGACAACTTTTGTTAGATATCGTAAATATCCAACCATAAACTCTGCTTTATCTTAAATGTCTTACTTCTTATTTTGACCTTCACTTCTAATATTTTACCTGAGGAGTTGGTGTTTAATATAATAGATAGCAGCTCCAAAAATGTCTGGAGATTCGGGAAGCAAAAGAGACAGGAGAGCAGGTGGAGAGAGCTCGGCCTGCAGCAGTGCCCACAGATGTCCTGCGAAGGGCGTGGCTAGCTTAGAGTTGTGCTGTGGCTCCAGACACTAATTTTCCTCTCACATATTTGCTCCTTTGAGCATCAGGCCAGCTTGTAAATGGAACCCCCTTGTTCTCCTCTATGGAGGAGGAAACCAGGGCCCAGAAATACTATGGAGCTCCACCCTAGCCAGCTCAGTTCAGCAGGAAGCAGCACACGCAGGAGTAAACATGACATGGTTGGCTGCAGAGTTCCCTGTGTCATTGCACTGTGTGCACCCTGGGATGCTTTCTTTTGGTGGTGATGGAAAGGTTTTAACTTCTCCTGTGGCAAAGACTGACCAGCTTTGTTTACATTATTTTTAGACATTATTACTATATAATCTATAAACTTAAAATTATAACTATTGTTGATTCATAGTAATAAGACCTCAAGACTATTCTGGCATATCCTAAAAAGCTCACTTTTTTGTCTGCTTGTCAGTGTATACATTTCTGTGATCCTGTACAACTGGCTGTCATTGACTCAAGGTTTCTAGAGCCTTCCTCCTGCTTTCCTGAGATACTGTTGAGCATATGGTAGCACTCTAGCAAAATGGTGAGCTCTAGAAAATGTTTTTTTTTTTTCCAGATACAATCAAATACTAGTTATTCTGAAGGGGAATTATTCATATTTTGGTATAGTTGTAATAGGTATTTAATTCAGAATGTAATAATTCGCTGTTCAGTCTTTGAAAAGATTGCACACTGTTGATTTAGTTTTGAGGAAGAAATTCAAAGACAGGTACCTTGTTAATTCACATCCTGCATTAAGACATAGATAAATAACCAGCTTTATAGAATGTACCTCGCTCCACTCTGTATCCTTTTTACGACTTCAGTTTATGCCTGAAAAGGATTATGTTTGTCATTTTTACTGCTATTAAATTTGAACAGATCGAATATACTTATAGTCATTAGTATACATGTATAGTGATATATCTTGAATATGTACATTTATTTATCTTGTTCAATAAATAAAAGTTTTTGTGCTAGTAAAGTAATTGCATGCTTACTTTTAATAAATCTAGTCAGCAGATAAACATTTTTGCAGATTTCTTTTTAAAAAATTCTTACTATTTAGAATGATGAATGCAATTTTCTTTTCCTCCAAGCCCTTAAAAAAATACGTCCTGCACTGAAGCAGAGTCCTTTCACATGTAGATCCCAGCTCACTCTCAGAAGAGTGCTGCTTAGGATGTCTTCTGCTTGAATTCATCTTGTATGGGTTGCACTTTGTTTCTGTGGAGGTCTGTAGGAAGTTAATGCCTGCAAGGCCGACAGATGAGCCAACTTGGAGTCTGCCTGGCACTCAGAGATCCTGAAGGTGCCTAGCCAATAAGGGGCAACCAACCACATGATGTTACTAGAATGCCTGCCTGGGTGCTGGGAGGGTTTATAAGGTTCCCACTGTCATTGCTAAATAAACAAGTCTGCTGTTTTTCCTTTCACCTGACTCCTGGTGTCTGTGCTGTTGACACCACACCTTCTCACCTCCTCCCCCAAGGGAATCATTAAGAACCAGTTATATCTGGCGCCTGTGCCTGTCACTCAAGACTAAAAGTGTTCTATAATTCGTGTCCTAGTTATATCCTTACCAGCTCTTCATATAACGTTGCCTTCTAAAAGATGATGTAGAAGTGTTCATACTGTAATTCCATAGAAAAGTGTGGCTACATTTCGTAACTATTTACGTCTTTATCATGTCATTTAAACCACTCTTTATACACTGTCCATTCTTAGTCAAGAGTAATGATGGCGGTGTTAGTCTTCATCGTGGAATTCTCTGTTCACTTGTAGTCAAGGTAATGATGGTGGCGTTAGTCTTTATCATGGAATTCCCTGATTGGCTTCAGATGTAAGTTGTGTAGGCATGTTCAAATAGTGTTGAACATTGGGAATTGCTGCCTTTGTGGAGAAGCTCTACTTCCCTCCCAGGCTATCCCTTTACTTAATTTTATCCTTTACATTCTATTATAATTGTCACTAGCTACAATTCTACCATATAACCTTTCCATTCATGGCCATTGGACCAAGTATCAACAGTGTTCTCAGTCTGAATTCTTCTACTAGAGCTCACCCTCTTGAGTTTTTTCTCTTTTAATGAGCAGTGAGTTTTCTGAATCTGAAGACACTGTAAGAATCATATCTACTTGGAATTAGAATTGTTAGTGCAAAATTAAAAGCATAACCCAAAAGTATTGGTTAGAATTTGTACACGCTCATTTTCCTTCTGCTAATGAATCTTTACTTTTTAAAAATTAAAATACTGAATTGAAGGAACCACATCTCAGACAAAGTGACTCCTAAATTGCTTGTGAAAGACTAATTCTCGTAAGTGTTAAACATCTGGCTGTGATTGATGGCCTGTATAAGTTTCCTTCCACTGGATTTTTAATTTTTTTAAAATTAAGTTTTGGAAGAAACTCCAATCCTAAATTGGAAATGCTTTAAAATTGAAAATATGGAGAAATGTGTTAAATTTTTAGAGAACATACATTATTTAGAAGTTTCAACTTTCTCCCCTGTATTTGTGATTGAATCCCTTGTTCTTTTAGAGATCCCTAGCTGTGGGTGTATAGTTTTATAGATTTCTTTACTTTTTTACTGGTCACACTTTTCCATGTTTCTGTTTTCCCCAAAGTATGAGTTGGGTAAGGTTTGTGTTATGCTCTGAATTGTGATTAGATGATTATTCATATATTACTAAGAATTGTATTTATTGGTTGATAATTTGGAGAGAGCTATGTACCTAAAAGGTAATTGCTTAATATGTAGTAAAAGATAAAGTTGAAAGACAGAAGAGATAAAATAGGAAAGAGAAATGTGAGAAATAGGGAGATTTGGCTGTCTAGCTGTAGCTGGTTATATATTGCCTTCTGTCTTAAACTATTTGGTTTTACTTATTCTCAGTAAAATTTTAACTCCAGAATAGTTTGGTCATGACTTCTGTCTTTGAATTAGAATCTCCCAGATTCTAACAGTGTCAACTAAGTTGTGAGAAATTATCTGCTCTGTGTTCTAGCCTTTGCAAATATAGCTCTCAAGTTCTTACAAAATAAGTAAATAAAGAAGGTGATAAAGACTTCTGGAAACATGTCACTATTTCATACCTTTGCACTCTTAAAGCAAGCTATTCACAGAGAATCTTTAGTTTGGAGTCAGAATGGATCAGTTCTGACTCCATCAGACTCATGCTCATACCTTTATGTGAGTACACATATAATGCAATCAATTATTCTTCTACTATAGTTTTTAAATTGACTTTTAACTGTATTCTCTTCCCTATCATATAATGAAGAATGAAATGTCAACCCACCATTCTGTTTCTTCTGTATTGAGGTACAGTGCCATGCTTTCATTACTGACACTCAGCAGATTCCAAGGACCTTAGAGAGTCTTTAGCCATCAGACAGCCTTCATTGGTATACACTATCTGACCATGCATACAAATGACACAGAAAACATAATATTTGAGAAAAGTTTTTCAGAAAGAATTGAAGCATTACTTTCTTTATTTCTTTTTTTGTTTTGTGATGAAATAACTATGAGGCTTATCTGTAATTCTAATACAAAGAGGTGATAAAATACAAGCCATAAACAAACAAACAAACAAACAAACAAACAAACAAAGTGGGCTGGAGATATGTCTTAGAGGTTTAGACATTGGCTGTGCTTCCAGAGGACCCAGGTTCAATTCTCAGAACCCACATGGCAGCTTACAACTGTCTGTAACTCCTGTTCCTGGGCATCCAACACCCTCACACAGACATACATGCAGACAAAACATCAATAAAATGCAAATTATTAAAGAAAGTAAAACAAAGATGAAGTTAGAGAGGGAGCTCAGTTGCTCTTGCTAAAGACCCAAGTTCAGCTCCCAGCACTCACATGGTGGCTCCAATCATCCATAACTACATTTCCAGGAGATCCAGTGCCCTCTTCTGACTTCTCTGGGAACCAGGCATGTACATAGTGTTATGTAAACACTGTAGGCAAAGCACTCAAATTCATAATACAATAAATCAATCAATAATAAATGAAACAACTTGTTTGGAGAGATGCCTCTGTGGTTAGGCGGAGAGCACATGTTACTCAGAAGACCTGGGTTCGATTTCCAGACCCCACATGGCTGCTCTCCCACGGCCTTTCATAGTTTTTGATGCTCTTTACAGTGAGGCAAAGGGCTGGCAGCACAGAAATCCCAGGGAAATTGGTGCCAAAGTTTGGAAGATTAGACCTCAGGTCGTGACTTTTGAAATTTTACTTAAGTGCTGTGTAAATACTTGATAGCCACCTTTTCAGTGGTCTGTAATTGCATTATTGTATTAGCTTGTTAGGATGGCTGTAACAAAATTCCACAAAGAGCTAGCTTAAATAACCTAATACTATATTGTCTCAGAATCCTGGAAGTTGAAGTTTGAAATGAAGATGTGTTTGAGGGCTGTGAGGGAAGGTTTTTTTCCAGGCCTCTCACTGTGCCTGGTGCATGACTGTCTTCTCCTCATGATTCTTCATCTTCTTCTCTTTGTAAATATCTGTGTTCAGTTTTTCTCCTTTTAAAACAGTCACAGTCACACGTCGTTATGTGTGATACTGCCTAGTTTTATGTCAACTTGACACAAGCTAGAGTTATCTCAGAGGAGGGAGCCTCAATTAAGAAAATGCCTCCCTTCATAAGAGAGGATTATAGGCTCGTCTGTAGGACATTTTCTTAATTAGGCTCATTGTGGGGGTGCCATCCCTGGCCTGGTGGTCCTGGGTTCTATAAGGAAACAGGCTGAGCAAGCCATGGGGAACAAGCCAGCAAACAGCACCCCTCCATAGCCTTTGCCTCCAGGTTCCTGTCCTGTTTGAGTTCTTGCCCTCACTGATTTTGGTAAAGAACTTTTATAAGAAACCATAAGTAAAATAAACCCCATCCTTCCCAAGTTGCTTTGGTTATGGGGTTTCATCACAGCAGCCTAAGCTAAGACTGGCTCCCATGAGATGAGTATGGCCCAGTTTTAACTAATATCCTTACCCATCCTATCCCAAACAAAATTCTAATCCAAACAGAATTCCAGATGGAAATTGCTGAGGTTCTGGGTCTTAGGGCTCTAATGTATCATGTGTTTTTTTTCTTTTTATATTGGGGAATGAATGTAACCAGTATCATTCATCTTCAAGTAAAGGAAGACTGAAGACAGAGGTTTTCTTTCCAAGAACCTAGTTGAAACTCCTCTCTTGATCCTTACTAATCTGTTACCTTTTAGAGAAAAGTGCTTTCATTATAGTGGAAGGAATTTTCTCCTGTCCCTTCCATCCTTCCTCTACCTCCTTCCCACCCTCCCCTTCTCTCTCCCTCCTTTCTTCTCCCTCCCTCCCTCCCTCCCTCCCTCCCTCCCTCCCTCCCTCCCTCCCTCCCTCCCTCCCTCCCTTCCTTCCTTCCTTAAAAACCAAAACAAAAACCAAAACCCAGAAGCATTTATGTTCTAGGCCTTAGGGTCAAAGAGTTATCCAATGATTACTTCTGGAAACATTCCAGTTTATGATCTTGTATAATATGTAATATATTGTACAATATAACAGTACAATATGTAAAATTAACTGTGAACTTAGCTCTTTTCTTTAAAGTTAGTCCACGTGTCACCTCATATCCAGCAGCATTGTAAATGGCTGCCTCCCTGGAGGGCTTCATCAGAGGATGGCAGGGTCCCTGAAGGAAAGCCTGGTTCACGGGACAGCAGAGCAGCAATTTTGTTAAGTTCAGATGAATGGGGGGAATCTTCTTAAGCAGTGAGACTCAGAGGGAGCATGCAAGGAACTCACTGCTGGTACTTAGATAAAACCCCAGAAACTCAAACCCCTCCCTGCTGCCTGGCTGCCATAAAGGAAAGGGCAGTATGTGTGTGTTATATATAATGCCAGGGTATGACAATGACTGACCTTGAAGATGTGTTAATTTTGAGATTATGCTGAATGCTTGGCTACATATACTTTGGCTTTTGTTCTTATTTAAGTTCAAAATTGAACACATGAATTTTCACGTAATACCTTCCTTTTAACACAAGCTAAATAACACAGATTGCATTCAGACACTAGCAGTCTTGTGCTCATCTCGGTCCTGGCTCATGGGTAACTTTGAACAAATAACTTCAACTTCCCAGGCTTTGTGAATTGTGTTCACCCTGTTGGTGGGGGTAGACGACAGTTCAGCAGTGGAACCTAACTAAGCGTTCTGTGGAATAGTATCTATTTCTACGTAGTTAAGGATTAAAAAAGGCAGCAAAATTCTTCATTCTTAGAGACCTCTAGAAAGATGGAGAGCAGGTTTATGCAAAGTTAGTTATAAAGTAACAGTTATAACACAATGTATTCTATTAATGATATGGAAATAAATGTCTGTAAGGTTAAATCATTTGGAAAATTGCTCAGGTGAGGGAGTTGAAGTAATTCTGAAACGCTGTGCTAGTTGTGTATAGGGGAAGGAAATGGGCAGGAGAAATCTGAGTTGTTCAATAATGATTGTTTTATAAGAAGTAAGTTTGTTTCTGAATCGCAGTGTATAGTCTTGACATAGAAATGTTCACATAAAAATGTTCTACTACATTTAAGTTTTCCTTGACACATATTTATAGTCAAGTAATCTTAGAGTTTGCAATAGAAAAGTCAGGAATAAACAAGGGCATCTTTAAAAATAAACTTAGACAAATGTGTATGGGGTAAAGGTTTAAAATAGTTTTTTCATAATTAACTATATAATTAGGTTTATGTTTTTAAAATAAGAAACTATGTATTTTAAGTATACTTTAGGTTTTTCACACTTGAAAAGATCAGTTATTTTATGTGAGTTATATCTAGAAACTTTTAGAATATCTTAAAATATACATATACATATAATATATACATAAAGCCACTGTTTTAAATAGTAAAGTACTTTTATAAAGTATATAGTGTTTCTTTTTCTTGTGAGTTATAGGCTCTTAGGAGGGATTAGTTATGGTTCTTGCTCTTTAATAATTTTATGGTTTTTAAGGTTATTAACATATTAGGTGACTTTTAAAAGCCCACAACTTACTAGATTAATATAAATTGCTGAATGATAAAAAGCATAAAATATATTTTACAGACTTCTATATTTCCCGTGGAACCAAACACAAGGTTGTACATATACACGATGTGTTCATGTCTCTCTTTCTCACATGCACATACATATACACACATGTACTGATGGCTAGCTAGTATAATTGATAGGAAAATAGCTGAGTGGCTAATTAATATTTTTTGTGTATATGTGTGTATACACATAGACAATATATATATATATTTTAAATAGTTTGAGTTTTCCAAGATATATGCTACAAAATGCATAGACACACACAGACATATTACGAGCACGTCCGTGTCCCTGCCCCCCCCTCCAGCCGGTCCCGCCACTGGTCCCACCGCCCCGCTACCATGCCAGCCCCCAATAACACTCAGAGACTCTGTATTTGATACAGTCCTGTTGGCCAGTTACCATTATTGTTTATAGGCTAGCTCTGTCTTAATTATTAACCCATTTCTACTTATCTAAGTATTTCCATGTGGTCTCATCTTACCGGACCTCTGTTCTCTCTGGTCTCTACATCTGACTCCTCCTAACTACTTCCTCTTTCCTCTTTGTTTCCTAGCCCCACCTATCTTGCTTTCCCATTGGCCAAACAGTGCTTTATTTATTAACCAGTATGAGAAACATATTTACAGAATAACATCTTCCATCACAGACACACATATATCTATAGCCAAATACATTTGGAAATGTGGCATTTATGTTTATGTCAAAACCCCTAATATGTAGCTCATTAAAGATTCTGAGTAAAGAAACTAATTTATACTGAGTCTTAGTATTTTGAGATGTGAATAAGAAATGCTATATAAAATTGTGTGTGTGCTCACAGCTGCTTGTATCTCATCTTAATAGGTGTTATTAATACAAGCCTGGCATCAGATATAGGGGGTGAAAGCTGAAAGATCAGAGAAGTAGAGCAGCCAGCTGCTAGAGCTCATACCTCCATGAAATCCTCAGACCGAAAAGAGAGTGAGTTCCTGTGTCATCACTGGAGTTAAAACTATGTAGTTATACCGGATTCAGAAAAGAAATTCTCTAAAGAAATGTAAAGTGGATCAATATCAGAGTCTTCTATTTGATTCCATTGGTCTACCTGTATGTTTTTGTGCCAATACCAAGCTGTTTTCATTACTATAGCTCTATAGTAGAGTTTGAAGTCAGGGATGGTGATGCCTCCTGAAGTTCCTTTATTGTACAGGGTTGTTTTGACTATTCTGGGTCTTTTGTTTTTCCATATAAAGTTGAGTATTGTTCTTTCACGGTCTATAAATAATTGTGTTGGGATTTTGACATTGAATCTATAGATTGCTTTTAGTAAGATTGCCACTTTTGCTATGTCGATCCTATCTATTCAAGAGCATGGGAGATCTTTCCATTTTCTGCCCCTTCTCTCTCCTCTTCAAATAAACCTCCTACGTGAATCTGTTTGTATGGCATGACTTCTCTGTGGTGTTTTAAAAATTACAACAATCCCGCCTGTCTTTCTCTCTCCACTCAGCCATCTCACTTCCTGTCTGTCTGTACAGACCTCCAGACCTCTATGGTTAACTAGTGGCTAGCTCTGCCCTCTGATCTTCAGGCACTTGCTATCTGTTAGAGTATAACAAAATATCACCACATCTGCTGGTCAAGTGGTAGAACTGATGTTGGCGATGCAGCAAGAAAAGAAGCAAGGAAAGAGGCTGCTTTCGTGGCCCACTGTAGATGCGCAATAAATGTATATTCACGCTGAATTGCCCGCTTGCTTACCTGTGTGCCGCTAGTGCCAGTGCTTTAGTGGACAACTGTGCCCTTCCATCTTGCCCATGTCTTGCTTAGCCTGGCTCTTTGCCTGGTTTGTGCATTCCCTTACTGTTTCTGCCCAGGCTCTCCAGCCTCTACTTCTTTGTTTTCATGCCCAGAGAACTAAAGCAGCTGGGAAGCTTAGGTTAGATACTCAGCATTTATTCACTTTAGACGTTAAATTGTTCAGTTTTGTTTGGTGTACTTACTGTACAAGAAAATGTAATGAGGACACATGTTACTGGGCATCAAATTCTGCATCTTGAGTTACAAAGAAAACATTTAAAATCAAATAGAAAACTTGGCTTCTGTATGGCTTTTCTCTTTTAAGGTAAATCACAAAGAACACAAATCCAGTGTTATCTGTTAGTAGAAAAAACAAAGTCAGTGACTTGAAGTCTAAGCACTAACTGGAAGAGAAATTGAATTTGAACAGTTGTACTTCAAACAGTTTCGACTTGTCTCTGGAAGGGACTATTGTATTTCCCCCAGGCCTTCCCTGATAGCATACTGTGTTCAGGGGTCTTCCAGAGCCACCATGTAACTGCTGAATTCCCGTTTCATGGCTGTTAAGACTATGGCTCAGGGTACTTGAGGCTTCTCTTGGTTGCTGGTGCTACATGCATGTTCTGCCATGATGTTTTGTTTACCACTTGGCGTCTTCAAAATAACCTGTGTTCCAAAAGCTCACTTTAAATCTAATTTTTAAATTTCTGTTATTTAATTAATTAGGAGATATGTCAACACTGACAGTTTTACAATTTAGTAGGCAAACTGCCTTACCATTTAATCCTTAATTAAATATTGAACCACTTTAACAAAGTTGCCCTCACATAAAGAATACTGAATATGTATAAAAAAAAGGAATGAAGAGAAAGGAAAAAAATCCCTCATTAAAATGGCCAGCTTTTCTTTTGTAGTAAATAGCTGGGAGTGCGGGCATAGTCCCAGTTATTGGAGCTTAGGTGCATGAAGGTTCAGCCACAGTGTGAGAATTCAAAGACTTACTGCCCAGTGCTTCAATATAAGAGTGTAATGGCAACTTGGGATAGGGATAGGTCACAGATCTTAGCTGGCTAAAGGCTATGAAGATATTACGTCCTTGTTCAATGGGACATAGTGGAAAAGTTGCAAAAATAAATTCTGGTTTTTATCCCCATATAATAAAATGACAGAAAGCTGTTATGACCCAGTTTAGGTTGGCATTAGAGTTGTCTGACACCGGGACACTGGCTTTTGGGATGCAATACTAGCAGAGAACTCATTCTCACATGTGTGGATGAAAGAGTAAACTGACAGGCTTAATTTCAAAACAGTAGCATCCCAAATCCCTTCAGAGCATATTCCATTGGGTTTTACACATTTTGCCTTTTAGATGCCCATTTGATAACTTCCTTGTGTGACCTCTCTTGCCTTGTATCCAAGCTCATACAAAAATGGGACTGAGTAGTAGAATGTCCATAGCTTTGTTCTTATTCTAAATAATGTAAATTTTTATTATTAAAAATTAACAATATTGGTATCTTTTGTATGCCTTATTAGTTTCATATAACTTTGTTCCTAATTATCCAGTTAGTAATAATTAAATTCAAAATTTAATACTCTGTGAACGATGTATTTTTTCCAAAGTTTTCATTAGTACCTATGTAAATTGTTTTCCTAAAATGTTTCTGAGGTCAACTAGGTTGATGAAATGAGACTGCCTTTACACTGGCTATGTAGCCCAGGCTGGCCTTGAACTCTTTACTGTCCAGCTACAGCCTTCCTAGTGCTGGGATCCCAGGCATATGCCACCATGCCCAGCTGATGGACTTGTTTTGTTATTACTGAGGTAAAAGACCTTAGTCTAGTCCAAAGGTTTAACTTAATTTTAAATAACAAAGTATAAAGACCTTACAATTAGATTGGCCTTTTGTGTTACTGGTTTTTATGTAGAACCTTCTCCTGGATTTTTTTTTTTTCTGGGAAATATTTTCTTGAATGTATTTCTTTTTTCTTTTTTGGTCTAGTGATATGTACGAGGCTGAGCACGTTGATGGTGGGTGGGTAAGCCATTGTTTACATGAACTCTGGAATCCTGGACTTAGATATCTCAAGGTCTGTATCAGGCCAAGATGTAGGGTTTAATCTTCTTTTATTCATTATGCATGGAATATACTGCCCATGTCATTGTAAGGCAACAACTGAAGTGGAATTAATCAGGCCCATTGTATTTACCACTGTGCTGGTCTCGTCTGTTCTACATTAGAAATCTGAAGGCTTTCACAACTTGAGCGGTTACATTTCTGACTTCTTCAGTTCTGGTTGAACTACTTTTGTAATGTGGTCAGGCTTATCTACTTATTAGTATGTCCAGAATATTTACCATAATAGAGTTATTCATTTAACCATAACGTACCATGTATTATGATCTATAGTTCTCACAACTCCCAAGTTTAACTAATAGGTACTTCAATTTCACAGATAAGAGATGGTCTGCATGCAATCTATAAGAATATGTATAATATCTAATTTGTAAGTATATGTATAATTATAATTCTTTCTATGGAATCATCTGTAATTTATTTATTTGTAAATTTAAAGGCCAATGTAATCTTTTAAAAAGCATTTAAATTTTTTTAAGTAATTTTTTGGGAACTTTGATTTCGGTCGAATTTGAGAATATAGATCATATTCATCCCCTCCCACAATTCTTCCAAATCCTCCCTACCTCCTTTCATGTTCATTCATCCTCTCTCCCTCCTGCCCTATTCTTCTTACTCCCTCACCCTGAACACCATTGAGTCCAGTTGTGGTCTGACTGCTTCTGGGTCTGCCCTGGAATATGACTTTTCAAAAGGCCTTTAGTGTTAGTTAACCCGCCCCACAGGAGTCCTCTATCCTGCCCTCTCTCTGTTTAATCCTTCCTGTTCCATTCCCCCTCTTCCCTTTATAATAGTCTATGTCCTCGCCCTTGAAAGGTTTCCTTCCCCTGTGGCCCTTTACTAGTTACATGATGTTTTTGTAGATCTGAATTACATTACTCAGGAAGACTTTTTCCATTTCTGAACATTTACCTACAAATATCATAGTTTTGTTTCTTTAACAACTGAACTACTCTGTTGTATACCGCATTTTCATCAGTGGGCACATAGACTGTTTCCTTTTCCTGGCTGTTTTGAAGACCGCAGCAATGAACATGGAGGAGCAGATGCCTCTGTAGTAAGATGCCGAGTCCTTGGATATGTCTCATAGTGGTGTGACGGATCGTGTGATAGACCTGTTTCTGGCCTTTTGAGGCGCTTCCACACTGAATTTCTCAAGTGGTTGCTCTAGTTTAAACATTTTTAATGGTATATATTAATATGTACGCATGTGTACTTGATGCACAGATGTGCTCCATGTGTAAGTGGGAGCCCTTAGTGGCCAGAGGAAGCATAAATAACATCCCCTGGAGCTGAGAGTTACGTGTGGGTGCTGGGAGCTACAGCCCTGTCCTCTGCAAGAGCAGTCACTGTTCTTAACTGCCAGCCATCTTTCCAGGTGCCAATCAGTTTTCTCTTAGAACTTGCAATTACTATAAAGATTTAAGATATTAAAAGTGATGAAAGAGAAACTCTGCTTGTTTCTCTTCTTTTAAAAGTTGTACTGGCCCTACCAGGCGATGGTGGCATACCCCTTTCCAAACATTCAGGAGGAAGAGGTGGGCAGGTGGATCTCTGTCAGTTCAAGTCCAGCCTGGTCTACAGAGCTATTTCCAGGACAGTGAAAGTTACACGGAAAACTCCTATCTTGAAAAACAAACAAAAGTTGAGCTGGTCCCATTTTACTCATTGACACATTCTGTCTTTTAAACTCACACATTAGTAGTGATTGGATTCATAATCTTTTAGCTTCCCATTTTCTTTGTATTTTGTCTAAGAAGTAGAACCCAGTTCAGTAGGAAGGGATCCTTACTCAGACTAAAGAGATAATACGTTCTTTACACTGGCCCCCATCGCCTTTCCATTCTATGAGTTGTCACAGAGGTAAAGGCTGAGCATGTGAAGTCCCAGTGTGACACTGGGACAAAGGTAGTAGGTTCCTGGCAGCCTTTAGATTTTACAAAATTACTTCTATTTTTTATGTGAGAATTGAAGAATGGCTATTCAAAGTTACTTGATTCCCCCCTCCCCAATAATGATCACTCCATCTTCCATTATACTTAGTAATTGTTTATTTGGATTACTGGCACTAATTTTCCTGTTCTGACCTGATTTTTTTTTTCTCAAATTTATAATAACTCATACAGTCATGATAAGGTCGGTGTAGTCAAGGTCAGGTGTTATGGTAGTTTAACCGGGTAACCCAGCGGGCCCTGGTATAGCACTGAAGCGTAGTAAATAAAGTGCAATCCTTGTGCTTGATGGTGGCCCTCTGTACGGGGTGCCAGTGCTCCTTGTCTTATTTTCAGACTGTTCCTGGCAGAGTAAGATGGTAAAGGTTTGCTGGACTCTGCTTTGAAGAATTAGCTCGCTCTTCTACACAACTGTGCTGTGAGATTTAGTGATTGCCTGTGTAGTCTGAGTGAGTGCCCCTTCCTGTCTATTCTGGCTGGCTCTTGTCAGTCTGTTGCAGACTCGACTTAACAAGGAAGAGGATCCTCGACCGACTGATTAGTGATTGATATGAGAGGCCCCGCCCACGTGAGCGGTGCAGCTCCCAGGTGGTGGTCCTGGAGTGCATAAGACAGGAAGCTGAGCAGCTGTGGAGAGCGAGGCCCTTAGCAAGCAGTGTGCCGCTATGGTCCCTCCTCTGCTCCTGCTTGAGTTCCTGTCCCGATGTCCTTCAGTGGAGGTCAGTAACCTGTGGGCTAAATAACTACCCAAGTCAGTGTGCTCACTGTTATCACAGCAGCAGAAAGAGAACGTGAGCTCCTGCTCGCTCGCTCTCATTGTTGCCATAGAGCCCTTCCTGTTGATGAAAGCCTTGTTAAACACAGGGTAATTTTGGTATTTGATTTGTTTACTTTTCAGCTGAGTTAGACCATTGTTTTTAAAACATATAAGTTAATAAATTTAGAAATAGGTGAAATATTCATGTTAAAATGCTCATTGTATTTTGCAGACTACATTAGGCCACCAGTTTTGTTGCTTATATGAAGACTAAGTTTGCCATGCCACAAACCTTACCTATTTAACTATAATATAATTTCATGTTTGTGCTTTATTAGTAGATTAAGATTATTTTCTTTGTACATTCATACTTAACTGGTGATTGCTTTTAATGGCCACTTACATTTTCTAGTCTCAATATTTGTGAAGACAGTGTTAAAAATAAACCGATTATAAAAATTAGTTGGGATAATAAAACAATGTAAAGACTAATTTTGCAAAAATGTTTAATTTTTTTTTTCCACACAATATATCCTGGTCATGTTTTCTCCTCCCCCAAATCCTCCAAGGTCCTCCCCATCTTCTCCCCCACCCAAATCCACACCCTTCTTTCTCTGTCTTTAGAAAACCAACAGGCAAACAAAATGAACAAAATTAGAAAATAAATAACAAAGAAAAAGCACATGAAACACACAGATACACACACAAAAAAACTATAGACATAAAATTGGAAACCACAATATGCAAGCAAAATACCAGACAGGAAGGAAGGAAGGAAGTAAAGAAGGATCAAGGGAGAGAGAAAGAAAGAAAAAGAAAGAAAGAAAGAAAAGAAAAAGGAAGAGGACCAAATAAAGTAATATAAGGCAAAAAGTCTATATAAACACTTTTGAGTTCATTTTGTGTTGACCATCCTCTGCTAGGCTTAGGGCCTATCCTTACGTGTGCTTAGTACACACTGTGAAGCTTAATGGAGTAACCCAAGTTTTCTTTTGCAAGTGGATGTCAATGGGAGATAGTGTCTTGGTTAGGGATGGGAGTGTATGTGCATGTCCTCCTCTCAGTACTGCCTGACTTGAACCTGTGCTGATGCCATGATGCTGTGTGGGTTCATACATGTGTCAATCCTGTTATGTCTGCAAGACAGTTTTCTTGGTGTGATCCGTCACCTCTGCCTCCTGTTCCATGATCCCTGAGGGAGAATTTGAAGACATCCTGTTTAGGTCCAACTGTCCCGAAGTCTCTTGTTCTTTGCACATTGTCCAGTTGTGGGTCTCAGTGTTAGTTCCCATCTACTGCACCAGGAAGCCTCCCTGATGATGGCTGAGCAAGGCTGATCTACGGGTATAACTATGTAGTAAGGAGCCGTTCATTGCAATGCTCCTTTAGCAGAACAATAGTATTTGTTTTCCTCTAGGCCTGTGACCTGTCTAGTCTCAGGTTCTTGGCCATCTAGCAGTGTCAAGCATGGGTTCTGTCTTGTGGAATGGGCCTTAAATCCAGTTGCACAGTGCTTAGTCTCTCCTAGCATTTGTGCCACTGTCTCACCAGCATGTAATGCAGGCGGGTCACCATTGTAGACCCCAAGGTTTGTAGCTCGCTTGCTGGTTTTTTTCTCCCTTGGTAGAACGCAGAGTATCTTCCAGTACTGTGAACACTAGTCAGGAGTGGTGAAGGCCCTAATTAGGCACCAGCTCAACTTCTCTGTGTTCAATGAGCTATGTAGGTGTTGACTTTGACAGTAAGATAACTGGTGGTTTGTGAAGAGCAGCCAATAGCCTGAATTGTTTGGGGGTTTCCATAAGGCCCCTTTTGGTCAACACTTGTTTATATGTAATCCATTTCTGTCACTGGAGGTTTCATTTGGTTTGGTGGTGAAAGGTGTCTAGCTGGGGCATTGTCTCCCCTGTTATTTGGTGACTCCATTTATATTTCTTGTGTATATGTAGACATTTTGAGAAGCTTCTACAGTAATAGGTTTTTGTATTTTGTATGATGAAATTAAAAAAATACTATACTTTTACTTTAAGGGCCAATCATTGGGGCTTTATTTTTGCATCATCAGTGTTTACTAGTATGTTGTTATTGTGGGGTGTGTGTGTGTGTGTGTGTGTGTGTGTGTGATTATGTGTATATGAGTGTGTGGTGTGTGTGTATGCATGTGTCTATGTGTAGAAGTCAGAAGACAAACTTAGGTGTCATCACTAAAGCGTCATCTATCTTTTTAGTTTTTATCTGTCCTTTGGAGACAGAGCCTCTCATTAACCTGGATATTATCAGATTATCAGGTTGTCAGGCAAGCTAGTGGCTGGCCACTGAGCCCTGAGATCTGCCTGTCTATGCCTTCTCTGGGGTTACAAGCATCTGGCTTTTTTTTTTTTTTTTGTAATGTTGGTTTCTGGGGCTTGAATTTAGGATCCCATGTTTGCAAGGCAAGCACTTCTCTATTGAGCTATTTCTCCAGCCCAGGACATTTTATTGTCTTAATGCACAATTCGTATTTAGGGGCTAACTATACAAACAATGCAGTGTCAAGTCTGCACACCATCCTGTGTAGTTTTACAGTAGCTTTATGCTTTGTTTGAGAGTTTTTGGTGATTTTTAGAAAATTACACAACAGCTACAACTTGGATCCTGCATTACCTTGTTTTTCAAAATCCTCTTCTAAGCAGTTCTGAAAACAAAGCCTCAAATGCTTGTGCTGGAGTTGTAGTAGTGAATCCTTATTCTTACCTGTTGGGGCCTATAGCCTGAAACAGTGGTTTTATTTTTATCGATGTAAATCTCATTAAAATAGGAGACCAGGAGCTATTAACAAAGCATGGCTGTAACCACACACTAGGTTGTGATTGCAGTAGAAACTAGCACAGACTGTTGTAATAAAAGCATTCCCGAGTGTATGCCTATTTAAACGAATACAAGCAAAAGCCAACCAATCTAGATAATTTGGTCTGGAAAAGTTTTGTGTGCTCCTCTATATGCCAAACAAATTCCTGGAGGACTCCCTCCCCTAATTTTCCTGTTGGTTCTGTTACAGGAATTTATTACTTTATCTCACAGATTTGTCAATTAAAGATAACCGAATATCAGGTTTCAACTAGATATACCTATTTCATTCTTATTTTAAAGAGAATATTAACTAGGCAGCCTTGATAAACTTCTAACTCACTGTGTAGCCCAGGAGGATCTCAAATTTTTGATCTTCTTGTCTCAGCTTCATCTAGCCTCAAACCTAGTTTTTGACTTGTTCTGGTTGTTTTTGGTCAGTTATGAATTAAGATTGTTTAAAATGATCCTCCAGTTATCTCATGAAACAGGAAAAATAAGTGTGCTGGCTAGTCTTATGTCAGCTTCACACAAACTAGAGTTATCTGAAAGGGAACCTCAATTGAGAAAATGTTTCCATATGATCTGGCTGTTAAAACATTTTTAAAATTAATGATTGATGGAGGAGGGCCCAGGGCCATTGTGGGCTGGTGCTCCTGAGTTCTATAAGAAAACAGGCTGAGCAAGCCAGGGGAAGTCAGCAAGCAGCACCCCTCCATGGCCTCTTCAGCTCTTGCCTCCAGCATCCTGCGCTGTTCCTGTCCTGACTTCCTTCAATGATGGCCAGTGCTGTGGAAGTGTAAGCTGAATAACCCTTTCCTTTTCAACTTGGTTTTTAGTCATTGTATTTCATTAGAGCAATAGAAGCCCTATGACAAGAAGGCTCCATTCTTTCTGTTAACAGGAACAACTTGTGTTTCCCCGTGTTTAATACAGACACAGATTCATCATATTTGGAACCTGTGAGGATGTTGGGCCTCTCTCTATCCTGTTCTCTACCTGCTTTATCTTCCCTAAAAGTTGCCTAGTGTTTGAAATGTTAAATAGAGGATGGGTTATACAGTGATGAGGATATGCAGGGTTCAGCGTTTCACAGTTTTATATGTTCTTACAGTTTATATTTCTTAGTGTATGAAAATCCAAAGGAAGAACTCTGCCTGCTCTTCTTCCCCTAGCGTTTTAATGGGCTTTCTTTGAAAAGCTGGTATGTTTGGTCTCTGAGGAAGCATTTCCAGATGTTGTCCATTAATATAGCCGATGCCAGGAACTAACAATATGAGAACATGAGGTGCAACTGTAGATCTACGCTTCAGAGAAACTGCTTAGCTTTAAAAGCAGCTCTAATAACAAGAACCCACCTGACCCTCTTTTGACTCCTATTCCCCCTGTCTTTCCGTGTCTTTGGGAGTGGTAGGGTTCCCACTGTCATGTTTCAGTGGCAATGGAAAGAAGGGAACACATGTTCATAAATGTCAGACCAGGAAGGAGAGACGGGGCCCTCCGACGGGTGGACAAGGTTACTCTGAGATACCTAAAGATCACTCTGCGGACGGAGAATCTAAACATCTAGCAAAGGGAGGATCAGAGTTCAGGGGGTGAGGTAGCATTAGAATTTAGTGCTGACAACCATTAACATTAAAGAAATGGATGGGTAGAGTAGATCTGATGTGCAGGCCGGAAACTCTGGGAGATGTTTAGCAGTGACAGGAAGGAGATGAGAATCTCTACAGTCTGCCTGGCCTGGGGCTTGGATGTCCCAGGTGCTGGACATACATGGACATTTGTGGATTGGGTCTATCAGCACAGGGTGTCTGTCTCACTGGAATATGTTTAAGTGACCTTAGCATACATGGGTCAGTGTGATGTATATAATACTTAGAATTCTATTTTTGAGGTTAAAAATTTGTTACATCCTATTAGTTTAAGAAGGTATAAAATAAAATCGCCAACAAAAGCAAAAATTGCTAAAAATTAAACCATTTCTAATCAAAGAAGTTTCTAGTAATCTTAATCTAAAAAGAAACACTAGCTGGGCATAGTGACATATACCTTTAATTCTAGCAGTTGGGAGGCAGAGGCAGGTGGATCTCTGTGAGTTTAAGGCAAGCCAGGCTATGTAGAGAGACCCTGTCAAAACAAAACAATACAAAAACAAAACAAAACAAAAAATAAAAAAACCACAAAAAGCTGAACAAAACCACAGGTTTCTTATGATGGAAAACAACTACTAAAAAGCAACATTAGCAGTATCTCAATGTTCACATTTTATATCTAATTTAAAAAGTAAATATTTAAAAGTAGGTCCCTAAAAGACTAAATCACAATAATTGTGAAAATACAGTCCCAGAATAAGAAATTTTAAGTAGAAAATAAGTATATGCTTTTTCACTTTTAGCATATTGATTTTAGATGTTTAAGTGATTCTCTTTTAAAGCTGGTTTATATTATAAAGTAAGCAGCCAATACATATGAAAGTGCCACAAACTTAGTAAATATTGTATTTGAGCAGTAATGTTATGATATGAGTTTGATTTACATGAAAAACACCCAATAGACCTTAATTTGTATTGACTGTACCTAGAATTAATTTCTATTTCTGTCTATAAGACACATATATTTCAATTTGCAGTGTTCATTTTGGTGACATTTAATGAGAATGTGGCAGATAAATGTAGCTCTTTATTTTAATGAACTGACTAGTTGAATTAAATAGCGAGGCTTTTGGATTCAATTAAATTTTAACTTAAATGGATTAAATTAATTACTACTTTTGTTGATATTTGGCTTTGTTACTCTGAAGTTTTGAGGAAAATGTCAAGATTTCCCACACATGCTTTGAAGAGTTATTTATGAGAGGATCCAGAGAAGACTAATGAGTGCAGCTTTGGATTATTCATTGTGCAGCATTTCTAAAACAATTGGAATTGTTTCAAGATTAGTTTTGCACAGACTAAGTCTGACTTGTATAGTGTGTGCTATGAGGAGTGTACTGGCTATTAAGAATGCTGGTGGCCCATCCTATTGGACAAGGAGTTCTTACGCTTAGATACCCAGAACCCCACCTGTTGGCTTGGGAAGTAGCTATCTACTCAGTAAAGTGTACCATCTCCATGTCTCAACTCAGAAACAAAACAATACAGTCCAAAGGTGTCCTCTGCAAATGTTACCAGATGAGCCTCTTTTCTGGGTTCCTTGGATACATATCTTTTAAATATTAAATTTAATTTGACCTATAGGGAAATGGAGTGGGAACCCAGAGTAGAAGTTAGCTTCTTTCATTTACTAATATGCATTTATCTTTTCTGGCTAGATAGATCATTTCTTTATAGTGCTGAGTTGTATTTTATAGTCTGGATATAGCATAGTTATTTCATCTACCTATTAAAATCATCTTGGTTTCTTCCAAGTGTTAGTACCAGATTTCTGTGTGAACATAAGTTTTTCATTTATTTATGTAAATTCCAAAGAGACTGGTTATTGGATGGGTAGGTTAACTTATTTAACTTTGAAAAAAAGCCATGAGACTACATTCAAAAGTGACTGTGCCATTTGCATTTCTACAACAGATGAATGGCAGTCTCTTTGCTCTATATTCTTATCATTGTGTAATGTCAGTGTGTCATATTTTGTCTAATAGTTGTATAATGGCATCCCAGTGTTTTAACTTGAAATTCCTCATAGTCTGTAATGTTGAACATCATTGCATATGTGTATTTGTCATAGGTGTGTATGCCTTTTATGGAGTATCTGCAGAGGATTTTTGTCTACTTTATAATTAAGTTATTAATATTTTTTATTTTGTGGAGAGGGTTTTTTTATGCTGGGAATTAAATATAGGGCCTCACAAATCTAAGCATATACTCTCATATTTCTAGCTTCTTATTGTTCGATTTTAAGCATTCTTTGCACATTTTAGATAACAGGTTTGTTCTTAAAATATATTTCTTATTCCCTCTCTGTGTGCGTGGTGTGCGTGCAGTGTGTGTGTGTGTGTGTGTGTGTGTGTGTGTGTGTGTGTATGTTGTGTTGCTGCTTGCCTGTGGAGGTCAGAGAACAATGTTGTGGACTATATTCTCATTTTACCCATTTGTGGGTTCCATGATCAAGCTCAGGTTACTGTGTGTAAAACATGTCAGGAATGCACAAAACCAACTTTACCTCCTTAGCCATTTTGCAGGCTCAATAGTATTTATTTTTAAATAAAATGTGTCTTTTGAAAATATGTTCTCCCATTTTTCTGGCTTGTTTTCCCATTAGTTTGACTTTTTTTGTAGATCAGTTGAAGATTTAGTTGACATGACATTTGTGTCTTTCTTGTATATAGTATGATAATTTGATACAGGTTTGTAGTTAGATTCATGTAATTAACATTTATATTTCTGCTTTCTACCACTTATCATTTCCTCTTCTGTTTTATGGATCCGATTATCCAACTACCAACTTTCTCTCTTCCTCTTTCCTTCTTAGCTCCCAGCGACAACTATTTTACTCTTATTTCTTAGCGAGAACTTTTTTCTTTTAGGTTTTAAAATGAGCTAAAACGCAGCAGAAGTTTTTAATTTTAATACTGTCTAGCTAATCATTTTTCCCTTTACTTTTTCATTCCTTTGTGTGTGTGACACATCTAAAAATTAATCACCATACTCTGGATCATGTAAGTTTCCACCTATGTCATACCTTAGCAGTTTTATTGTTTTACATCATTCATTAGGTATGCAATCCATTTTGAAGTGTTTTAAAGAGAGACTTGTGTCTCATTTCATCCCTGTTGCATGCACTTCTGTTTGTGGAACTACTGTTTGCTGAAAGGTTATCTTTGTCTTATCATGTTGCCTTTGCTCCTATGCCAAAGATCACAACCATGGACATGGGTTTCTCTGTGTTCATTTTTTTTTTAAACATTTATTTATTTTATGCTGAACACAAACATTTGTAAACAATATTTGGGAATTTGGGCGTTGTTCTTTCCAAACTGCTTCCTGCTGGTAGGGGGTGCTGTCATGGGGGAATCCTAAGAAGACGCAGAAATCCTGGCTGTAGTGGTCTGCAAGGCTGCATTGTCCCATTGATGCTGCTTCAGGGGGTCATATAAATCCTGGATGTATTCTGCTGTAGGTTTATCTGAAGCATTTCAGCTTTTGAATACCAATGTAAATGCTTTCTACTTGGGAGAGTTTTAAATTATTGATTTAATCTTTGTTACAGATATAATGTATTTGACATTCTGATTTTCAGGTGACTGGTTGCCTAGTTTATATAAAGTTATCCAAGTATTTGTGGATAAAGAGTTGTTCATATTATTTCTTATTATTCTTTTAATGTTCATGATATCTATCATGTTTATTTATGGACTAGGATTTTGTGTTTTCTCCCTTCTTCACATTCCATGGGTTAACCTTGTTAGAGATTTAATAATTGATTAAAGGTGCCTGCCTTTAGTTCCATCACTTGTGAGTTAGAGTTCAAGGCCAGCTTGTCTACAGAGCAAGTTTCAGGACAGCTAAGCATACACAGAGGGAAAACCCTGTCTCAAAAAACAAACAACAACAACGACAAAACAAAACTAAAATGTTGTTTTTTATGTTTTTTTTTCAATATACTTGATTTTTAATTGAATTCAAATCTAATTTCTGGTATTATTTTTTTCTTGCTCACTTTGGATTTAATTTTACATTTTTTTTCTGCTTTCCTATGATGGGAGTTTAGCTATTGAGTTTAGATATTTTTTTATAAATTATGCATTAAATCCTGTAATTTTCTAAGCACTCTTTTAAATGTCCCATGAATTTCAGTGAGGTATATTTTCATTTTTGTTAAAAGTATTTTATAATTCCTCTTGAGATTTCTTTTTTGCTCATAATGATATTTGGAAAAGCGGCCTTTCTGTCACTGGTTTCTGATTTCATTTTTCTGTTTTTTGGAGCAGATATTGCGTGATTTCTGTTCTTTAAAACTTATTGAGGATTGTTTGATGATGCAGAAAGTATTACATATTCATGAATACTCAGGTGAGTGTGAGGAGAAGTGTAGTCTGCTTTTGTCAGAAGAAATAGCCTGTAGTGTCACTAATGTCTAGTTGGGGAATAGTATTGAATGGAGCTATGCACTCACTGCTTTATGGTTGCTGGAGCTGCCTGTCCAGATAGAGTGATGTGAACAGTCTCTTACGATGGTGGATTCATCTGATTCTGTTTGTAGCACTGTCAGTCTTACCAAGTGCTTTGTTACTTGGTTGTTAAGGTTTGCTATGTCTTACAGTACTGACTGCATTGCTATACAGTACTGACTGCATTGCTACTGTGTAAGGCTCTCCTAAGCCCCTATAACTTGCTCCAAGATCTCCTTTCTAAAAAAGTGTCACTCATTTCTGTCTTTCTCTTTTGTTGTCCTGTTGATAAAATTGAACATTTAAAAAAGTCTAAATAACCTTTGCATAGTTTTTGGATAATTTCATACATGGGTACTGTATTTTCACCATTTCTACTCCTTATGCTTCCTTTACTCCTAATCAAATTCATGAATTCATGATTTCTTCTTCTATAACACACACACACACACACACACACACACACACACACACACACACACACGCACGCACACCATACTGAATTGATTTAGTGTTCCTCATATGTACATGTATGTAAGGGTGGTCACTTGAGATTAGAGGACCTATCAGTGGCTCATCCATGGAGAAGACCTATTTTCCCAGTCTCAGCAGCCGTTGATTGCCAATAGCTCTTCATCTAGGGGAGGGACTTGTGAAATTTCCCGGTCTGTATTGGCATGTTGACTAGTGTTGTCATCATGCAGGTCTTATTTAGGAAGCCATATTGTTACAATTTCATGGGTACAGCATCCCTGCTATGTCTAGAAGGACTATGACCCAGCAGGTGTTGTGATCCTTTAGCTCTTACCAACTTCCTTTCCTCTCTTCTGCATGTTCCTTGAGTCTTGGGTGTAGGGGTTTTGTTGTAGATGTAACATTTGTGTTGGGCACTCCATAGTCACATATTCTCCGCATTTGACTATTTATGAATCTCTGTATTAGTAGCTATGTGCTGAAAAAAGAAGGATTCTTGAATGAGGAGTGAAAGCTACACTTACTTGTTTATATAAGTATTTTTAATACAGCTAGAAGTGATATTAGTTTTGGACAATGGTAATAGTAGAGTCTCCTTCATGACCTCTGTAACTATGGGTGGTTGCTTAAGTTTGCAGTATCAGGCATGAATTCACTCCTGTTCAGTGGTCCATATGTCCAGTTAGACAGCTGTTGGTTACCCTCAAGATGTAAGTGCTGTTACTGCACTGTTGGGGATATCTTGTCAGGCTGGTCATTGCTCTGGTTTGCAGGCTTTACAGCTGGACAGGAGAATTGTATTGCTTGCTTTTCTTGCTTTCACAGCACCTCTCCATACTATGGAAACTAGTCCTCAGGAAGTCAAATCTAGCTCCATTCTTCCAGGAACTGTGTAGGAAGTGTGTGGTGTCTTCAGCAATAGGATCTTACCTTTGTTCTGGGAGCAAAGCACAGGCAATGGCAGTAGCCTATTTTATTCTGGGAGTCTCTTGTACTCCTGGCCAACAACTCAGTGGGAGGTTTCTGATAACTGCTCCTTGGATTTTTGTTAGACATACATCTCTTGAAGGGAACATTATTACCCTAAGTAATATTCCATTAAAAATATCTCTGTGCACACACATATATGTGTTTTAAGTATACTTCTAGGATTCTATGTTTCCCAGGTTTTTTTTTTAATTTTTTAAATTTTTATTTTACATATGAATTCCAGTTCCCCCTTCCTCCCTCCCTCCCTCCCTCCCTCCCTCCGTCCCTCCCTCCCTTCCTCTGTCCCTCCCTCCCTCCCTCCCTCTTTCCTTCCCTCTTTCCCTCTCACTCCCCTCACATGCACCCTGACCACACTCCCCTCCCTCCCCCCCCCACTCCACATGTAGGGTGATGCCATTCAGGAGGGGTCATCTAAATCTTTCAAGTCATTTCAAGTAGGGACTAGGACTTCTCTCCTGTCTCTAGGTTAAGGGAGTATCCCTCCGTGGGGGATGTGCCCACAAGGTCCTTTTGTGCACCAGGAATACATCCTGGTTCTACTGTTTGAGGTCCCTTAGACTGCTCAGGCCTTCTAGCTGAGACCCATGTTCAGGGGGTCTGAGTCAGTGCAATACTGGATTCCCAGCTATCAATCTGGGGGCCCATTAGCTCCTCCTTGTTCAGGTCAGCTGTCTCTGTGTTTCTGCAGCATGGTCTTGTCCTCCCTCTTTGCATCTGGATTCTAGTTCGGCTCAGTGTTTAGTTGTGGGTGTTTGCTTCTGTTTCCCTTTCCGGGGTTTTTATAGAATCCTTAGTGTGTTAATTGTTTAGCATCACTGTGGTGTAAGTTCCTCCAGCACTTTATCTTTGATGCAAGTTATCCTGAAGTTTCAGATGTTTCCCCTCTGTTCTTCCCTCCATATCTCTCTATCCCCCTCTCTTTCCCTTCTCATCTCCCTACTCTCGGGTGTCTGCTCTGCAGACTCTTTGGGAAGTCGTGGTTCTTTGTATGTGTCTCTCTGCCTCTTTGGTTTTGGGGCAATGACCTCATTTATTTTCTACATCTAAGAATAACTTGCTTTTTCCGTTTGCTTGGCTTCTACTTTTTGTTAGGATAGAATGACTTTTGAGGTTTTTACATGTGGGACTGGAAACAAGATACTCCACCAGCAACTTTTTATGCTTTGAGGGCACATTAATTTTATAAATATATTTCCCCTCATTGTTACAGAAAGGCAAGAGTACTTAAAATTTATTATAACACATAAAAATTGGATTATTATACTGAGACTAAAGTGAACTGGAGTAACAATAGTAATAATCTTTTTGCCTTTCATATTAATTACTGACTGATCCCAAATAAATTTTGAAACATTTCATCTTTCCATTTTCTCCATTGAATTGTAAGGATAAATGGGACAATTTCCCTCCATTCCTTTCTTTCCCTCTTCTTTGTGTTTTCTTTTCCTACAAATACCATCAAGTGTCAACACACATGCAGTTTGCAAAGATAATAATTACTTTAACCTCAAAGTTAAAAAAGTAAATGCCAAACTTTCTTATAGTTATGTATTCACATAATTCCTATAGCAGAGATCCAGTCTTCACTGAAATTTGCTTCCTTACTCTTGAGAAGGGTAGCACTGTAAGAATCTTACACTCTCCACTGTAGAAGGGGTTAAAGTGTGTGTGTGTGTGTGTGTGTGTGTGTGTGTGTGTGTGTGTGTGTGTGTGTTTGAGGGGGAATAATTTAGCAGGGCTCACAGCATATGTGCTTTTTCTGATGTGTGGAATTTCAGTTGTATTCCTCCTAGGTATTAGTGTGTGTTCTGAAAAAGGCTGCTTAGTAAGAAACAGGCTGTGTTCATGTTTGATCTGCAAACAATCGTGTTGTTAAATTTTGAAGATGCTTAGGACAGTCAATTAAGGAAGAAAGACTTGCTAAATTATTTTAATTATTTTCCTAAATTATATTTTGATATACCAAGAAAACACTGAAATGACCCAATGATCTGATCAGTACCATGACCTTATTATAACAAATTTTCTATTTCAGTGACTTTGTAATTGTCAATATTAGTATAATTTATCCCTTTTAACTGTTTTGGGATAAAAGTACACTTTAAAATTACAGTGTTGATTAGGTTAAGAGGGTTCACTTAATATAGGACATAGAAATGATCTTGGCTGAAAAGCTGACAGCATGGGAGTTTGGAAAGAGCTCAGAACTGGCACTGTTTCAGATAAGAGTTTCGGAGTGAAGTATTTTTACCATTATTGGTTCCTACTCTCCTTGCCTTGTATTTCCTTGCCAAACTAGCTGACAAGGAGTTGTTTGGATATTCCTTGTCTATTAGGACAAAGTATTTCCCATAGCATCCTTTTATCTTACCTCATTTTAATGTGTCAATCTTGGAACATAGGTCCTCAGTGGTCAGTAGGGAACTGCCCAGACATGATATGGAGATAGTTTATCTTGTTTCAGGGGGTACATGATTGGTGACATCTGTGCTAGAAGTTGCCTTAGGCTCAAACTCTATAGATAAATTTGCCACCGTGTCCTTTACATGGTTACAAAGTAACATTTTGTGAACAGTATAATTTCTTGACAGGTATGGAATTTGACATGTTGCAGTATTTTCCTAAATACAGGGAACTAAGTTTCAGACTCCTGTTTGGTAGTCTTAGTTGCTCTCTAGTTTTTTTTTTTTAATTAATTTTTATTTAAAATAAAAACAATCTTATTTTACATACCAATCCCAGTTCCCTCTCTCTCCCCTTCTCTCATTGCCCCCACCAATCACTCCTCAGGGAGGGTGAGGCCTCCCATGGGGGATCATCAAAGTCTGTCACTCATTTGGGGCTCAGCTTAGGCCCTCCCCCATGTATCTAGGCTGGGAGAGTACCCTTCCATTTGTGCACTAGGGATAAATACTGGTGCCCTTGCCAGAGGCCCCATAGATTGCTCAAGCCCCTCAACTGACACCCACACTCAGGGGCCTGGTTCAGTGTTATGCAGGTTCCCAAGCTGTCAGTCTGGAGTCCTTGAGCTCCCATTTAGTCACGTCAGCTGTTTCTGTGATTTTCTCCAGCATGGTCTTGACCCCTTTGCTCATCAGTCCTCTATCTCTACAACTGGATTCCAGGAGTTTGACTCATTGCTTACCTGTGGATCTCTGCTTCTGCTTCCATCAGATACTGGGTGAAGGCTCTATGATGTCATTTAAGGTAGTCATCAATCTCATTATAGGGAAAAGGCATTTAAGGTAGCTTCTCTACTGTTGCTTAGATTCTTAGTTGGGGTCATCTTTATGAATTCCTGGGAATTTACCTAGTGCCAGGTTTCTCATTAAGCCCATAAGGGCTCCCTCTATTAAAGTATTTCTTTCCTCTCTCCTTCTGTGTTCTTCTTCCAATTTGACCTTCCTGATCCTTCATGTTCTCTTCCCCTTCTCCCCATCTCTTTCTCTTACCTCCCACACCCCTTCCCCCACTCTCTCAATATAGAACAATGCTCAACTTTATATGAAAAAACAAAAAAAAAAAAATCCAGATAGCCAAAACAATCTTGTACAATAAAGGAACTTCCAGAGGCATCACCATCCCTGACTTCAAGCTCTACTATAGAACTATAGTAATGAAAACAGCCTGATATTGGTGCAAAAACAGACAGGTAGATCAATGGAATTGAATAAAAGATGCTGATATTAATCCACACACCTATGAACACCTGATTTTTGACAAAGACGCTAAAATTATACAATGGAAAAGAGAAAACATCTTCAACAAGTGGTGCTGGCATAACAGATTGGAGATAGACCCATATCTATTGACATGCACAAAACTTAAGTCCAAATGGATGGATCAAAGACCTCAACGTAAATCCAGCCACACTAAACCTCTTAGAAGAGAAAGTGGGAGGTACCCTTGAACCCCTTGGTGCAGGAGATCATTTCCTGAACAAAACACCAGTAGCACAAACACTGTGATCAACAATTAATAAATGGGACCTTCTGAAATTGAAAAGATTCTGTAAGGCAAAGGACATAGTCAACAAGACAAAATGGCAGCCTAAGAATGGGAAAAGATCTTCATCAGCCTCACATCTGACAGAGGGCTGATCTCCAAAATACACAGAGAATTCAAGAACCTAGTCATCAAAACACCAAATAATCCAATTAAAATGGGGTACAGATCTAAGTATAGAATTCTCAATGGAGGAATCTCAAATGGCCCAAAGGCACTTAAGAAATCGCTCTACATCCTTAGCCATCAGGGAAATGCAAATTAAAACAACTCTGAGATACCATCTTACTCCTGTCAGAATGGCTAAAATAAAAAACAGCAAAGAGAGTTTGTGCTGGAGAGGATGTGGAGAAAGGGAAGCAGTCTTCCATTGGTGGTGGGAGTGCAGACTTTGGAAATCAGTATGGTGGTTTCTCAGGAAAATGGGAATCAATCTACCTCAAGACCAAGCAATTCTACACTTAGGCATATGCTCAAAGGATGCACATACATATCACAAGGACATCTGTTCAACTATGTTCATAGCGGCATTATTTGTAATAGCCAGAACCTGGATGCAACTTAGATGCCCCTCAACCAAAGAATAGGTAAAGAAAATGTGGCTCATTTACACATTGGTGTACTACTCAGTGGTAAAATACAGTGACACCTTAAATTTGCAGGCAAATGGATGGAACTAGAAGAAACCATCACTCTCACAAGTAGGTATTAGACATAGAGCAAATGATAACCAGCCTACAATCCACAACCCCAGAGAAGCTAGGAAAGAAGGAGAACCCTAAGAGAGACATACATGGACCCACAGAGAAGGGGAAAGGGACAAGATCTCCTGCTTCCTAGTTTTGAAGGAAAGTATTTATTCCCTATGGCCGTATTTTAGTAAGAAATGATTGTCTGTTTTTGTGCTTGGGAGGGGTTGTCTAAACTTCTAGTCAGCGAATAAAACCTCAACAATACACCCAACTTCAACATTCCCTTCTTTACTCCTTCAGTGGTCACAGAAGCACAATTTTTAAACCCCCAAAGAGACACATCCCAGACCATATGCTTTTCTCTTCCTCTTTTAAAGATTCATGTTGAATTGCATTCAAATTTCAAATTTTTATTATTATTATGATGATGATGATGATGATGATGATGATGCGAATTGTATAGCGTGTGTATGCTTGTGCCTATGCATGTGCCATTGCAAGAATGGCAGACAATAACTGGAGTTGGTTCTCTCTTTCAGACTTTATGTGGCTTCTTGGGCGTGAATTTAGGTCAGCAGGCTTATGTAGCACATGCTTTACCTACTACTGACCCATCCTGCCTTCCCTTGTAACATTCTAAAATAGCTCTAATTGGGACAAAAATGGATTTCAATGTATTCAGTTAAATTTTACCCCATCAGTGTAACCTATTGGTTTTATGTAAAGCGAGGTGAAGCTTTTCAGTACCTGACAAATGCAGTGTTTGACTCTTTTCCTAGGTGTGCATCACCGGCTCTTTCAGCCACTGCTCACGGCTTGTCTTTTCTTGCTCTTCTTTCTAGGTGTGATGCATATTAAGATGAGTTCCCTCTTTCAACAGGGCAGTCCCATGCTTTGTTAAGTCATGTTGAAGTTCAAGTCTATTAACTTGTCTTTTGGCTGTCTACTGTTGACTCAGACCTGTTATTCTGTACAAGCCTTTTTCTTTTTTCTTGTAAAAAATTGTTTCATTTCTTAATTGTGTGTGTGCCGTGGAGATCAGAAGAAGTCATGAGATCTCCAGCTCGAGTCGAAGCCTTTGTGATTCTCCTGATGTGGAAAAGGTTGAGTGATTCTGGCCACCTACCTGTCTCTCCAGCCCCAAGGCTTCGTTTGTTTGTTTGTTTTTTGTTTTGTTTTAAAGCACAGATTTTATTTTGTTAAATTAATTTTATTGGGTTTAGTAATATGTTTTAGAATGTGCTGTTCTTTTGGAATGCTAACTATGTTAGTTATTTCCTTAGTTTTGTTTTCAAATTTGATAATTTTGCTGGAATCTTTATTCTAAAGTCAAGGAGCTTATTTGATTATTTTAATCTGTATTTTGCAAGTGAAAACATTTTAGTTTATTTTCTTTCATTGACATAGGCAGATAGGGCTGTAAAATGCTTGTTAGAATAACTGGAAATTAGTTATCTAGAAATTAATCTATTATTTAATTTCATTTTCTCTCTTTGTTCCTTTCACCTATTGATTACTTTATAAAGATTCATTTAAAAAATTTTAGATATTTAAATATAAAAATCACCAATTAGTATAACTTCATCTAAGTTTGAAGGACATAATTTCTATTTTCTGATATAAGTTTTAAATTTTTATGTTTTCATCTATTAAATTCATTTCTGTATTTGAAGCTTTCCATAATAATCTGAATATTTAGGAAATTCCATCTAGATTAATATCTTTTCACTTAAAATTTGGCAGACTATACTTTACTAAAAGTTGAGACAAGTAAAAGAAAATTATTTGAAATAATTCTTAATTAAATTGTTATAGTTATTACTAGCTAATAGTTTACTTTCATGTGAAAGTAACCATACAATACCATATATATTTCTATTTATCATGTTATAAGAATGGAGTAAAGTCTTTCTGTCCCACCTTGATATGTAGAAATAAATCTCAGTAAAGCAATAGTAGATCTCAATAACATAATGTCTTATAAACACTTGTCATTATTTTTAGGCATATAAAGGCTTTTAGTAGGCTACCCATTGTCACAAGCTGTAGACAATTTATTCACATTATTATTCTTTTTTTAAAAAATAGTCTGTTTAAGGCAAGCATTGGTGGCCCATGCCTTTAATCCCAGCACTCAGGAGATAGAGGCAATTGGATCTCGGTGAGTTCGAGGCCAGCCTGATCTACAGAGTTAGTTTCAGGTCAGGCTCCAAAGCAATACAGAGAAAGCCTGTCTCGAAAAACCAGCCAACCAACCAAACAAACAAACACAACAACAACAACAACAACAAAACTTATTTACTCTTATTTTTCCTTTATTGCCTCATTTAATGCTATTTTCTCTGTCAGTTAAAATACTTGTGTTAAAGATCTCTTATTATAGTCTCTGTTTATACTGGTCTTGATTTTTTGACTGCTAACCATTATGCACTACATTCTATTATTAATCTTATTTTTAATTGTATGTCTTGCCCTATTAACAAGTCTGAAAATTACCTGAGGGCAGGGTTTGTATCTTTTTGTTTTTGTCTCTAAGTTATAGAAGTATTAGAGGCATGTTAACTGTTGATAGTGAGTATACTTAGGTTCTTAGGATGTTTGAAAGTTTTCTTTCTAATTTTGTCTAATCAAATAGCTGCATGTGACTTATTTTCTAAACTTGATTGCCATAAATCCTTTGTTAGTGTGTTCTAAGTTCAAACTTCCTTTCTGTTACTTCATACAAAGTGGATGCTTGAGAATTGTCAGGGACTCAGTGCTCTGTTGGCAAACAGCTTGCCATGCAAGATTGAGGACCTGAATTTGAACCCCTAGTACCCACTATGTGAAAAACAAATAGAGGTGTGTGTGTGTGTCTGTGTCTGTGTGTGTCTGTGTGTGTAAGTGTTAGCTCTGCTGGAAGGTGGGGTCACACACTATTTAGAGCTTGTTGACATGCCAGTTTCATCTATTTGGTAAATTCTAGGCTAGCGAGTAACCCTGAGGAAAATACCCAAGATTGTCCTCTGGTCTCCATGTGCATACACAGATACATGCACCACAATACACAATCCCTCCCACTATGCCTATACATATACTCAAATGCACACACAAACAATGGTTGTCTAATGAAGAGTTTCTGAAAGCCATGCATTTATACCTAATTATATTGGCTTCATAGTAGGAAATGGTCTTTCTCAGGATGGGGATAACCCTGTGATTCTGATTTTATTTGTAGCTTTAAGAAATAATAGTTTTAATATGAGTACATATCTTTATATACTCTAAAAATTCAGAGGGTAAATTGCCTTATATCTTTATTTATTTATTTTTCTTACATCTTTATTATTGAGGTTGGGTTTTCCTTTGAACATGTGCTCACTTCTCTGGTAGTATACATCTGGACTCGGTCTACAAGTTAAAATTTTAATTAGCTTTTTATTTCAGATAGTGTATTTTAATTATGTTCTCCAAGACCCAGCCATTCTTTCCTTCCTGCCTAATTTTGTGTCCATTTAAACTCAGTTTGCCAATAAATTCTTGGATAGATAGCCTTCCGCTGGCTTATGGTGAACTTACCAGGGACCACATGCCTAAAGGAAACTGGGCCTTACTCTCCCAGACGTTATCAGTTGCTCAGAGTTCCTCTCCATGGTGGGATTTAGTCTGGTTAGGGCTTGCACGGTTCTGCTTGCTGTCACAACTCCTGGGGTCATATGTACCTCTGCATGTCCTCTGCAGTCATCTACCACTTGGCTTTTATGCTTTTCCTGCCCTGTCTTCCTCCATGACCCTTGAAGCTTGCAGGAGGGGCTATGCGGTAGATGGCTCAGTTTGGGCTGAGCATTATGAGGGCTCTTGTCCTCTGCACCTTGACTAGTTGTGGTACTCTGTTAGTCACCAGCTACTGCAAACAGAAGCTTCACTGATGAGGGCTGTGAGATGCACTGATCTATGGATATAATAATAAGCCATTAGGGGTTGGTTTAATGCTGTGTCCATTTAGCACATTCATAGTAGTAGAGTCTCCTCTAGATTCTGTGACCCATATAGCCAACCACTTCTGTCTGTGCACTGGGGAGTGGAGGACAGTGACATTTCTGGGATTTGCCATGAGGAAAGTGGATATTAAGCACTAGCCTTGTTTATGAGCACATACGTAATAGGCTGCTGTTGAAGTTGATATAACTAAAGACTTTGCAGAATACATTGTAGGTAGATGAGCATTGGGGCTTTTAAAAAAGCAGCAGTGTGCATTTAGATATCTTCCATACCTTCCTATGATTTCTTTCTGAAGGAGACCCCCACAGAGTGGGGGCTTCCTTCGGGACCCAGATCAGGCACAAATCACACCCAGACCTGTTTTCACAGAGAGATCATTTATTAATCGGGGAAGAATAGTTAAAGCGGCTGCTTTCTGACTCAGGCAGAAAACAGCAGCAAATGACCTTGCAGGTGTCATTGTTAAGAGAAAAAGGGGAGGTCTGTGTTAGAATGGACTAGGATGTGCTGGTAAAGGAGATGGGGAACAAGAGAGAAGGGGAAAGGGACAAAGGACAAGGGAAAGGGAGCAGGAGTATTTATTTGTCTTGGGGGAACAAAGGACTGCCACTGCATAGAGAGGAGACCGATGTGGCCTATAGGCAAACTGGTTTATAAAGGTAGAATGGGAACCCCCGTGTTAGGACGAGGTTAATTTTCATGGGCTCTTTGGTAGTCAGCCCCAGGAGCAGGAAGTGGCTATGACTTAACAGGGGATACCCTTGGGGGCTAGCTTTAGGAACAATGTAATCCAGTGGGTTTTAGCGAGGCAGAAAGAATGGGGAGAAGGGCAAGGCCTGCCAGAGCCACAGGCTTGGTGGACATGTGTCCCCTCACCTTCGTCACTGAGTATTTCCTGCTGTCTGATGTGCTCCACTTGCTTTCCAGTCACCTACTGAATGCCAAGGTGGCTGCTTCCAAGTTCAGGTGGTTACCAGTGAAGCTGCTGGGACCGGAGGCTTGGTGTGAGCACAACATTTCAGTTCATTTGGCACACCAAGGGGCACAAGGGGCAGGATTGCATGTTAAGAATTTCTTTAGTTCTTTTAATTATTTCCCTTAGTTTTTTTTTTTTAGATTAGAATATAATTACATCATTGTATAAAGCAGTCAAACTGTCTTCCAAAGTTGCTGTGCAGTTTTCTATTTCTACTAAGAGTGAAGGGAGTTGCTGTAGCTTCCCAACTCTGCCAGCAATTGGTACTGTCAGTGCATTGCGGTTCATAGTTTTTCTATACTGTCACGTGTTATGCACATATGTACTAACATTACAGTCCAATGCTTTCCACACACATTATTCTTTTTCTCTTTTTGTTGCTAGCTAAACTGTCATAAATTCTTTAATAACATCTAGAGGTAGAGTTATTCTAATGTACAGAGATGTTTAAAAGAATTTCAATATTTTTTCTCTTTATGATGCTTGGAGTTGAGGCCAAGGTTTGTGCATGTGAGGCAAACATTTCGACACTAATCGATATCGGAAGCCCCACAGTATCAAGACTGAGATAATTTTTGATTTTTTAAGTAATTCGGAAAGATAATTTCTATTTTTCTATCTTTGACTTTTCTGTATAAGTGGTGATAACTTTGCTTTGAATAAATACATTATAAAATTTAATGAGAACTTCATTAGAGACACTAATTTCAAATGCAATCTAAATTTTCTTTAAAATATTTAGTGTAATTTAATGTAATGAAATTTTGTTATACAATGACATTGAAAGAAGAAACATTTAAATAATGCTTAAACCAATTAAAAGTAATCAAAGTGGAATATTATGAAATATTAGATCAGTTTTTTTTATACACTAGGACATAAATCTAATTCCACTTCAAAACTGAAAATGGAGCCTTGCCATTGTATATAGTTTGTTCCTTGTCTAAAGGTAAAACTTAGCTTTGTGTTAAGAAAATGAGGCTGAATTAAATCATTTTTATGCTACATGAGAATATTTGGCTAATTATTACACCTTGGCTCTTAACAATTGTATGCATGATGAAATCTTTATGTTATAAAACTGACCAATGAGAACTCCCGCGAAAACAGTGCCCCCAACTATTTGGTTGAGTCCTGTTTCCTGCCTGTCTTTGCTGGTGCTGTGGTGGGGCAGTGTTCTCACTGGGTAAATGCAGCTGCTAGGCAATCACTGTTAGCAGTAATTAATCATAGTAAATCTCCACACCCACTGTGTTCTAGCAACAATAGGATTTGCTTTTTCAATCTACAAAAGGTATTAGTTCCCTACCAGTCAGTAGTGTCGCTTTTGGGTGAGAAAACTATGTGGGTCTCATTGGCTTTAAATATATAGCTACAGGTTTTTCATAAAATAATTATTCTAGGATGTTTGCCTTCACTTAAATTCTTTAAGTGACTGCCCTTTTCTTGATGTCATTTCAAAGTTGAAGTTATAACCTCGTAATAACTTCAGAATGTCACAGAATATTAAAGTATGTTTAGAGTTTTTATTATTAGTGCTTCATATTTTTTCTCTGTAGCTGAACAATTTAATAATTTGGCCAAGTCACTTGAGTACTGTTTGTTTTGAAGCTAGTGTCACTTTATTGATGGGAGAAAAGAGCAGCTGTCTGCTTTTTTATTTTTTTATTGCTGTGATAAAACCATGACCAAGGGGACATAGAGAAGAAAGAAAGACTGTATGTTCCAGAAGGTTTCATTTGGGATGGGGAAGTGAAGGCAGTAGGGGTGGGGTGTGTCAGCTGGAAAAGCAGCTAAGAATTCAAATCTCAGACCACAAACAGGACACAGAGAAAGCTCACCGGAGGGATGGCAGGAAGTTTTAAAACCTCAAAGGCCACCTTCAGTGACATGCTTCCTCCCAAGACTAAACAAAGAGCACTACCAACCGGGAACCAATCTGACTCTGTGGGGAGCTTTCTCATTCAAACCACTACCATGGTGGAGATGGAAGGCATAATTATTCAAATGGCTTCTCAGGCACATCCATCTGGCCACACTCACGTATTCATAAAAAACCCATTCATAAAAACCAGCTTCTATTGGTAGGGAGAGTCTGTGACAGCTTTTACTCAAGAGCTGGTTCAAGCTTTCTTCTGGATTGTGGTCTCAGTTCTGCTGAGCCTCCTGGTGTTCACAGAGATCTTTAGTAGTCAGCAGGCTGGTCAAAGTGTGGAGAACAATGACTGTGGAGTGCCTAGCCCCAACTGATCGATCTCTAACACCACTCCTATAACTATGGCTCAGAGAAAATCACCTTCGAGTGGTGGAAAGAGGGATCTTACAGGACATTTGCTGTGGCATGTGTCTTCTTTATAAGATGGGGAAGGTGCATCCAAGGAGTCTCAACAATAAGGATATTTAAATAAGATACCGCCAAAATGACAACTACAATTGTCATGCCCTCTTAGGGTTTCTATTGAAATTAGACACCATGGCTATAAACAACTGGGGAAAGAAAGGGGTTATTTTAGCTTACAACTCTTAGGTCACACTTCATTGCTGAGGGAAGTCAGGGCAGAGCTCAAACAGGGCAGGAACTGGAGACAGGAGCTGAGTAGCCTTATTCCTCATACCTTGATCAGCCCAAACTACCAGTCCAGGAGGAGTACCACATCGATCAAAGCATCAATCAGGAAAATGCACCACCGGCATGCCAACAGGGTAATCTAGTGTGTGTGTGTGTGTGTGTGTGTGTGTGTGTGTGTGTGTGTGCGCACGCGCACGCGTGTGCGTTTTTCTTAATTAAAGTTGGTTCTTTCCAAATGACTGGCCTGTGCCAAGTTGACTTAAAAACTAGCCAGCATACATGCTAGTATGGATGAGGATTCTCGTGAATCTTAACCTCTAGAAAAGTGGTTCCCAACCTTTAGGTCATCATCTTGTTGGGGATCCAATGACCCTTTCATAGGGCATGCATGTCAGATATCCTAAAAGTCAAATATTTACATTATGATTCGTAACAGAGGCAAAATTACAGTTATTAAGTATCAACAAAAATAATTTTCTGGTTGGGAGGTCATTGAAGCATGAGGAACTGTATTAAAGGGTCAAGGGTCGTAGCATTAGGAAGGTTGAGAATCATTGCTCTAGAAGGAGGACTATAGGCAATTAATGGTTGCTGAGAGAGAGAATCAATGTTCTATAGGAAAGAGCTACTGATAGGTTAGCTAATCCCAAAAGATCAGTTACAGAAAAATATTTGAGCAACACTAGATGATGTCAGCAGGTTGTGTTTACAAACTTAATAAATATACATGCACGCATACATACATCTCATCAGGTTGTGTTTACAAACAACACACACACACAATGGCGGTTTGAATGAGAGTGATTTGAATGCTTAGTTATCTGGGAGTGGAACTCTTTGAAATCATTTGGAGGGTTAGGAGTTAGGAGGTATGGTCTTGTTGGAGGAGGAGGAGGAGGAGGAGGAGAGGAGGAGGAGGAGGAGGAGGAGGAGGAGGAGGAGGAGGAGGAGGAGGAGGTGGTGGTGGTGGTGGTGTGTGTGTGTGTGTGTGTGTGTGTGTGTGTGTGTGTGTGTGTGTGTGTGAGGGCTTATTTAAGGTCAAAAGTCCATGTCAGGCCCAATTTCCTGCTTTCTCTGCCTGTCATCAGGGTGTAGCTCAGTACTGCTCCATCACTGTGTGTGCTGCTGCCAGGATCCCTGCTGTAATGGACTAAACCTGTAAGCAAGCCCCAATTAAATGCTTTTTCTAATAGGAGCTGCCCTGGTCATGGTGTCTTCACAGCAATAGATCAGTGACTAAGGTATATATACATACATGTAACAATAGTAATTAATGATTAAGAAACTATGAATTTGAGAAGGAGTTGGGAGGGACACAGAAGGGATTGGAGGGAGAGGGAAAATGATGTAAACACAATACTCATGTATGCTATTCTAAAAAAGAAGTTTTCATCTTGTGGCGGCAGACAGGAGGGTTCCAGGAGCTTGCTGTTCACCCAATCTAGGCAAGATAGTGAGCTCTGGGCTCTTTGATAGACTTAGTCTCAAAAACTAGTGTGGAGATGGATAGGTGAGGCAGCCAGTGTCAGCATTTGCACACACATGTACATTGGCATACACCTGCACACATGTGCACACAATCTTTTAGTGTTGACCAATACCTTGAAAATTAAACATCAATGCTGAGAACATCCATGGTAGCAGAAGTATATTTAAGGACATTTCAGAAATGGTTGGAATTGTTTTATAACACTAAGTCAAATTTTATGGAACATTTTTTTTTTTATGAAATGAAAGGATGTAACTAAAATACCAAATCTTAAAACCAAACATTCTAATCTACTAAAATCCAAAGGTAAGCTAGCTTAATACATACTGAGGAATGGTGATAGAAAAATATGAAATGTCTTTTTTTTTTTAATAATTCAAACCATATATTTCTAAGAAAGTAGAAAACTCCATGTGTACATTACAAACACTCTGATTCACAACAGAAAAGTCTGGGATGAGGGCTGAGTTGTTGGTGTGCTGCATGATGTGGAGATGCACAGTGCAGAGGGCCAACGTGCTCAGAACCAAGCCTGCATTGAGGTTGCCTCATACAGCAAGGAAAACACTGCGGGGAACAACTTTAGTCAGTTGCTCTTTTGAGTTTGAATGGATTTTTGATGATTGTATATTCAAATATTGGTTGCCCAAAATTTTCTACTTCCATATTCAGTTAGGTGAATCCATTTGGGGTTACAATCCCCAGCTTAAGAAGCTGGGGAACAGGAGGAAGCCAATCCAGTACCATTCACTGTTCTATTACTGTGGAAGTTTAGTGACATTAGTTTTGGTGCTAAAATTCTGAAACAAAATCAACTGCAGGAAAACATCTAAAGTTTCATGACCAGTAAGTAACATATCACCATTGGTGCTTGGGGTGTACACATTTCTCTGCGCCCTGAGGATAGAATACACAGCAAATAGACCATGACTTCATTTGTGTATTTCCAAAGTCCACAGCAAGTAGGAGCCAGAGAGGTAGCTTCAGTTTGAATGAGAGTAAATGTTGTTTTCAAGTCTAGCCTCTAGTGTTTCTAGCACAGGATAGATGGAAAGATTTTTAAAATGTTTATTTATTTAACCCTGTGCGTATACATGTATGTGCACTGTACAATACACAATGGATGTCAGAAGAGGACAGCTTGCAGGAGTTGGTTCTCTTGGTCATCCAGGTGGGTTCCAGGGTTTGAACTCAGGTAATGAGTATTGGAGAGTAAGTGCATTTACTGTCTGAGCCATTTTGGTGCTCTTGAATGTAAGTTTTATTTAAATTCTACGAATGACCATATTTCCACAACTTTGCTTAGTCCTTTAAATTGTTATTGTTGTATCTTTCTAAAGTTGCAGTTTTCTAAAGTTGGTATTAAATATTTAATTTTTTTTAAATGAAAACAAACATTTATAAACAATATTTGGGAATTTGGGTGTTGTTCTTTCCAAACTGCTTCCTGCTGGTAGGGGGTGCTGTCATGGGGGAATCCTAAGAAGACGCAGAAATACTGGCTGTAGTGGTCTGCAAGGCTGCATTGTCCCATTGACGTTGCTTCAGGGTGTCTTGCTCGATCAAACCACATTAGTCTGAAAGAAATCCACAGCTTTTCATTTTCTGTGGAAACAAAAATAGAAATCCTTTTCCCCAGTAACTTGTCCTTAGGCTTAAATTTTGAAGTCAAAGCATTTTAAATATAAATATATTGAATTAATTCAGCGGCATTTGTTTTTTGTTTTTTTTTTCTTCCTTTTTTTTTTTTAATTCATATATGGTCCCTCACAAAAGGGGGAAGGGACAAGTCCCCCAGAGCACATGGGAAATGGGGGGGCAGTGAATGGAGAGAGAACTAGGAGAAAGAGGAGGAGAGGAAAACATGTGTGATTAGATAGATTGAGTCAGGGTGAGAGAGAGTGGGGGGGCATAGAAGAGGGAGCCATTATTGGTTTGAAGAGAAAACTGAACCTAAAGAAAGGTCTAGAGAACTACAAGACCAACTCCAACTAATAATTCGAGCAACCATGGAAAGGCTACCATAAATGCCCTTCCCTGATAGTGAGATCGTCAACTAAATTATCCACCATCATGGAGCCCTCATCTAGCACCTGTTGGAAACAGAAGCAAACACCCATAACTAAACACTGAGTCGAATTAGAATCCAGATGCAGAGAGAGGGGACAAGACCAGGTTGCAGAAATACACAAAGGCAGCTGACCCATACAAGGAGGAGCTAATGCCTTCCCCACCACCAGACCGATAGCTGGGAATCCCTCATGGTACTGACTCAGAATTCCTGAATATGGGTCTCAGCTGGAAGGACTGAGTAGTCTGGGGGACCTCAGACAGTAGAAGCAGGATGTATTCCTGGTGCACAAAAGGACCTTGTGGACACGTCCCCCATGGAGGGATACCCCCTTAACCTAGAGGCAGGAGAGAAGTCCTAGTCCCTACTTCAAATGACTTGACAGATTTACATGACCCAACCTGGATAGCATAGTCCTACACGTGGAATGGGGGTGGGGAGATGGGAGGGGAGGGTGGCCAGGGTGCATGTCGCAGGGGAAAGAGGGTAAGAGGGAGGGAGGAAGGAAGGGAGAGGAAACTGGGATCCACATGTAAAATTTTTAAATTAAACATTTAATTTTTAACTTGCCTATCACAGCCTATCGCAGAAGGCAAATGTTTCTTTTCTGGGTATACACAGTCAAGTATTGCTTGCCTCTAGTCCCAGCAGGAAACAGTAGTAAAGTTGTGTGTGTGTGTGTGTGTGTGTGTGTGTGTGTGTGTGTGTGTGTTCTAATTACCCATCTATCTATCTATCTATCTATCTATCTATATCTATCTATCTATCAATCTATCTACCTATCTAATGAAAGACAAATCTTTAATTTGTGTCCTTTCCTGTGCTAACTGATCTTGAGAACATGGGGAAATAGATATTTTTAGTATAACTTTAAAAAAGCTTGGTTTTTAGCATTGTTGTGTGGTTTCACAGTTTTTGACACTCCAAGTCTGTTTTTTAGCCTAACTGTTAATGATGAGGAAGTTTAAAAAGACAATGTTAGAAACAGATTTCTAACTTTTCACACCTCCTTAACACCAGGTTGCAAGTGCTATTAAACATTTGATCAGGCTGATCCAGTTTCACTGCTAATAACTGCTTATGCTCCCATGAGTAGCCTTTTAGTGGCTGCCAAATGCTTCTTGAGACTCCTTAGCTGGCTGTAATCTGACAAACTATTGGCATTTTATCACCCAGGAGTTACATTTGGACACTGATATGTGTCACTGGTCAACACTGGGATTATGTAGTGGTTTAGGAAGCACAGTGGCTTGTCTCTATCGCACATGTATCTGAAAGACACATAAGAGAATCTGTTCTTTGAAAAATAATTAAAATAAAAAATGTAAGTACTACTCTATCCAGGATCTGCAACCCAGATCTTTGTGGCATGGATGACCACTCTTGGCTGTTCTGAAGCAGAATAGGTAATAATGAAAGGGCTGGGTGTGGATGTAAGGAAGATGGGCTGTGTGGTGTTACTTGAGGCTATTCAAGCTCTTGGTAGAAGGAGGTGGTCACGGTGGTCAAAAGGTGGCATCCTTTAGCAGTGATCTTTGCAGACTCAGTGCCAGGAATCTGGAAGGTATCAATCAGGAATGAACAAGAACTGACATCACAAAGCAAAATTCAAGTAATACGTATCAGGGTAGTGTATCGATGTCTCAGGAACAATTTGCTCAACTCCCAAAGAATTATCCTAATTAGTCATTTAAGGGAGCAGGGAGTGCTTAAGGAAGGCCTTCCCTGGTGTGCACAAGTACTTCTGAGAAGTGGATGTTTGGGGTCCTGTTTGAAGAGGAAATGTAAGTCCTCCATCGGCTGGTTTGCTGTTTTTATAAGAGAATCTATTCTTTAATGATTTTCTGGTCATTGATACTTTGATTTAAGGTCTAAGCATTGGAAATGAGATTTTTTTTTTAAAAATATAGAATATTGACTACTTATGACTTTAAAATATTTTTATTTTTAATTTATTTTTATTTCATCTGCATTGGCATTTTGCCTGCATGCATGTCTGTATAAGGGTGTTGGATTTCCTGGAGTTACAGATGGTTGCTAGTTGCCATGTGGGTGCTGGGAATTGAACCTGGGTCCTCTGGAAGAGCAGTCAGTGCTATTTACCACTGAGTAATATGGCCATCCCTACTTACGACTTTCATAAAATGTCCTTCATGAAACAGCCTTCCATCTTTTGAGATTATCTAATCTTGCTTTATTCCTTTTTCAAACAAGAGAGAGTTGTTAGTTCCTTTTGAAGGTTTTTTAAAAATTAAAAATAACAACAAAGAACCCACATGAAATATACTACACAGTAACAAACCAATTAATTGTTTTAGTTGTCTTTTTATGTCACAATTTGGAACTAATGTGAAGGTGTTACCTCCATACTGTTCATATTGTAGAACTGTACATTATTTTACTGAAAGCAAATATTAAAAAATTTTTATTAATGTTGATAATTTTATTCTATGTATTTTAGTGATTTTTGTCCCATCTCCATCTCTCAACACATCCTAAATCTACCTCTGCCTCCCTCACAACTTTGTGTGCTCCCTCCCTCCCTCCCTCCCTCCCTCCCTCCCTCCCTCCCTCCCTCCCTCCCTCCCTCCCTCCCTCTTTCCTTCCCTCCCCTCCTCTCTTCTCTCATCTCTAGCCCATCTGTTTCACTTTGAGCTACCCATATACTCATGGATTAGAGCCATCTCCTGGAAGGTGATTGACCTACCAAGGACCACACCCTTAAAGAAATCTTGATTCCCTCCCCAGAAGCCATCAACCCTCCATGGATCTTCGGGATGGGGGCTTGTGAACCTCTTCCCCTTGCTAGCCTGTTGACTGGCTTGATCTTGTGTAGGCAGCCATAGTTGCAGTAGTTTCTGAGTGGGGCACTTCTGTCATGCCTAGGAGACATTGCTTCTCTCTGGTTTCTCTAGACTCTGGCACTTAGTCTTTCTGTCCCCTCTTCTACGTTGGTCCCTGAGTCTTGGGTAGGGGATGTGATACAGATGCTCCATTTCTGGCTGAGCATGTCCCTGAAATGTATTTTCTGCATTTTAAGGTGTGAGTTTCCACATTAGTCAGCATCCATTACACAAAGAAACATCTGTGCTGGAGTTTGGGACCTGAACAAATTCACAAGGCACTTTGATGCTATGCCCATTTAGCAGAGAGATATTAGTAGATCCATCCCTGGGACCTGTATGCCTCCCCAAATATGAGTTCTTGGACACAGTTACAGTAGGAAGCATGTGCTTCCTGAGGTGCAGTGGGCCTTATAGCCAGTTAGAAAGTAGTTGGTTGCTTCCGTGACAGTTGTGTCACCATTACTCCCATGTGCGTGTCTTACCATGTAGGTCGTTATTGTAGTTCAGAGTTTCTAGCTGGGTAAACTAATGATGACTTTTCTGCTACTGACCCACATAGCACCTTCGCTAGTAGTAGGAAAATTAGCCCATAGGATGGAACATTTCTAGGTCAGTGCGAGCTTGCTTTCTTCATGTCCTGTGACCAGTGCGCATAGCAAAGAGACCAAATCTTAAGTGGTCTGAGGAGATGCTGTGCTGGAATTGGTATCTAAGAGAAAAATCTTACATTTCTGCCTCGCATGCCTTGAGAGGATGAAACCCAGGTGTCATATATATGCCCGACCTTAGAGAGTCATTCATAAGTATTTGCCGGCTACATATTCTTAAGGTACTGGATATAGATAAACCAGTCAACATGAGCATGGTAGTTTAATTGTATGAGATTAGGGGGCAGCTTTTTTCTGGAGATGTAAGTCTATCTGGCCTCCTTCTAGTTATGAATGTATAATAAATACATAACCAAAACAGTTTTAAAAATGCCAAATAATGATTCTTTAAATTTCAGGCTTTGTTTATTTGAGTAATTTTCCTTGCTAAATAAAAGAAGGCGGCAAAATGAAAACAAAATCGTTTGTCATCACTGATTTAAAGTGAAGCAAAAGATAAAGATAATCGACTCATGAATTTTTGATAGGCTTTTCATTCACAAAGTAGTGCCAAGAATAAAAGAAACTGGGTCTACCGTTGCAGGGGTCTTTTACTACAACACTTTTATATATTCAAATGATACTATGTCATTAGATTAAATACCCGTTTTGTATATTATGAAAAGTACTTAGATTTCTGAAAGACCATAAAAAGAAAGAACCTGTTCAAAAATGCTTTTCAAATATTAGTAAATTCGGTATTCTTAAAATCATCCTGTTGGATAAAAACTGGGTCCAAATTTAGTGTTTGTTGTTTCTGTCATGCTTGGTGATATTTCCTGCATGTGGAGTGCCTTACCTGCACAGATGAAGAAATGCCACTCTCTATTTCTTGAAATAGTTGTCTTCAGACAGCAGTATCTTTTACTGCAGAATCTTCCTTTCAGAATTCTGCTGGCTAGTTTTATGTTAGCTTGACACAGGCTAGAGTCACTGAAAAGAGGGAACCTCAGTTTAGAAAAATGCCGCTATAAGATCCAGCGGTGAGGCATTTTCTTAATTAGTGATTGATGGGGGTGGGCCCAGCCCATTGTGGGTGGCACCATTTCTGTGCTGATGGTCCTGGGTTCTATAAGAAAGCAGGCTGAGCAAGCCACAATGAGCAAGCCAGTGAGCAGCACCCATCCATGGCCTCTGCTCAGCTCCAGCCTCCAGGTTCCTGTCCTGACTTCCTTCAGTGATGAACAGTGCTGTGGAAGTGTGAGCCAAATAAACTCTTTTCTCCCCAAGTTGCTTTGATCATGGGGTTTCATCACGGAAATGATAATCCTAGCTAATACTAATATCTAATAACTAATAACACTAATAACTAATAACTTTCAGATATTAGTTTTTTCAGTGCTTTCAGTGTTTTCAGTGCTGTTATTGTAGGGAGCTATTGGGAAGAACAGCATACCTGTATCTAATGCTGAAAGATCCTGCTGCTGCTGTGTGTGGGCTCTTTAAGAGTAGTAATCACTGGTGTCCAGTGTATGACTTGGTCATATATCACTGGAACTTAGCCAGCCAAAATTATAATAGTAATTCATTCATCAATAATGGAAGGGACAAATTCTTTTATTTGACAGATTCAGGAAACTGAGACTCAAACTTTTTTTAAAAATTATTATTTTAATTTTGAACATAAGAACCATAAAAGCACATGGATAAGGCAAACTTAACTTTGGATGTGGTCAATATAAAGGATAGACACTTTGTGAGAAACTTCAGCTGTAATTTGGAGAAACAGTTGGGCCTTTCTGTTGCCATCCTGCCTCTTCCCCACAATCCCATCATGATACCTCTGCTTCATTGTGTCTCTTTCAAATCCCTCAAACTTGGTAGACTAGCCTTTAGCCTCTGACACAGGCCCCACTTCTGTCCAGTGGGTACTGGTGGGCTTTAGACCCAGAGATTTTACAAGTCACAAGGGATTACACGAAGCTACATTTCTTCTCATGCAACACTAGGGCATCTGGCCACAGGCGAGCTGTTTTGAGGCTTCATGGCTATCCAGAGAGATAATCCATTTCTCCCTTTTCAGAGTAAAATTTGTTACCATATTAGTGAATTATAAGACTGTGCAGCTCATGGAGAGGTATGTGTGCTCAATGGCTGGTCAGAGTCATTAGCAGAAATGTTTGTTTAAACCACAGGCACGCACATCGCCGTGTCTATTTCCTGTGGTGCGCTCAGGGTGAACCACACTTCCACTGTAAGCTACAGCTTTTGAAAGGAGCTGCCGTGTCAATTGTGCATGCTAAGTGGGAAGGGAGCGAAGCCGGGACCTAAGAGTGCCGTCCCCTTGAAGGAAATCCATACTTCACAATTGCATCATATACTCACTGCCACTGACACACATTTATCTGCGAGTCATTTTGCGAATGCCTACTCAGTGGTGCTTAGGGCTTCTCGGTAAAATATTTGTTGAGTTGAAATGGGGAAGTAATTAAATGGACAGGACAACTTAATTTGCATAGAATTTCTTTTTCTGTGACAGATGCTTGGTGTGTTTTCATGGGAGTGGAGAACATTATCACTTTTGCAAATGCCATCAATCTTTAATAATCAAAATTCCCTTGGCAAGGAAAGTGGTGTAGCCATACAGAATTGTGGTTATTATTACATTGCATTATTTACGGTAAACCTGGTTCAATATTGGTAAATAGACTGCAGTGGAATCTGAACTGTTGAGAGATATCTGGGCATCTGTCCAAGATATCATTAAAATACTGCCTCGGATTCATTGGGTTTGTGAATAACACCTTAACAGCTCAATGGAAAGTGAGCCACATGGTACAGTTGAAAAATTCTGCATCCACAAGATAAGGAGAACAGTATAAGTGTATATGACACACTCTACATTCTTTATTTGAGTAATAAATCTATATATAATTTTGTGTTAGCTTTTAAACTGTTAAACCCAAATGATCAATATATTAACTTTGAAATGTACACAATACTATGATTAGCTGTAAATTTGAATGCCTTCTAAACTAAAAATATTAATTGGTGTAATAATCAAATCTAAAGATTAAGTAGAAGTTAGAAACTTCTAAACAAGTGTTAGCATTGATATTGAACACATGTGTTGAGCTGGGTGTATATATAGGTGGGTTAACAATATTGCCCACCAAAAAGGTCAAAGGTCAATTAATTAATCTATTTTACTAATGAAAGCAAATTTTATCTTAGGATGGGAGTTAGGAATTACTAATTTTTTATTTTAAACATATTATATTAAGTATAACAAAAATGTTTGAATGAATGAGATGACATAAGGAAATATGTACTTATTTTTTTCTAAATAAACGACAATTAGTATAGTTAAATTTTTTTCTAAATATTGGCATTGTCATTGGAAGGGTGTGGGCAGAGGTTTCTCTTCTGTCGGTATTAGTGTAGAAATGACTTTGATGTAGAGTGATGTGGGTAAAAACATCGTAAGTGTCCTCCTCTCAATGAATGTCTCCTCTGTTTTCCAGGTTAGCGCTCTACGTATATGAATATCTGCTCCATGTAGGAGCTCAGAAATCGGCCCAAACATTTTTATCAGAGGTATGTTTTATGTGTTTTCTGCATTACATTTGTTATGTAAAAGAATGAAAAATATACAGAATTATGATTTCAAGAGTTGTTATATAGTAGGTGCTCAGGTATGAGAGCATTTGTAGTAAAACAAAGCACTTTTTCTGTGCAACTGGGTAAAAGTCTAGTAAACTTTCTAGCCAGTAAGTCCCTTTAGAAAGTTTTCTCAGCATGGCAATAATTATCAAGAAAGTAAGTTTGCTTTAGAAGCTTCTACCAGGCCCAAAGAGATGGCTCAGAATGTACATATGTTAAAAAGTCTGATTGTGGTGGTGAGCTTTTCCATCCCCTGTGCCATGAAGGAGAAGACAGGCAATTAGACTAACCAGCACAGCCTGCTCATCAAAGTTCAGGCCACAGAGAGGGTCTGTCTCAAGAGAATGTAGATGAGGGCCAGTGAGATGGCTCTTTGGGTAAAAGTTCTTGTGGACATGCCCGTTGACCTGATTTTGATCCCCAGGATAACATTGTGGAAGAAGAGAACAGACTCCCTCTGAGTTGTCCTCTGAGCTCTACCCAAATGCCATGGCATTCATAAGTCTAGTACACCTGTGTATGCTCACACATGAACACACATTTGTGTATACATTAAGCTTCCTTCCTGCATCATTTCTAACAATATCTTTCATTAGCATTTGTTTAAAAGTTTGGTAATGTGGATTTGTTTGAATAAGAATTGGTTGTTTTGAAATGTTTTTGAAAATCTTATTTCAAGCTCTTGATATTCCCTCTCTCTCCTGTTCTGGTTTGGTTTTGTTGATGGAAACAGGCTGACCTCAAACTTGCCACCATACCTGCCTCAGTCTCCCAAATGCTTCTCTTTTACATTTCCCAGCCCTGAGTCTGAGCTTTCTTACAATAGAACTCTGTTTTCTATTTTTCTAACATGCCTATGATAAGGATAATAATACTAAGGGGTATTACATTTATTATTTAAATTTTTTTTACCATATTATTGCTATTTTATTAATCGAAACATTGTTTACTTGGGGTCACACCGGTTAATGAATTATGGATCTAGAATTCAGATTGTCCATGTTATTTCCACTGTCATTGATCTACATGTGTGTGCAGGAAACCCATTGCTGGTATTGCTACACATGAGGGATAGTTTAGTTGTGAGTCCTTTGCTCTCAAACAAGTGTATGCAGTAACACACAGACCAAGCATCAAATATATGATCCTATGGTGGCCATTCTGATTCAAACCACAACAAATACAAATAAGAAAATTGAAGAAAACACCTCCCATGTTCATGGATGGTCAGTATCAGTATAGTGGAAAATGGCCATATTACCAAGAACAATCTTCAGAAACAATGCAGTCTCCATCAAAAATGCAACAGAATTCTTCACAGAAATAGGAAGAAATGCTAAAATTCACATGAGAGCATATACAATTCCAGGTTACAATCTTGAGAAAAAAGAACAATGCTGGAGGTATTAAAACACCCAATTTCAAGTTATATTATAGGTCTGTGAGCACCAAATATGTAGATCCATGAAATAGAGCACCCAAAAACCAGAGCCCTAAAGCTGCAGCCATTCCTGTTTGACAACCGTGTAAAAACACAGAACAGGAAGCTTTTCCAAAAACGGTGCTGGTAAATTTGACTCTGTCTGCAGGAAAACGAAACCAGACTCCTCTAACTCTGTGCACAGACCCGTTGCAGGTATGTCTGAGACCCTAACATGAGACTTGAAGTGTTATAACATGGAAGTATTAGGGAATTCACTCGTAGGCATAGTTAAGTTTCTGTAAACTCCACAACTCAGAAAATAATACCCAAGAATTGTCAAATGGGATTGCATGAAATGAAAGCGCGGCTGTGCAGAAAACGTTCAAGTAAGAAGACACCCTGCAAACAGGAGAGATGTCATCTAGCTGTACCACCCCACAGAGGATTAACATCCACAGTATATGAAGAACTCAAAAAAATTCAATGCCAAAAGATTCCCAAACACCTCCATCAATGAACAAGCTAATGAGATGAATATCTTATAAGATGAAGCACAGATGGCCAGATATAAGAAAAATGGCCTCATGCTTAGTAATCAGGAAGATGTATGGTAGAACTACCCTGAAATGCCATCTCACCCTGTAGTGGCTAACTCCAAATTCTAGTGAGGATGTGGCTAAAAAGGAACTATGGAAATTTCCAGTCACTGTGGAGATCACTATAGACGATTCTCACAAAACAAAATATAGACATACTGTATGACCCACTGCATATCTCCTCTGGGTGTACACCTATAGGACTCTAAGTCAGTGCACCACAGATATATTGTACATCCATGTTTATTATAACACAATTTGTTTAGGCGCCTTAAATAAAGGGACAAATAAAGAAAATAATATGTACAGTGTTTATTCAATGATAAAGAAATATATAATCTTGCCACTTTCTTGGAAATTGGGTGCAACTTGAAATCATCATATTGAGTAAAATGCACCAATCCAAGACAGGGAATATGTTTTATTTCATTTGCAGATCCTAGACTTAATGCGGGTTACATAAAAGTTAACATATACATGCACGCGTGCACACATACCATGGAAGCAGAAGGGAGGCTGGGTAAGGAAGTAGACGAATAGATGGGTGGGTGGAGGCCAGTTTTGGTCAAAGCATGTGATATACTTGAGAGAAAATGTTTCAGTGCCCAGCACCATACACAGTGAGTATACACAGTCAGAGAAGAGGGTGAGAGGGAGGATATCAAAGGAGGGTTTCTTCCTAGTCATAGATCTTTACATATAAAAACATTGTGTTTATAATTGTTCACAAATACAGAGAATACATCCTCTTAAGTGTTCTGGATTTACAAATGGGAGCTTGGGCTGTGTTTGTGGTATCACTTTGCTGAGCACATGCTAGAATTCTTGGTTTCCTTTAAGGGATTTGTTGATCGCTTCCTATTTTTGTTTATATTCTCTTCCATTTCTTTAAAGGAATTTATTATTTCATCTTTAAGAGCCTCAATCATCTTTGTAAAGTTACTTTTAACGTCATTTTCTTCTGTTTCATCTGTATCGGGATGTTCAGGTCTTGTTGCTATAGGACCCCTAGGTTCTGGTGGTGCTCTATTGTTTTTTGTGTTGTTGAGTCTATTCTTATCTTGTTGTCTACCCATCTCTTCCTCTAGTTGGTTCAGGTGGAGCCTGTGCTTCAGGAGGTCCCTCTTCCTCCAATTGGTGTAGTTAGTGTGGCTCTGTTTAACGTTCCTTCATGTGCAGGCAGGGCTGAGCTTCTGGTGATCTCTCCTCCAGGTATAGATGGGACCAAGGCTCAGATGGTCTCTTAGGTGGGGCGGTCTTTCCTCTCAGTTTAGGTGGGGCCACGACTCTGGTGATGACTCCAGACTGAGGCTCAGGTGTTGGACAGTTTTTGGCTGCCTCTGCTGTTGCTCTGGCCTGCCTCAGAGCTGACACTGTCTCTCAGCTTACCCAGAAGCTGCTGCTTCTGGGCCTCTCATTCGGCTGCGCTCTCTCTCTCTCTCTCTCTCTCTCTCTCTCTCTCTCTCTCTCTCTCTCTCTCTCTCTCTCTCTGTCTCCCCCTCCCTCCCTCCCTGCTTCTGGGCCTCTCGCTTGGCCACTGACACACACACTCTCTAGGCTCTAGAGTTCTTGATAATTTCAGTTGATTGTATTTCAGTACCTTTCTTTTTATTCCCTCACATTGTAAGAGTCTGCAATATCTAATTGCATGTGTGTGCTCTGTGTACCATAAGGCTCTGTCTTCTGGGTGGTGCTTAGTATTGTTTACTCTCCCTAAATCATTCTCCTCTTATGTACAAAAGAATTTAGATGTCACCATTCACAAGGAAGGCTTTCTCAGGGCTGTCTTTAAGCTGTTACTGCAGACTTCAGCAGCCCATACAAGGAGACCATTACATACTTGAGCCTATGGAAGTTTCAAGTAAAAGGCAACATTATTAAGTCTGTACTTTTCTATCCATGTCACCTTGTCCCTTGGCTGTAGGCAAGTCAGAGAGGAGAGAAATGCGTGCATGTAGTATTTCAAGCTCTGCACCCTACTCAGAGTTTGCTTTCACTCTTAATTTTACTTGGAAACACACACACACACACACACACACACACACACACACACACACACACACACACACACAGAGCTAGAGGGAACTCTTTGTAGAATGACTTTTAAGCAGTCCAATTGTTTATGACTGTTCATGATATAGCAGTCCATCCTACTCTATTCCCAGATTTTCCCCACTTGGAACTGTTACTCAAGAAACAAACTAGGTATAACGACTTATTTGTGTTGAGTATTCTGATAAAGAAATGATGGAAATAGTTCATTAAGGTTCAATGCAAAGTAGCATTCTTTATATTTTCCAGTTCTTCAGGCTCAGTGATGATGTTTTTCATGACAGTGATGATGTTCTTAGTCAAGATTACTGTGCTAGACTGTTTCTTCCACTCACATGGGCTGGTTGTTACAGCTGAAGTTGTGGAAAGAGCAGTCTGAAGTTTGATGACATTTGGACAAGCAAGGCGTGTTTCTCATCAACCCAGTACTCATGTGGGCTTAACCTTTGAAAAGTGCTCCTGACCTAACCCATCAAAAATTGTACTGCTCCTGATGGCTTTGTGGTTGGTCAGAAGAGTGAAGACCGTAATTATAACAGACCAACCCTTTTCCTTTTCTTTTTTATTGTAAGATAAAAATATAATAAGATACAATAAAACCTAGCACACTGGATAGAATAAAACAAGCAGAAGGCACAGAGCTCAAGAAAAGGCACAGGAAACATAGATGCAGAGAGGCACTCATTCCCACACTCAGGGACCCCATTCTTTTTCCTTTTCTAAATGAAACCTAAAACACTGGACAGTGTGTCCACTATTCTCTATCTAGGTTGCAATAACGAGTTCAGTGTTCCTTTTGACATAAGATACATTTTAGTCACTGCCCCAAACCTAAATACAATTTGGGTAGCTTTCCACTTCCTTACTTTAGGGACAGTGTCAGCATAGTCCTGTTCTGTTTTGTCCCCATGGCCAGTAAAATTCAGCTGCAAGAGAATATTCAGAAACTTTTCAACTATAGGTCAGCTTTAATGCTTTGTACTCATTGCTAGTTGTGTTTTCCTTATTTTATTCTCATATTTAGAGAGAATTCCTGTTGGTGTTTGAAATTTTTATGTTTATTCTTGGAAATGAGGCTGGATGTTCTTAACAAACATAATTAGGAATTAAAATGCTAGCTAGGTGGAGTGACGCGCGCCTTTAATCACAGCACTTGGAAGGCAAAGGAGGGTGGATCCCTCATTTCTAGACCAGTTTGGGTTTCAGACTGAGTTCTAGGATTACCAGGACCACAGAGAAACCCTGCCTTGAGAAAAAAAAAAAAAAACTAAGTAAAATGTTGTAAAGTTACACATTTCCCCCTTTCCAGTTTATGCCCTTGCTAGCCTCTTTTGTTGGCCAACACGTTGACCTGAAATAGTAGCTTTACAACATCTAATAAATGGGTTGCTTCTTCAATGCCCAATTATTGAACACTGTAGACTTCAAAGTTCTGTTCCCTCTTTCACCTGTATAAAGAAAGAAATAAAATTGTACTTGCTAGCCAATTTCTTTAGCTTTAATTTGAAGGTCATATAGTCCAAGCTGTAAGTGTCTTTAAACAAAATGTCTAGCGTTGCTCCACATTGTAGCTGGTTTTCTTAACTTTGAAAGAAGATATTAATACTACAGGGCTTTACACAGATTAGTATGTGTAAATTGTAAAGAGCAGTGTCTGGAAGGTAATGAACACTCCACAGTGTTGCTTTTTATACTTAAGTTTTTTTCTGTTTTTTGTAGTTTTAGTGTTTTGTGTGTTTGTGTGTGTGTGTGTGTGTGTGTGTGTGTGTGTGTACTTTTTTCGCACAATAGTACATATACATCTTATATACTCATGGATGTGTTGTATGTCTGTCACTTGGATGGCCTAAAATAATCTGTCTTTTGGTGTGACCCTTTGGAGTAATATGTCTCCAGTTCCAAGCCTGAATGTCCTCAGTCTTCCCTGTGGCCTTCAGTGAGCCTTCAGTGGCAGGACACTGAGTCCTCTGGCTGAACTCCCTTGTGTCTTTTGAGTGTTACAGTGTGTTCTGCTGCTCCATCAGCTCATCCCCTTTCTGTGCCCAACTGTGATTCCCTGTGGAGTTTCTAAGCTCCACTAACTTCTTGCTCTTGAGTGTAAGAGATGCTCACAGAAGGTCAAAGGTCAGCGAATAGTGGGAAAAGAGTTAGGATTTTATGGGATTAGACACAACTGATACTGTTTGTGTTTTGTGTTTCTCCTGCCACAGAGAATTTCCTGCCAGCTGCTCTCTTGAGGCTGCAATGTGCCTTCTGACTTGTTGAATCCTTGCAATTTTCCATATTGTCCTGAAAAAAAAAAATACCCTCAGAAACTCTGAGCTGCTTGTTGAGATATCATTTGTTATTTTCAAAGTTTTTGCTATACAGAGTACTGAAAATTCTTTCTTTTCATAACCTAATGACCTTTAGAATAAAAACAAAAACAAAAACCAGCAAAGAACCATTGAGGAGTTCTCCCAATAAAAATTACAAAATTACACACACACACTCACACACACACACACACACACACACACACACACACACACACACACACGTATACACACATAGGCATTTTTTAAAAAGCTTTCTTTCTTCTTAAGCAAATCAGTGCTGTCCGATGAGAATGCTTATGGAAGGCTGCCAGTTGAGACTATTTGGTAAAGCTCCCAATAGTCACATGAGACCGTGGAATACTTGAAATGTGGTGGGGACAACTGGGAAATGTTCAGCTAACTTAATTTAAATTCGGGAGCCATATGTGACTAGAACAGCATCGTTTTAGATTATTCACTTCAACGCAGTCAGATTTTCCTTCTGTTCAATTTCTTTTGTTTCAACTTTGATTTTGTATTTTTATTTCAGTTGCATTTATTTGCATTTAGTTTGATATGTTCATATACTTATACCTTAGAAATTAGTGAGAACAACATATTCTTTCTAGATAAGAACTCTCAGGCATTTTATTTGAGAATGAATTGGATACTTCTGATATTCACTGAGCATCTGGTTTTACCCTTTATGTTGTTAAAATTGATAAAGAAATTATACACATTCAAAAAGTGTGAAATAATTTAGCAAAACAGCAAAGTTCAGGGAGCATGAGCTTGAGAACTATTTGTGCACTTCTTGAAGGGACTTCAGTCTGCTAATTAGGTGCCATGCTGACAAGACGTGCACCTCTGAGAAGGTGTTGTTGGCAGGGCTGTGGAGATGGATCAGCTAATACATTGCTTATTACACATTCGAGGACCAGCGTTAATACCCTAGTTTTGATGTACACCAAAACCTGGGTTCAGCAGAGCCACCCAGTACTTGGGACTTGATGGTCAGCAAGTCTAGTCAATTAGTGAACTCTGGGCTCAATCAGAGACCTTATCTGAAAAATATATGGAGTACAATTTCAAGAACAACTACAATACTGAGCTCGTTTACACACACACACACAACACACACACACACACACACACACCATCTATCCTTACATGTAGGTGTTGCTGATGTCCAGAATTGCCAGTTGCTTTACTTTTGAAGCTACAGGCATGTCTGCTCTTGATGTCCTGCTAGCATCTCCTGAAGACAGAGTTCAGCAGACAGCTAGCCAGAAGCAAGAGGCTAAGAAATGAAATGTTTCCAGAATCCTATCCCTAAATACAGATATATAGGAAGGTGGAGCTGGAACTGGAACATAGGTAAACTATCAGTACCAGTATGCTTGGAGGGAGTTTATTTATGTTGTTGTTGATTTAGTTTTAGTTTTTGAGACTGAATCTTGCCAACATCCCTGGATGGCCTGGTATTTGCTATGTAGCTGAGGTGGGCCTCAAACTCTTAGAAATTCTTCTGTTTCAGTCAACTGAGTGCTGGGTTTATAGATGTGAGCCACCATGCCTGGTGAGTGCCAATATAACTAGTCAGAAGCATGCAAAGGTGAAAAGTTAAATAAATATATACACATTTACTTTTTTGTTTGTTGACACAAATTTTTATCATACATATTGTTCAATGCTTTGATTTTTCTTTTTGTTTCTCGCTTTGATTTAGAAACTTGGGTTCTATTGACTTAAAAAGTCATAATTTTCGGTTTATGGGTGTAGATTATTTCATTTTGTGAAATGTTTTCTGATCTATTGTATTTCATGAAGCTCACTATAGATGACCATTCACCATTCAGTTTTCTTCCTGTGTTTTGCAAATGCAAAAATGCTTAAATCTTATTGTATATATGTGTGTGTATTTCAATTTAAGCATATATATATGCAAAAATATAAAATGTTATACACATGACAATTTTTATTTATTTTCTAAAGTAATGGGGATAGGGATAGTTCTTAATTTTTAAATGGGAGACTCATAAGAACCTGTAAATGTGCCCTCACCTTAGAATAATACATATGGTCATTTTTTTTTTTTTGCCAACTGTCAAAATATCACTAATCCTGTAACCCAATTATTGATCCAGATTTAAAATCTCAGGTATAAAAACAATAACTACACATGATTAAAAGGGTTGCTTCTTGCTAAATTTGTTTTCTAATTTTTCTCAAATGAAAATGGATTGTATTTTCACACACACACACATACACACACCTTCAAAGCCAATACCACTTTCATGGTTTGTTTGATTTTCTTGTAAAGTAAGTTCTGTATCCAGCCAGCTTCACCTGACCATGTTTATGGGTTGATTCATAGGAACATTGTTGTGTGAGGTAACAACGATGTAACTTGTCCTTACACCATACACCAGTGTGTGTTTTCTTCATGTTTTAGTGATTGGTTCTTGGCTTATGTAGAAATCCTGAAAATGCTAGATTATATGACAGAGCTAGCATAATCACAGAGGGGGCCCCAAATCCAAAATATGGCAGAAGGAAAGATTTTGAGAATTGCATGGAAGTTATGCTTGTGTAGAGATTATAGTTGGTCACATGATGGTAGGAAGAGAGGTGGATATTATGTTTAAACAAGAAAAAGTGTCAGAGAAGGAAAACATACATTGAGACTGGAATAGAGAAGAAGGAAAACCCAGTAAAGACAGAGAACTTTATCCAAGCATAGAAACAAGCCTGGGGCCCACAAAGAACCATTCAGTGAACCAAAGACACCCATTTAGAACAAATGTTTCTAAAATGTCAGCTGACATGGGTATATTCTGACCATTTATAAATGATATCTAAAGAACAAATGCATAAATGAGTGAATCTTAAAATGGAAGTCGCCCATTACCCCTTTCTAGAAGATAGTTATAAATTTGGTATGATGTATTTAATTTGGACACACTCAGCTGTGCACACAAATACCCCTTTGCTTTCAAACAGAACATTTTCTTATTGTACATATTGTTCTCCTTTAAACTTCGAACTAGTAGAGCGTGTCTTTTCCATGGAGATAGTGCCTGTTCTTTGTAATGGCCTCATGCTGTTCTAGGAGTATAGGTATCAACATTTGCAATTACATTTCTTGTTGACATTCCTTAGGTTGCTTCTGATGTTCATTTCCCCAATCCCTTTTGCCCCTTTGTGAGAGGATTTCATTCTCTCCATAGATAAGCTCTGCATGGGCTAGTGACAGTATCACTCTCTATGGGAATATTCTCAGCTTCAAATGTTTTTAATTCAGTAATGGTGAAAGAGGAGGGCTTGTGTCTGGTAGACCAAAGTCGAGCTACTTCTGGTATAGATCTGTAATTTGACATGGAAAAGATGAACTCTTGTCACTTTCTAGTAAACAATGCTATCGGGCTGAAAGCAATGATATGTGTGATGTGTTTTGAGTTTCTTTAAGGAATAATAAGTTGCAATGCTTTAAAACACTCACTGATTACCTTCAGGCTTCTTCTGATAAAAGACTATCAGTAAAACACATGCAGGTAGCTTCTCAGAGTACATTATCTCTGAAATAGCTTCTGATTGGTTGATTCAGGAAGTTCAGGAAGGAGACTGCATGGTGACTGGGGGCAGGGCAGTTTAGACTGTGAGTCTAATCCTACCTCCAGTGGGCCTGACCCCGTGTAATTTCACTTGTTTTCATTTAAGAACAGTGGCTGTTTTATTTCATGAGCATATTATGCAAAGTCAAGGTGAACTGACATGAAATATGAGAACAAGATTTTGAAAACCTTATTATTTCTATGATAAGGTTAATTCCAGTGCTCAGAATATTAGTGTGTTTGGGGCACATTTGTGATCTTACACCCTTTCAAGAAGACACGAGCCATAAAGATCTGATAAAGCAAAAAGTTGAGAGAGCAATAAAAAAATTTTGTCTAAATTGCATCTAATATGATATCAGAGTTTTATTTCTCATCAGTATTAGCTAAGTAATATTCACCAAAGAATATAAGTGGCTGAAATGATTAGATATAAGGAGACAAGAATGCTTATTCTCTAAATTCAAATTAAAATATACCTTATATTTATATGGTATGTTTGAGCTTATTGTTCACTTTTAGCCTTCCTAACTTCATTGATTACTCGAGTTTTTATTTAGCTTTCTTAAGGCTGATGTTATAATTCATTTATTTTGTTTGTAGTACATTAGTTGCTTACTTAATTCCAGTTTATTTACATGTTATGCACTTAAGAATTCTAGACTAAGATAAATACCCCCCCAAAAGAAATGTGCTCAGTTGCAACCTCTGTACATCATGGTGAACTGTCGTTAGAGCCTCGACTTAAGCTGTGGGGATTCGCTTCTGCTTTCCCTCTCCAGTACAATTTTATGTGCTTATCCATTATCTACATAAAACATCACAGAGCTGACACTATGCAAACTGAGCTCAGTATCCTCTTTCATGGATCATGTGTCCTTTTGTCTGATTTAATCTTTCCTCGACACCTGTTATTACTCTTTCTTTGTCTTCATACTAAAGGATAAAGTATACCCATATTTACAGGTGTTATATTTTAGGCTACATATGAGGCAGACATCTATTTTTTTTTCTTTCTGAATTTGGGTGACTTTGTTTAATATTATACATTCTGAGTCCATCCATTTTCTTGCAAGTTTTGTGGCTTCATTTTTCTTTAGACCTGAATAATAATCAATTTTATTTTTATCTGACATTTATTTTAATTAAAATGGAACTCTATTACTTTCTCCCTTCCTTTTCCTCCCACCAGCTCCTCAAAGCTACCCACCCTTGAGTCCCTCCTATGCCCCTCCACATTCTCATCTTCAAAGACTCATTTTCTTCATTGTTTTTACAAACTCTTGATTGTCCATTCATCTGTTGACAGATGTCTGTTATATTTTCTTGCTGTAGTAAATAGAGCAGTAGCTAGAGATGTGTGGATATCTCTGTGGAAGGAGATCGGGTTCTTTGGGCATACTCCCAGGAGTGGAATAACTAGGTCATATGGCTGTTCTATTTTTAGCTTTTTGAGGAGCCTCAAAACTGATACCCATAATGGCTTATTAGTTTGAATTCCAACCAGCAGTGAGTAGGGGTTTTTTCCCCTATATCCTCTCCAACATTTGTTGTGAGATTTCTTGATGATAGTATAATGTCTGTGGTGAGATGATAATCTCAATGTAGTTTTGGTTTGTATCTCCCTGATGACTACAGGTGTTGAAATCGTTAAAATTAGTTATTGGCCTTGTGTGTGTGTGTGTGTGTGTGTGTTTAACTGTTCATTTCATTAGCCCATTTGTTGACTGGCAGTTTTAGTTGCATGGTATTTAATTTCTACATTTTTTTGTTTTGTTTTTTAAGTCAGGATGTTAGCCTGTCTGGGATGTAGATTTAAGATTTTTTTCCCCTTTTCTGTGGACTGTTTGCTCTATTGATTGTTTCCTTTTAGTTTCTTAGTTCAATCTGTTGATATTTGGGGCTCATTCTGTGCTAATGAAGCCCTGTTCAGAAGGCTTCTTGCCTACCTCCAGTATCTTAAAATGTATTCCCTATGTTTTCTTCTAGAAGTTTCAGCATTTTTTTTTTGAGTCTTGAAACTTTTCTTCATCTGGTTCCTGCTTACTCAGCTAGTCTCACCTCTCAGAATTATCTCTTACAACTTTTGCTCTTGTCCTCCCAATATATAAGAACTTCTTAAGTGCATCATATGTAGTCTTTCCCCTATATTGGTTTATAATTACCAGAACTAAGAGACTTTCCCTCTAAGCCAGACCAGAATTATGAAGCTTTCCCATTAAAATATGAAGAAACCCGACTTTGTTCTCCAATGTGGGGCCAAACAATGACCTGTATATTTTCAGCCTGAGTGAGTGAGGTTCACCTTAAATCATCCAGCACTCCAGACCGTACACATCTGTCTTTGGAGCATATAGCAAAGACAGTACCTGGTCAGGAAGCTGAGTATCTGCTAGGGGACTGCTGGGAAAGAGAATAAAAGTTCAGCCTCTTCCCCCCGGCCAGAAAACCACGAGGACAGTCCGTCCCAGTTGCTGTTCGTCTCTACTCAAGCCTCACTGCAGAGTCCAGCGGCTGTGCTTCTCTTAGTCTCTTCAGGCTCCCCTTTTCTCTCCTCTTCATGAATACATCTTTAACTACAACAGAAGGATCACAAGCATTTGTTAGAATTCTGCCTGTTCACAGATTTGGAAATGTCATGTTTTACCTTTTCACTTCTGAAAGGAATCACAGGTTTTTGCCGAGATTTACTTAGAAACAGTCCTGGTCCGTTGATGTTGCAATGGAAGAGAATGAGTGAGTGAAGGATGAAATTTGAGAATCGTTCTCAGCAGAGACCTCTGCCACAAATGTGGTCCTGTCTAGATCAAGGTTGCAGTTACCCAGCTTGTTCCAGAAGCTTCCTATTGAAATCAAGCAGGACACTTGCAATGCTTTTTGCAGCAATCACCCCTCCCTGTGTGTACCGAGCAGCCCCTTCTTTCTGGGTGTTATAGGGGGCTGGGGGAGACGCCGAGAGGGAAGGGCTGGTCAGCCTTCTTTCCTGTCCGCAGACTGGGTTAAAGCTCATCCTCTGAGGTCCCCACCGTCCAGTGTCCACTCATGTCCAAGAGCAGGCTCTGCTCTGCTCACCTGCTGACTGTGTCCCCGTGGCAGGAAGCTCCTCAAGCCGTTTCAGTCCTGTCCCTGGTTACCACTGTGTTCTCTTCCGGTGGCATGTGTGACATCCATGAAGGTATTTTACACTGTTCTGATTAGTAAGTTTAAATTTGTTTAGTGTAAACCTAAACATGGAAGGGTTTTGGTGTGACGTATCAATGGCTGTTTTGGTATAGGTCACAGTGATGCTAGATTAACTTTTTGTGAGAATGTTCTTCAGGATAAAAGCAAACTACCCAGCAGTAAACATTTACCACCATTTCTGTACTCTCTGTCTTAAGTGATTTCCCAGTTCTTTCAAAAACCTTTTGAGGTAGGTAGTTATTAGCCCATTTTGTAGATGAGAAAACAGGCAAAGAAGATTCTTAACTATTCCTTGGATCACATTGCAAATGTTTATGATTCATTCTGCTTAAAAGGAATGCAATTTAAATATTCTGTCAGGAAGTGCTGTGTTGTGGTGATATCAGTCAGGATCCAGACATGCTAATTAAAAAACACACTAAATATATCAACAGATAGAATGCAACACAGGCAAACCACTAAACTGTTTACTTAAAAACCATAGAAGAACATTGAAGTGATATATTTACATAGACTCATTCATCTTATAACCAGTCATCAGGGCTGAAAGGCCAAAGAGGTTGTGTTTTCAAAACCATGGGTAAGAGATTTTGCATAGCTGAAATTTTGATCTCCAAGGAAAGAGTGAGCTTCCTGGTCTCAGTTACTTCTGGAGCTCAGGGGAGCCTCATGATACTGGACTACCGTTCTTGGAGGAAAACTTTCATTCAGTTGTGTTTGTACATCTTAGGAAGAAACCATTCTGCTTATGCCAGAAACAGGTGGAGTGGGACCAGCTGTTAGCCTCACTAATTGATGCTGGTGGAGCAACCCTGATGTTAGCAACCCTTTCTCCTTCTTCCTCCTTTCATTCTCCTCCCAGATCTTCTCTGTGTTTATGAGAACTTATCAGGGGGACAGTTAATGAATGACTAAGGTAGGAAACACATTCTTAGTGTCAGTTTATTTATTTATGGTTTGTGTGTGTATGTTCATGCACACACACCTATTATGTGTGGAGAATGCATGTGCTTGGCATGCATGTAGAGGGAGAAGGCCACCTCTGGAGCTCCCTTCAACTCCCTCTATGCAGGTGCCTAGTAGTGAACTTAAGTCCCCAGGTTTGAACAGAAAATGCTTTTAATGGCTGAGCCATTTCTCTGATCGTGGGCCAATGGAACACCAAGAGAATCCATGAGAAGCAAATTCAATACAATTATGGTGCCATCTTCTCACATAACAAGTTAGTCTCCTAGTCACTATGTAAAAGGAGTACTTGGAAAACTGAACAAAGAATAACATGAAAATAATGAAGAATTTTAAAATCACCTTAGCATTTTAAATGAGAAAAATGTTGGTTGGTAATATGTGTGAGGAAAAGTACTACAGGGAAAATATTTATATTGTTTTAATTTGTTTTAGATAAGATGGGAAAAAAACATCACTTTGGGGGAGCCTCCAGGATTCTTACATTCTTGGTGGTGGTAAGTATCTTTTTATTTCATTTTTACTTGATTGATAACTGCATTCCAATAAGCTCTTTATGACCCCCTCCTTCTGTTTTGTTTTTCATTTTCTGAAATTGTCAACTAAAAGGTAGTATTTGATAACAAAAACAAAACCTCAAGACAAACATCCTGTATTGTCTTAAAGATATTACTGTGGAATTGGAGCTGGTTTGTGGACTACGAATGCTCAATATCTTCCTATGGAGAGCTGCTGTAAAAGATAGCATAGGGTGAAGTTCATTTCCTCATGGTTTCAGAGGGTAGGAGTCCAAGATCAGGGTACCATAGTGGCAGGTTTCTAAAGAGGGCTGTTCTGATGGCTCATAGACAGCATTATCTTCTATGGTGGTTGGAGAGCGGGAAGGTAAGATATCTCTGTCTGTTCTTACAAGGGAACTAACCTCATCTTGAGGGTCCTACCCTCATGGTGTCAGCTAAATATAATTATTTTTTCAAAGAATCCATCTCAAAATACCAGCACACAGGCAGTTAGAACTTCAACGTCTGAATTTGGAGAAGATACAAACCATTCCATAGCAGTGTCCTTTCTGTGTCCCTGTGGCAGATGAGGACAGAACTTTTTCTTGGCTCTTAGCTTACTAACTAGCTATAAGATTGCTTTTTGTAAAGAGGGCTGCCAGTTGTCAGAGACTAAATTAGTGAACAGATGTTGGTATGCTAGCCACCCATTTCGTTCTTTGAACTTCACTTCTCTTGGGAGCATCGGGGGCAGGAGACAGTGATTGGATTGACATATTCAGCACTAGGCTAGTCATTTCTTAAAATAACAGTCACTCCTGTAACAAACAATCCATGAACATGAGAGGGATATGTCACAGATAATCAGGTTCTGAAATAAACTCGTCTTTTCTTGAGATGGAAGAACATATCCATAACAACCTGTTTCTTGATACAGTGATCATTGGGTATTGAACTGTTTAAAGAGATTTAAATCTTGAGGAAATGCCTTTTATACCTTTTTGTATTTCTGTCATGTAGTGGAAGCAATTTTTAGAAAAATTTAATTTACTTATGAGGCTTTGAGCAAACATCTCTTTGCAAACCTAGTAGAATGTGTTCGTTGCAAATTGTCAACAAGCTCAATAAATGAGTTGTATTTACTGAGTGCCAGGAAGTATATTTGATACTGTGGACACATCAGTAAATAAAACATACACAATGCTCCTTTCTTATTGATTACAGTCTTTGGGAAATGTACATAGTTCAGTAGGCAACAAGAAGTGTCTTATGGGGAATATGCAGATTGCTTTATGACATATACTATTACATCAACTGGAGGAGTTGCTGTTTAAACCAAGGTCTTAAGTATGTATAAAGAGACAATCAAAGAGATGTGGAGAAATAGAAAGGTACATGCTTTAATAAATTATACCATTGAAAGGATCTAGAGGTCAAGGAAAGAGAAGGAATGGTTTTAGGAAGAGTTGAAAGAATTCAGCATAGTGGAAATTGACATAATTGTGTGATTAGGGACTGGGGAATTTGCATATTATCATAAAGACAATAGAGCAGGTAAGTCTTGTAAGCAGTAGAGTAATCATGTTAGTTTATTCTTACATACATCTTAGTATGTTACTCTCTCTCCATAGAAACTGGATGGAGCTACAGTAAGTCCTGAGCAGCAAAGCACTGATGGACTGCAGGGCACAGTTAAACGGTTGTGTGAGAAAGGGCATATGACAGGGAGCTAGTGAGGTGGGGGATGTGGCCCGTGAGATACTAGCAGGGTTTGCTGACTAGTGAAGCTTCTCAGGCATGGGGATGAGTACATGATTGCAAGAGGACAGATTCAACAAGGCACTTAGTTACAGGGTCTAGTGTTGGAAGGAGATGAAAATGAGTAAATGATGTTCCATGTGAATAAAGAGAAAAGTACTCAGGGCTGAAGAGATGGCTCAGTGGTTAAGAACACTGAATGCTCTTGCAGAGGACCTGGGTTCAATACCCAGCCCCTAAATGGGAGTTAACAGTTGTCTCTAACTCATGCTTTAAGGGGAACTGATGCCTTCTACATGCTGGCAAAACACTAATAAATATAAAATGAAAAGAAGTCTCAATTTTTTTTGGTAGCACAAATCTTTAATCCAGCACTTGGGAGGCAGACAAATCTCTGTGAATTTGAGGCCAGCCTGGTCTCTGCTCTACAGAGTGAATTACGGGACAGCCAGGGTTGTTAACACAGAAACCCTGTCTTGAAGGAAAAAATAAGAGAGTTGTGGGGGAGGTGCTCATTGTGCACAACACTGGCCTCATTAGTGAACATTTAAGGACAAAGAGGAAGGGGAAGCTGTGGAAAAGATAAAGTTCCCAAAAAGGTAGAAGGGAAACCCGTAAAGTTTGTGGAAGAAAAGCTGAAATAAGGGAGGGTGTTCTGGAAATAAAACGACAGCTTGCTGGATCGTTTGAGCTGCACAGGTAGAGTAGCAAGAGTGAATGCGTCCTCTTAGGAGTCAGTGGATGTCGTCAGTGACTGACTCATGAAGACAAGGGATGAGTAGTGGAGTGAGACGGCACTGAGAGGTTGGGACGTAGCAATGGTGGATTTAGTGAGTCTGTTCGAAAGCTTCAGCTGTGCTCAGAGGATGGGAGACACCTGGAAGAGCATGGCCATGGCACTGGGACGTGTTTCAGTACACACGGGAGAGGGGTGGTGGAGAAGCAGAGGTCCATACTGTACAAAGGCGTAATGAGAGGTGGAGGTCAGGGAAGAGTGTGTAGTTGCACAAGTATTAAAGGGAAGTAAGTCCATCTCAGCTGCTAGGGCATGAGAGGAGGAGCAAGGATGTTGGTAGGGTTACGGTAAGACATTCAGTTCTTATTCCCATGCCTTGTTTTCTCTGCAAAGTATGATATGAGGCCTCTGCTGAGGGTGCTGAGGCTGAGGGTAGTGATTGTGGAAGTATATTTAGAAGGGAAATCATTTGAAGTATTTATATATAGACTAGAGGGGATTAGTAAAGAGGAGAGAGAGAGAGAGAGAGAGAGGGAGAGAGAGAGAGAGAGAGAGAGAGAGAGAGAGAGAGAGAGAGAGAGAGAGAGAGATTAGAAGCACACAAAACCTTGCTAGAAACTGTTTAGGGCCAAGTTCATATTAGTGTGTGTAAAGTCATCTTGACACAGATAGGAGCTTCTCTGCAGCAGCAGCGATTGGTAGGACAGACATTTGTGAAACCTAGGCTAGCTGGGTCTGCGTCTCTTCTGCCTCTGCATCTCTATCAGAAGCATTACCTGTTGCCTTGGCCACTCTTCCGTTATGCCAGGCGCATGATTTCCTCTGCATATTGTTCATATCATCATCTTTTAGTGTCTCCATGGAAGCACGTCTCACTTGAAGTTCTGTGCTACCAAACCACATCTGGTCAGTTGTGGTTGTGGGTTTCCCATTTGTCTCTCACACAGCAGAAACAGGTGCAGGCCTTTGTTTGAACATTGTTCCTGTAATTGGACCAGCCGTTCACTGCAGTTGAGCATGGTCATTGTGCTGCTTTCTGAGACTTTCTGCTTTTTAAGACTGGTCTCTTGTATAATGTTAAAGAAATCAAAAATTGTGTTTTTGATAATCTACGGATTTAAGGTGTTTAGATCTAAGTGTCCTTTTTCTAGTAGTGGCGTTGAACTCAGATCTTGTGAATACCAGGCAAGTATTCTACCACTGAGCTGGACCTTCAGGCCTAAGTTCTTAGCTGCCTTCTAGATGTCTTCTCATCTATGACTCGTCATAGATATGCGGTAAAGTAGCATAAAAATCATCAGACACATCTGTTCATGGTGGACAGTGGGTTAGAAGAGGCGGATTTCTAGTTACTTGTACGCGCCTACCCCTGCCAGCAAGGAAGACGCGACTCCGGGAAGATCTTCTTCATGCAGTTTTAATCAGGATCCTTGAAACATGTTCTTCTGACCCGCGGGAGACCCGGGGGACCCCTGCACAGGCTTAAATACCCTTGAGCTAACCAACTACAGTGAGCTACATGGACCCTGCAGATAGGCTACTCAAACGTGGAAGCAGACAGGCCGAACAGACTTAACCAAGTAAGGGCTTGTTTACACCAGAGAGCGCTCACCCTTGGGGAGGTGGAAGGCGGAAGCCAGCGCCATCTTTAAGGCATGGCACTTCACAGCTCTCTACAGTTACTCTCTTATTTTATTTCTTTACCTATTTCACTCCACACTTCTTCAATAAGTTACCCTAAATCTACAGCATGGTGGTCATTAATACCTTCCTGAATGCTTTGGCTTTTTAACAATTAATTGATTGATTGATTGATTGATTGATTGATTGATTAATTTGTAGTAGTAGTAGACTTTAGCTATTTACCAGCTATCAGAAGGCCTAGCTCTTAATCCTGCCATTGGTTTTTGTTTGTTTGTTTGTTTTGTTTTTCTGTGACTCCGAGATTCAGAACACCTTGGCTTTGAACTTTTAAGTAGCTTAATTTGGAGGTATCAAATTAATAATAATTGGCATATAAACATATATATATGTATTTATATATATTTATGGGGGAAAACCTAAAACAATATTTAAAATATTGCATACAAAATTAGTTTATATATGTATGTATATCAGCATGTTCTTTTCAGCATTTGCTTCATATATGTGAGCCATGGATGCTTAACGGTTTCAAAGAGAAGGAGGTCTTCTGAGAACTGACAGAAAACTATGAATCTACACTTCCAGAAAGTGCCAGATTCACAAGCCTTCCTGATTGTTGTGTTAAGTGAAACTTTTGCTGAGCACCGAATTCAAATCCCACAGATGCATGGCCCTCTGCTCTTAAGAGTTTAGTCCCAAGTTTTGTATCCCTGGTCTGATGAAGGAAGCAGGCCCAGGTTCATGTTACCTTTGACAGGGATGCTGCTGGTGCTGTGGAGTTGAGTTTTTGAGTACAGCTTAGCTCACTTATGTAGCCCAACTAAGACTAACCAGTGGAGCAGTTGTAACTTTATAACATCCTGCCACTTTTTAAAAAGAATTTGAAATTAGAATTGTCTTTTTGTTTAGGCCTGTTTACCAAATACTCATGAAGTACAGACTATGCTACCCTCAAGAAAGTCAGAAGTGGGCTAGCTAGCTAAAGTATGGTGTGGTTACAATGTAAGTACAGGAGCAGCACTCACAGTAGTGGGAAGGGTAAGAAAGGGCATTCAGAGGAAGTGGATGGAAGCTGGATGAAAGTGAGATGGGAGCAAGTCCAAGGGCAAAGAGCAGTTACTGTGGACAGGGTTTCTCTATACTGCTTTGGAGCCTGTCCTGGAACTCACTCAATAGAACAGGCTAGCCTTGAACTCACAGAGATCCACCTGCCTCTGCCTCTCGAGTGCTGGGATCAAAGGTGTGTGCCACCAATGCCTGGTCAACTGTCCTGACATTTTAAACAAAGTACATGTCATGATTAGTTTAGACAGGTACTGGGCATCAACATAGAGATGGAGTAAAGCGAATTGAGAGGAGGTACAGATTAGTTATAGGGTGCTTGGAGATATTTATTTGAAAAGTGATAAGGTGAGAGGTCCCAAGTAACAATTTGTCAGATCCTTTTGAGGTGAACACAGGGGTTTCCAATTTTAGATTTGAGTAATAGCATGGACAGTTATGCCATTGACAAGGTAAAAAGTACAGCCGGCAATGGCTTTTGAAAAAAAGAACATGCATTAGCTTGTATAGGTTAAAATTTGAGCTATCTAGTTTAAAATGCCTGGTACAGAATGAGAGATCTGGGTCTGTAGCTATGAGATAGCTGCTTAACCATTTGGGAATTAGCACAGGCAAAGATTTCAGAGATGATGTTATCCAGTAGAACAAAAAAGAACAGGAGTTGGGGTCAGATGGATGAAAAGATGGCTGACAGTCATTGGGGTGTGCCTTTAAAGGGACATCTTGAACCTGGACCCTTTTCTCTTGCTTTGTGTCTCTCTATCTTCTCTTTTCTTTCTTTGTCCTGGTTACCTTTTGGCATTCAGCTTTCTCCTATTGTGATGGACATCCACCTTACCATAGAACCACAAAGCCAAGTGTCCACTGTTCAAAAGCTCTGAAACCCACACCCTAAACAAGTCCTTCCATTTCTAAGTTGATTTTTTGATGTATTTGGTACTGTAATGAAGACCACCTTAGCTTATGGTGATAGGAAATTTAGAAGATCATTGTAGATAGTTTTTTCACCTTGAATGTTGCCCTGAGCAGTTGAATTACATGATGACATATGTAATGTTTCCAAAGTTAACATAAAGCACAGCCTAAGCATGAAACATCAAAGGGATAGGAGAGGTGGCATAGTGGGATATATAGAGCACACACACACGCACACGCAATGTACACATGCACACACACATGTACACATGCACACACACACATGTACACATGCGCACACACATGCACACATGGGCATACGCTCACACACACACACAGAGTACAAGAGAGGGAAGCATGTGATTTGAACCTGCTGTCTCACTTCTCACCCACCTCTCCAGTTACTTAGGATCAAATGTAGGATAATGATGCTTAGTGTCTTACCTGCTGTTCTTACAATAACTAATGTAGCTCACATAGCTCGATGTGCGTGAACCTATCTGTCCACAATCAGAGTTAGGAGTATTGAAATGTGAATGCTCATTACTATACTTACACAGAAGCAAAATGATGTAATAGTCAAAAAATTTAAGCCCAGGTCTCTCATCAAGTAACTCTGCGATTTTAGGGAAATTATCTAATTTGTCTAAATGTAAATGAAAAATGATGGTAATAATTAGGATCAAATGCAGGACTGTGATACTTAATAGATAGTGTTTGAATTTAACACAGACTCAGTAGATGTTAACTTACTACACTTTAAATATGAATTTATCATTGATGCAGGAACATTATAAGAATTCTATGAGAATAGAATAAAATGTTGTACTTTAAAAGTTATTAAATACTCTTTACTGTTATTAAAGTGCAGGTGTGTGAATTCCTAAGGGGAAAAGTTGAGTATGTATATTTTATGTAAAGTACCCTTGTTCGTGTGAACAAGTAGTTTTGTGTGTTAATGTGCTCTTGCCAGTGTAACAAACGCCTGGGACAATCAGCTTAGAGGGAGAAAAGAATGACTTTGTGGTTTACAGTTTTGGAGATGGGAGCCTATGACTTATTGGCTCATTATCTTCCAACCTGAAGCAGATCATCAGGACTGGAGCCCAGGATGGAGCAGCCACTTTACCTAATGTTTGGACACAGGAAGAGGGAAAGGAAGAGCTGCCTCTGGTGTCTCACTGTCCCTTTCAAGGGTACCAGAAGATAGCCTTACTAGGCCCCATCTTTTAAAGCCCCTCCCATGTCCCCACACCCTGTCCCTGCAAAATAGTACCAAGCTGGATAAGCTTTTAACACACAGGACATTGCAGATTCAAACTATTGGAGGGATTGTGACCACCTAGCATTCATGTATGTATTCTGGGCCACTCACAGAGAAATGACTTTTGGAGTTGTTTATACTTGAAATTTTTATTTCTGAAAAAAAATTCTTAGGTTTTTTTTTTTGTTGTTGTCTTTTATTGTTCAAATTTCTGCTTTTAGAAAGTTTACCATCTAGTTACGGTAATAAGGACCTATCTTCTGGGTCACATGTTGCCTAATTATTAAACTTTATAGATTCCTGGCAGCCATCTTGTTTTTGTGTTCCCTTCACATGTTAAGCTAGTTATGTCATGCTTGGAATCATGTTTTCAGGCATGGAAGTGTAAACTATTTTGAGAAAACCATAAATTTGGGGATTAAGTTTGTTTTTGTTGATTTACACTTGGCAAACTTTAATTACAAAGCTAATGCATGATACAAACCCAAATATTTTATCACATGGCAAGTTTTGCTTCTGTTTATATAGCTTTTGTCTTTGTTTATAGAATTCGAATTTTCTACTTCTTTCTCAGTAATAAACACAGTGGGGGAAATGTAAAGCATTAACCACCATGACGAATTAACTGTATACCACAGATAATGCTCTACATTCCAGGTCCTTAGCCTCCAGCACTTCAGGTTGTAGAGTCGGTCTCCACAGAAGTCCACAGTCTTGAGCTGTTAGAGGTCTTGGGAACCAAGGCACAGCTCAAAATACAACCACTTCAAGAAGGACAAATGAACTATTTCAGTGAATCTTCTGGAAATAAACTCATTCCATATGCAAGCCCATGGAATTTATGAAATTTAATGATTTACAAAATACAACTTCTATATTTAGGAAATTTAGCAATTGAGCTATTTGCAGTTTAATTCATCACTGCTTTCAGATTCAGTCACCTATGTGGTATGTCTTTTTTTCTCCATGAGTAGTATATGACATATAATCCAGATAAGATTTTAAATATTATTAGAAGAAAAAGTTTTAAATTTCTTTTCAGTTTTTGAAGGATCCAGTAGACAGCTTCTGGCTTTAATGTTCTTATTATGAACTAAAACCATGTCCTTTGGTCTGTCTGCATTTTTTTTGTATGATTGCTAATGTAGCCCTTTATTCCAAAATTTAGGTTGATATTCACAGTGCTATACAGCCTGTATCACTGTCAAAACAAGACTGAGCCTTATAAAAAGATAGTTTTGAAATATCTGTACCACCCATAGTTATTAGTGCTCAACAAACATAGTTATAAAGTAGATGATGCCTTCTTTAAACAAGTATATTTTAGCACTGACATTTTCCCTATTTGGGTTTTAATTTTATTTTAAAAGTTTCATGATATACATCTTAGATTATTATAGACTTAAATATAAATACTCATAATAAATATAGTTCCTAAAATAAAACATACAATTTTATGAACGTTCTTTGACATACTTTCTCCTATCTTTTCCTTGCTTCCCTTGGCTATATAATCTTTGACTCCATAGAAAAATAGGATATGAATGCATGTGTCTGTCCTAGTTTGCTCTGTTGCTAACTAAAAGCAGCCTGAGAAGGAAAAGATTTATTTGTTATAACGTTAGGTCGTCATCAGTCTATTCCAGAAGGGCGAAGCAGGATCTCAGCAGGAATGCTACTTACTGTCTTTCACCCTCTGATTGACTTATCTACCTTCTTACTCAGTTCACCAGGACCCTCCCACATCAATCATTAATTAAGAAAATACCCCTACAGACATGCCTCCAGATCAATCAGAAGTAAGCAATTTCTCCAATGAGTCTCTCTCTAGTTTGTGTCAATTTGAAAAAAGCAAGCAGTATAGTATGGAAACAATTCATACTTACCTGAGGTGCTACGAGATAGCCTAGAACAAGGCTTGCTGTTGTTAAATTTTTTTTTTTTTTTGTGGTGCAGGCAAATGTTTTTAGATGGTGTATTTTTTTTGCCTTTACAAAAGAGGACCATATTTCTCTACAGTAGCAAATATGACCTTATTTTTATATTTTATTAACTTGTTGATTATCTACAAACTTGAACCTGTAAACTTTTGATTGCACACTAAATTTGTTAAGGGAAAAAAATAGAACAGTGTTAATGTTATAAATATTTATGTGTGTAAATAAAAATTTTTTAATAGGGTTTAGAACACATTCAGTGCAAACAATAATTGTGTAATCTGGTCTTTTAAACGTAATATTCCAAGCAAGGTGGCAATGGAACATGACTATAATCTCAGCACTTGGAAGATGGGGGCTTGAGGGTTAGGAGTTCATTGTCATCATTGCTTACAGAGAGTCTGAGGACAAGCTAGGTTAGATGAAACTTTATGTCGAAAAATAGAAAAGCAAAATAAATAAATAAATGAATAAATAAATAAAGTTAAAGAATGGCTGTCGGGAGAGGTCTTAGGACTCTTGCCAGCAAATGAAGGGTATTTGAGCATAAGAAGAAATACTGAGCTCATCATGAGGCTGTGTATATCATTCTGTGGCTGCAAATAAGCAGTTTGCTTTTAGAGTTTTACATTTCCTTAAGAAGATGAAAACGAGTAATCATTGGATACTATACTTGATGCACTCCTTACCCTAGTGGTAGTCTAGCTCTATCCTCGAATATCCATATGTTTAATCTTGGTAGGGCTCCGGGGAAGCCACATACAGTTTTAATAGTTTTCATTCTTGTCAGAATATTGAACTTCATTTACTTTCGTCTTTATTTTCCTCTTTGTATTTCTCTCTTATTGTAGGATTTTAATAAGATTTCCACTTACCGGAAAAAGGAATACTAAATACATAAGACACTGCAGGGTGACAGTGCTTAGCCCTTCAGCCCTTCTGAGTCCACTGTCTCCTGCACTAGGCGTACAGGGTTTCTTTTTGTTGAGGGAAGAGCCAGACGAAATGAGGCTTCAAAGGTCAAAGGTTCTGTGCCCTTACCCAAATTACAGTTGGATACATAATGCATTCTTACTGTCTCACAGACATGTGTGTGCTGTGTGATTTAATCTCAAAAGTCAAACCGTGTGGAGGAGGAAATTGTGTCTGCCCAGTCTCCCACAGCTGGTAAGCAGCAGCCGGCCTCTGTCCTGCTCTGACAGCTGTGTTCTTGTCCGTGTGGGTTTGTGTGCCTTTCACGTCGTAGACTTGGAAGAGTGGACTAAAATGACTTGAAGAACTTTTGTTCATAGCAGCCCTCTCACATCTGCTCACCACGATTCTCAGTCCTTGCTTATGCTTACGGGTAACTTGACAGCTGGAAAGATGACCTGAGCCTATTGTTCTCAGAATAATTTTTTTTGATTAGGACAGTAAAGGCCAACTGAGATGGATTGTTTTAGGTTCAAAATTATTAACCTATTTTTGTAAATGAAGGACTAGACAGATTTTTAAGAAAACTTGTTTGATCAGTTCGATGTTCTGGTTAGGATAGTAGCATATGAACTGGGTAGTAAGATCCGTTGCAAAAGAGTAACCACCTTTTAACTTATTAATTACAGTAGGACATCACTTCTATTTCTGTTCTTCATGGGAAAGTTGGCTGAAGTATTATTTCAGCTAATTGTCAGGCATGTGAAGAGCCTATTATGAGGAGGAAGGTTTTCACCAACTTATTCACAAGGGTTTGACCCTCAGGACAGGACAAAAACACATTGTTTTAAAATTCTTTATCCTTTTAGGAAATGCTTAATTGTTTGGAAAGATGTTTAGGTAAAATGCAATTATTCATTAAAGAACTAACTCGCCTGAATTTAAATCTTTCAGAGAAATAATACTTGTCCTGAAGACAAGTATAAAGAGTTATGTGTCTATGTTTGTTGAATTGTGATTTCTCATCTTATCATATTAATGATTTTCTTAATGTTCCATAATTACTTTGCAGTGTATTTTGGGATCTCTACTGTGCAGCTCCAGAGAGACGGGAGACATGTGAACACTCAAGCGAAGCAAAAGCCTTCCATGATTATGTAAGAGAACATATACTTTGCAAAGTTTCATTGCCAGTTTTCTTTTTAACCAATGTCCTTAAAATACATATGGGCCATTTAACCTTAGAAAATGGTGTTTGCTATTTGTTGACACTTACTCTAGAGAGTAGAGATAATTTCTAGCTATGAAAGGCTCTTATCATTAAGCATGTATGACTTGTAAAATCTCAGAATTGTGCACATATGTATATGTAATTTTGTAATCACAGTCTCTTTGCAGTAACTTTTTGGAGGTGGTTGGGTGTGAGTTGCTGGAGATCAACCCCAGGCCCTCACACATGCTAGGTGAATTTTCTACTATTGAAAATTCAAATGTATATTGATGAAGCAGTATCTCTTTATTTTCAAAAGAAACTCATCTTAAGCTTTGTGTAAATGGTAAGCTCTTTTGCACAGAAGTTAAAAAAATACTGAATTAAAAATAAAGAATGCTTTTTACAAAATGTACAGAATTCAGTGCCTTAATTGAAATGTATTTGAATCAAAGGAAATATTAGAGAAGAGAAATAAAAATTCCAGGTAAAATAAAAATGTGATTTATTAAAAAAGATTTGTAAAGACAGGTAGCAGACCCCTTGGCTTAATTATGCTTTAGAAATACAAACCTAGCTTTAAAAGTCAGATTATATCATGGGAAAATATCTTCAGGGAAAAGTTGCATGTAAGATCATTCTGTGAGCTCCTTGTGGAGCTGATCAAGGCGAAATATCAATTGTGTCTGGGATGGAGGAGATTCTGCCTTCCTTTTCTGACAATAGTCTCCAGTCTGGAGCCTGAAGAAGTACCTACTGGCATATCCTTAACCCAATCTGAGGGACACATGTCTTAATGGCAGAAGGTGGCATTATCCTGTGCAAACCTTTAAAAACCAGAACTAGGTCTAAAATCAGAAACATGCCTGTTCTTCTAAAGGAAAAAAAAAATTAATACCAAGAGAGTTGCCCCGGAAGATTGTAGTGCCTAAAGTAGTGCTAGAAGAGTGTGCAGACTTGAAAGGGTGGATTCTTGGGTTTGCGGCAGGCCTGTGCCCTAACCGATAGCTCGATTATACCCATAAACTCCATGTGGCCAGAACAGCTCCCAGGGGCAAGGGGAGGGACGGGCTGTTGCTGCACACAAGGAAAGGGAGACACAGGCAATGATCAGGGCTTAGAACATAGTATTTATCCTAACAGTGTTGTTTTGCCCTTTTTACACTTACCGACAGAAAAGTAAAAGTGTTCAAACCATGAAGATTCCAGGGAATCTGGGTAGAGTTGGACTCCCCATCTTTCTTGTCCCTTACACCAAGAGAGACAAAAGTGGAGACTCTGTTCCCATTAAGTTGTAATCCTAGAAAGAGCCAGTGTTCTATTACTAAGTGACATTTACTACCTCACAGTCTACAGCTTAAGAAAATAGTTGGGTCCAGAGAGATAACTCAGTCACTGGGAGGACTAGCTGCTCTCTCAGAGGCCTGAGTGTGGTTCCTAGTACCTTTTTTTGGGGTACCTCAAGCTGTAATTGGACACTTAATGCATTCTGCCGGTCCCCCTGGGCCAATGTCTCCCTGCCCACTGGGTTCCTGCAGCCTCTTAATAAGATAACAACTCATACCATTAATATCTATTTATAATTGGCCAATGGCTTAGACGTATTACTGGCTAGCTCTCTTTCTTACAAATTCCCACATTTCTACTACTCTGTGTATCACCCCATGACTGGGCTTACCGGTGATACCCTGACACCTGCCTCCCTGGTGGCCGTATGGCATCTCTCTCAACTCCTCCTTTTTTCTTTCTCTAGCTCTGTTAGGATTTCCCACCTGGCTTTACTCTGCCTAGCCATTGGCCAAAATAGCTTTATTCCTCAACGAGTAAAAACAACACATATTCACAGCATACAGAAGGACATTCCACATCATCTCCCCTTTTCTGTCTAACTAAAAAGGAAGGTTTTAACATTAACATAGTAAAATTACATGTAACAAAACAGTTATCAAGCAAGAATTATAGTTAGAATATCTGGTCCAGGGTATCTGACACTGTCTTCTGGCTTCCACAGTCACCTGCGTAGACACACTCCACACACACACACATCTCTCTCTCTCTCTCTCTGTCTCTCTCTGTCTCTCTCTCTCTCTCTCTCTCTCTACACACACACACACACACACACACACACACACACACACACACACACACACTAACTATACCTGTACCCTTAAAACAAGAAACCAGTTCCATAGTGTGGGGAGAAGCACCCTGCTGTTCATCATGGCGACTGTATGGGAGTCCTGAACTCAGAGAATGATTTTAGAAACAATAGGTAGATAAAGCAATCACCTCACACGGTCACAGCTGCCCTTATCATGTTTGTGTTCATATTGACTTCCTGAGCATCTGTGTTTATAACTGTTATGTTTTTAGGAATTTATTTATTTTCTGGAACTCAGTTATGAGAACTTTGCAAGTTTTCTGGTTCTTGAATAGTATAGTTTCTGAAGTAGATCAGCATAGTTTATGTCCATGTGTACACAGGGGTTTGAGAGATTAGGGAAGAAAAGTGGGAAAGGGCCTGCAGAAAGATCGTAGTAACATTCTAACATGTCATGTTTCTTAGAGCCCATTATGCAGCCATTTCCATATGATAGTTGATGTGTTTTGCTGATTTTTATGGTAGTGCCCAAGGAAGCATTCTGAATGACGTTTTCTTCAATGCTGAAGTCTTTAAAATGGATGAGTTTGTTTATTAACTTTCAAATGAACTTACTTGTACATGTATATTATCAGATGATTAAAATCTGCCTCACTTTTATTAGCTTTTATCTACATGGTTTCCGCAAAAATGACCCCATTTTTAAAAGTATGAATGATAGAATGAAATGATAGAAACTGAAAAAGGTAAATAGTAAATGTAATCCCTTAACTGAAATGTTAAGTATCTTTTTATATTTGGGACACTTTGGGTTTTGTTTATATAATTTGCATAATTTACAGATATGTAGTGAATATTAATTTTATATTCAGGATAGTTGTTTAAAAACAATTTTTACTCTTTGGTAAGTTTTTATTTCTCTTAAATTGAACAGTAAAATTTTAGCAAATTGAAGCCATGCGGTGGTGGTGCATGCATTTAATCCCAACACTAGGGAGGCAGAAGGCGGATCTCTGTGAGTTTGAGGTCAGCTTGGTCTACAGAATGAATTCCAGGACTTCAAACAAACAAACAAACAAAATTAGCAAAAGGAAACACGAACTATAAGATGGATATATATTTTTCTACAACCATTTTAGGCCTTCAGTGTTTCCATGAAAGATATCTTTGTGTGTGTTTTGCATGGGTAGGTATAAAATAAAAGAAATATATAAACTGAATAGACATAATTTTGAACCATTATTCTAAGATGTTTTATTGTGTCATTATTGACATACAGAAAGCTATAGATGAGTGTACCTATTTATAGCAGCTTCACAACCAATGCCATGAACTTACTCATTACCTGCAACTTGTTCTCTCTGCTTCTTTCTTTCTACTAAGTTAAAAGTACTTAATGTATGATATACTCTTTGGTGGTTTTAATTATGAAATGCAGTATCATTAATTATATGCTCTATTTGTACAGTGTACCTCCAGACCTTCTTTTGTTACAGGACTGAAGTTTTGTGCCTCACCATTTCTCTTGGGATGGTACAGCTCACATTCAGAGTGGGCCTCCCACTTGAGTTAAATCTCCCTAGAAATGTCTTTACAGACATGCACAGATGTACAGATGTGACACCTAGGTGGTATTCTAGCTCCAGCTAAGTTGACAGTTGAGACGAACTACCTCAGGTGCTTTTGTTCACGTATTTTTGTTCTCAAAAACACTGTAAAAGTTTTTACTTAGAGACTGCTTATTTAGCCAAACCCAGTCATTTAATTAGGTAAGAAACCTAATCTGTATCAAGTCCAAGGTCATAAGGTAGTGTGTAAATACATTGTGCCATATTCAGGAAGGCTCAGGTTTTCCAAGTTCTCATAGAGTGTATTTCTAAGTATACCTAGTAAACTTTCTGCCTACAATGTAGAATCATTTTAAGGAATATTAAAAGTATAGTAAGTAGTTTATGACAATAGATATAGCAGTGGATAGAGCCGAAGAAAAAACTTGGGACAATAATACAAGGAAGTGGTCCTCATGGTCTTGTAAAAGGCAAAAAGCCTGGAATTAGGATGGTACCAAAAAAACTGAAAATAAGGAACACACACACTTGTAGTTAGGAGCTGAAACTTGGGGCGCCAGGATCAAAAACTCTCAAGACGTGAAAGAAGACCATACAGAAAATGGACTAGCTGTAAGGATGTGATACATTAAATAAGAATTTAGGCCCGAGCAGAAAAGCTGAAGAAAAACGTTCACATTTAAGGAAGGGTTATCACTAAGATAGATGGATGGTGGTAAAGTCAGTGAGAAATACTAGTTAGAGTGAATGATATTCCCTAATTGGTATGTCGTATAATCTAGGAGGGTTTCAGATTTGTTCTCTGTATCAGGGCGCTTCCCAATTGATCTCTGTATCTCAGGGCAGCAATAAAAATTGTTTGGTGTTAATGTTATGCCTTGGGCTCCTTGATAGTCAAAAGGTTATTGAGGGATGACTTAAGGTTCACATTATATCAATGTGAGAGTGGTTCTTATAGGCCACAGTTTCATTTTAGAAACCAGTCATGTATTATAGGGCACAGGATAGATTCAAATATTATAGGAGATGAAATAGATCTAAGTAACCTTTGGCTTGTTTCTTCAAGTTTGTAACTTGGAATAATAGGTAGAGATTTCTCAGTATATTAGCACCCTCCTTGCAACTGTTTTAGGAAGCCTATATTAAACTGTCAGTTAAATAAAGGACAGTGTAAAATGTAAGTTATGAACAGATTCATAGCCAAGCACATTATTAGCTCTTAGAATATATCCCTTAGGGACATAAGCACACTTAAAAACTAGAAACATATATCCTTTTCAATGTGTTGTTTTCTTATTTACCTCATACTCAATAAATGGTTGTAGGTCCATTTCTTCTTGTTAGAGTTTTATTTTTTCCCCAGCTTGGCCTAGTTCAGGGTCGTCTCGAAAGAGGGGACTTCAACTCTCCTTTCCTCCCTTCCCTCTCCCCCTCCTCCCTCTCTCTCCCCCTCTCTCTGTCTCCTCTCCTTTCCTTTGTGTGTTTTTGTTTTTGTTTTGTTTCGTTTTTTGAGACAGAGTTTCTCTGTGTAGCTTTGTAGATCAGGCTGTCAGGTAGATCAGGCTCACAGAGATCCACCTGCCTCTGCCTCCTGAGTGCTGGTATTAAAGACGTGTACTATCACTGTCCAGCTAGAACATTTTCTTTCATGATTATTCCCCCTGCTTATTACCATCTTACCCCTCTTCATCACTACTTTAGAGAAGGTAAAGTATTTGGAGCTGTCCATGTAATACCCACAGATATGTCAAACAAGTAGAACAGTTTTTGGATGTAACAGATGACTTGTGTTCTCTGTACAGTAATAGATAATTGATTTAATGTTCTTACTGGAAATTGTGGGATTGTTTTCCATCTGTAAATATTATCATTACAGTCACACTTACCAAGCTCTTTCCTTTTTGCTCCAGTATGGAATAATCTTTTCATTTGAAACTGGTGAGTTATAGATGTGGCTGTTTCCATCCCAGTCCACTTATCTATATACCATTACTTATAATCTTAGGTCTTTCTTTTCCATTTACTTTTGCTAAATTTTCCTCCCGTGGGGTTGGCAAGATGGCTCAGTGAGTAAAGGTGATTATAGTACAAGCCTGGAAACCCAGGTTCAATCCCTGGAACCCATGTAAAAATGCAAAGAGGGACTTAATCCTAGAAAATTGTCCTCCAACCCCCACATGTACTCCGTGGCATGAGTGCTCCTTCATGCATACGTGTGCAAACACTCTCATACGTATGCAAAGGACTAGCTCAGACCCATGCAGGCTCCATGTTTGTTGCTTCAGTCTCTGGGAGCCCCTGGGAGCCTGATTATTTGATGCTGTTGTCTGTGTTCTTTGGGTGTCCTGGCCCCTCTGGCTTCTCTGGGCTGTCCTACCTGTGGTCCAGGCTCTCCAGGCAGTGTCAGGTGTGGGCTCCCTCTTGTGGCATGGACCTTAAGTCAGACCAGTCATTGGTGGCCAAGCTCACAAGTTCTGTGCCCCCTTACCCTGGCTCATCTTGCAGGCAGGACAGTTCTTAGTCTTCTTTCTAATCCAAGTTCCCTTAACTTGTCGTCAGCTTTTTACAAGTTCTAGTGGGTCATGGTAAACTTTCCCTTTTAAGAAACAAAACAAAGGCTTTGGAGGTAGCTCACTGATACAACATTTACCTAGTACTCAGGTGCCCATTTTATTATCTTCAGCCCATTTCCTGACCGTTCCCTCCCTATTTAACCTCCAGCGGGAAAAGGTAAGCTTCCGCTAGTCTTCCTTCAGATCAGTTCAAGCTCTGCCTCTTTGGTAGAGACTTTTATCTTCTCCAAACTGATTGCTTTTATGGAATACAAATGTAAGATTAGTTTTCAGCATTCTACTTGATTGTTGTGTATTCAAACCACTAAAATAAGATGTTTTCACATTACTTATTTTTTAATGTTCACAGAGTTAAAGTAATAGCATGTTTTTTCCCTCATATACAATGTGGCATAATATTTGGTATGATAAATAGGCTCATTTTCAAATCATATGGCAACACTAAGCTGTTATATTAGAAAAACTATTCCTCTTTTTTTGTATATGCACATTATATTTTACAAAATAGATATAACATAGTAGAAGCTATAGAGTAAGACTCAGATAAGCTAATCATCTTTTGTAAAAAGAGACCAAATAATGAATAATTATTGTAATTTTCTAGTCTTCCATGCTTTCTGAGAAATTATGTATATGTGTTTATGGAGCCAGGGATTGAACCAATAGTCTCACACACGATAAGCACAGACTTCTATCCTCAGTTCTGTAAGCAGTGATTCTAATTTTTCTATATTGATTATTATCACTTTAGAATGATTGTTAGTAGAAGCCTCAGTAGTTATCTTGAGGTTGGCCAATCTTTTCTTATCAATTATGGGTGTTTTACATCTTCTAAAGATGGAGGCAGGGATAGCTTTCACTATTCATGCTCTCTGTAGTGTGGTTTTGTCATCCATCATCAAATCTACAATCAGACTTCTCTAAGCTAACTTAAGTGTCATTTGTAATCCATCACTAAAATCTTGGGAATGATGTGGAGTCAGAAAGAGCTTGGAACACTTGCTTTGTAGCTCTGCCTTCTTGGGATTATCCCTTTGAAAATCTAGGGAGCCTTTTGGGATAAGATCAGTCTGAAGGCTGTAGGTCCTGGCTACCTGTGCCCTACTGCATCACAGAATAATTACTGACCATTCACAGTCCACACCATTCCTTACTCTCCCCATGACTTTGAATGGGAGTACCTATTGATTATCTGGTCTCTAAACTACTTAGGCATTTTTGGTATACAGAAGTTCGCTCGTGTGTTTTTAGTCACAGATGTTCAGATTGTGGGAAAAGAGCTCAAGCATAGATCTAAGGACCTCATTTGCATCTCAACCTTTTGAGATTTGATCCTGACTTTGGACCTCTCTCTCTCTCTCTCTCTCTCTCTCTCTCTCTCTCTCTCTCTCTCTCTCTCTCTCTCTCTCTCTCTCTCTCTCTCTCTCTCTCGACCGTGTTTCTCTGTGTAGCCCTGGCTGTACTGGAACTTGCCATCTGCTTCTGCTTCCGGAGCAATGGCACTGGCAGGATGGATGTTTACTTGGGAAGTGACTATCAGTCATGGAGAAGGAGAAGGCATGTTTTGTTTTGGAATGGACACGAACTGTTGTAAACAAAGGGCAGATTTTAGAAGATTGATATTTTAAGTAACCTTCATATTTTGATAGATTCAGAAGCAGTTGCAAGAAATATTAAGAGATCTTATACACCATTTCAACAATTTGCCCTTATGGTAACATCTTATAAAATACTAATGTCATAATCATACCGGGATGTTGACTTTGAAGTCTACTGACTTCATTTGAGATTTGGAAACTTACATGTACTCTAGTGTGTGTTTAACTTTTCTCATAGGTTATATTTGCAAATCTACCTGCCAGGTAAGAGGCTGAGCAACTATGCCTCCTATGGCTATTTTAATGTCTTCAGCCATCTCTTCAATCTGTTCTCACTCTACGCCAGACCTACACTAGATTGTCTTTTCTAAATGTAGGACTTACCTGCTAATGAAATAAACATTTATATTAGTAAAGAATACTTTAAATGTAGCTCTCCATTTTTTCCCCATTCTGTCCAGGGGTAGCTCACAGTGTAAGGGCATCCATCATATGCAGAGTTCTCAGATACTCTGAGGAGAGTGCAGGGCCCTTTACTTTTCTACTAAGTACATGGTTGTTTTTATATTCTATTGCTCCGAATATTCGTCAAATTAACTATGAAAGTCGTAAGGGAAGCATTTCTTAAAGAAAGACAGTTTTCTTGGCTGTTCTAATATTTATTCACTGTGCTACTTTGTAAGAAAAATAAGCAAAATAACTTGCAAGGGATTTAGCATTTTTCCTTCAGATACTATGTATTTCAAAACTTTTGATTACCAAATTATTTCTGGCTTCTATCTTTTCCTGTTTTTCTTATGTATGCAGCTGTTCCTTACAATTCTTTCCGGTAATTCTGAATTATTTATCACAATGCCAGAATCATTATGGAAGATTGGTGTGAATCTTATTTTGTAACTAAAATGTGAGCAAAATAGAACATAGAGTTAATGTTATGGGCCTTTAGTACATAGGATGTGTATTTGCGGCCACAGAAATATCTGGAGGCTAGTGCTGCAAATGATTTATCTAGTATTTACTCTACATCTTGTGTTATTCTTTAATGTGCAAGTTTGGCCTTCTCAGATCTTTTTTTTTAAATTTTGTTCTTTTGTTTAATTAGAAATATATTTATTGATGTTGTAAAGCACAGTAGGAGATATTAAGGAGCTAGCATGGAAAGAGAAGCCCAGCCTTGAGGAGTTTCCTCCTTTGGGGACACAAGTCAGTAGGTGATGATCAGAGCAGAGCCCGCTCTTGGAGATGAGTGGACATCAGACTGTGGGCACCTGGGAGGGTGAACTTTAACCAAGTTTGCAGAGAGCTTCCTAAGTGCAGAGCACTGTTTCTGATTTTGTTTTTTAAGTTCACCCTGCCATCAGTGTGCAGTGTATTGAGGGGAGCAAACCTAGAGAGAAGGATGCATATGAACTCCTATTTCACTTGCCCTGTCTGCATCTCTGTAGTCAGTCCAAACAGGCTAAAGCAGTCACCTCATCTGCCTTGGTCCAGGAACTGAGACAGGGTAGGCAGTGAGCTGGCCACTGCTCCACTGTGAGTACCTATGCATTTCTTTGGGGTTTTGACGAGTTTTCCCTTGAGATAGAATGCTTAGTTGAGTATGTTTCACTTTGCTTCATTACCATGTTCTGTGTGTCAAATGTGATGTTCCAAGTAGCTTGCTGTAATTCTTTGCACTGTATTCCCACCTCACACTTTTTTTCTGTGGAGTATGTCCTTTCATTCTACGTCTTCAGGACTTGATGTCTTGAGATTTGAAGTAGGATGATGTGTGTGAGTGTGATTTTTGCTTGTTTTCTCTGCTTGATATTTTCTAATAATAGTAATAGTGGGTATACTTTACTGATTTTGAAACATGCTAGGAATTATATCCTGGGAAATGTTGGAAAGACAGATGGGGAGTGTGTCTCTGTGTGTGCACATCTGTGTGCAGGTGCACCCACACACATGTGCAGAGGCTGATGTTGGACTTTTCCTGCTGTTCTTCTCCACCTTAGTTTCTGAGATAGCGTCGCTCAGTGAATCTGAAACTTGTGGCTTGCACAGTGTAGAGTGACTGCCAGCAGACTCCAGGGATCTTCTCAACTCTGCCTCCCCAGCCATGGGATTTCAGACATGTTTTCATACCTGACTGCTTCGTGAGTCTGCGCTTCTGAACTCAGGTCTTCAGGCTTGTACAGCAAATATTTTTCCTACTGAGCTATTCCCACGGTCTTATCTACCTACCTACCTACCTACCTACCTACCTATCTATCTTTCTTTCTTTGTAATTTCTCTTTCTTTTGGAGGTTTATATTTACACTACTCCATAGATAATCTTTCCTGTCCACTCTCCCTTGTATCTCAGTTTGAGACTGTTTAGTACCATAGTTTACTTATTTTGCACATTTTACTAATTGAAGTTTTGACAGTTTACACATAGACATCATGTGCACTGCCCACTCTCACCCCCACCATCTCACTCTCCTCACCGTCCTCTCTTTCCGTGGTAAGGGTTTGCTTTGGGCTCCATTAACTTTAACCAGGGTTGTCCGTCTGTGTTCTTGGAGTTACCCAGGTGTACTCAGTGTGTGCACGATTGAAGACACGATTCTGCTCTCCTGAAGCTGCCAGTCACTTCATTGTGAAGGAAAGGCCTGTGTGCGCCTCACCCACCCATGACTTCACAGTGCGCGTCTTGCACAAGCATTGTTTGAGTTTTTAATTCACTGACTTCCTGTACTGTGATTTGGTTAAACACGGTCTTCATCTCTGCTGTCATACTTTTTTATTTCAATTTGAATTCTTTTCATAACTTTTTGGGGGTTGGGGGTTGTGTACAACCCTTTCTATTAGAACCTCTTTTGTTTAGTGTTTGTTTATATTTTTTGTTTGTTTTTTTTTTTTTCTTTAGAATGCTGAGTCAAACCTAGAGCGCTAGGCAAGTTCTCTCACCAGTTAATCCCTGGCTACACTAGAACCTTTACCACGTTATTGTAGATATTCATGCCCTTTAGTTCCAATAACTGGCCTGTCAGTTTTTGATTTAATTTCTTGGACGCGTTTGTACTTTCATGCTCTTTTGTATGCCTCACATTGTTTGGTTGAAAGCAAAACATTTGTATATACTAGTGGAAACAATTGTAAAATTATGTTTGGAAAATGGACTTGATTCTAGTCCTTCAATGTGCCTTCTGGTCTGAGTTGTTCACCATGGCTATAACCTTCCTTTTTATCGGATTCTTTTTGGCCTGGTAGTGGGGAGGGGTGGAATTGGCAAACTCTGTTCTAGCTCAGCCTTCATTTTAGGCACAGCCTGTTTCCCTGTCTCAGGCAAGCCCACCCTATCCAGTGGGGGAGGTGAAGTCTTGGTTCATAAAGTTTTCTAAGTTCCTTAGGTTGGATGGATTTTTTTTTATTTTACCTTTCCTTCGGCGTGGGTATTGACCTATGCCCTGAGAGCACAGTACGCCCTGCTGTCTTTCAGTAGCATAAATTCTGTGCATCTTCGTGGAGACAGGGACCGGAAGAAGCTGTCTTCCAGCCATCAAGACCTGTTATTTTAGGAAGTCTCCTTATTCTCTTGCTCCACCAGTGTTTCTTGTGAGTCCTTTGTGACCTGTGTAGGAACCAGCCTCCGACGGGCTGAGCATCATCATAGAGTTTGTGGCTCCAGGAAGTTCTGAATTGTCCACCTAGTTCCTACTCAGTCTGTAGCAGTTACAACTCTTAGCTTGAGCGTTTCTCGACAGCCTGAGTCCCTCTAGCAGCCCTTTCACCCATCAAAGGTGGGTGCATGTCCCGCTTACCCTTGGAAGTCTCTGCCTTTCCTTACCGCAAATTCTTCGGTAGGTCCAGAACTTTGAGTTATTTTAGAAACAATCCTTTAGTGGTGGTTGTAGGGTTGTGAGTGTACTGTTTTCTTCTTCCTGTGCCTGAGCAAGTCCATCACACTGTGTTCTGTGTCACACCCATACTGCTAGGCCATGCATTTACCCGGGGATCCACAATTCCCATCTTGCCTTTCTTTCTGATAGATGGTTTTTAAAAATCTCTGGTGAGAGCCTGATGCTTCTTTCTAACATCTTTGCTGCTATCACAGACATACATATTCAAAGCATTTTACAAGACATAGGTTGAAATACCACACTGGTGAGGAAAGGAAGCCGTTCAATTTTGGTGCTGGAGATTAACCCAGGACTTCATGCATGCTATGTCCATGCTAGCTCAGACCCACCAGGCAAGTGGTGCCAATTCTCCTTTTATTCTAGATTCATCACTCATTTAATGGACTTCCCTCCAAGTTTTTTAAAAAGGGGATGTTAGGACCTTCACTCGTAAAGCTGCTGCAGCATAGGCTGAAATCACCCTTGAAGACCAGGATTCCTTACAAAAAATGAATTAGCAATTGTTTTCTTTTTTTCTACTTTTCACCCATAAGTGCATTTATTTTTACTGAGACTGAGGTGTATGAGCTATAATGACTTCCTGTTTTCAATTTATTCAAAGACCTTTTTATTATTGGCTTCAAGTCCTTGTAAGAGCTTCCATTGTTTTTTTTTTTTCTTACCTAACTTCTGTTCTACTTCATAGACGTCTATGTTTTTCTTTGTGTTCAGAATTGTAGCAAAATATATCATTTTACATTTTAAAAATTCTTTGACTTTATTGATTGCCAATGTAAGAGCCTGTTTGTCATTGTCTGATAATTTCTGTCTTGTGCTATCTTCCCTTCCTTCTTTCCTTCCTACCTTTCTCCTAGCATATTAAAAACTTTTAAACTTCCAAGCATTTTGTCATTAGATGTTTAAAAAGAACTTTCTACAAAATTTAATTTATAACTTTGAAAGTTCAGTGACTGGATAGCTGTTTCCTGAGCAAGCTGATCCTGGTCACAAAGTACTGCCTGCCCACTCAGCTGTGTCTAACACTTGTCCTGTTCTTTGTGAGATATAAGACTCGAGCTACCTTCACTGTCTGTAGCTTTCCTATATAAACATCATGACTGCACTAAACAGAACAAAAGAAATTAGGAGTTTTGACTGACTCACACATATTCTGCCCCTCTATGCTAATATGGAATATATGCTTTAACATTATAAACATGTAAACTCAGATGCCATCTCTGCAATTTAGTAATAGTAGTGGACAGTTACTTTGTGAGTTTCTTTCCCTATCTGTAAAATAAATAATGCTGTGTATATAATTGTTGAGGTCAGTTATTATATGCCAAGTTTTATACATAGGGCACCTGGTACATGGCATAGCATTCAGTATTTGCTTTTATCAGGACCTTAGAAACAAGCATATTTACCATCTTATGGAGACAAGGGTGATGTGTCTCCCACCACCATCATTTTCAAAGAAGTGGTATTTCATGGTTCCTTTTCATTTCAAGTGTCATTTTTTTTCTCACATGCATATCTTGGCATAAATTTTGTGTCCTAATAGTTCTGTTTATATATTGACATTCTATTTAATGTTTTTTTTTCCTGTTCTCAATCTGCTTTTATTTTCTGGTACTGGGGACAGATCCAGGATTTTGTCTATGTTAGGCAAGTTTTCTACCACTGAGCTAAATCCTCAACCAGAATAAGCTATTCATTTTTCTTTAGCTCTCCTCTTCTGTATAAAGAACCTCAGACAACCCTAGTCAGATGTGAGGAGAGTAAGAAGAATGCACTAGTTTATGAACATGATGAGTACTGGTGCAGTTGATGGGAGCAAGACAGAACTCTTAGCAGCCAGCTTCAGCTGTCTCCAGGACCTTCATCTTTAGTGATTTCCTAGGACTCAAAACTGGAAGCAGCTGTATCCACTGATAGAATGAATATATATACATATATTCATATATGTATCTATATGTATGTATCAATAAAAGCTTATTGGGTAAACAAATAAATAGAGAGGGAGAAAGAAAGGAGAAAGGAAATAAACCTGGAGGAAAGGTCTAAGAATCCCTTCCCAGGGGAGTCATGCCCACCATTCTAAATACCACATTGTGACATGGTGTAGCAACTGTGATGGTGCATATGCAGTACCACCAGAGCCCACCAGTCTCACTACAGATCTGGTAAGTCAGATCCTAGCAGGGAAGTGATGCTAACCACCTTGTCTGTAGTTAGGTACAGTCTGCCACCTATACCATCCCAGTGTCGCCAGATGTCAGCCAAATTTCAAATGTGCATGTGAGCTTTTTGACTGATGGTATAGGATAGTGCTTTCTCTTCCTCCCACACTATAAGATAAGTTTAGATAGAAAACTGCATAACGAAGTATCCTCTCTGGTACTAACATGAGAAAGAAGTCATTTTATTTTACCTGCTTCTGTCCTAAAAATATCTAGCACATTATAAATGTAATAATTATTTCTGAATGTGAAAAACTAAGCAGTTTCTCTGATTCTTCTGAACACAATGTGTTAGATAAGCTGTTGCCACATGGCAGTAAATAAGTCCTCACTAAACACCTAGATAAAGCCTTAAAATTTTCCAACCAAAGATTCAACTATTGTGCTGCTCACTAAAAGGACAAAAACAAAAACCTATTACTTGCTGATGAACTGACTGATTTATGCTGAACTCTCTAGACCTGTGTTGCAAGCAGAACATTTTGAAGGTATAAGTAGTTAGATATAGCAATAGCACAGTTATAAACTGTGATACACCTATGTCAAATAACTGAAATATAGTTACTGTATCAAAAATTTCAAGATAGCAACTGCTCCTTGTAATATCTGGTATATTAATCCTTATTATGCAAACAGTTTGAAATTAAGAGAGTTGAAAAAATTCCAAGTAGACTTTCTGAAATGACTGGGGCATTTGGTAGGTAAATACGATCCAAAATGCTGCATCTGCTGGAAGGTTAGAAACTCGTTCTTAGAGGTGGTTTCTCTAGTAATCTTACGTACTCATCATCCTTTGGTAACTGTTGGAACAACAGTTGGCAGCTATATTTCAAATGAGAACTGTATCAAAATGGGTATTTCATTTGTTACTTGTTTTCTTAGAAAGTATTTCATGTATCATAGGCTGGCTTCCATATCCAAACAAGACTTTCCACTTCTGATCTCCTGCCTCCTCCTTTGGATTGCTAGCATCTGCCACCACACCCAGTTTACACAGTGCTGGGAACTCAAGGTTCTCTGCATTTTAGCAAGTACTCCCCCAAGTATATTAACACCTCCAGATGTCCAAATGACTACTTTTTACTGTCATGGGATATGCACGCGTGTATAACACCTGCATTTGTGTTTAATGAGAGTGTTCAGTGTTGCTCCTGTTCGCTAGTTATTTAATGGATATTAAATAACTAAGAACTAAGAACTAAGAACAATTTTAACTATAAAAACAGAAGAGTGCAATTCTCTATCATTTAGATCCCTAATTTCCTTTAGTCAGCAATTATATGTGTCCACACTATATGCACTATCCCCTTGTTATTTTTAAGTAAGAATCAGAGGACCCTTGAATTCCAAGGCTACTGGAGATCAATGTTGACAGGTGTCCTGTGAGTTGTCCCTTCTCATGGCTCCCTGTCACCTCTGTAAAATCCCAGAGAACCTTAGCGCTCAGAAAATGCAGTTTAGCATGATAGAACCCACACTGACTTATCCTGCTGATCAGAAGAAGTTGCTGTATGACTCATTTGAAATTGTTTTAGATATTTGTCAGGTGTATTATTTAATGAGAATGGAGAAAGGAACTATAGACAACGTAATTAGGAAACAGGAAGCCACAATGAAGAAGGAGAAAGAGTAGAGGAGATTATATGGAAGGAAAGAGAAGAAACAGGTTAACGAAATGCAGAACAATCAGGGTTGAACCAGTTATACAACATAGGTTGTAAGTGTGTTTTAAACGTGATTTAGTAAGTGAAAATGATAAGAAAAGCAGTGAAGAAACAGAAGTATCCGCCCACTCTAGGTCTCTTCACTGTTTCTCACTCTTCCTTCCTTCTGCTCTTGGCTTGTATTCAAACTGCTTGTTTTGTAGAACATGAAAACACCAGGGAAGGGCTGTGTCCTTTCCGTTAGGATTTCTCTATAAACATTTCTTTTTAACATGCATAAACTGAAATCTAAGAGATATTTAAAAGTAATTCATCTTACCAATATTTCCCCGATATTCACTGCTCGTTTGCATGATAGATAGGATATAACATTAGAAATTATGTGCTCTCGGCCATGAGTAATGATTCACCCCTGTAATCTCAGTACATGGTAGGCAAAAACAGTAGATTCTTCCAGAGTTGAAGGCCAGCCTGGGCTACAATGTGAGACCCTGTTTAAAATGTACAAGGAACTTTTGTGGAAGTAGAAATAAAATACAGCCCCATTTTTAAGTCTTCCCATTTAGATAAGAAGTATATACTCAAAACTTCCCTGTCAAAATCTAATCCCTAGGAGGGAGGTGATGCAACCTAACCAGTGACTTCTTCCATCCTTGGGTTCACCCTTCGGTGGCATTGGTGGGAGATAGCAGAAACTTCTGGAGGTATGGGCCTTGTTGGGGGAAATATAAGTTCTTAGAGACTGTATCTTTCTCAGGCCTCTTCCTCATTCTGTTTTGTGTCACACATCTCTGCTAAAGTACCTTCTCCACTAAGCCCTCTCCACCCTGCATAGCTCTCTGCATCATCACAGGCTCATAGCAACAGAGCAAGGCAGTCATGGAATGAAGCCTCAGAAATGGTAAGCCAAAACAAATCCTTCCACCCTCAGTTGCTTTTCTCAAGTATTTTTTTTTTCATGATGAAATAATGAGTAATACATTCCCTGAATACATATTTAAGCATAGTCATCCATTACCATCACGCTAGATACCATTTAGCACTATTGACCTAATCAACAAGAATTTTTGTTGAGAAAATAAAGATGGTGGAGATAAGGATATAGCTCAGTGAGAGAGTACTTGCTTGGTATGTGTGAGTGCCGGGCCCCCTGCTCAGCTCTAGAGCAACAACAAAAGACCAAATTAAAATGATATTGACTTCAAGCTCTTGCAACTTGGTCTTGATAATCACTTACCTTTTGAGGAATTGAGGAGAAAATTTGGTGCAATACAAGGTACTTCATGATAGCACGATGGAAAGTAGTTACAACATAATTTTAAGAAAGAACAATCTAGTCATTAAATTCTGGATATAGATAACCTTATAAAAATCCAGTATATCAATAAAATGTAAAGATGCTAAGTGAACTGAAAATTTTCTACATGCGTATACAATTGTGTGTCTCTATGTTACTATATTTGAACAAATGTTTTTATTTTAAAGATGGTGAAATGAGTCTCAGGGACATTAGCATATTGTTTATGTTATATGATTACACAGAGATAATTGTCAGATCTTTCCATATGCCTAACACCAAAGAAACGTCTGCCCTTAGTAATTATACTCCATTGTCATCAATTCAAATTGATTACTGCAAAAACAATCTTTCCATAGTTATTAAACATTTAAATTAAATATACTAGACATTGTGTTGAACATTGTGAAGAATCAAGGGAAATGTTCATTGTATTCTGAATGTTTGCAGCTATTTAAAGGTAATGAGTTATGACAAATAACATTTGCTTGGTTAGTAGATATTGCTAATGAGACCTATGCAGAAGTGTACTTACTGGCTTAATCATAAAAAGTTTTATCAAGAAAACGGAAGCTTAGGTAAGATTTCAGAGGATAGATTGCATTTGGCAAGGAGAATTAATGGTTGAATCCTTAGGGGAAAAAAATGAGACATTTCCAAGGCCATAGGATGGAGAAAGGACCAGACTAATATAGAGAGATACAGGTTTATGCATTACTTTTACACAGAGGCAAGACATATATGCAATCATGCAAACAAGTTTGGCCAAAGTAAGTCAGAATAGAAACTTAGCAGTAAGCACAGAGAATGGTAGTAACAGCCATGAATCTGAATGCCAAGTAGAAGAACTCAGATTTCTTCCTGAAAGTATTAAATGATTAAAGGGTTTTTTGTTTTGTTTTATTTTTATTTATTTATTTATATTTATTTATTTTTGAGAGATCACTGAATAAAAGCAGTGCCTAGAGACTATTGGTTTGGCAACATGGAAAGCCGAACAGACAAAAGAAGTTTAGTGAATGTTGTCAGAGAAAGGAGTCAAACACCGGAGTCCTGGGAACGAAGAGATGAAAACTATTATGAGTAGAATCGTGAATCACCAAATGGAAAACAAGTTTCTTATGTCACAAGACTTTTTGTTTGAGTTTGACAGGTCAGGTTGATGTTTGCTATCTTTAAGACATTTATATTGAGTGACAGAAAGACAGTAAATTTGATGCCCACACTAGAGAAGAAAGGGTTAATATTTGAGAGGGTCTGGGGAGACACCTTGTCCTAATTAGGAGTTCTGTTGTTCTGATGAAGCAAGTTAGAAAGAGTTCATTGGATTTGTGTTTCCAAACCACTGTTTATCACTGAAGGATCAGGACAGGAACTCAGACAGGACAAGATCCTGGAGACAGGAGCTGAAGCAGAGGCCGCTGAGGGGTGCTGCTTGTTAGCTTGCTCCCCATGAATTGCTCAGCCTAAATTTTTATAGAGCCCAGGACCATCAGCCCAGGCTTGGTACCCCCTTCAATGGGTTAGGTCCACCCAAATCAACCACTATTTAGGAAAATGCCCTACAGACTTGACTACAGTCTGATCTTACGGGGCCGTTTTTTTTCAATTGAGGCTTCCTCTTCTCCAGTGACTGTAACTTGTGTCAAGTTGACATAAAACTCCCCAGCACACAACCCCAAAAATATAAGATGAGAAAAAAGGTTGTTAGCGGAGTCCAGATTCTGTGCATTAAGACACAAAAGAATTAATAGACAAAGGCATGACTTAATGTTAAAAATGAGAATATCACATTCAGGATTATGCAGACTTATTTTGTAATTTTCATTTTACCTGCCTCTGTCCTCACCCACTATAGAACAGGTGTGGGAGTATTCTGGGTGGAAAGCTGTGCTTTCTGCTGTGTGGTTTCAGATGGCTGACAGTAGGAAAAAGCACTGGCCCTCTCAGCACACGCACACATTATGTAATCAAATAAAAGCTTTCACAACAGGGAACAGACGCTGTCAAATAGCCCCCAGACACTACCTGCTGGATGGATACTTTTGCCAGTTTCTGTCCAGACCAACTGCCAACAACAGTTTTCAAATTAATTAAAACATATGGTCGTTAAATTCATACTTAACATGCTCTATAAATTTACCTCCTTTAGACTGAAGAAATTGTAAATATAACTTTAGAACTTAAAAGACACTTTCTCTTCATTTCTGATTGTTCTTAATTTGGCACTGTACTATGGGACATACTTTTCCTGGGGCGATGCAACACACAGACCAGATAGGGATCCCACAAAGGACAAAAGTGCCAGTATCAGTCCAACTCAGCAAACAAATGAGTTTTATTGGGGTTACTTTCAGGAGTGTGGGTGATGGCTTATTTGCAGGAGCAGAAATGACTCAAAGACAGCTGCATCACCAAGGTCCACCCCAGCATGGCTGCCAGCTCACAAAGGCTGGGAACCTGGAGCATTTCGCTTAGCCTGCAGGCACTCAACAGGTTGGAGAGTGTCCTTTCCAGGGGCCTCAGTTGGTCTGAGCATCTTCTAGCTGACTCTTTGGACTTTATTTCCTCTAGGCAGGTCAGATGGCCTCTGCTTCTTCTGGCCAGCTGGGCTTATCTGAGAATGAATCTCAGAATCTTTTCTGTTTATACACTCGTGACAATGGAGGGGCCTAGTGAATCTGGTCGGTTTTAGGGACTTTCTGAAATTGCTTTGAGCTGTTTACTTTCTGTCTAAGTGAGCTTCCTGCAGGTTGGAATATCTCAATCTGGGAGGAAAGTTCTATGCAACTCAGTTCATTGCCAGTTAGTCCTTTAGTCCTTTTTGATTTTTTTTAAAGGAATTAATGTTTTATAAATGATGTTTAATGAAATTTTAAAGCATACTATTTCATAGGCCTTATAGAAAACTCTGTAAAACAACAACAAAATGTTCTTTTGGTTTCCACTGAAAATATTCATATTGTGTTGAGGGCTGGGTTTAAAATATGGGAAATGTAGGTTTTTCTGTAGGTTTAAAAGTCATGTATTTCCTGAAAGTATAGTATGATGCAAGATCTTAAAACAGAATTGTAGAAATTTACTACCATTAAATATCTATAGCTCTTTATAGATAACACATTAGGATTAACAGGTTACTAAATTAAAAAATAAAAATAGAGGACTAGAAGTAATAGGATAGAAAGGTGGGGTGGATTTGGGAGGATTTGGGGCCAAATATGACCAAAGTACATTGTAAGAAATTCTCAATAAGTAAAGTATTTTTAAAACTTAATGGATTCGATCTGACTCTACAGCTTTTAGATGGGGTTTAGCTTTATAAGAGACAAATTGAGATATACTAATGGACAAAAGAAAGCAACAGTGCTTGGTGGTATGTCCCGGACAGTGGGGCTTGTGATTACTACACTCTATTCAAGCCCATGGGCACCGCCAGGTCAGCCACAACTCAGGGAGAAGGTAAATGGAGCAATCAGAATGCATACTGGTGTTCCACATTAGCTTCAGTTCTGAACTTTAAACACTGAAGCTTAGTTTAGGAGAGACAAGTATCCCTTTGTCTAGTCTCCCCGACCTTTGTGTTTGGATTCCTGAATTATATTAGTTTTGCATGTTTTTGTGAGAGCTATGCAACCCCTAGTAGATTCTTTATATATAAATATGTATATATATATTTATATTTTATTGCAAACAAATGTTTTTCATTCTATTGCAAACAAATGTTTTTCATTCAATATATTTGGTTATGGTTCCTTCAGCTCCTCCCATATCCTTTCTACCTCCCCACCCACCTAAATCTACACCTTTTTGCTCTCTCATTAGACAACAGGCATCTAAAAGTACATAAATAATAAAATAAAATAGCAACAAACTCTAGTAGATTGTTTTTAATGGGAAATCTGTGTCTTATTGTTGGTCCTAGTACAGGAAGGCTCAGAATAGTTCCTTACCTACAGGTCTGCTCAATGTCAAGTACTAATGAAGACAAGCATCTTAACTAGGCTTCTTCTCTAAAAATCTCAGAAGGAGATGAGGGGAAAATGCTTTGTTAACACAGGGCAAGAACACACAGTGACACCGTATGTTAGCACCAAGTGCACATCTTATCATGCTCACTTTCTGATTTCACTGTTATGCCAGAGCACTAATAAGAATACAGTAAAAATAATCCCCATATAACACTATGTTCATTGTTAAGGCTTTTAGAATACTAAATGCCTGTATTTAAAATGAAAAAAATACAAACAAAATGTATATTAGGCTTTTATACTTGTATAGTCAATTAATTTAAAAAATGTAATTCATTACTCTTGTTCTTCCCAATATATTAATTGTGGCCTGATACACAATTCAATTGATCACAATTCAAACACCTATTGTCTGTGTCTCTAAGTTAACAGAGAAAGCGGAAGGGTGGACAAGATAGGCAGCAAGTGAAATTAAAAAAAAAAAAAAATCCCCAGAGAGCAGAGATTGAAGGAAGCTGGAATTGAATCCCAGCAGATAATCCCTTGGAGTACACAGCAGTGCTACAGAGCCCAGGCATGGGCTCAGGGCTTGAGCTGGCATCGGCATTCATTGTAGAATGAAGGGTTTGACTAGATGCTGGGAAGAGTCACCTTCAGCTCTAAAGATCTGCTGCTTTACACCTTGTACTTTCAACACAGTTGTCCTGTGTTCACAAAACCCTGATGAGTCAAGAGGAAGGGTTCATAAGAATAAGAGTGAGTCCCCCAGCAGAAGGTCACCATGAATAGTTTTCTTGTTTTTTCAATTTTATGAAAAATGTGATTTAATAAAGGGAAATACAGATTCCTCATTTATTTTCTACCAAATAACTGTGTTCACACACAGTCTAGTAACTTATGTAACTAAGGAGCACTATTGCTTATGGTTTTATTAAGGGGTTATTTCTTAATGATGCTTTCTTGTTCTGGCTCTTTATAAAGAGAGGCATAAGGAACTAGAAAGAAAGATCTAGGCAGTGTTCTCCTAACTTTTGCCATGTCCCTTACCAGGAATTTAAAGCTTATATTGAGTGATAAGCTTTAGAACAAGCTATTCAGAAGTATTTGTCTTGAATGACAGTAGTAATTACTCTTTAGAAGGTGGATATATTGAGTTGATTATAGTAACAGTTATAAATGCTATTGGACTAGTAGTATAATTCAGTGGTGGAGCATTTGCTTAGTTTATGATCCTCAGCACTATAAATAATACTGCCAATGATTATAAGGACAGACATATTACCAATAAACACAATTATCAAATAAAATCATAATCTGTCATTTTTAGAGAGATACATATGCTTGGCGTACTGTTTACAAGGTTCATGTAGCTCACTGATAGGAGTGGGAAATAAAATAACTAGGTTCTTGGCCTCATTTACAGTGTCCTATGGAGTAGGCTTTAAATGCAATCAGAAAGGGGTTGGATACCTCCAGTAGCATTTATGCCACTTTGAACTGGTAGATATAACTTTCAGGTAGGTCGCTAGTTATAGCTTACTGGTTCAGTGAGATGAATGATTACTTTTCTCCTCTGGTATCCTGTATAGCATCTTCCAGCACTGTGAACACTAGTTAGTAACTAGTTGGGAAAGAGCTTGATCTCTCCATTTTCTATGACATATGTGGTAAATTTAACAATAGGGTCTTCAGTGTCGGATTGTGGAGGGGAACCAATAGCACTGACAGTAGCCTGCAATGTCTGTGGGTGTCTATGGAACCCCTTTGTTTAACAATTCCAGAGGATGTAACAGTTCTTGGTACTGGGTTTTACTTGGAAGCCTATAATGTCTTGCTGGGGTATTATCTCCCACATTATAAGGTATATTCATTTCATCACACTTTACATGTTTTTGGAAGCTGTGTTAATGTTTTCATTTGAGAACAGTACTTTATTCTTTCACTGACATTCCCAATCTGTTGCTTAATTTATTGATCATATCAACTAATCTCATAACATTTTTGTGCGTGTATGCATATGTATGTATGCATTACATGTATGCAGGTACCTATAAAGGTCAAAGGTGATGTTGCAGCCCCTGGAGCTGAAAAATGCAGGTGGTTGTGAGCTACCTAATACAGGTCTGGGAACTGAACTAGGGGTCTCTGGGAGAGCAGCACGTGCTCTTAACCCAGTTCTCCAGCACCAACCCAAATGGGTTCTTTTAACCCAACCTCTGAAACTTTTAATCTGTGACTCCACAGTGAATATGGTTTATTTGTATTGATGAATTATATTTTTTTCCTGTACCTCCTTTTTTTATTGTGTCGTAGATGTTATTCATAAAACAAAGGCAACTTGAGGATCTTAATAATATTTCAAAGGGATTTGATTTACCTGTGGCCAGGTACAAATCTAGGGGTGTTAACATTTTACTTCCTGTATATGATGGTTTATTTCCAATTTCATGTTCATCAGTGGAGAGTTTTGAATTGTAATGCCTGTGCTTCTGCATTGTAAGTTCATGAAAACTACTCGCTTTCTCAGCCTCTCAGCCATGTTTTTGACATTGTAAAAAGGCTTGAGCAGAAGTTGCCACAGATGGCACATACCCTCTCTGAATTGACTTCCCTTTTATGTGTATCTGTGTCTATGACCAAGATCTTTGGCCTTTTCAGCTTGTTGACTTTATATATAGTGTTTAAGCATCTCTGTGTGTGTGTGTGTGTGTGTGTGTGTGTGTGTGTGTGTGTGTGTATGTATATATATATCTTTTTTTAAATTTACTAGTTTTAACATTATTCATAACATTAATTACTAGTTTTTCCCATTAATAAAACTAACGAAATCTGAGCAGGTAGGTCTAAAACCTAGACCTAACAGTTTACTAGTCATTTGAAATTTTATACACACTTATTAATTACAGTTACTCAGGATTCCACTGGACATATTTACTGTTTCACATAGATTTTCATTCATTCTGATACCAGAACTGGGACAATTCTCAAGTTTGTCATTCACAAAGTACACAATAACTGCTGAAAACCAATGGGATTCCCTTGACATCAGAGGTGTCTGGGAAGAGTTTGTATATTGTGGCATTAACACTTCATTTATCAGGAGCTTGAGGTTTGAAAACATCTCCTAGCTCCTAGATTCTAGGACTTCTAAGGGAATTTGCATCTTTTAAAGGAAACTCAGACATTGTAGGTATTGATTGATCAGCCTCTTGGTCTAGGGTTTTGTTTGTTTGTTTTGTCATCTTTTTAATACCTGAATCAAATGATGACACTTTTACAAGACTGTTTTGGAAAGAAGAATCTTTTCATAACACTAATAGCAGTCCCCACTAAATTGTTAAATTGTTTGCATTGCTCTAGGAATGTTGAGCAAAGATTTCCTTTTGTTACTTTTATAAGACTAGCAGTTACAGTAACATCAAACAGATGTCCATGAAATGCAAGGTTGTCCCATACCAAAAAAAAATTTCTGGGTAGTGGAGGTGCACATCTTTAATTCCAGCACTCAGGAGACAGAGGTAGGTGAATCTCTGAGTTCGATGCCAGCCTGGTCTACAGAGTAAGTATCAGAGTATGCAGGGCTACACGAATAAACCCTGTCTCAATAAACAAAAACAACAAAGATTAAATAGATCGGTATGTTTTAATTCTTTTATTTTTGAGATTATGTTTGTATCATTTCTCTCTTCCCTCTCCTCACCCCAAACTGTACAATATACCCCTCCTTGCTTTTTTCAAGTATGTGGCCTCTTTTTTCAGTAATTGTTCATATATGTTGTACATGTGCATTGTGTGTGTGTGTGTGTGTGTGTGTGTGTGTGTATTTCCCCTGAGTGAATAAATACAACCTGCTCATTGTGTGCACTGTTTTTTGTGTGTATTAAGGGCTGCCTTATTTGGTATTGGACAACCAGTTGATAAACCAGTTGATATGCTTTTCCCAGGAAAGGCTATTTTCCCCTGCCTTTAGCATTCCTTAGCTCTTTATGTAAGATTGAGGCCTCCTGGACTTTTCCCCATCTGTGGTAGCTTGCTTGTTACTTTTGTCCTTGTTCAGCTCATGTGTAGAGAGTCATGTTGGTGAAACTTGATGATTGTAGCTTCTGATATTACTAGGAAGCACACTCTCACAGCAAAGTTCCTGTCCTCTGTCCCTGCGTCCTCTATGGTCCCTTAACCTTAAGTGCAGAAATCATTTGGTAGATGTATTCATTAGGACTGCACTCTGCAAGTTTGCATGCTGATTGTCTGGTTTTCTATCATGGTCTGTGTTGTAAAGATATATTTTGTGGATGTGTATAAGGACAAATATTTTTGGTGTAGATAGCAAGTACACTGGTTTAGCAAAGTGGTGTTGTAGGTTCTTCTCCTAGATTCACTACTTTACTATCCCTTGGTACTAGACATGGTTTCCCTCTTGTTGAGTGGGTTTTAAGTGCGATTGCAAAGCTGTTGGTTACCATCAAGGTGGATGTGCCACCTTTAGGGTTATCCCGCCACACTGGTTGTTGAGGTTCATTGGCACCATAGCTGTGTTGGGCTATTGGTTACTCTCCTTCCTCCTAAAGCTAGTGCTGAGGGAGGAGGTATTCAAGCCAGTTCCAGCTGCAGGAGACTCTGGCTGCTGGGTCTGACATGCATGGTGTCTTCAGCAATGGAGATTTACCTTCCACCTCTAGAGGGTAAGCAAGAGCAGTAGCAATAGTCTGTAGTGTTTGGGGAGTCTCTTGGACAACCATGATGGGCACCTCAGAAGAGGGCTTCTCAGTCCTGGTGTTGAGATTTTTGTTAGATGGTCTTTAGCTCTTGTAGTAGCGTTGTCAACTCAGATTGTCATTTTAAAAAATTAGGGTTCTATTGCTGCAGGAAACACTGTGACCAAAAGGCAAGTTGGGGAGGAAAAGATTTAATTGGCTTACACTTTGATATTACTGTTCATCATCCAAGAAAGTCAGGACAGGAATGCAAATAGGGCAGAAACCTGGAGGCAGGAGCTGATGCAGAGGCCATGGAGGAGTGTTGCTTACTGGCTTGCTCACTGAGGCTTGCTCAGCCTGCTTTCTTACAGAATCCAGGCATGGCACCACCTACCATGGGCTAGGCCCTCCTTTATTGATCAGTAATTTAAAAAGTTATGAAGGCATTTTTTTCATTGAAGTTCCATCCTTTCAAATATTTCTAGCTTGTGTCAAGTTGATATAAAGCTAGGCAAAGCGTGCATGCGCACACATACATACTGACTTACCTGTATTATAGGCATTTGTAGTTAGATGAATAATAGAATTGTTCCTTACACCTTTCCCAGACATTCTTAATGTTATTTTGCCCTCCCTCTTCTTTTTTCCCCGACAAATTAGAGTGTACCATTTCCCCATTTCCTTCATCAGATCACTTGTACCCTACTCTTTCCTTCCCCATTGTTCTCACCCACGTATGCACCCATGCGCGCGTGCACACACGCGCGTACACACACACACACACACACACACACACACACACACACACACACACACCTGCACACCACATTTTACATCTCTGCAGTTACCCCAGGGTATGTCCTCACATGTGAAAATTTGGAGCTAAGACCAATGGTGAGAGAGAACAAGAGAAGTTTGTCTGTTTGGATTTGCGTTACTTCACTCAGCATAAGTTTTTCTAGTTCTATCAATTTACCTGCTGAGTTAATGACTTTATTTTTCTTTGCATCTGAATAGTATTCTATAATGTATTTGTACCACATTTCATTATTCATTCATCAATTGAAGGATACTTATGTTGTTTCTGTTTCCTAGCTATTGTGAGCAAAGCCGCCATGAACATAGCTGAGCAAATATCTGTGGAATTGAGTGTGAGTGCTTTGGGCCATACCACCCACTTAATTTTAGTTTTTGGAAACTCAGCCTAGCTGATTTTCAGAGTGGTAGACCAGTTTGCAAATCCTCTAACAGTGAATAAGTCTCCCCCACCCTCCACAGCCCCTCGAGCCTTTGGTGTTTGTAATTTCTTGACTTCTAGCATCCTGATAAAATCTAAAATTTGTTTAGGTTTACATTTCCTAATTACTACGGGCTGTGAACGTTTTGGGAAATATTTCTTAGCTACTGTTATACTTCTTTTGAGAACTCTGTTCTGGTCCCAAGTCCATTTATCGAATGGGTCATTGGGGTCTAACTCTGGTTTTTCAGCTCTCCATATATCTGGTTTGTAATTCTCTGTTAAATGTAGAGCTGACAAAAATTTACTCCCATTCTCTGGGCTTCCTCTTCACCCAATTAATTTTTTCCTTAGTTGTACAGAAGATTTTAATTTTATGAAGTCCTACTTATTAATTGTTGGCTGTAATTCTTGGGCCAATGGAGAGCCCTAATTAAAAAACTTCTTTCCTACTTCTTCATGTGCGATGTGGTCTATGTTTTCTTCTAACTTTTCAGGGGTGCAGGTTTCACATTTAGGTCTTTGATCCACTTGGAGTCAATATTTGGACAACATGGTACATAGGTCTAGTTTCGTTCCTCTGCTTGTTGACATCCAGTTTTCCCAGCAACATTTGTTCAAGATGCTTTCTTTTCTCTAGCATGTATTTTTGGCATCTTTGTCAAATAGGCTGAAATTACCTGTGTCCACATTTGGGTCTTTTTTTTTTTCCTATTTGTCCATGTGTCTGGTCCCCCCCCCCACAGTAACTTATTGTATTTCATTCACTATTGCTTTGTAATGTGTCTCGAGTTTTGCAATGGTAATGCATTTTTCACTTTACTCAATCTTGTTTAGGCTGTCTAGGGCCTTTTGTTTTGTATGGATTTTAGGACATTTTTTTCTATCTCTGTCAAGAATGAGATGGGGATTTTGGTAGGTTACATTTAATCTGTCAGTGGCTTTTGGTAGAAATGATCATTTCACAGTATTATTTCTACCATTCCATGAACATAGACTGTCTTTCCATTATCCAATGCCTTTATCTCTTTCTACATCGATTTCAAGTTTTTATTGTAAATGTGCTTCTCCTCCTTGGTTAGGTTTATTCCTGGGTATTTTCCTTGTATGCTTGTTTGTGGTGACTAGAAAAGCCATCAATTTGTGCAAGGTGATTCTGTATCCTGCAACAGAGCTGAATTTCTTTATCAGTTCTAGAATTTTTCTGGTAGCACTTTTGGGGGTCTCTAATGTATAATATCATATCATCTGCAAATAGGGATAGTTTAACTTGTTCTTTTCTTATTTTAATTTCCTTTGCTTGCCTTATTGTTCCTGAGAGTCCGTAGTATCCAGTGTTGAAAAGTGGTGTGGGTAGTGGACATTCCCAAGCCTGATTTCAATGGGATTGAGTCAAGCTTTACTCCATTCAGGCTGTTGTTGGCTGTAAGTGTCTCATACATAGGTCAGGGTTAGGATATACTAGAGATGCCAGGAACGACACAGATTAAAGTGCTGAAGTCATCTTTGCAGTTTAGGACTCTGCCTTCGTGTCAAGGGAGGGATGCTTTAGCTTTGTAAAACAAAGATTTCCATTTAGATCTCTTGAATAATTTCTAACGTTTTCTTTCAGGAGCAGAACACACTGATCCTATGGCTCATGAAAAGCCTTTACTGTATTTGTGATACAGTGGGCAGTTTCTTTACTGCTGTACTGTACGTGCAGATTTGTAAATCTAGTGTAAATAAGCTACCTTCGTAATGGCCATTTAAATCTTTCCTCTGGATTATCCAGGAAGCCATAATGTTTATTGACATGCCTTCCTGTGATGTAGTTCTTAATTGAGAAGCACATCTTAGAAGAGAGTTATAGCCTCCAAATAGGATAATTCCTGTGGTTTGAAAGTTCCACAAAGGAATTCATTGGCATTAGTAACCCAAACAGATTTATTTCTCAACACTTGTCGCAGACTCTAAACTATTGCTATAAAACTTCGAATAGGCCTACAGGAGCTGCATTCTCTAGTACCTAGATTTATTTCTAAGTTAATTGGTTATTCTGTATTTTCCTAGAAAGCCATGAACTATATTCCTTAGAATGTACATGTATTATTAACCATCAAAACTATATAGAATACAAAATAGTATAGATGAAGGCGGATTAAAATAGTAGGGTGCCCTCTTCATTAATGTCTACTCTGGTATTATACTTAGAGACTCAGTTGATAAAATCTTGCCATGCAAAAATAAGGTCCTGAGTTTAGATATTCAGATCACCAACACCCACATAGATTCTAGGAGTAATGGCTTTCATACATCTGTAACCGCAGTGCTGGGCCTTGCGAGGTGGGAGCCAATGGCAAGAGTTCACTCATGAACTAATCTAGTCAACCTTTTTCTCAAAGTCAAAGGTGGACAGCAATAGAGGAAGATACTGATATTGACTTCTGTCCTATGTTTCACATTTGTGCACATGCACAGAAAAATATTGAATAAATTGTACAGCTAGTTAGTTTATTTTGGGTATAAAAGCGAGAAAACATGGAAAAGCCTGACAACTTACTTTGCAGTGGATGCCTTTTCATGGTTAGCATTTGAAAACTAAGTTTATTTCCTCCCCAGGCACATTCCCTACCTAATAGTACATCACTAGAATCTAAGTTGCTTTCAGTTCCTAGAGACCTGGAAGGAAAAGTCCCAGAGCAATGAGAAAGTGCGTTGCCCACAGGCCCTCCAACAGATCACACCAGGAAATACTGTATTTCTTCTCTGAATATTTAATAAGTAGAAGGGGAATGTTAGACACAAGTAAAACCAATTCTCTATTTAAACTAAATATATAAAATATATAATGTAAAAGACGACTAGACAGCAGTTCTTTTGGGAGACTTTAACTGGGAATTTTAGGTAATTTAATATATTTGAGTACCATGAGAAGAAAGATTACTAATTTGTATTTATTTTGATTTCTTCTTGGACTAGACTTTGAAGGAGAATGCTGACTAGTCTAGATGCATTAGAGGGCTGAAAATACACTTTGTGCTTAGTGTCTGCACCTTTAGTGACTGGCAAAGTCATCAAAGAAAACGCAGAATACAGAGGTATTAAGAAAGCATGTGTTTAAATGTGGATGCTGGTACAGCAAAGCTGGAGTTGTGAGTTTCTGGTCTGTCCTAGGAATAACTGGGCAATCATCAGGGAAAGAAGTGTCACACAAACTCTAATTGAAGAATCGTATACAAAGGAAACTTCTAAGACAAGACTCCCAGTGTATTATATATAGCAACTCTGAAGTTCCCTCTATCTAGAACTATGCTAAGTTTTTATGATTAAAGGAATTGAAATTTACAACAGAGACAATGGGAAAAAAAAATAAAAACCCAGGATACCCCCTTGTTGAGTCATGTAGTACAGGTCCATAGTGGCAAACAATAGAGCTTTGGGTAGGCACAGGTGAGTGTACGTTCTAATGTAGACTGGATGATGTATGGTAGACGAGGCAGTGATCAAAATTTAATTAAAATTAATTCTTTGCTCTTTCCTGGCCAATTCTGTTTTGAGTGTCTCTAACAACAATTCCTTGGAAGTTTCTGTAGTGCTTTACACTTCCTTTGGGTGACTCTTCCAGAGCATAACTTAGCTAGCCTGGACTCTGTTTCAGGCTCATCTGCTTCATCATACAGACGCCCTGTGGGAGGGGTGCTATGACTGCCCTGAACAGCCGTCCACACAGTAACCTTGCGGTTTGGTGGACAGAGTGAGTACAGCATTTCTATCTAGACTGAACTCAGACATGGTGTTGCATTATCTTTCACTTCTTGTGCTGCTATTGAAATGACTGAAAAATATAAGTATTGCCCACAGTACTGAGAGAGAGAGAGAGAGAGAGAGAGAGAGAGAGAGAGAGAGAGAGAGAGAGAGAGAGAGAGAGAGAGGGAGAGAGAGGGAGAGAGGGAGAGAGGGAGAGAGGGAGAGAGGGAGAGAGGGAGAGAGAGAGGAGTCCTTGATGTATGTAGTCTAGGCTGGTCTCAAACTCATGATCCTTCTACCTCCGTTTTCCAAATTCTGGGCCAATTTATGAGACCTTGTTTGTCTAAACAAGAAAAAGTGTAGGATCTTTTAACAAAAGATCTGCAGTTCCATGATTTCAACTATCTCAACTATTTAGTTTCAAGGATTTAGACACTGTTTATGTTCCTGGTCAACCTAGTTAATTGAGGCATTGTGTTTAATATAGAATTTCTAACACCTGTAAGTAACATTAGAAGTTGCTATAAGGACTTCTTTCTCCATATGTGTGTGAGAGATATGTATGTATGTATGTATGTATGTATGTATATATTTGTACACACGCATATATTTTTTAACTTCTGTAAAATTCTGTAATTTTTTTGTTTTGTATAGTTTCTGATTAAAACTAAAAAGTTATATTCATGGGCACTGAAAAGAAAGTTAGCCTGTCTAATTCCTTTGATATGCAAATAGCACTGAAATATAAAGTTTTATTAACTCACCTATCCAAAATCATGGTTTTTAAATTTTAAAAGCATCTTTTATTTCTTTCTATTTTATGAATATTAATGTTTACATACACATGTATGTGCACCACATACACATGTGTGCCTTTTGCCAGTGGAGACCAAAAGAGATTAGTGAATCCCTGGAACTGCAATCCAGACATTTGAGAGATACCTTATGGGTGCTGGGAGCTGGAGTCAGATCGTCTGGGAGAGCAGCAAGTGTTCTAGACCTGAGTTGTTTTTACAGCCCCTAGAATAATATTTTGATAAATATTTTAAACACATTTAAGTTCTTCCAATTTTATCTTTAAGTAAGGCTTGAAACTTGCCAGTCAAGGGTGATATAATTGAATTAATTCTGAAGCCTGAGACTTGTTTTCCTAAACCACTTTATCCTGTGATGATTATTGCCATAACAAGCTTTAATTTGGTGTCACTTTGGATTTAGGCAATGATATCAAACTGTGTTAAAAGAAATTCTCTGGTGACGCGAACCACTCAGCAGCAGCTGTTGTATTACCTGTGAGAAGAGGCTTCTAGCCCGTTAACCAAGCTGCCTGATGTGCCATTTAAATTATGACTGTATTAGTTCCTGCTTGGAAATGTACAGGTTGAGTTTAACTCTCTGGGCTTTTTATTATTATTATTATCATCATCATTAAAGGACTTTGCTGGATTAATTCCATGGAACAAAATAGATTTGGCCTGAGGATATAGGCATGGAGGATCAATATAGGAGAAAAATCATTCATCTGTTGTTTTTTTTGTTTTGTGTTATTTTTGAGGTTTTTTTGTTTGCTTGTATTCTAATATCAGACAAGTTTAGGAGCCTTTCTCATGCTACTGATACTTACATTTACAACATATATGTATGTAAACTAATTTTTTTAAAAAATTATGTAGATTATTATTTAAAAATTAGTTAACTTTAGTTAACATTCCTAGTCTATCTTTGTTAAACTATTTTACTAGCCCAGAGATAATTAAATTCAAAAGTAATATTGAAGGTCTAGGAAGATGGCCGAACAGTTGAGTGCTTTCTATGTGAGCATGAAGATCTAAGTTCGAATCCCCTGTATCCACATTGAACAAACAAAACTCCACATGAGATATGCTTTAGATCCCATCACTGGCATGCAAAGACAGGAACACAAGAAACTCAAGGTTAATAGGTGATCTCCGAGTTCAGTGGAAGACCCCTTTCTCAAAAACTACTTTTACAAAAGATGGAAAGCCAATTTTATATCTTGACTACAGGGCTTACTGTGAGAACTCAAATATTTAATGTAAAATAGCAAATAGTTGTAATTCAAAAACAAAACTGTAAGTTTTAAAGTGTATTCATCTTTTCCTATCTCAGAAAGTTCATTAGATTTATATTAAAAATACCTGGTGCCCTTACACCATTTTGTTTTTCAATCTGAATCCAAGTGCATCCCTCACACCCTGTCTGAGTTCCAAGACTTGAGATGACCCTTCCATCTCGGTGTCCCTCCCATCCCTACCTGGCTTTCTGTCATCCTCACCATTGTTTTCATGTAAATTTGTGTGTGGTATGTTCATACATATGATTTTGAGTCCAAGTCTAGCATTGACTCTTCTAAGCTAGATCTCTTGTGATGTTTACACAAGACAAATGTGGATGTGTTCTTTCTAAAGAGAACCTTTTGCTTGTCTCATGTGTATAAAAAGAATTTTTAAAATGGTTTGATTGTCCCAAGGTGGTCTCAACCTCACTGTGTAACTGAGGATGCAAGTGGTTTAAATATTTGCATATTTACAATTGTGTACATAGTAATGATTGACTTTTGAACATTGATTTATATCATTTTTATAATGGTAGTTATGCTTGTAAATAAGCAGCTATATTACTTCATCTAATCTCCCATCTGAATAGTAACTACAGGAACTACAGGAAACATACATTTTATGTTTAAATTTTGAATTCAGTCTTTGTCTGCCCGGTGTGTGTGTGTGTGTGTGTGTGTGTGTGTGTGTGTGTGTGTGTGTGGTGTGATGTGTGTCTGTGGGCACAGGCATGTGTGACATGGCATGTGGAGAGCTCAGAGGACAGCTTTTCTTGGAGAGCTGGTTTTCTTCTTCCACTGTGGGGCCACGTGTGATCTTTAGCTAGAACTTGGGTCTTCAGATTTTTGTGGCAGATGATTTTGCCCACCAAGCCATCTTACCATCTTGTCTCACTCTTCTGCATTTAAATATCCACTTTCCTACCATGGTTTGTGAAAGAGACACTATCCCTTTCATTTGTTTGTGTCCTGTAGTTACTATTTCCATTGAATATTCCTGTGCTTTTGCTGAAATCATTTGACAGTAATACATGTATTTACTTCTGGTATCTGTTCTATTCCATTGGTCCATTTGTCTGTCCTTATGGATAAGAGCAGTGTTCTTATTTTTTTTAATAAAGTCTGGCTGATCAAGATAAAGATCAGTGTTTATTTCTATATTCTCTATTCAACATTTTATGATCTTTTTTAAAATTTTGGTTTGTTACATACTGAGTTTATATATGGTCTAGGGTTCTAATGAAGATTTTTCTTGTTCTATATTTTTGACATAAGGCTATCTAACTAATTCAACATTGTTTGTTTATAAAGACTGTCCTATCTCCTTTCAATAGCTTGAGGAGGCATGAAATCATAACAATATTGTTTTCCTCTCTGTGCACATTGTGATGAATAGGAAAGGACCTTTTGTTTTTTCTTGTAACAACTGTAATTGTTTGATAGACCATCATTTATTAAACAGGAGTACAGCTGTTAATACAGTATTCTGTACTGGAAATCTGCAAAAAGTAGTTCCCTAGTATTCTCATACCCCAAATAGGAAGCTTTGTGGCTTTGGGTAGATATAATAATTACTTGATAGTGCTTACTACTTCACAAGGTATTTGCCTAACATATAGCATATGCCTACATATAGCATATGCCATGTATATGTTTCACTGCAAAAAGCTAGAAATTTGTTACCTGCTGGAATGCTTAATGAAAACAACCTAGGAAACATACGTTTCATGGTCAAATCTGTTAAAGGTACCCCTTTATAAACTCTAAGAGGAATTGTTCTAGGCTTTTTGAGTGCTGTTTCTCTTTGAGTATGAAAAGAATAAGGAAATGGATGGAGGGAGGGATAGTTTACCATGGTGTCTTTCTACCCTATCAATATGGGATACTTTTGCTACTACTGGGATTCAGGTATTTAATATGTGCTTTCTCTCAGATTGATTCCAAGGATCTTCCAAAGATTATTTCCTTTGTTCTGGCAGATAAAGTGTAAACCTAAGCTACCCTCTTGGCATGTTTGTTGTAGCCACTGCTGAGCTTTCTACATAGAGATCAGGTCAGAGAATTAAACAGTTCTGATTGTTGATTTGAGGGAGGGTTGATGTTTTAAGATATATGACAATTACTCATGCATTTGAAAATTAACATCTGCTTTAAAAATAAATATTATGAATCTAAAAGCATTGTAATTTCTTTTCCAAATAAATCTGAAGTGTGCTGTGTTCACTATGACATATTTTTTTTACTTAATAAAATTTCATAACATTTTAGTTTTCAAGGGAAATACTCTTTAAGTTAATAATTGTTAGAATTATGCTGTATATGTTGATTTGTGTTTTCAACACAATTCAAAATAATTGAATGTTAGTTTTGCTTTTTTAACAAATAAAAGCTTCTAGTTTGGGTAAGTTATAGCAACATGTAATACTGTTAGAATAGATTGCTTGACAAACAATTTTAAGTCTTTGGAGGTTTACCTTAAGAGTTTGACTCATGCCTCATCTGAGAACATTGATACATTTGTATGAATTTAAAGGCAAGAATTATTCCTATACTAATATTTATTTTTAAAAAATGGTGATTTTAGAAACATGTTTATGATACTTGGTAAGGCAAATTAATTTTGAAATTCAGAAGTGTACAATTCAAGGGAGAAATTAATTTCCATTGTTTGTTACACATGTTTTATAAACATCTTCTCACACACTCTCCCATAGTTGTAACTGTTACAGCATTGTTTAGGGTCCATGTCTCATTTTGATCCTCCCAGACACGCGCACACATATATGTGGATTGATGGATGGGATGGATGGATGGATGGATGGATGGATGGATGGATGATGCCACCACTCCACTGAATAAATTCTTTTTTGACCACTTGTTTAATCTTCACCCTTATTCAAAGAGACAGAAAGGTACCCTAGAAAGCCCCTGAAGCAGAACCCAAGGTAAAGTATGGTTCCAACTTGAATAAAGCAGGTGGTGCCATTAAAGAGTGTGCTGGTGTTTAGAAAGCCATGGGAATTACAAAAAGGGCAGTCCAGTCTTAGGGAGTTCTTGTTACAAATTTGGCTTAAATATGCCGTATTTTGCATTTTGACAGCATGTGCATATGAGTGTTCATGTTTATGCAAATAGCATCCTTTTCTCCAGGCTTGAGAATACTAAATGTGCATTGACTAATTATGAACTTAGTAGAGGGTTGTGGATTGAATGCACATTCTTCAGAATTGAAGTGTTAACCCTATTGTGATGGCCTTTCAATGTGGGGTTTTGGGCTGGTATTTGAGATTAAACAGGCCATAACAATAGAGGCTTCATGGTAGGGTTAATTGCCTTATAAAAAAGGAGGACAGGATCTCTGTGTGTTCTGTCTGCCAGGTACATGTGAAATGAGGAGACACCCTTCTGGAAATAAGGACAAAGACCTTATCAATCACTACATCTACTAGCACCTAGATCTGGGACATCCCAGCCATCAGATGTATGAAAAAGCAAAAGGTTGTCATTTAAGTCACTCAGTTTAGAATGTGCTGCTATAGCACCCAGACTGACCTAAGACCTAAGCAACAGAATGAATAAGGAATATATTGGGAAGATAACCTTAGATATATATCCTTGTTGAAATCTGAGGTTTATCACTTAGGGAAAAGTGCAGAACTGTAAAGTATACAGAAAAAAGAAAAGAAAGATATTCACTCCTCTTTATAGTAATAAGCTATAAAACCTTCAGGGGGTAAGTTGAGAAAAAGAAATAAGGAGAATTAGAGAACCAGAAGATATTTAGCATCTATTACTAAATGAAAAATGACTATATTGAATGTTAATCTAATATATTTTTTAAAAAAATTATATGATGATTTTAACAGGAGTTAGTTTTGAATGTTTAGTTTACTTTTTTATTTTCCTTACTTGCTCTTACAGTTTTGTTTCAATCAGTGAGTCATGTGTTACTGTGTCATTGATAGAACCAAATAATACCTCACTAGGATAAGACCATTGAGGCAAAGCCAATCAGAGTGTGATGAGAATTTGGCCAGGTCAGACCACTGCAAGACTTAAAAGAAAATGCATGTTGGTTACAAAAGAGGTGGGGATAGCAGCTCTTTAAGAACACTTTCAGGCTTTGGCTTCTTTAACTAGCCCTTACCCGGTCTGCTGTGTGACTGGTCTGTTGAAACGTACTTCCCACAAAAAAAGGAGCTATGCTGTTAACCAATTATGTACTGTATTTAGAAACATTTTCTATTTACAAAGATAAGAATATCAAGTTTTAGTTTATGGAACTGTTCTAATTTTTTAATGTAATGCTTCATGTTAATGGTTAGAATTGAAAATTGCAGTTATTTTGCTATAAGTAGAGTCTATAATATAGGTGTGGAGGGATGTGTTCTCTTAGCAGTCATTCCATGCCCTACAGAAAGGCAAACAGATTTTATTTGGACAAAACTAAGTTGAAAGTTAGAGAAAATAATCTCCTCAATGGAAACTGTTATTAGCTAGATGAAATTTAAAGTAGGTTTACTGTGGAAATCTATTTCAACATCTGCACTGTAGTACTATCCAGATACTTGCTATAAAGTTCAATGGTTCTTGACAAGTATTGAGCTGATTTCAGTCGCTATACTATGTTAGGAATCCCTAAAAAATAAGAGAAGCTAGTTTTTACCAAATTTCATCTAAGTTAATATGTTTTATTTAAATTAGTATGAATGTTCTCTTTTCTCTAGGTAATACAAAATCAGTTGTTGACACTAATCTCAAAACTGAAGCTGGATATACAAACTACTAGCTTGCCTTAAGCTGTTATACAAAATAAAAATAAATAATACCTTATTTCATCTGCTCTTTGAATGCAAGTTAAATAGACATGATTTACTAGTATACATACAGTTTGTAAGAAGGATATTTATGTAATTTTATATATAAAAAAGAATTAAATCAGTAAAGCATGAGCCTCAGAACAGAATATATGAACTGTATACATGCAGTTCTGGTTGCAAAATGTGAAATTTGAGCATGTGTCAATGAAATATATAATAATTATGTAGTGCTAAATAAATGTAGTCATGTATTTAAATTATACCCATATACATAGATGTGGAGGTGGGGGAAGAAATTTTATTCTTTCCACTGATTATAGATGATAATTTAAATATAATAAACCTTCAGAGAAATATATCCACAAGAAATGTCTTATTAATGAAATAAGTTAAATCTGTTATGTCATGAAATTATTTTTGAAGGAGGTGGTAGAATTCACTGTTTAACAGGGCATAAACAACTCTGTTGATCACAGATGTGCAGGATATCATAGTAAGTCTTATGCAGACCTCATTTTTACTGTTCAGGTTGGCTATAATCCTAATAAATGTGAAAGCTGTTTTTCTTGCCTATACCAGCACCCTTTTAAAAATTTTTAATTAATGTGTTTCTTCTTTATTCAGGAAGTCTCTAATGACATTTGAGGGGAGGAAGCTTGCGAGCTTCCTCCCTGACTCACGGAGCTTTTATTTTTTATTGAAATTGTGGTCTCAGCCAAAAACCAGTTGTTGGAAAGAAGGAGTCATGAATGAAAAGCATAGGGAGGAAAGGCAGGAAAAGATTGTAAGAAGGAACAAAGAGGAAAATCAGGAAGCTAATTATGCAGACTTTAAGTCATTGTAAACGATTTATCTATAACACAAGCCCTGTCATCTCATTCCCTCCCTGCTACTCAGCAGGTACAAGGGAGTGTAGGTGACAGTGTTCTGTTGCAGAATGTCTAAGTAATTGAAACAAGATAATTTCTCTTGTTTTGTGTTTTCTTTTTTAATTTTATTTTTCATTCAACAAATGGAAAATAGCCATTTCTATAACCTTCTTCATAGTTTTATTTCTTTTTTCTGTTTTCAACTAATGTTTTGTGGGCTTTAAGGTCTGTATAACATAGTTTGCTCATAGTTGGCCCCACCCATATTCTTCCCAGATTCACACCCCCTTCCCTTTCCATCTGACTTTGTATCCTTTTTTTTTTTTTTAAAAAAAATGCCATGCCCAATTTTTGCTGCCCAAGATATTCTAGGGTATGTGGTCTTCTGTTGTGAGAAATCCATGTATGTTTCAGGGGCATCAAGGATTTCTTAAGATATGTAAAGGAGAACATACACTCACGAATACAAGATGTAGTAAATCCAGTTGCAGAGCCCTTGGAAAGCGGGGAACCAGACACAGGCTGCTTCATACTGCCTGATCTGGTCTTCATCACCCAAGAGAGAGCGGCCCCCTCCCTCCTCCCTTTTTTAAGATGTCATGTCAGGTTTGAAGCACAGCCAGATAGCCAAGGTCATAGGGGAGTGAGTACCCACTAGAGCAGGGTCAACTTTGCAAGGACTATCCCCATAGAGAAAACAGGTCCTTTTTAGTAGCTAACAGTCGCCAGCTAGCTGCTCGACAGCTAAGGGTAGGATTGCACCTGCCTTTCCCACACTGGGATTTCGTCTGCCTTGACTTTGCACAGGTCTTATACCTGTTGTTGCCACCACTGTGAGTCCATATGTGCAACTGCCCTGAAGATACCCCCTGTAGTCATCCTCTACCCCGCTCTTACACTCTCTCCATCCTTTCTTTTGTAATGATGACTGAACCTTGGGAAGGATGTGACATGTAGGTCCCATTGTCTTATTCACTGCATGTTGGCCAGGTGTGAGTCTCTGACTTAATCCCTATCTACTGCAAATAGCAGCTTGTCAGATAAGGCTTGACAGTCATGTGGGTATCTAAGGGTATTCCAGATGAAACACACATATCTGAAGATTCGAAGATAATATTCATAGATGTGAGAAGCTATGTGATATTAGTCTCTCTAGGTCTGTGCTACCTCACTCAGAATTGTTTCTAGCTCTATCCATTTACCTGCACATTTTATAGGCTTTTTCTTTCTCTTTTCATTCTTTTCTTTTTTAGTTTTCTGAGACAGAGTTTCTTTGTGGAGCCTTGGCCATCCTGCAATTCATTTTGTAGACCAGGCTGGCCTTGAACTCAGAGAGAACCTCATGCCTCTGACTCCTAAGTGCTCAGATTAAAGACATGCACTTGGCTCCATAATTTCATTTTAATTGATATCTGAATGTTTTTCTTTTGTACAAACATACATTTTCATTATTCATTCATGTCTATGACTTTTGTAGTTTATTTGAATGATATTTATTAATAGTCTACTTGGGGAATGGGCACAGATTCTCAGCACATAGCCCACATAGCCTGGACTTGAATTTGTGATTTTCCTGCTTCAGCTTCCCAAGTGCTGTGTTATGGGCATATCTCCAGTTCTGTCTTTTGATGCTCTGAGTAGAGAAAATGTTTTAATGAATCAGAAGTTTGCAGGAAGGTTGGCAGGGAAGGGAGTGCGGAAGTCAAAAGGAGTGCATCAAAATCATGCTTAGGTGATTGAAAAATAGGCTAAAGGGAAGTGCTTGTATATTTAAAAAAATGAAAATTGAAATTTTGGATGCAATGCAAAAGCTCTGCAGAAATGGATTTTTAAATCATAAACAGTTCTCAGGGGTAACAAAGAGGAACCTCCCGAGTCATTTTAAAGTTTTGAAAGATAGTGTTATGAGCTACAGGATTAAGCACTATAAGTGTTAGGTTGTACACTATTCATCAGAGATTAGGTGTTTGGCCCATCTTCATATCTATGTTTTAAATTCTCTTCTGTATGAATTAAGAAAAAAAAAAAACACATTCAGTGTTTTGGAAGGCCCTCTCCCTCTCTCCTTTCCTTTTAAAATAAATTCTTTTTCTGGAAGAGTCTTCTCATTTTTAGGAATGATCTCTCATCCTTTGTGATTCATGTAAATATTCTAGCTGTCTAAAAGAAAATGGACTGTGAAAGGTAATTATAGAGACAAGAGTCATGAGTGAAGGAATGTGAATATCATGTACATGTCATCAGGGCTGCTTAAAGCTTTGCAATAGCTCTAGGGAAGACAGATTGTCAGGCAGCGGGCTAGAAGGAGAACTCACCATCCCCGATGGTGCTCAGCAATTGTGCAGTCTCGTTATCCTCACCATCTCTCAAACTGCTGCAGTTTGCTGTCTTCCTGGCAGTCTGTACCCTCCCTCAGAAGCTGTGGTCTATATTTAATGTCACCCTTTCAGACTGAGATAAACTACATGTTGTATTTAATACATTGCTGTCCAGATAGATGTATGAAGAAAAATTTTATCATTTATGGATTGGTTTACTGTTTTCATGGTCTTTATAATTATTAAAACTATAACTGCTTGAGTCATGGGCTAAATAAAAAAAAACATTCAAATATGCATTTTTATTCTGTCACTCTTTCTGTCATAAAACAAAAGAGCATAACCTGTACTTCCCCCCCCCCCTAGTCTCTAGGGAATGTCACTGGAGAAGGGGTGTGAGCGAGATAAAAAATGTTTACAGCAGTCTTAGTTTTGTAGCTAGCTAACCATTTCAGGGAATTTAAAAAAATCTTGATGTGTGTTCCTTTTAACAGTCAGTTACAAATGGTAAAAGATGGAAATGCATCACTCACAGAGCACTATGCTTTCCCTTTTCTATGATTGTTAAGTTTATTTTATAGTAAATTATAGGGCTAATGCCATAGATATTTGGAATGAACTTGATAAACTCTAGTCCATTATTCTGTGGAATATAAGCAAGGAACCAAATCCTGAAATCATATCTACATGTTTAAGTTTAAAAGTGTTGGTTATGTTATAATGTGTGTTAAATAATGAAAATATCCCATTCCATACAGATAAAGCCAAAGATTGTTTTGAGATTTTACATAATTTGTTCAAATGAAACTAAAAGGAATGAATGAGAGTAATTTTTCAAGCTCCCCCTTAAAGATTTTATATAATGTTGCTTTTAATTTTTTCTTAATAAAATTTGTTTAAGTCATTGGATCACGTATTCCCACATTTTCCTATGCACTTTGGTCTGTTTCTAGGAAGTAGATGAAAGGCCTGTAAGATGAGATTCAGTTAGGTAAGAAGACTATAGTAGTTCTTGGGGAAGTTGAAGATTAGAGAAAGTTAATGGGCAGACATAAGAAAAATTAAACAAAGTTATCAACAGACAATACTGGGAACAGAAATAATTTTAGAAGCATGGGTTTGCTTTCCAAATGTTAGCAGATTTAGGATATAAAGAAATTAAATTTTATTAACAGTAATGTAGATAAAAATTAATGTATGTTAAAATTTAGTTCCTCAGCAAGCAGGCATAAGTATATAATAGATTGTTTTATTAATTTGATCTGTGAATCTGGATATAAGGTCAGTTATGGGAGGAGAGTATGGGTAAATGTAACAAAATGGAGGAAGACAAGGTATCCTTCCTAAAGAAGAGTTCCAACTAAGAAAACATGAAGGAGAAAATGACCATCAACGACCCACTTAATTAAGACTTTTAAAAAAGTAATTGAGAGTTTCATATTATATATTTTGATCACATTAACTCCCCCTTACTCATTCCATATCTAGTTTCCATCACTACTCACCCATCTTTGTGTCCTCACCAAGTACAGTTTGTGTTGCCCATATCCCTGGGTGCGTAGCCATCCACTGGACAGTCGTGGAACTTAGAACCCACTAGGGTGACAGTCTTAAAGAAAACTGACCTTTTCTTTCCCAGCAGCTATCTACTGCCAATAGCTCCTCAGCTGGGAGTGGGATTCCATGTTTACCTTCTCCCCACGCCTGGATTTTGTCTGCCTTGAGCTTCTACAGGTCTTGTGTACTACTGTGTGTTAAGTGTGACTGTTGTGTTGTGTCCAAAAAATATTGCTTTGTTATAGTCATCCACTGCTCGTGGTCTCAGTCGTTCTACCCCCTCTTCCAAAACAATACCTGAGCTTTGAGAGGAGATACGTGATGTAGTTCACACTTTTATTTTCTATACTTTGACTAGTGTGGTTCCCTGTGCTAATTACTATTTACTACAATAGAAGTGTCTCTGATGAAATTTGAGAGATGTAGTAACTTGTGTTATAGTGTGGATATAATAGTCATTGGGAGTTGGTTCAATACTATATTATTTAGCAACTTAATAGTTTATAGCCTATGAACTGTCTAGTCACAAGTTCTTGGTCCTGATAAGACTAAACATTAAATTCAATCAGAAAGTTTTTGGCTATTCCTAAGACATTGTTGTCACTGTTGCCCTAGTCTTGCTGGACCACTATTTATTGTTGTGCAGAGCTGTGTAAGAGTGATGATTACTTTTCTCATCTCATCATGGCCACAGCCATCCTAACACTATGAAAGCTAACAAATAAGGGTGAGGCTTCCAGTATTATACCAGCTTGATTTCTCTATGTTCTATAGTTCTAATCTGTGATATTTTCTGTAATGGGGCCTTACCATCAAGTTCTGGAGGTAAATCAAGAGCATTATCAATAACTCCTAATGTTTCGGCATCTGTAGGACCTCACTTGCCAATAACTCAAAGGGATAACCCATTCCTGCCGCAGGACATTTTATTTGTCAGTCTCTAAGGGACATTTCCCCCCTGTTTTAGGGTGACTCAATTTAAACTTCCCTCCCCTCTACACATATACACACACACAGGGGATAGGGAGGGAGATTAACTTTTTAAAAGTACAGTACCTTTTAAATGTCTATAGTTTCATATTAATAGGCAGTCAATGAACGAACAGTAAATAGAGTGTTGGTAGTGATAGTTTTGTGGGTGTATATTAGTGCCCAAATGCATTGAGTTGTTTACATATGTACACATTTTACATGTCAACAAAATAGCTTAAATAAAAGTTCAATAAAGCAAATGTCTTAATGATAGCCCTTTAACTGATGCAATTTTAGGTATTTTTTTCTTTATATACATACTACCAAACACAATTAATAAGAGGGTATTGAGGTATACACTGTTCTTTGAAAATGGTTTACAGTTTGGGCCTGGAAAATAGATCCATATAAACAACAAAAAATGGTAGCAGGATATCAGGTACATACAAGAAGGCAATGGAAATAGAACCACAAACCCTTCCTAAATTCAGAGCACATAGTAAATTCTTTTAAGATTAAGAAACTTTAATTAATATAGATAAGCGAGACTTGAAGAAGATATTTGAATGTATCAGTGTCATGATGACAGCATAGATAATGGACAGTGTGATTTGACATTGTCAGAGCAGAAAAGAATGATGACAGAAGAAAGTAAAGGCAGGAAGTCAAGTACCACTTATAAGTACAGGGCCAAGAGTGGTTGCTTCTCAGTGTTCACGGTCCTGGATTAAGTAGCTTTGAAGATATTTGTGCAGGTTTTTATTTTCCAGTTTTGGTTTATTTGATTTGTACTGGCTTGGTTTGGATATCTCAGAAGTGGGCTTTGCTGTATTGTGCAGCCTGGCATAAGCTGCCAGCTTCCGTGCCCCTGCCCCAGCAGGCTTTTCTTTAGGAGTTGCCCCAGCCTTATGGGAAATGTAGATGTTTGGTGCAGGCCTTTGTTTAGGAGTTGCCCCAGCTCCCCAAACAAGTGTAAGTTTCAGTTACTTTGGCAAAACCAAGGAGATTGGTCCCTGGACCATGTGGTAAGAGCACATTTAGATAAGTAGGAGACTGCCCAGCTGTCTTCAGTGAGGCTGTACCATTTTACATTTCAGGGGCCACGAGTTAGAGCCCTGTCCTCTCATCCTCTCCAGCATGTCTAGTATCCCTGTAGTATCTTAGCCTGGTTGTGTATTTCTTTAATAAACTAAAAATAAAGATTTGCCTTTTGGTATAAAAGTCCCAAACTGAACTTTCTCTCAAATAATGGGATAGTAAAAAGAGACTTTGCTCATCCTGAGTCAGGCTAATGATGCCAGCTCCTTGGATGTTCACTGAAAAGATACCCAATTGCTCCTGAGGGTCCAGCAGGCTTCACTGGACAGCAGTGAAGTTTTATATCTTAGTCATGATTAAGAGTACATCATAAACAGTACTTAAAGTATTGCTTGACTAGTCTTATAATACTCAATTATCAAGTATAATTCTTAAAAAAATGGTTTTTTTCCTGGTATGTGACTATTTTTAATTTTTTGGTTTCATCTTTCACACAGAAAAATACTTTAATGAAGCCCTACACTAAGGAAACGCTTTCAGGGACCACACCATTGGCTTCACAGTTGGCACACTATCTACATGGTCATCTGTGTTGTCTTCTGTTATTCTCTTGGAGTTGGAAGTTTTATAGATTTGTCTTTTACATTTAAGTCTCTGACACATTTTAAGTTAATTTTTATGGCAGTTCTAAAGTCTGTGCATATATTTTTCTAAAGCAGTACTGTGTTCTAGCACTTGTTAAAAACAGTGTCTCTTGTCATCCTGTCGTCTTCACTCCTTTTCATATAAACCTTAGAAGTAGATCATCATGTTCACAGACCAAAACTTTTGGGGGGGGGGTGGTTGTGGGACATCATGTTCAAATTGGGAAGAACTGATGATAGCAAGTTTCTGTAGCCATGACTGTGGCCATTTCTTCCCTCAGTTTCCTATTGTCCTTAGACAATATTACATCTTTGAGTTTAAAGTAAATAGTTCTGAATTTTTATATTAAGTCTCTCTCTCTTGTTCATTATGGGTGACTTCTATAGGAAACCAATTGCCCAATCTCTGTATTTTAGTCCCGTAGCCTGACCCTTCCCATAATTACTTGTACTTAGTTTTTTCTTAATTGAATACTTGGTGCTAGTTCAGGACTAATTATTGCCTTTGCTCTGTTTCTCTGTAGGCAAGGTAGTTTCTATGTCTTCTAAACATTTTACTTTTTAAATTATTGAAAATAGATTCTTCTCGCAGTTTCCCCTTCCTCCATTACTCCCATCTCTGAACTATCTCCCCTCTTCCCCAGATCCATCCCCCCTCTGCCTCCCATCAGAAAGCAGCCAGCTTCCAAGAGAGAACAATAAACATGACAAAACAAAATGCAGTAAGGCTAGGTAAACGCTCGCACACCAAAGCTGGACAAGGCAACTGAACAGGAGGAAAATATTCCCAAGAGCAGGCAAAGGAGTCAGAGATACAACACTTCCACCGTTAGGGGTTCCACAAGAGCACAAGGTAACAGCCACAACACATCCGCAGAGAACCTGGTGCAGACCTCTGTGTAGGCCCTGTGCTTGCCACTTCAGGTTCGTGGGCTATGTTCTCATGGTGTCTTCCGCCCCCTCTTCATCAGGGTTCCCCGAGCTCTGAGGGGATGGACAGAATGTCAACCTGCAGTTTAGACTCTCTCTAATAATGTATGGCTGTGGGTCTCTGCATCCACTCCTATCTGCTGCCTCAGAGGAAACCTGTCTGAGACAGCTGGATAAGGCACTGATCTGTGAGTATGGCAGAGTATCATTAGGAAGAATCTCATTGATTCCTTCCTTCCTGCCTTCCTTCCTTCCTTCCTTCCTTCCTTCCTTCCTTCCTTCCTTCCTTCCTTCCTGCCTGCCTGCCTGCCTGCCTTCCTTCCTTCCTGCCTGCCTTTCCTTCCTTCCTTCCTTCCTTCCTTCCTTCCTTCCTTCCTTCCTTCCTTCCTTCCTTCCTTTCCTTCCTTCCTTCCTTCCTTCCTGCCTTCTTCTTTCCATCCTTCCTTCCCCTTCCTTCCTTCCTTCCTTCCTTCCTTCCTTTCTTCCTTCCTTCCTTCCTTCCGTCCTTCTTTCCTCCTCCTCCTCCTCTTCCTCCTCCCTTCCCCCCCCTCCTCCTCCTCGTCCTCCGACCATTTGTGTTTGGTTTTACCCTAAGTCTCTGGTCCCTGGCCAACCAAACAGTGCAGGCATGGGATCCCACTCATGGAATGGACCTCAAGTTAAATTAGACATTGATTGGCCACTCCCACAAGTTCTGCGCTTCCTAGCACATTTTTCAGGCAGGACAGATTGTTGAACAAAGGTTTTGTGCCTTGGCTGTGTCCATGCAGAATACCTTCCCACACCAAAGAAACTAGAACATATGGATGGTGGCGCAGAGTTCAATGAGCTGTGTGAATGTTGTCCTTGGCAATGAAGACCCCCTGTCAGTTTGTGGAAAGCAGCCTTCTGTCCTAGCTTAAGCCAGGGTTGTTTGGGAATCAACAGTTCAGCCCACTCCTGGCTACAAGAGATGTTCAGTTGAGACTCAGTTTCCTCCATTACCTCATGACCTTCCTAGATTCCAGGAAGTTTCCAGTGCACTAGGTTTCCACACCACCTCCCAAATGCTCCCCACCTCCAATTCTAACCATCTCTCTCTCTCTCTCTCTCTCTCTCTCTCTCTCTCTCTCTCTCTCTCTCTCTCTCTCTATCTCTCCTTTTACTCCCTCTCCATCCCATTTCCCTGCCCCCTACCTGATCTCTCCTGTTTCCATCTCTACCTGCCTGATGTATACCCTCAAAATCTATTCTTTCTCTTCCTCAAGGAGACACATGCTTCCCTCCTACAGCCCTCTTCTTTACCTAACATCTCCGGGTTTGTGGATTGTAGCTTGGATATCATTTACTTAACAGCTGTTATCCACTTATATGTCTTTCTGTCTGTGTTACCTTATATGGGATGATGTTTTTTTCTAGATCCATCCATTTGCCTGCAAATTTCATGACATTGTTGTTTGTAACAGCTGAGTAATACTCCATTGCTGTATTTGTACTACATTTTCTTTATTCATTCTTCAGTTGGGGGACAGCTAGGTTGTTTCCAGGTTCTGGTATTGTGAATAAAGATGCTTTGAACATAGTTGAGCAAGCGTCCTTGTGGTGGGATGGAGTGTCCTTGTAGTAAATATGGGTCTTGAGGTAGATTGACTCCCAGTTTTCTGAGGAGCCACCAATATTGACTTCCATAGTGGCTGTACAAGTTTGCACTCCCACCAGAAATGGAGGAGTGTCCCTCTTGCTCCACGTCTTTGCCAGCATGAGCTGTCATTTGTGTTATTGATTTTAACCATTCTGATAGGTAAGATAGATTCCCAAAGTTGTTTTTATTTTCATTTCCTTGATGGCTGAAGATGTTGAACTATTTAAGTGTTTCCCATCCATTTGAGATTCCTCTATTGAGAATTGTTTAAATCTGTAACCCTCTTTTTAATTGGATTATTTGTTTTGTTTTTAATATCTAGTTTCTTGTTATTTATAGATACTTTGGATATTAGTGGTAAAAATCTTTTCCCATTCTGTAGACTGCTGCTTTGTCATTTTGACAGTGTCCTTTGCCTCACAGAAGCTTTTCAATTTCATGAGATCCCATTTATTAATTGTTGCCTTCACTATTGGTAACCTGTTCAGGAAGTTGTCTCCTAGCCAATGCATTCAAGGTTATTTCCCACTTTCTCTGCTATCAAGTTCAGTATGTCTGGTTTTATGTTGAGGTCTTTTATCCACTTGAACTTGAGTTTTACTCAGGGTGATAAGTATGGATCTATTTACATTTTTCTATATGTAGACATTCAGTTTGAACACTATCATTTGCCTTTATTCCACTGTGTATTTCTGGGTTCTTTATCAAAAATCAAGAGTCCATAGGTATGTGGATTTAAGTCTGGCTCTTCAGTTCAATTCCATTAATCAACCTATTTTATGCCAATACCATGTTGTTGTTGGGAAGTTTTTAATAACTGCTTTTATTTTCTTAGGGGTTATAGATCTATTTAAATTGTTTATCTGATCTTGATTTTTATAAGTGGTACTTATCAAGATAGTTATCCATTTCTTTTAGATTTTTCCAATGTTGTAGAGTACAGAATTCTAAGAATATGTCCTGATGATTCTCTGGATTTCCTTGGTTTCTGTTGTTATGTTCCCCCTTTCATTTCTGATTTTGTTAATTTGGATGCTCTCTCCCTTTTACTTAGTTTGGATAAGAGTTTGTCTATCTTGTTGATTTTCTCAAAGAACCAGCTCTGTTTCATTGACTCTTTGTATTGTTCTTTTTGTTTCTACTTTATTGATTTCAACACTCGGTTTTTTTTCTTGCTGTCTTCTCTTAATGTTTGCTTACTTTTTTATTATAGAGCAATAATTCTCAACTGTTAGCTCATGACCCCTTTGGGGGTTAAATGATCCTTCCAAATGTGATCACCTAAAACTGTCAGGAAACATAGATTTTTTTTTTTTACATTATGATTCATAACAGTAGCAAAAGTACAGTTATAAGTACCAGCAAAAATAGCTTTATGGTTTGGGGTCACAACATGAGGAACTTTATCAAAGGGCTTCTGATGGGAGATGTTATTCTGTAAATATGTTTCTCATACTGGTTAATGAATAAAGCATTGTTGAGCCAGTGGGAAAGCAAGATAGGCGGAGTTAGGAGACAAGGAGGAAAGAGGAAGTAGGAAGGAGGAGTCAACATGTAGAGCCTGGAGACAGCAGATGTGGCCCGCAGCTCTCCAGTAAGATGAGCCACGTGGAAATACTTAGATAAGTAGAAATGGGTTAATAATTAAGACAGAGCTAGCCGATAAACAATAATAGTAACTGGCCAACAGGATTGTATCAAATACAGAGTCTCAGCGTGTTATTGCGGGCTTGCATGACAGCAGGACCAGACCAGAAGAGGCAGCAGAGAAAAACCTGCTCGTAACAGGCTTCAGTATTAGGAAGGTAGAGAACCACTGTTCTAGAGCTTTCAGATGTACTATTAAGTTACTTGGATGAGATCTCTCAGTTTTTCTATATACATACTTAGTGCTATCAACTTTTCTCTTAGTACTGCTTTCTTTATATCCCATAGGTTTTGATATTTTGTACATTCGTTTTAATTGTATTCTAGAAAGTGTTAAATTTCTTTATTTCTGTCTTGACCCATATTTTTATTCAGTAGAGAGTTGTTCAGTTTCCATGCGTTTGTAAGCTTTTTGTTGTTGTTTGGTACCCAGCTTTAATCTGTGGTGGTCAGATAGGATGCAGGGGAATATTTCAGTTTTTTTGTACCTTGAGATTTGCTTTGTGACTGAGTATGTGATCAATTTGGAGGAAAGTTTCATAAGATGCTGAGAAGGTATATTCCTTTGTGTTTGAGTGAAATACTCTTTAGGTATCTGTTAGGTCCATTTGGTTTGTAATGTTAGCTCCAGTATTTCTCTTTAGTATTTATCTGAATGACCTGTTTGTTGGTGAGAGTGGGGTATTGAAGTCTCCCACTCTCAGTGTGTGAGGCACATGTGTTTTAAGCTGTTGTGGTATTTCTTTTGCAAAAGTGGGTGCCTTTGTTTTGGGAGCATAGATGTTAAGAATTGAAATGACATCTCCCTGGATTTTTCCTTTGATGCATATGTAGTGTCCTTCTCCATCTCTTTTGATTAGTTTTGGTTTGAAGTCCATTTTAGCTAAAGAAAATATCATCTATCCTATCTTTGTGAGTCTAAAGTCCTATATGTAACTTATCTTTAATCCTAACTACGGAAAACTATAATCATAACTACCTGTCTTCAACTCCATCAAAGACCACAGAAGGATAATATATAAACTCTAGAAATGACAGAGACAACATTGCCTGGTCAGTCACCTGAAGTTCTTTTGTAATGTTCCATCTTCAGCCCATAGGCCATAGTGTGTGTCCAGACTCCTCAGCAAAGCAGGAAACTGTTCTCTGTGTCCTGTAGACTGTCTGGCTGTCTGGCAGCCTCGTCCATGAAGCAGGAATCCTGTAGCAATGTCCATCTTGCATCAGCAGTCACCTTTTTGTGGGTCCTGCATGTCCAGTTTCTACAACATAAAGTCAAACAGTTCAGAAGAGCAGTACCTTGCCCAAATGGCTAGTCTTGCCATATTAGAAGCAAACTTCGTAACGAGTTTCTTCAATGTCCATCTTCCTTTTTGATGCAGGTGGTGTTACCAGGAGCAGTTGTGCCTCACTGTCAAGAAAATCCCTAAACCATTTTAAATGCCATATTCTGTAGGTCTTTCAAAGGTTTGAAGAATGCCTATTCATCTCAAATACATCTTTGTATATCTAGAAATCCTAACTAACTTAATTCCAAGTTTTGACTATCATAGGTAATTCTCTAATCTGTACTAAATTATACATTACATTTTCCAATGAGCTATGTAAACACAATACCTAAACAAGAGGAGAAATATACATATCACAAAATTGACCTTAAATTGTATCAATAAAAGAAAATCCATTCCAAAGCAAAGTATTCATATCTATATCATAATTCCCTTTTTACCTTTAAAAAGATTGCTTGTGGCTATAGCCATTTATAACCAAGTCCATTTAAATGAAAACAAACATTTATAAACAGTATTTGGGAATTTGGGCGTCGTTCTTTCCAAACTACTTCCTGCTGGTAGAGGGCGCTGTCATGGGGGTCCAAAGAAGACGCAGAAATCTTGGCTGTAGTCTGCAAGGCTTTGTCTCAACTGCTTTGAATGTTGGATCACCTGGGGAGTTGTTTCAGGGGGTCTGGCTTGATCAAACCACATAAGTCTGGAAAGAATCCATAGCCTTCCATTTTCTGTGGAAACAAAAATAGAAATCCTTTTCCCCAGTAACTTGTCCTTAGGCTCAAATTTTGGAGTCAAAGCATTTTTGAAATGTATAAATTGAATTAATCCAGCAGCATTTCTTTTATCAGTAGTTGTTATTTTCTCAGCAATCAAATACTTTAAAGACAACAGAATCACGTATAGTATCCAAAATTTCTCTGTGCTTTCCATTTTTACGTGGATTTTTTATTACTCTATTCTACTTCTATTTTTACTATTTTGAGACAGGGTTTCTCTGTGTAACTTTTATCTGTCCTGGAATTCATTGCATACCAGGTTTACTTTGAAATCACAGAGATCTGCTTGCCTCTGTGTGCCGAGTGCTGGGATTAATGGAGTGTGCCACTACCCATTCATTCTACTTCCTTTTTTCTTTTTTAAACCATAGTATCCCGTTTCTTTTTCTCTCCCAAGCCAGCGTATTTTTTAAAACACAGTGTAAACCTTCATTGCAGCTCTTGTACACACCAATGAATTGTTAGCAGAGCTCTTTAAAAGCAAGGCGGTTTTTGCCGCTTATGCTAATTTTGGAAACCTCTCTTAAAGGAGCCGCGCAAATCTCTGTCTACAACAAAACAAATCCAACGGAGAAAATGCTGCTACTAAGAAGTCTTGCTAGTCTCTGTTCCTTTGTTTCTAAAACATTTCTTAAGCTCTTATTAGTTTTAAGTGAAAGTTCTTATAGCCACATTGGGCATCATCTGTAGCATGTAAGTTTCCGCCAGCCCGCCAGTCTGGGCCCACAGCCGCGCCAGCCCCAAATAACATTCAGAGACTCTGTATTTGATACAATCCTGTTGGCCAGTTACCATTATTGTTTATGGGCTAGCTCTGTCTTAATTATTAACCCATTTCTACTTATCTAAGTATTTCCACGTGTTAGGTACTAAAATGGGTACATCAACTTGTTTCCTTAAGTCCATTTGCTTGGAATATCTTTTTCCAGCCCTTTATCCTGAAGCACTGTCTATCCTTGATTGCAAGATTTGTTTCTTGGATGCATCAGAAGAGGGTGCTTGACTTCTTATAGCATTTTTATCCTTTATTTTTGCAATTTAAGCATGATATATTTTTTGTTTGTATAATAGTGTTTCCTAGTTTGGGGGGGTTGGTATCTAACATTAATTAAGAGAAATTTCCAGTTTTTGGTGCTTCTGTCTTAATATTATACTCTCCCATATATATTGTGATTTTTGTGGTGCCACAGTTCTTGGATATTCTGCTTTGCTTTTTTGTTTTTGTTTTTTCTGTTTTTAGTGGTTTTCTTCTTGCATTACTGTTGTGGAAATTGTCAGACTCACAGTCTTCCATTAACCATGTCTAGTCTACTAATAATATTCAAGGTAGAAGAAAACTTCATGTTAATGTGTCTCCTACACTATCCCGCAAGTTGTCTGTTATTTCTCTTCTAAGAAATAAGATAGTATCATTTGTTTTAAAGTCCTTTGAAAACAATGGCATAGGTACATTTGGGCTCAATAAATAAATAAGTATCAGCATCCTAAAAATATGAACAGATTGGGAAGGAAATAGTAGGGATACATAGAAATAGAGAAGCAGGGCTGTTTAATCTTTCTAAAGGATAACGGAACATCTTGATTATTGTAGTGAGGATAGCAAAATCGTCAAAGATATGTACTCATCCATGTCTGTTCTTCCGGACATGCTTCAGCTGTGATGACTTACTGACGTCTGAAATGCCTGATTATATCAGCTAAAGTTGATATAAAAGGTGGTGATTAGCTAATACTTATTGATCCCATATTTTATGCCAGACACTATTCCAGTTGTTTTTTTTCTTTTACTTTTGGTTGTGAGATAGCCTTTAACAGCTGAGCCCCAGGTTCCTTTTCCTAAAGTATGCTGTCCGCATGTACATTTTCTTGGGAAGGAGTTATTGCTGAGCCTCAGGAGCAGAAGTTTCAGACAGGATGTGCATTCTTACTGTCTTTCCTTTAACTGTCTCCTGCATTGTGTTACCTTATCTGAATCTTGGCTTGGTCACTTTCTTGCAGTGTTTTCATTTGTTAAATTATTATCAAAATATAAAACGCATTCCAACTTTAAAGTTGCACATTTTTTAAAAGTTGATATACACTGCAAAATTGTAGTCTTTAGAATGTCCAAAGTTTCTTTGAAACACTGCTTTTGTAAAACTTCAAAGTTTCTTTACAACTCCAAAGTCTTTGAAAACTCAAAGTTTCTTGACTATGGAATTCTATAAAATAAAAAATAATTTACATACTTCTTGTTCTGAAAGGTAAGAACAGCCAGTTACAAATCACAGAAAGCCAAAGTCAATAGTTAAACACTTCTGTGTTTGACATTCTGGGACTCAGGATCTTCTGGGCTCTGACCCTCCCAGCAGCTCCCTTTCTCTGGTTCTGCCTTTACAGAGCACACAGCTGATGTCATAGGTTCAGGCAAGCTCCACCCCGCAGTTTCTGCCCTCCTCATTGGTTGTCTCACAGTCCTGGCATCTTAAATATGCAGGGTCTCAAAAGGCTGCTCCTTCACTAAGAGCCTTTCCAGGCTGTCTTTGGGGGCTAAGCCTTCCATGTGATGCCACACCTCAGCTAGTCACTGTCATTTCTGTATCACGATGTCTGTGGTCTGCCTTGCTCATCTAATCACCGGCTCACCTAAATGTTGGTGTGTCCACTTTCATTTTTTTTTTCTAGCCTCTTTTTACTGTTGGAGAAATTTCCTTTTCATCCCTCCTTATTGAGATTTTTAGAAAATTGAGTCCTTGTGAAAATAGAATTCTCATTCACTTGTTGAATCACTTATATATTGATAATGAAAAATTTCTATTAATGGTCTCATCTCCCAAGTCTGGCTTCCTCCTGATTATCAAGGGTTCCTTTTATGTTTTCTGCAGGTCAACAGTCATTGTGTCCTCGGCTTGGTTGGCATTACAATTACAACAGGGCATTTTGGTTGGCTTTTTCTTTCTTTCTTTACTTCTTTTCTTTTTTTTTTTTAGTTCCTTTCCAACATTTTATTTTTTCTTCAAGATTAGTTTAACCAAGACTGTTTTCCATGAAATTAATTCAGTTTGACTGTGTTTTTCTTACTATAAATGCTCACAGATCTTTTAAGCTCTGTTCCAAGTTACCTACAATTTCAGTGGGCCATTGGTCCCTTGTGTATTTAGAGAGGATTGAGCCTACTTTTAACATGTAGAAGATAAGTGACAATGTCTCTGCTTATGCATCAGTATCCAAATAGCTAGCAAATATATAAAGAACATACTATTTGTACTGAGGCAGTGCCATCACTACTACTAATAATTACCTTTCTAACCTAGATGATGTTTATTCCCTTCAGAGGAGTTTCTATTGCACTGTGCTTCGTGCTGCTTAAGAGGTCAGAAAGAGCACTGTGGGTGGTTTCACCTCTAGCTGTGTTTTTACCAAAATATTAGACTCTATTATTTATTACCTTAGAGTGTCAAATAATTATTTCTCTTTATGTTTACCAAATACTCAAGAATACGTTCTTGTGTATCATGCTACTACTTGCCAAGCCTGGAGTAGAAAGAATTCTGGAAAGAATGTGAATTTTCTGCTGTGTGAATGCTGTCCTCTTATGTCCATTACATCTAGCTTGTTAATTTTTTTATAAATCAACCTAGCTCATCAATTTTGGTTATGTCTGTCTTAGTTTACTTGATGTATCAGTTTCTGTGAGGCCCCTGAATCTTTCACTGTGATTTTGAATTTACTATAGTTTCTGTGTAGTTTTGTCAGCTTTGCAGTTATGTTCTTAAATGCATTAAAGGTTATAATTTGCTTATGAATTATTCTTTTTATTGAGTAAAAATGCTTTTTATACTCACTAATTCTTTTTGCCTTAAATTTCATTTTGTTAAATCATCTAATTTAATTTAGTTGAGTAACCTACCATTTCTGATTCTACAGTTATAGAGATGATCATTTTATGGCCCATTTTTAAGCAATGTTTAAAGCTATGCACATTTAATGGCTATCTGTGACTGGGTACCAGTGTTCAGATTCCTCCTCCGATGAAATGATGCTATAAGTCAGCTGACACTTTGTGTGTAATAGCGTCATCAACTGCTGTTCATCACTATATGGAATGTTATCATGAAGGTTTACACTGTGTTACCCTTCCTTAAAACTACATGCACCTATTAGGAAACAAGAAAAATAAATATGAATTAAGTTAGCTTCTGTCAGTTTTTTTCAAGGAACTTGAAGTACTTGCCTGATGTAAAATATAAAATAGCATATGCTATTTTAGGATTTGTATACTTATTAATCCTGTAATTGACAAGTTTTATTTAAGTAAAAATTAACATAATAATCTCAGGTTTAATTTATCCCACATTTATTGCCTTTGTGCTCAAGTAAGTTCTACCTATACAAGAAATAAAGTTGGCATGTCCTTTTAGGACTCTTCAGTTTGAAAACAGAAATTTTAGTTATAATGTGGTAAGCACGACAGTAAATTAATGGAAGAGTTATAAGAACCATAAATTCTGATTTATTGTTTGTTGATGTGTAGATCATGAAACTGGAAAGAGGACCATAAGAGGGGAAGAAAAGACCTTAAGGCAGGGGTGGGATAATAAAATATATGTGATATGTAATTAGATGCCATATATTGTGGGGAGGAGGACAGTGGAATGACAGCGGGAGTAAAATGGGGACACTGGCACGGGGCAGAAAAGAACAAAGTATTATGAAAATGCCATAATGAAATCCATTACAGTCTTTAATCAATTTACAACAAGGCTAAAGGCACCTCATGCAGCAATTGGACGTCACTCCAATTCAGCTGCACAGATCTTTCTAATGTCTCCCACGATCTTTCACTCTTATGCACACCCTGGGTTCTTACTTTCTCATTCTTTACAGCACATGACTGTCCTAACCCTTATCACTAACTCTTCTGGTCTCAGCCTAAATGCTATTTTCTTTCTATTCCCTCCCTCCCTCCCTCCCTCCCTCCCTCCCTCCCTCCCTCCCTCCCTCCCTCCTTCCTTCCTTCCTTCCTTCTTCCCTCCTTGAGGAACAGTTTTCTTCCAAAGTGCACTTTCCCCTTTGTTTCTTTTACAGCACTACAAAGCACAGCATGTCTTCCTTTAAGAATATAAATGACTGAATAAGAGCAGGGTCTGCTCAGTGCACCATTACATATGAAGGGTTTGTAAAGTTTGCTGTATTTAAATGCATGCACGAATGAAAACTACCAAGTCAAAAATTGACTTGAAGTGTGTGTACAATCCTGAGGCACCTTGGTAAGTTACCACCATTAAAACTTCACATTCTTACATTTGAATTCTTGGCCTACTCTATTTTATTAATTTCTCGTTTTGAGATGGATACTCTAGGTGGCCTGGAACTCTCCATGTAGAGCAAGCTATCCCTAGACTCAGTGATCCTCCTGCCTCTGCTTCTCAAATACTGAGACTAGTGACATGCTTCACCACAGGTGGCTTTTGAGCCACTCTTATATGAAAACAGTCACATTTGAGTTTCTGTTTCAGACATCTTTCGGCCAGTCTTATCACTGTTTCCCCAGAATTGTACTGAATGAATTTTATCTGCTTTGCGAAAGGAAACTCACCTTTCTAAGGATGAAGATTATGATGACATTGTAAGTGGCAATCGGAGGACTGAGAGCAGATTCTAGGATTCCGTGAGCTGGTCAGTTTTGGGGACAGCATCCCTCTGTAGCTTAGGATTATACAAACCCATCTTAATAAGGCACGCTAGCTGATCTGTGGAGGCTTTAACAATCTTCACAAAGATCACAGAGGAACATCTCTTGCAAGTTCATATGTGAACATCAGTAATTCCTATAGAGCACATGAGAAAGAGTGATGGATAAATTTTGTTTCAGCCACTGCCTCACAAGGGTCTGCTGTTAAAACAACTCACTAGTATACTTAAAAAACAAAACAACAACCAAACACCTTTGTTTATACATTCTGAAGGGGAGAACCAATGATTGGCTGAACTTTCCGTTTTCATTTGGGTTTGTTGTATTTGGTATAGATACAATCTACTTTTAGGATCCTTGTTGAAGTAATTTAAAGTTATCTGTTCAAAATATTGCATATTAAACATTTCCCTTCTCAGTTATCCTTTATCTTTGTGTTTTTATGTGCTAATCTGTAGTGGTGCTTACTTTTACTCTATGGAAGCAATTAAATAGTTTAAAATTCAGTAGCTGAGGTAAGCCGTACACGCTATACTGAGAGGAGAGGAGGCAGAGATGGGCCACATGCTCGCCTGCGAGAGCAGGTTCAGTGATTTAATTACTGTTTCACTTTGGAGTGAATAGAAAAAGTATTTTCATTTACTAATTTATTTTTATCTTGTGCCTTTTTGTAAGCCACCTGCTATGTCCCCTTTAAAGAAACATCTTTTAAAACTAAGTAGTAAGATTTTTGGCTCAAGCTATTCTCAGATTTTTTTATACGTAAAAACTTTCTTGAAAGAATAAATGACCTAAATAGCTTAAAAATATTGAGTGATAGAAATCATCCACGGCATTATAGTAAAATGATTAAAAATTTTGACTTAAAAAATCCACTAAATTTCTGCTTGATTATGTGTTCTTATTTGGTATGGGTAAAACTTGAAGTAGTTCATTAGTTACATATTATTTCAGATCCAGGCTAGCAGTGTTGTTAAGGGAAATAAATTGGAGAATGGTAAGCTTCTAATATCTACCTATGAGTTTTATATGTATGTATATATGTATGTGTGTGTATTATGTATGTATGTATAAAAGAAGAACATGTTTTTGAGGAGATACACTGGCTTTTATTTGTGTGTTCATTTATGTCTTGAAGCTATGGTTTCACTATGTAACACAGGTTGGCCTGAATTCATAGCACCCTCCTGCCTCTGCCTTAAGTGCTTGGTACTTGGTGCTGCTGCTCCCAACAGGAATATCCCCCTAGTGTAATATCATGTCTTTTAAATGAGCGTTATGATGATTATCTTCTTGGGAAAAAAATCAATATTGGGATAAAGATGCCATTGACTTAGTTCATGCTATTGATACAGAGCTATAGGTCCACGGTGTGGTCAGATTTTCCAAAACTTCTTCAGTAGAAGGGAAGGACTATGGGAGTAAGTTCAGAACAAATGTGCATGAATTCTAGGATGATGGACTAAGCAAGTGAAGGAAATTCTGCAGCAAACCATGGTTAGGAAGTATATGGCCTTGTAGATCTTATGTTCTAGTAGCAGGCACATGTAGAGATTTATACAAATAACCATTGTCATCATGGTTCAGGGTGAATGACAGAAAGTCTCTTCAGGTAGGAAAACCAATGTGTATCAGTCAGACATGGCAAAAATACAGGCAGATGAACTATTGGTATCCAGGGACTCTGGCTGCAGCTACTGGTGACTCTGGTAGAAGTGAAAGTTTGCCTTTCAACTCATTCTCTCTGAACTTATTGGAAGAACTATAGCATATTAGATTGGACATCTGAGAACTTCAACCCTGATTTGCGTAGAAAATGGAAGCAGCTATCATGCTCAAAACAGGAAGTGGGCACTGTTCCAGTGCAGGAACTAAGGTCAGAGAAAGCCTACTCCCTATGATACAGGATCTAAGGCCCAAACAAGCACCATCAGCCCAGGTGACAGGATGGTGAGTCCCAAACAGTGCTTACAACTGTATGCATGTCTTTTCCTGCCTGTCCATGACTGAGCTTAGCAGTCTAGATAGGATTGGTGGGACTTTGGTTAGCAGTCAGGGAAGCATTACAGTGCAGATGACCAGAAGGAGGGGTTAGAGACACAGTTGGCAGTTACAGGAGATGCTGCATGTGACATTCTTCTCTCTAAACTCTGCCACTGTCCCTGTGGAATGAAGAAATCCAATTGACCTAAGCAAGATGCAAAGCCAGTTATAGAACTGTGACACCCAATGGACCACAAAAGCATGTGTGGTTTAATGTGGGATTTATTTTTGTTTGCTTACTCTTAACCAGGACATTGATGGAATGAAAAGTACGTAATTAGGAACTGTGTGGTCTACAACAGGCTACAATACTACGATAAAGTCAAGACCTCTTTAGAGTTACTCATCATCTAGATGTTCTTTGAACAACCTTTTTCAGAAATGAAATGGTCATTTAGAGGCGGAGGTGTGTTAGTTTTCATTTCCCTCCAGAGCTCCTTCCACATTTTAAAACCAATATGCCTGCATCTGTAACAGCCATTTAGAACACACTCAGTAGTTTACAACAGTCCAATTTTGTCTTCTTGTAGTTGGTATACCAAAAGTCTAGGATGTTTCCTCTCTGAATCTGTCCCCCATTGCACACAGATGAAATTCATGTATGAGCCTACTAGGCAAGAGTCGATAGAAGCACAAGGAGAGACTGTCAGCAGCAGTGCAGGGTATGATCGATGTCTGAATGAAAGAAGAACAAATGAAAATCAGAGGGAAAGGCAAAGACAGAAAGTCAGCACGTAAACATATAGACAGATTATTGATGGTTTATCAGTGGAAAATTATAAAAACTGTAGGTTAGATTCAATCACAAAATGTTACTCAGTATGCTCCTGGATGTTGGTGATTGTAATATGGCTTACCTGGTTACAACTGGGAAACTAGAAATTAAAAACCAAAACAGCCAACCATTTTTGTATTAAAGTATGTCTTGGGTTACATCTATATGGCTGGATGTTGTTCTCATTTTTACCTAATTCATCAGGTCAGTGTCATTTTGGCTCTAATTATTTTCATTAACTAGCAAAATAAAATTGTATTCAGATGCGTTTTTAAGAAAAGTGGCAAACATCAGGCCTTAAAGATACACAGATAAATCCAGCATAAAATGCATTGCTTTATAGTCTCTATTGTCAGAAAACAGAATAATGTTAAATTAGTGAATATAAAGTATTTGAAAATGGACAGTAACATTTAACAAGTAGAATAGAAATTGTTTTAAACTAAACATATTATTAAAATAGAAAAAAGTAAACTGGTAGATCAGTTAATAGCAAAAATAGTGAAAGAGAATCATAGTTCCTTTTGGGAAAACGAAACAGACTGTTGAGGCAATCCCTCTGATGCAGGTTGGCAATATCCGTGAAGTAGGGGAGAGATTAAAGCTATTGAGCATTCTGCTGTTGTACAGGGTTTTATTTATCTATATAGTAGAAACTATAGCACTACAGCATTTGGTGTCTAAACAGTGAGAAGGAAGAATTCCAAACTTCCAAAACCAAGATCAGTAAGGACTTGATTCTTTGTGAATACTGGAGGATTGAAGAGTGTGGCTGGGATGTTGTTCCTCTGGTTGGAGTTCTCTTATTATGGAAGAAGGGAAAAACAGATTTTAGTGGTCCCCTAAGCAGTCTCCCTCAGCTACAAAAGGAGAGCTTTGTAAAAGATGAAAAATAATACTATGAGTATGAATAAAGCTAGGTGTGTCAGTACAGTGAACCTTTTGGAAAATTTTAAATGAACAAAATTGATACCAATATAAGTAGAAAATATAAAAGGAACAATGACTGTGATTCTTTCAAAATTGCCTTTGCATTCAAGAACATTGTTTCGGTTTGTCTGTAATTTTGAATTTTGTTTTTTGAGATAGGGTCTCACCATGTAACCCTGGCTGGCCTAGAACAAGACCAGGGTGGCCTTGAACTCATGGAGATCCACTTACCACTGCCTTCCAGATGCTGGCATTAAAGATGTGTCCCACCACACCCATCATATTTGGGAAATTTTAATGCCATATATTTTAAAACCATATTGCATACATTATATTAAAGTGTTATAAAAACCATTTGATATCAGTTAATTTTGCAAAGGTAAAATAAAACCCGATGCTTACAATTGTAAAATACAACATAGCAAAGAACATTTTAGATCTCTCTGCTTTGGAATAAAGTCACAAATATCTACCAGCAAAAAAAGAAAAAAGAAAAAGAAAGAAAAACAATTCAGGACCTATTTAATAGGAGTGCCTCTGATAATCAAATAGGACTCACCTTATAATACAGTGATGACTAAGAGAACCAAATACACATCAGAATGGAATGGAATGAAAAAGCTGCTTCCCTTATTCCTGATTGCTTTGATAATTGGTTTTACAGGACTAGACATACATGGAAAGAGCTCCTTTCTTGCCTCCCAGTGAATTTGAGATTTACAAACATAGAACATAATATTTGTTACACAGTAAGCTTTCAAATGATCGTATTGACGCTCTACCCGGCCTGTTTCATACTATCGTCTACTCTTCCTGACATGGTAACATCTTCAGCCAATAATCATACTATTAAGTGTACCTTGCATTATAATTGATGCGGTAGGAGAACTACCACCATCATTTTAAGGTTTTCTTTTCTTATATATGGCCAGTGTGTGTTGTGTTGCCATATAAAATATCTAAGACCAGAAATTTAGAGGAAAAACAAACAAACAAATAAATAAATAAATAAATAAGGAGCTCTCTGTCATAGCCTGTCGACAGGGAAGTCTGAGACAGAGCACTGCCACCTAGTGGTTGGACCTTCCCGCTGTGTCCTTGAGGAAGGCAGAACAGCAAAGAGAAGGAGCTGGCTGTGCACATTCTGTTAGGAGAATACATAGACCTGTTAGAAAGGGGAAACCCTTCATATCCCCAACACTCATTCAGTCACATGGGAACACCTGAGTTAGGGTGAGATGCAATTGAAATCATGGAGGCTTAAAAATAGTCCACATGACTCAGTAATGAAAACCAATATTCCTGTTTCCCCTCTTAGCCTTCCCCTTAAATCTCCTCCCAATTTCTAAATTATACCTCCTTCTTTTTACAGTATTACTTTATATTTTTAAACATTCTTAATATTTTTTCTGTTCCACCAAATACAAATTTTACATCTCGGCCCTCACTGTATAATCAGGAGCTGGTTCCCTAGCCCTCTTAGTAATTCAAAGAGCAGTTACTGAGTATATAAAGTCTTGATAAAAGCTTATTTATTTTATGATAGATGGATATTTTTAGCTTCATGTCTACTCTTTTTGAAACCTCTTAGAGGTATATGCATCTCCTTTTCTCTACAATATTCAAAAATAATGACTTAATAAAATGTATGTTAGGATGCACATATCTGAAAAATATGTATTTAAAGCACACAAATGAAGCTAGTTTATGAGACAATAAAAAGACAGGTTTATGTCTGAATGTAAGTCTCACATATTCAGTTTAGTTACAAGAAATATCCTAAAGCCATATTGTATATTTTTCTTTTATTAAGATAGGAAGTTATTATAAAAATAAACCAAAACAATTATATAATAAGGAATATTCCATCATGCTCTAATGAGAATTCATGTAATTCCAGTGAAATTGATACTTGGTGGTAGTTTTAATATAACTAAGATGTTTACTCTTGTTATATAGCTACACAGATTCCTACACACTTCTGATTTAGGCCCAGCTATAACTTTCTGTTTGTTCTTAGATAACAGATTAAATGTGTCTCATAAGTTACAAGTAAGCTTGAAACAAATTTGTCCAAGAAACTTAGAACCCTTTCCTTCTAGAAGCTTTAATAAAGTCTTTTTGGTTTTTCAAGATAGGGTTTCTCTGTGTAGCTTTGGCACCTGTCCAGGAACTCTCTGTAGATCAGACTGGCATTGAACTCAAAGAGATCCACCTGCCTCTGCCTCCCTAGTTCTGGGGGGGTTAAAGGTGTGCGCAACCATCACCCAGCTGAGGCTTTAATCCAAACAGCTTGATTCTTCAGTTAGATACTGTCTATAGATTAGACAGTATATAGATACAGTCTATAGATTAGTAGCATGGTAGCCAGTGGGAGGATTATTGTTTGACAATACTTCCAGTACCCATTAGTATACACCTGAGATATTTATCACACTAGCATTCCTTGGTGGACCAAATTGGTGCTCTAAGCTAGATCACACAATACAAGAAAGGAGTAGGGCTTGTTAGTAACTCCTAGCAAAAGTGGATGAACAGTGTGGCTCAGCCTGTTGTCCACAGGTAAAGTCTAGGTCAAAATAGTCTGGGCTAGAACTTTGTGCCGTGGATAATGTCTAATGTGATGTTCCTTTTGTGTCTTTAGAGAGAACTAAAAAATTACTCTCACACCAAATGACTAACCAACTGTGCCATGTGCTGCAAGACATCCAATTCTCAGGGCCCTGCTCCTCCAGGTTACCTTACATTATGTGCAAAGCCTGAATGTTGAAGGTGCAGAATCCTCACACTTACTTTGCACAATAACGTGTTGGCATGCCTTGAAATGGAAGGAGTGTCTAACATCAGTAAAATCTGGGCATGGTGGTACACACCTGGGAGGCTGGGGCAGGAGGGTCAGGTATGTAGTGAGTTCTAGACCAGTCAGGACTACATAAAACTGCTTCATGAGATTCTATATTACACACGCGCGCACACACACACACACACACACACACACACACACACACACACACAAATAGACTGCTTCATGAGATTCTATATTACACACGCGCACACACACACACACACACACACACACACACACACACAAATAGAGACTGAGACACAGAAAAAAACAACAAAACAGTAAAAGGCTCATGTAGGTCAGCCTGGAGTCACTTGGCCTGGTCCAGGGTTCATGTGTCTTCCCTGTGCTTTCAGGGCCAGCAGCCCCGCCCTCTCTCTTTACTGTTGAGGGCTCCCCCATGTCCTTTCTGTTCTCCTTGGCTCAGATCATAATAAATATTTTCTCCTTTATTTGTTTTGCTTATTGTCTTTCTCCCCTTCCTAGGAATAAGCCTTAAAGCAAGGGTTTTATTTCTGTTACGTTCACTGCTGTATTGATCCTCAAAAGTCCTTGACAAGGGTGAGGAAAACAAAACAGTGAATATTTATCTGAACTTATAAAATAACAGCATAAACATTCATGACGTATACTATAAGATACATATACTATGAAGATCTTTCAAGGAAAAAGTAACAAATACCTATAGAAAATGTAGTCTGGAGAAAAACAATCTACATTCTTTACCAGTTCATTGGTGCAAATGGACTTGTTTTATTTTTCTAATATAGGAAAAAACTTAACAGTGTAGTTTTTTTTTGACAACTAACAATAGATGAAGAACTAGGTTTGAATCACAGTCTCAAGGACAGAGATCAAATCTCACTTCCTAGACCTTGGCTCTGACTGTGAGTTTAAGGCTATCAGGGTTGTTGATTATAAATTCACCCCCTCTCCTACCCAAAGAGCAAATTAAAGTTTTATGCAAGCTTAGATAAATGGAAAAGCAGTTTGCTTTCATTTTATAAGGATCATGTGTGACATTGTGCAAAATGAAAAGAAACAATAGCTGGTAAGGACTGCATTCATACAATGCTCACTAAATGACCTTGCATCCCTCCTTAGGGTATGCTCATCTACCTTAGTTTTTGAGAAGTAGTTTGTGCTTTCATCTTCATAGTCTTTGGCTGAAATTACATTTGGGTTCATAAGTAAGCAGCATCTCATGCAATCACATTGTAGTCTAGATGCCTTTGGGAACTGTGAAAATCATTGCTCTCAACTTTAAATATGTGGAATAAACATATTTTTTAAAAAAAACAAAAAGCCAGGAACTAGGCAGTGGAGCATGCTAAGATAGCCTATCTTCTGTGGGCCGCAAATGCTTGGGTGAATGTTCTAGTGTGCACAGTAAGGCAGGGCAGCGTGTACGTAACCGTAGGAACTGCTTGCAATATTTTCCATAACAAAGCTGTTAAAAATCAAACTGGTGTGTCCTCTGCCTCTCTGGTGCCTTTGTACTGGAATCATTGAGAATCTTCTCTTCCTGCTGTTTTGAAATATACACTGTTGCAAACCACAACACCACATTCAATAGACTACCACATCTAACTGACACTGTTCTTGTTCCTTACTCTCTGTATCCTCCACTAGCCACCTTCTGTTATGAGGTCAGCCCTTTAAACTCCATATATGCATCAGATCGTGTGCAGTTTGTCTCTCTCCTGCATTATTTGCACTTATCATCATGTCCTCCAGGTTCTTTCATGCCGTCACGTTTTATATGGCTAAACAAAATCCCATTGTGTATGTGGGCCACATTTCCTTCGACCATTTATCAGTGAACTTTTAGGTTGGTTGTATATATTGGCTGCTATGACCAGTTCTTCAGACAGAACAGGATTGCAATGTCTCTACAATCTACACAATAATTTCTTTTCTTCTAGATATATACACAGTAGCCACATCATCAGCCTGTGTAATAGTCTGTTTCTAATTTTTTTGAGGACCATACATAATATTTTCCATAAAGGTGGTACTAGTTTACTTCCCCCATCTGATCCCTTCTTTGGTAGTGTTAGGACTTTAAATGTATTAGTAATGTTAGGACTTTAAATTAAAAGCTATAGTTGCAGAGCAGTTTCATGCATACCTGGCGTATATAAAAATAAATCTTTAGCCCTGATTTGACTACAAAGAATCTAAACCAAAAGTTTTATTTTTTCATGTCCTGTTTAATGAAATGCTAGGATTTCATGGAAAGCTTATAAATGAAGTAAACTTTGAATTTTTCAGTCTGATATCTTTCATAACTTGTGTGAAACTTGTATCTTTAAATATGGTTCATTTTTCAGTTTCCTATTTGCATTTTCATCTTCACCACCTTATGCTTTACATTTTTGGTAATGATTATAACATATTAAAAGTGAATGATATGTGGCTATTTATAGGCAGAAAATTAATTATTTTCTGTTATTACATATCTTGTTTATTACATATCTAAGTATAATCTAAATAAAAGTCATTCTCCCAGTCACTCTGAGCCTTGTACACAGACTTTTACCTATTTTTACATTCATTGCTAATGTTTGCCATTTCAGATGCCTGTACCTTAAAATTAAGCATTTATTTAAACTTTTATCATCTGTTCCATTACTCTCACCATTTAACATATATTCAAATGTGTCATCTTATGAAAGATCTTTGCCTTCTCGGAATGTCTAGAGGCCTGTTAAAGCCACTGTCGTTGTTTATCACGCTGTTAATGTCCATTCACTTGTAGAGTGGGAAGTCAGCAGCTTTTGCTCGAGGAGTGCACCTCGCGATCTGCGATCGTCTTAGCAGCCTGTGGTCTTGTGCCTTCTCTGTAATGATGTAGCTCTGTCTCTCCTTTATTCTTTGCAGAGTGCTGCAGCAGCTCCCAGCCCCGTGCTAGGAAACATGCCCCCAGGAGATGGCATGCCAGTAGGTCCTGTGCCACCAGGGTTCTTTCAGGTACTTGGAGACTTGACTAGGAATGTTAAGGGTTAGGAGCTCCTGCTGGTGTTATTTAGCTATAATGAAGTAGATGAGGCTATTTTCATTCTTCTAGTTTGCTTCTTACCATAAATATGATACTGTACAGCCAACTCTTGATTGCTCAAACTGAGTGTTTATTACATTTCACTTCCTCAGTTGTATTACTTGTTATGATTGATATTAAACCGTTCATTGATTAATTAAAAAAAGAAATCAAAGTGCAAATTAGAATAAGTTCACCATGGTGAATACTTTGTGGGAAAGATACTAAAGATATGAAGAGGTCCATTTTCAACTTTCTGTATTTCTATCGACTAAGAATAATCAAGATTTGGCTGTATTTTCAGAAGTAGCCAAGTCATAGTCTATTCACATAAAAAATTATAAGGTGTATCAAAATAATTTAAATCACCTTTAATATTGTACCTGGAATTTTTATTAAAATAATTATATAAAATTTAAAGATCAACTTTTTTAACTGTGTATTTAGGATTTCAAAATTTCAATACCTGCTTCTTTTAGCAATGGCAATAATGATTTTAGAGCTATGAAAATCATTTTTTAATTTTATAGATCTTCATCTTGAATCTGATAGAATTCTAATACAAACCAACATTCCATTATAAATTCTGAAGTTTTTTTTTAATTCGGTTAATTTTATAACAGTGAAAAAATTAAGAATTTGGGAGTTAGAATTAGATGTGGAGACATTATAGAAATTAATATCTAACATACTATCTTGTTAATATAGTAGGCCAAATTGATATTTCAGTTTATTTTTAAATTTCAAAACTCTTGGTAATCATTGGTTATTAAGCCACTTATAAATGTGAAAATGGAAAGACTAAATTATGAGTAATTTTGCAGATAGTACATTTAATTAAAAGACCTCCTCAGACAGAGCCTAGTACACACCCTGCACTTTTGTGGCCTGTTCATTGGCCTAGCTCCTCTGTATTATTACCTGAGTCATATTAAAGCCAATTTCTCTCTTGAGACCCCTTTATATACTCTAGGAACTGAGTACAACTATTGTTTATTATATAACTACCACTAAGACAGTGCTAATAGTAACAAACACTTAATAATTAGTCTACATGCTTTTCATAGACTGCAATTCCTACAGCAGCCAGGTTGTGAAGTATGGATCATATGATTCTCACAGTGCACATGGAAATGCCAAAACATTGACAGACAGATAAATGATTTATTTATACAGACAGTGACCGTGCTGGAACTTCAGTCAACAGTCTGAACTATGTGTCATCAGAATTACCTTTGAAAGTTGGTTGTTACCCATGACATATCTCTAGCTCACTTTATTTTTGCTGTGTACTCATAGTTCTCTTGCCTAAGGTGGGTTAGGCTTAGGGAGAGTTTTGTCTATTAGACAGTTGAGAGCACTCTAAGTGGCACAGTTAAAAAGGGAAGGGTGGTTAGGGAAGAAGGCGAATTCTTACAGGATGACATTATGCCAAGGTGGATAGACCCATACATTTTCATTTTTACATTTGACAGTTAGCCCCTCCCCTTGCCTGATTTCTCATTAAGAGTAAGTAATCAAAGCCAGGTGTTGGTGGTGCACACCTTTAATCCCAGCACTCAGGAGGCAGAGGCAGACAGATTTCTGTGAGTTTGATGCCAGCCTGGTCTACAGAGCGAGTTCCAGGACAGGCTCCAAAGAAATACAGAGAACCCTATATCGAAAAACAAACAAACTTCCTTTTAATTATCCTGATACAATTCATGATTGAGTACCACTATATTCCAGACACTGTTATATCTAAAATATAGCACATACAGTGTATGACTTCCTGAAGCTCCTTTTGTTAACAAAATAAACAACTTTAAAAATAACAAAGTGAAAAGTTCTGTGATGGCCAAGAAGAGAGAGGGGTTAAGTCCACCAGAGTAGAACAGAGATGAGAGAGGGTTAGAACAACTGCCCAACAAAACAGACAGAGGAATGGTATCACAGAAAGTGTGCCATTAGCTAACATGTTCTAGCAACAAAATCAGAGCTGAGGTGTCAGGGTACACACAGAAAGTTCAGGAGCAGAGCACGGCATCCTGCACAGGAAATGGAAGGATGTGATCTGCTGCTAAGAAGAGCCTGAAATGGCATGGTAAAGAGCTCAGTCTATTTAGCACACTTCTAGGAACCATCTGATCCTTGGAACGGGCAGTGATTTGGATGTGTAACTGATTCAGACTTTGTTTAGGCTGCAGTTGGTTCAGACTTTGTTTGGGCATGTCTGACAAAAACCCAGACATCCATAAGACCAGAGAATGGTGAATTGAGGAAGGTGGTTTCAGTATGGAAATTTTAAAAACAGGCATATGAAATGGGTAGAATACTTTCTTGTAGCAAATCAGATGACCATGTTCAGTCTTGGGAAAGGTGTAGTTGGGAAAGTATTGTCAAAATAGAAACTGCAATCCAAAATAATATTTAAAATGAATGAGGAAAGGAATGAGGAAATGAATAAGCAAAGGAAGCAGACAGAAAGAAGTACAAGAGAGGAAAGAGAACGAATGGCAGAAACCCAGAGGGGAGAGGGATAGAAACCAAGTATTTCAAGACCATTGGCACCCTGACTAGTTCCAGGGGGACAGATGGCGGTGCAGCCTGCGAGGGCCTTGCAGGTAGCACCGAATTTGAACCTGATCTTAAAGATTGTACTGAGCTATCAAGAGGAACAACTTTACAATTGCATCTTGAAAGGGAAAATCATCTGAAATAGGACCAGCTAGAACTGAGTTGAGAAGAACAAGTCTAGAATAGAGACTGTTAGGACCCAGAGCTCAGGAAAGAGGTCTTCTGACAAGATCTGCTGCAGTGGGATTAGAAGCAAAGAAACAGTTGATAATTATGTCTGAAAAGCCTTAGTGATTGCCAAAATGAAGCATAAAAGAGAAAATGTTGCAAGAATCAAGGCTGATACTACAGTTCCTATTTCGGGTCCCTGAATAATTGTAATGCCTTTATCAATGTAAAGAAAAATAGGAGATTGAAAAATTCTGATACAGTTGTGTTATTTCTGTTTATCTAGGAAAGCTGTTTCAACTTACCTCAAGGGCTTTCCACACCTATTCAACATTTATGTACACCAGTGTTTAAAAAGTTCCTAAACTGTTGAAAAATTCAATTAAGCGCTAAAGCTGTATCTTTCAGTGATATGGTGATGGAGTCAGCTGAAGTGTCTCCTAGCCCATCAGTATTGGTTTTCTGCAGTATTTGGACCATACTTCAGTGCAAGCCTAGGCATAACCGTGTTGTTTTTGAATAGTAGCTACCTTTCACCTGTAGAAGCATGGTAATAATCAAAAAACCCAAATAATTATACTTGACAGCAAAACACCAGTTTCTTCTACTGAGTCCATAGAGATTTTCCTCTGAGAATGCTCCACATCTAGAAAATGTAGAAAAGGGAATCATTTCAGAGCTGACAGATGAAAACACCCAAGTCCAGCTCAGCCACTACACACAGTTCATTCTAGAAAAGGGGTATTGCAAGCAGCTACAGAATGGCTCTCCTGGTGATTGGCTCCAGAAGGCTCCAGCAAGAGACCAGGGTTCTCAGAGATCAAGGTTCATAGATAGCAGGGAATTGGTAGCACTCAGAAGGCTCTAAGCAGCTTTCTTCCCTCAGCTTGCTTGTAGCAGCTAGATTCCAAAGGCTGTTCCCTTCTCTTGCATTTTACAGTTAGATAGAGTGTGAGAATACTTCATATTCTCAGGGAGGAAATGCAAAGCTTATTTGGGCATAGCTGGAATGGAAGTCACTCATAAAGAGATTAAAGTATTAGTATTAAGTGAATAAAATTAATAATTTATAATTTGCCTATGAGGTTCAAGCTTAAGTAGTTCTGAGCTGTACTTGCTCTATAATCGTACTGTAAAACTTACATTGAAAAGTAGTTCTCCTAAATTGACACATGTATTTCTTTTATCTCCATTTACACCGAAGAACAAGCCCCCTTGTAGATATAACTTAAATTCATTAGCAAGTGACATCACTACAGCTTCTAAACTTGTAAATTCAAAACTGCAACTATCTTTAATCTTAAAATCAATAACTATGATTAATATTCTAGTCATTTAATATGTCCATTGTGGATATCAGCCTTTATATTATTGCCTTTATTTGAGACTTTGTTCCCATGTCATTAGTTTCTTTCCTGCCACTTTGACATTATGCCTGGGAGAAGAAATGTAATGGCTTACAGTTTGAGAGGGACCAGTCTAGCACTGCAGGAAGTTTGATGGCCGTGGTGGCCCAGTCCTTGGTGGTAGGAGCTTGCTGTGTGTTTGTTCACATCTTAGTGGACCAGGAGTTAGGAAGTGATTGCAACTAGCCAAAGGCTTTATACAACCCCAAATTACAACAGCCCTTCTCTGGCGATCAGGATGACCTCCTAAGGTCCTGTAACTTCCCCCAGACAGTACCACCTCTGGGTACAAGACATTAAAACACACAAGCCTATGGGAAGCACTTCTGATTCAAGCCATAGCACCATTTAAAATTTGTTATTTAAATAGAAACTCCTATTACTTTAGTAAGAGACCACTTAAGGGAACTTTTAGTGTGGGGTTAACTGACATGCAAAAGTATCAATTTAATAAAGCCATCTAGAGAAGGCACATACTTATTTGCCTGTAGTCTGTCAGTTCCTTACGCTTAGTGTAAGGAACCCAATGACTTCTCCGTGACACCATTATAGAACTGGTGGATGACTTTAGAGCCACATTCTTAAACCCAGACCTGTGATAGAATGGGGCCAGAGGAAAGACAATCTGGAGTTTTGTTTTAGTAGAAAAAAATATAGTGATGCATCAGTAATCTCATGTGGCGTAATTCAACAGCTTCAGGGTATACTTAGGAACTTTAACTATAAATAACATCAATCTGTTGCATGTCTACATTTCGTACAGGTATATATTCATTTATTCAAAACATAGGCAAAGACTATTCCTGACTGAAGCCTTGTTGAAATAGGAAGCAGTGTTCCTTAGGCCAGTTTAGATATTACAATTTATGTACAATAGTCAGTATACTAGAGTAAATAGTCTTTATAAAGTAAGGCAAAGTAAGAATTCTTGTGTGTCTTTAAAAAGTATATTATCAATTCTGTCTGTTATCTTGTAAGATTCAGTATTTTGTGGGCTGTAACAAAGATTCTTCCATGACTTATGATAATTTATGAAACATTAAGTGAAGACCATTTCTCATTTCTGGCATGTGAGAAAGCGTCATAGTTTTCCCTCTTCCTGGTCCTTACCACAGAAAACTTCCAAGATGGGAACTGAACCTTACGTATCACTCTAGTAACTGAATACATCTTTTATTGAAAAGCATGATGCTCTGATATATATCATATCCGAGTCTATAGCTAATGTGGCAAACACTTGTAAATATTTCATTTGAACATAACAATCTATAGACTTGTTCATTTTTGCTGTGTGTTATATTTTGCTTTAATTTTTATCTTGATGCACTTATTATCTTATAGTCACTAAATCTTAGTGTCATTAACAGAAACTGTTAAAAACTAATAATATATTGATGTTAGGTTGTAAAAGAAAGATCTTGGTACGATTAAGGTTATAAATATGTGTTGAAATAAGTGTATAAGTAATTTAGTTTCAGGACATCCATATCTTCCCATCTAAGTTGATTAGAACGCTGCTGCACTAGAAGACACAATGTCACAGGACTGTTAGTTCCATTGCAGGACTAGGGCAGCAATGGGAAAGCTGCTTTGCCATCTAGTGGCAGTGTACTGATGTCTCCATGGTAGAGATCTGTTTTTCAAAAGGTTCTGTCTTTAACCGAAATGCACTGTTAACAAGCTGCCCTAGTAATTTGATAAAGTAATAGCAAAAAAAAAAAAAAAAAAAATAGGGGGGAAAGGAAGAAAACAGGAAATAGTCTGAATTTTCTTATTTCTTCACAGTGTTCTTATTGACTAGAAAAGGCTCAATGTAAATGACATAAACCAACTGAATGGGGGACTCAAAGTGTGACAATATTATCAATACTTTAAAGACAAAGAATCAAACATGAGAAAATTGTTACTCACTCCAACTCTTGCAACTGAAAAGAAAGGGAAACATTTGTACAGGCTCTGAGTTAAGTTTTTTGGGGGTAAATATTTATTTAATTGATTTCTGTGAGTGAGTGGTTTGGAGGATGCCTTGGTCGGTGTTGTGTGCTGTGCTGTTCTTGAGTCTTTCTGTTTTCCACACCAGCACCAGGACCGCCTGCTCTGTCCCACATGGCAGTCTGCATGCTGTGTCAGAGCTTTCCTGCTCTTCATCTGGTCATTGACCTTGCCATTGCCCTTCCTGCCAGTGATTTGTCATTCCTCTTTTCCTGATGCTGATTCAGAAATAAGGCTTTGGAATTATAATCCTAGAGACACCCCTTTTCCCACTCTCCTGAAGTTGTAGGTGTCACCTTAAACCTTAGTGAGCCAGAAGTTCGTTGTATCATTTCTTAGTTTTGTGGAGTGGGGCACTGTAAATACCAAATGTAATTAACAATAAAACACAGCATTAATGTTGTGTGTGTACACACATGCACACAGAGAGTTTTAAAATTCAGAGAATAGAAAATAGTATTTCCCAGGGTTAAATGCACCAGATTTGGATAGTGAGCATCAGGGAATGCTGCTTATTTACCAAAGCTCAAAGGTAAACATTAAACTTAAATGTCCAAAAACATGTCATTTTGAATGTTAAAGCACGGCCTTCCCTAGGGCAAAAATAGAGGCAACTGAAAATAGAGGGCGCTCGCTGATGGCCGCTGGCTGCACCGTGCTGCCCTCCAGGCCCGGTGATCTTCTTTCTGGTCTCAGCTAGGGAACAAAGTGAAAGTTCTCAGCTTGAGTAACTAAATAAGCTTTTTAAAACCTACAGTTCAGAAAACTAAAAGCCCTGCAGCATTTCTGCATGGACAGGGAACAAAAGAAGGAAGTGTCTCTGTTAGAAATCCACTTGTTTATCTAAGTGGCTTCTTAATAGTCTGCCTGGCCATCTGTGACCAGTACGCTGTCCTAAAAGTCAAGGCATCAACATGTAAGGACTATAACTTTTAGTTTTATGGTTGTTGTTTTGTTTTTAAACATAAAATCTTGTAAACTGTAATTGGAAAAACAATGAGAGAGCCAAGGGCAGTATGTATTAAGTCTCGTGATTCTTTTTCAGGATAGGTTCAAATATATTACTTATGCTTGAACTTGGAACAGGCCTCTTTCCTCAGCCACTTAGAACTGCTATTGAAGGTTTGCAACACTAATCCTGGCTTGCTCATGTTTCCTTCCTTCTTTCCTTCCTTCCTTCCTTACTTCCTTCCATCCTTCCTTCCTTCCTTCCTTCCTTCCTCCCTCCGTCCCTTCCTTCCTTTCTCCCTCCCTCCCTCCCTCTCTCCGTTCCTTCCTCCCTTCCTCCCTCCCTCCCTTCCTTCCTCCCTCCCTCCCTCTCTCCCTTCCTTCTTTTATTTTTCAAATTTCCAGCATATATATGAGTAAAACTTTTAAAACTGACAAAAATACTGATTGTATTTATTTTATAAGATAATTTATATTTGTATTAATACAAGATAATTTACTAATATAGTGTTTTTATTAATATAATATTTTATATTAAACCTATATTAATAAAGGTACTATTTTATATTAATAGCTGTTATTAATATACTATGTTATATTAATGTAATTAATATAAATGTCTTATATTTATATTTAACTTATTTATATAAGGTAATATATTAATATAAGTTAATTCATATTTATATTATTATCTTATGTAAGGTTTAAATTAGGGTAAACAGTTATATAAATATTCATTATTTCTTCATGGTGAAAGAGTTCAGATGCTGCTGCGGGGCTCTTGTGACACCTGCGTGCTCTAACGTGCAGCCTGCTCTACAGCCCTAGACAAGCTTTTTCCCTCCACACTGCACCTCAGTAGCTGTTCAGCAGTTCCCCCATCTCTATCTCTTCCCTGCTTCATGCAAAATTCACACTACTTGCAACTTTCTTCTAGAAATCCATAAAAAATGGTATGGTATAGATTTATCATGACTCACTGTAGCATGTATGTTTTCCTCCAGCCTGCCTGGTCCCACTCTTGTTCCTCCCTGCCTGGTCCCACCGCGCACCAGCCCCAAATAACAAGCTGAGACTCTGTATTTGATACAATCTTGTTGGCCAATTACTATTATTGTTTATTGGCCAGCTCTGTCTTAATGATTAACCCATTTCTACTTATCTAAGTATTTCCACGTGGCCATCTTATCCTAGCGCGGCAGGCCGGCATCTTGCTTTCTCCATGCTCTACATGCTGACTCCTCCTAACTACTTCCTCTTTTCTCCTTGTCTCCTAGCCCCGCCTGTCTTGCTTTCCCATTGGCCACAATGCTTTAGTCATTAACCAGTATGAGAAACATATTTACAAAATAACATCTCCCATCACATTCAGAATTTGCATTTGGACAACTGTTTCTAGCTCCACTCACTCACCTGAAAATCCTAGCTTTAAATTGACTCACCCTAGTACTCTACCCTAAGCTTCTTATCCTCAGTTATTCATTTTCATAATCAGACATTTACTAAAGGTGACCAGTCTGTTGTTACCACACACCAAAATAAGCATGTGTGTGTGTTTATGGATGTAAATCAACTTAAGTAAAGAACTATCTTTTACAGAATGTTGTTCAATTATCACTATTAGACCAGTTATTAAACCAACACAGCCCAGTGCTCATTCAAAGTCCAGAAGCCTGTGGTACATACATACATGCAATGATTGTATGGTAGTACAAGCTTGACAAACACTCTCATCTTCTTGAAAAGGCCCATAATGTAAGTGACCAATTTTGATGTTTAGAATAAATCCATAAATAATCATCCCGCTTGTAGCTGCTGTATGGGATTAGCTTGCCAAAAACACATCAAAGAAACTAGATCTGTTATTACTTTACAGTTATTTTAATTAAGTGTTGATGATGATAGAATATCTAAGATGCATGGAAGATAAACTACATACTTATGCTGATCAGCAGAATATGCCATCACAAGTATGTCATTTGTGAGCTAAATTAGTTTAGTACTAGTTGGAATTAAAATGTGTTAATCAAGAGTATCTTATTCACTGGGGTGTCAGTGGTGTCTGATGGAGATGTTCATGAAAAACAGAAAAGAAACTAAATTAAGATGAGTAAATTGTAAAAAGATCTTTATATTCATTTATATTTAACTTATATATTACCACTTTTCTAAAGAAAATTCAAGCATCTCATGGAATTGTAAAAATATGTAAACATCTAGATATAAAGTATGACTAGGATAAAGAAAGGAAGTCACACTACACTAATGATTTTTAAAGTAATATTCCAGAATGGTACTTACTATTGGTAGCATATAATTTCAAAAGAATTAACATAAGTTTAATAAGAATTTACTTGTAAGCAAATTATAGAGTAGAAATCTACATAGAGAAGATGATATGAAGAGACTTTAACAAAATAGATATACAGCAACAAAAATAGTATTTTGTTTTTAAGAGTATTTGTCCTTTGATTAAACCTTGAAGTGAATATATTTTGGAATTTTAGATATATTGATAGCAATATGAATAATATCCTGACATTTTTCATTTTTTAAAAGTATGTTTTACAGATTCTAGTATAATCTTGTCATAGAATTATGCTGGACTCAGGATCTATGTAATATAGCACATTGGCAAAACTAGAGAAAAGAGTAGAACTAGGCTAAGTAATGGCTCCTCGAGACCAAGACATAGAGACATTTAATCATGATATAATTGATAAAATTATTGAAGATAATTCATGTTTCATTTTTTAAAAAAAATTAACCTTTTTCTTATGTGTCTTTTAGCTAAAGGCTATATTTAAAGAAGACAAAATATTTAATATTCATACTGAAGTGTTGAGTATTGATGGAAAGAGAATTTATTGTTGAAAACAGGTTTCTAACATCAGACTCAAGACTTTGAAGCTTTTGAAATATGTTCTAGGGGCTGGAGAGATGGCTCAGTTCAATGAGTTCAATGCCCAGAACCCATGTGACAAGCATCTGAGTGTAATGCTCACATCTGTGTCCCAACACTGGGGAATGGGAGCAGGTGGAACCTTGGGGCTTGCTCCAGCTGTGTGTGCGGTGAGTTCCAGGCTAGTGAGAGACCCTTGCTGAAAAAGAGTGGGCAGCTCCTGAGCAATATCCACTGGCTTCCACACACAGCACACACCATGTGTATACGCACACACACACACACAAATAAACAAGTACACACATACACAAAAAGTAAAATGGATTACAATGAAATGTCTACTGTAAAAATATTAGGATCCCATTTATAGGCAGGACACTAGATAAGATGAGCTGCTTTTCAGAGTTGTTGGTTTTTCTGATGACTGGTTGTTATTTTAAAACCTGCCACTTCAGGACTAATTGCAAAAACCCAGAAAAACAGTAGTAGAAAGCAAAAGGCCTTTGTTTAGTCAACCTGTATCATAACCTGTGTCATAACGGATATTGTGATTATAATTCTGGGGTATCTCTTAGTTCTTGTTCTGCTGGGCTCTTGAGAAGATAGTAATTTATCTTATTGAGAAAAGTTTGTTTTTTCCATCAGGATGTACTCTGTAGGTATCTTCAGACAAGTAAATTGACCAGGGGAGATTTTATAGGAAGCAGCCAAGCTTTGTTACATCTTCAGTTAGTTGTGGGTCCTCCATTCATGCTGATCATGGCTCAGTGACTTGAGGAGCCAGCCAGGGATTTGCTGGCCCTTCTTCTGTATCTCCTCCCTGGAAAGCACTTGCTTTTCTTTCCTGGAGAACGCATAAATTACCATGTGTTAATGAGAAGTTTTATTATAATGATAACACTCTTCTAATCATACCATGCACATTTACCACACTCTCCACCTGTGTTCTGTTCTCTGTCATCATTTATCTGAAAACAAAAATAAACATGCCCCAAGTTTATATAGCATCCAAACTCTACTCAAAATGTTTAAGCATAAGAGGAAGAGCTTGTTAAATACTTTTATTTCAATTATGGCATGTCTTTCAGTCTGATGAACCAAGACCACATGCTAATTAGGGTTATATATGCAAATTAACTTGCTTACTGGAAATACCACTGCCTTTTCACTTTTCATGTTTGAGTAGTAGCTGGGGGAAGAACCCCACATTAAGTGAACGGTCACACAGTTGCTGGGGGAGCTGTGAGGAAATGCTTGGTCAGGCATTTTGTTTGTGTCAGTGGTTGGTCCTAAGACTGAAACATGGTATCATCTCTCTGTGAGGCTTTTTTAAGACAGCAGACTATTCCGGAAAGCTCCATCCCCAGGAAGACTCCCCACAGACCCATCATCAAATAGCTTTGCACTGGGGATTCTGGTTTCATCATAGGAATTCTGTGGCAACACAAACACCCAAAGCACATGTTGGTAATGGGGACATGCAAAAAGAACTTTGTCTTAGTTTCCCCCATTGGAATGTAAGCCAGATCTTCAGGTATTGTGAAGAACCTCATCCCATACAGGTGGACCAGTTGGGATGGGAAACTGGAAAGACATTGTCTAGATTTGCAGTCACTTACAACTGCATGCTTCAAGTAAGGATGATGCAATAGGGCTTCCAGGGAAGACAGTAAAGTATTCCTTTTTTTTTTTTTTTTTTTGAGCATTCATTGGTACTTGACATTTGGTAAAGAGAACATTCTCTCTGTTCCAAATTAGAGGACTGAAGCACAGAACATTTTTCCAGAAAATTATTTCTCAGTTTGATAATAACCTTGTGAGCCTTGAAGAGCCCCAAGGAAAGAGCAGTAGGCTTTGTCTGCTTTGTTCACCTGCAAACCCAACCGCCTAGGACCTGTGCCTGTGAGTGCTCAGTGAGTTACTTGTCAAAGGAGGCGGTCTCATCACTGCATTCTCACTTTAGTGGGCACTTCTGTTTTTGCCTCAGTTGACCTTTAATGGCACATAACAGTGAGCACCACTCAGTGTATTTCCTCCTTCACCACAGTTTTGCTTTTGTTTTTTTTGTTTGTTTGTTTTTTGTTTTTTGTTTTTTTTTAACTCTGGAAAACTCAGTCATTCTCTCCAACTGCTTGAGAAAGATGTCTTGTGGCTTAGAAGCGAATGCCTTTTTCCCCACTCATACATAGTTCGGATGTCTATAGTATGCTAATCTTTGTGTTTAAAGGCAAAGCAGAAAGGACTTATCCAAGAATCGTGAATCCCTTGTTTTGTAAAGAATTTTTAAAAATCATCTGTTCCAACGTCTTCTTTTTAAGATTAAGAAAACTGCAGCCCCCAGAGCTTATAGCCCAAGGCCACCTTACTAATTAGTTAGTCTACAAATACTAACATCCAAGCTCTTGACTCTCACACAGATTTTTTTTCACATACATTATAAATAACTTTTCCCAGGGATTTGATGCCCTACTTAAATCAAAAACCAAAATGAAACAAAACAGACAGCCTCAAATATAAAGAATAAGCTTATTTGCAGGGCTAAGGAATCTTTGAAGATCGTGTTTGCCCTAAATTAAGAATGCAGAGAATACCAACATGTCTACAAACATTGTAACTCGTTATTGGTGGATAGTTTCGGGCCTAGATCAGTATTTTACCAGAGCTGATTTTAAATTGACTTCCTAATGGTCAAGTAGGATTGTCAGTATAGAATTCTCTCAGCAGATCCAGTGCAAACAACTTGGTACTCTAATGCTGTGTTTACATAAGCTAACTTATTAGATGGTTAAGACTTAGTTGGTTATCCAGGTACATTAGAGTTAGGGTTGGTCTGAACATTTAGAATTTATACCAACACTAATTTTTTGAAGAATACTTTTACCAAAGCATTCTTTATAATTTAGGTAGAAATAGTTCTAAAAAACTAATGAGCTAGACTCTCTCTCTCTCTCTCTCTCTCTCTCTCTCTCTCTCTCTCTCTCTCTCTCTCTCTCTCTCTGTGTGTGTGTGTGTGTGTGTGTGTGTGTGTGTGTGTGTGTGTGTGTATGCTTTATGAAGATACTTGGATTTGTGGCTCCTTCCACCTGCCTCCTTTCCTTTCCTCTCTCCCTTTCTCCTGTTCTTCCTGCCTTTACCAAAACCCAAAGCAATTTTGTGTGGAGGAAAGCATATGAGGAAATCAATTGTCTAAACCAGAATCTGTATCTCCCGGTATTATTTTACAGGGACCTGTATGTCCCTAGCCATCACATTAGCAACACTTCCTCACAGCAGCCTTGGGTAACTTTTATAAGACAGGTAGAATCGTACACCATAGCATCTTTTCACATTAGGTGAGCATATCAATCCCAAGTGCTGTCTCAAATAAGGCACTAAATAGCTATTTATCGAAGCATTTGGTGTTTCGTGATATTTTTCACATTATTTTAACCTGTACTCCACTTCCAACTGATTTTATAGTAGGTAGGAATTACTAGTAAACTATATTTATTTCTCCATATTTCAGTAAGCAGATGTTGTGCCTTGAATTTGTGACTATATCATGAAACATCACTTTGTAATGATGTAAAGGCAACTATTGTAAAACTATTAATATAGTACCTAATTAGTAAATTAAGAAGAGAATCAATATTTGAAAATTGTAATTGTGTAAGTAAAACTGGATGATTTAGGAAAGAAAGAAAAGAACGAAGCCTGAATATTGGAATAAGCTTCTAGCTGGCAATATTAGTTACTTCTCAAGTCACTTTAAAATAGCTTCTCCAGTGAAAAGCACATCCACACAAGCTAAACCTTTTTTATAATCAACTTTGTTAAAATAGGAAAGTCTACTTAAGTTCTAGCAGCTGGAGGTAACTCTATTACCTCAACAATCCACTACTTCTGCCCAATAAAATGGACTCCTGGGAGCACAGTAACACACAAGACCAGAAAGAGCAAAAGCCAGCTGCCTGTTTATTGGAAACTTCATTTTGCTGGTGTCTTAGAAACAAATCTGCATGGCAGAATTTTCTTGAGATTTTATTGCTGCAGACCAAATTTCTTATATGGAAGATATAAATGCAGGATTCAATTATGTAAAATGTTGTAAACTCGATGTGCAAAGGTTTTTATGTACTTGCTATCTATGAAATTGATTCTCAGTATACATTAAACTCTTGATATTTTCACTAATATTTAGTAGTTATTTTGTATGTAAAGGATATTTTACTTAAGTAACTATATTAATATGTAAATCAGCAAAATTTATTCTGCTAGTTATTAAAAAGTGTAATAAAATAGAAATGTTGAATAATTTAATGACCTTCTAGAAATGAGCACCCAAGTCTTAAGTAGTCAAGTATTGGACACTTACCTATAGGTATTGACTGCAAAGACTCCCAGATACTCAGATTTAACCCAACTTAAAGGAACTTTGGTTTCATCCAATATAAATTAACATGACGATTAAAAGAATACTATTTCCTTTTTGTTTAAATGTATATAGTTCATAATATACTACAGTCAAAATATGGAAAGGAGTTTTACCTCAAAGTTTATAGTTAATCTTATAACAAGCTCATAATGGGAAAAAGCCAATGAGGTATTTTTGACTATAGATGACCCTTAAAAACAAAGTTCTTTGCAGTATTATGGAAAGATAAAATTTGAAAACTTTAATTTTTTTAATGAAAACTACTAGTAACTTTATTTACTTAAAAGCATACATTAGAACTTATCTTGTATAGAGCAATAAACAGCAAGCCTCCTCTTCAAATAGTTATTGGTTCTTTATCTTGTTTTTGGCAATTGGGTATCATTATTTTAGAAATTTATATTTTTAATTGCTGTAGTTAATCATCTTTGATGATTTCACATTTCCTTTGGAAAAATTTCCAGATATCCTACAAAATAAAAAACAGGATGACACTTTCTTTAGAAGTCATATAAAAAAATGAATTACTGTATGATTTGTATTAATTCTGAATTTTACAAGTAGAAACTGTTTTTAGATTCATATTTTTCAGTGTTCTGATTTTTGGTTTGTTTGTTTGTCTCCACTAGCCTTTTATGTCACCTCGGTACCCTGGAGGCCCAAGGCCCCCGCTGAGGATACCTAATCAGGTAAGATGATGTGCTACCTAAATTTTTTCAAAAGATCTTGAAAGTATCAGAATATATCATCTATCATCCCCACTTACTGGTGCTTCCATTAACAAGTATCTACTTGAAAATTGATTGCATAGCCAGCCTTTGTGCTGACTGGATTTCTGAGAAGTTTTGTTGGGACACAGAAACACTTGGTTTGTCTGTGACTATTTGCACATCTGTATAGGTTTGAGGAGTCATACTTGCAGCCCTGCAGTATTTACTGTCTACGTATTTCCAGAAAATGATTGGCTGACTTAATGGAGATAATTTTCCTAAATGTTGATCATCCACTCGGTGAAATTTTCTGTAACATACTTTGTTTTATTTTCTATGATGTAAAATCCATGTACATTATGACTTGCTATAATGGCATGGCAGTAAGTAATAGCTTTATTTGAAGGACTAAGTCTAAATATTTTACAATAAATCTTTCAGTTTTTTTTATTTCAAGAGTTTTAAGTTTCTAAATATTTCATTTAATGTAGTTTTAAATAATAAGTTCTTACTGAAAAGAATAAAGTACTCTTGTTCATTTGTAAAGAGCTTACAGTTTAGTTTTAGGATGTGAGTAGTGTGCATACTTGTATGTAGTAAAAGAAGAAATCAAATGCTTAACGGTGTGTCATTTTCTCAGTCATAGGTATAGTTAACTTTTACCCAAAATAAGGTAATTTTAAGTTCTCCTTGACATTCTTTTATTTTTATTTCGGTATTTTTTACTATCAAAAATGGAACAAGAATGTTGTAGCCACTAATCATCATTAATCACTTGTAGCAACAGAATCTTATCCAAATTCTGAGCCAGGCAGTGGTAGTGCACATCTTTAATTTCGGTACTAAGGTGGTAGAGGCAGGCAGATTTCTGTGACTTTGGGGCCAGCCTGGTGTACAGAATGAATTCCATAGCAACCAGAGCTATAGAGACTAGACTCTGTCTCAAAAACACCAAAAGGGAGGGAGGGAGAGGAGATTGGGCTGTCTTTGAAGGGCCCATCTTGCTGGCATTCTCTGTGTCTGGTGCACAGTTGGAAGCATCAGCAGGCAGGCTAACCTCCAGAGGGAAGGGAGCTTCAGGGGAGGCCAGCACTGGTTTGTCCAGTGATTCTGCCTTAGCAGTCCTCATGTCAGCAACCTGAGCATTTTCAGTTGCAGAGTGAGTGTGCATTCTGTTTCTTGAATCAGACATGCCACGAAACAGGATACAGATGCCAAGAGTACCAACATGTAGGGATCTTATTTTTCTGTGTAGATAAAACACACACACACACACACACACACACACACACACACACACACACACACACACACACAACTGTAACTAGTATGTTTTCCCCCCGCTGGCCGCCTGGTCCCACTGCTGTGCTGGCCCCAAATAACACGTTGAGACTCGGTATTTGATATAATGCTGCTGGCCATCAGTTTCTTATTGGCTAGCTCTGTCTTAATGATTAACCCATTTCTACTAATCTAAGTATTTCCATGTGGTCATCTTACCGGAGAGCAGGCCAGCATGCTGCTCTCTCCAGGCTCTCCATGTTGACTCCTCCTAACTACTTCCTCTTTCCTCCTAATCTCCTAGCCTCACCTGTCTTGCTTTCCTATTGGCCAACAGTGCTTTATTCATTAACCAGTATGAGAAACATATTTACAGAATAGCATCTCCCATCACACAACAACAACAGATATTCACATAGGGATATTAGCCTTTTAATTGTCATTTTTAAATAAAAATTATAAATCTTATATCTTCTGTTAGAGTCTTCATGGTGTTTCAGACATTCCATTTCTAGCATTGTATTTTGCATACATCAAGGAAAGTCCTAAACATTTGAATTAGGAAACTATGAAATTCCAGCATTACTATTCTGTAACAAGGATGAGAATATTATGTGATTATGAGAATTATATTTATTTGATGCCATTTCACTGTCTTGTATAAGATATTATGGGACAAACATGAGGACAAAGTTGTAATTCCCAGGGCCCATTTAAAAGCTGAATTTGATGTTGGCTCTGACACTTTGGAAGTAGAAATAAGGGAATCATTGAAACAAGCTGGCTAACGAGACTAGCTGACTAGCTCTGTGTTCTGTGAAAGACCGTATGTTTGCCTCGGTAGATAAAGTACAGGACAACCAAAGGACACCTGGCATCAGCCTCTGTCCTCAACATTTATGTGCTCACATGTACTCACATACACGTATTCACATGTGATAGCATAAGTATGCATATGCACACACAAGTATATATGCACATACATAAGTATGAATATACACACACAAGATACCATATTAAGTCTCATAATCTGTAGAAAAGAAATTTACAGAATACAACACAAATTGAAGCAACCTATGTTTACATAGATTGTTCAAATTTTTGTTTTTGACAGATTTCACTGAATAGCCCAGGTTGACCTCAAATCATGATCCTCCTGCCTTAGCCTCCTGAGTGCTCAGGTTAGGAAGGAGTCTGGTGTTTGAAAACCACCATGTGATGACTGTTTTTGTAGAGAAGTAATCAGAAATCTAAAGTAACAGATGCTTACTGCAAGGGTGTTATCCTCTAGAATTTCACAGTGCTTACATTGATGCATCTTAAATATCACATTCTTGTATAAGCATCTCCACCCCATCACCCAGCCACATCCACTTTCACTAAGTTATGTTAATTCAAACATCTATTACCCAAATGTAGAGTAATTTCTATTTACACAGTCTTTCAAATAATCATATTACTAGTTCAAATAATAGTTTTAGGATGCATTTAATTTATGTTAGAAGTATAACCTGTTCAAACAAACCGATGCCTTTTCAGCTTACCTATGTGTTAATTAAAACAGAATTGGAATAACTATTTTTGTTAATAATTGTAATGACATCTATTAACCAAATATATTAACATTTTATATTTATGCTTTATTTGAGTTCATTATAACATAATGAGCATTTATCTTGTTAGTAGATTGTATACAGAGTAGAAACAGAAAGTGAAACATCCCTTTTCAGGGGTCTTGGCTAGTCATTTGGAATAATGTGAAAGGTACTCTTTAATGAACTGGGCCTCTACAATTTATATTTTCTAATTATAAGGTTACATATTTTAGTTTTTCTGAAATACTTTTGTGGTTCTGTACTAACTCTACAATAACTTTACTATTTAATAATAGGACTGGGTATTTGGAATATGTTTTAGAGCCACTGTGTTGAGAAATACAGAAATAGGCATTTTTATCATAAAATTATAAAAAACAGATAACAAAGGTATACAATAGAGTGGAGAATAAATATGTATGAAAAGATTCATGAAGTAAAACTTAAATCCACAAAATATATGTGGCTCACAGTTTATGCTGGAATTGATTCAGCCCTCAGAAAGTGCCCTCATCAGTGGTGAAAACATCCATAAACTTAAGTGAAGGCTCCCTGCATTGTTCATGGATAAACTTCCTGAAGATAAAATTTCATAGCATTTATCCAACACTGTTATGCAACCAAAACAGAATATATAAAATGTCCATGGCTGAGTGACATTAAGAATAAGATATTATTTATTTTTTTAATTGCCTTAATTTTCACCAGTCTTAAAATAGATATGTGAGTTAAGATTACATGTAGCACACATATTGTCCATTTTATATGCCAAGGTTAAATTTGATGCTCTAAAGACATACTGCATCTGAACATAGTATCCAGACCTTCAGGAATATCTGTCAAATATAGAAGAGCAGTTAAAGAAAGTATGCTATAAATAGTAAAATCACATATGCATATTAAAATATATACTATAAAATAAAATCTATTTAGGTGCTACTGTAAATATAACAAATATAAGAAAGAAGGCACAAACATGTAAATACGTCATTGCAGCCATGGCATTGTATAAGCTCTTTGTTCCCATTACATATACTCACATTGTGAAAAAGAGATTAAAACCAGGTTCTTTGTTTCTGAGTGGTAGGATTGTGAATGGTTTTCAGTGTGTCTACAGTTCACATTGAGCAGGTATTATACTGAGAAAACACCAACTGTATGCATAGAGGAATGAAAATGTTATACTTTGAATAAGATTAACCTTTTAAAATATTTAATGCATTATTCCTGTAATGGGAAGAAGACAAATAGAATAGACACTATGGATAAGTTAATCCTAGAAAGACTTAATGACTTCTCAGATAAGAAAAAAAAATAATAAGCTGACATTTGAAGCAAAGAAAGAGACATTTAGACAGTTGCAATCTCATCTCTTGAGAGGCAGAGGCAGGAGAATTGCCATGAGTGCATGATCAGCCTAGACTGCATGTGAGGTTTTGTCTCTAAGGCAAAAATGTAGACATTCACTTATAAATTGAAATTCTATGTAGCGCCATGTACCCAAGTTGCTTACGTTTTAAACAGACTGCACACTCAGCATAGCATGTTCTCTTACTGAGGTTAAGCACTGCTTTAGGCATTTTAGAGGTATGTTTTTAATCCTTGTGGCACATGAAGCTTGGCTTTTATTTACTGCTATAAGAGTGAAATATAAGATGTTTCCAGATGCATAGAGAGAAATGCATTCTGTTGAGTAGGTAACACAAGCTGTGCTGCTACCACAATGAAAGGTCTCAATATCTAACCTTAAATACAAACACTGCACCTGCTCAATGTAAGGTTAATGGCAAAACAGGCAAAGTTTCTTCTTTGGATGGTTCAAAAAGTCACTTTCAATTATAGGATCCCGTTATTTCATGGGAATCACACTTTTCATATTGTGAAATGATTATTTGAAGATAATACTAATGATTTTTTCATTATGATTTTGAATTTGAGTTTATATTGGGATATATGTGGGGTTTTTCCCAATTATTTCTCTTCTTGTAAGGCAGAGGAAGCAAAAATAAAGTTCAGTATGTTTGAAAAAAAAATGTAATTATCTTCCCTACCCAAGGAAAGCTTACACTATGGTTTGAACATGGGCTTTCCAGATCAAGTCATGGTTGTATTGACATTTCTGGTACAATGTGTTTCAGACATATCATGTTCCTTTATTTTCTAGCCACTTTAATCTTAGATATATATTTTTATTTATTGATTTTAATTTTACACATACCTATCCCAGTTTCATCTCCATCCCATCCTCCCATGCCCCCCAGAGACACCCCATCCCATTTCCCACTTACTCCCCAGAGAGAGTGAGGCCTTCCATGAAGGATCAGGTCATTAAAGCCTGTCAAATCATCTGGGGAAGGGCCTAGGCCCTCCCCCATGTCTCAAGGCTAAGGGAGTAACCCTCTGTGGGGAATGGACTCCTGAAGTTCATTCCTGCACTAGGGATTCATGCTGGATCTATTGTCATAGGTACCATACACTTCCCAGGCCTCCTAACTCAGACCCACGTTCAGGGGGCCTGGGTCAGCCTTATGCTGGTTTCTCAGCTATCAGTCTGGGGTCCATGAACTTCCTCTTGTTCAGGTCAGCTGTCTCTGTGAGTTTCTTCAGCTTGGTCTTGACTCCTTTGTTCATCACTTCTCCCTCTCTGCAACTGAATTCCATAGTTTGGCTCAGTGTTTAGCTATGGGTGTCTGCTTCTGTTTCCATCAGCTACTGGATAAGGCTGTAGGATGTCATATAAGGTAGTCATCAATCTCATTATTGCAGAAAGGACATTTAAAGTACCCTGTCCACTATTGCTCAGATTGCTAGTTAGGGTCATCCTTGTAGGTCTCTGGACATTTCTCTAGTGTCACATATCTCTTTAAACCTATAATGGCTCCCTCTATGTTTTTTTAAAGAAGCATTGTAGCATATTTGGTTAGAAATATAATAGTCTATACAAAATCTATCTCAGAAAAAGATACTTGAACAGATACTTATTGAGGTTTATAGATAGGGCCACCCTTCTCAGTGAAGTCATAGGTCAGTGATTGAACTATTGAAAATTCATTTTATCTTTTTACTTTTTATTTTTAAATTATCATACAAGGCATTAGATATCTTAAGAAATCTTTCAACATAGTATGTTGAGTAAACTCTCTCTCCTTCTAATCTCCCATGATCCTCTCTTGTAGCCCCTCACCCCAGTTCCTTTGTCTCTTTCATTTGTCCACCCTCCAACTTCCTTTTTACCTATTTTACCCTCTTTCATCTCCTTTCTAGTGTATGTTGGGACTGAACCATATTTATACACACACATGTAACATCACCTCACGTGTGTATATGCACAGACATTATGATGATCCAGAATTCACATTTGAGACAGGACATGCTTTTTTCTCAGTTAATGTTTATACTTTCCAAGTCTATTTTCTTGAAACTTCCATTATTTCCCTTTGTAAATGAGTAATAATCCATTTTGTATCTGTACCACATTTTCTTTATCCATTCATTTGTTGGTAGATATCTCCAATGGTGCTATTTATTTGCTACTGTGAATAGAATAACAGTAAACACAGGTGAGCAAACATCTCAGTGGTGGGGTATGGATTCCTTTAGGCAGATGTAGGAGTGGTATAGCTGAGCCATATAGTAGTTACATTTTTAAGTTTTTGAGAAACCTCCATACTGATGTCTGTAGTGTCACTCCACCAGAATGTGTAAAGGTTCCTCTTTTCTTAGAACCTCACCATGATTTTGTCGGATCCCTTGATGATAGCCATTCTGGCCAGGGTGAGATGGTGTCTCCAAGTAGTTTTAAATTGCTTCCCTGATGGCTAGGGATTTTTGAACTCCTTAAAAAAATAATTACTGGCCATTTGTGGTTCTTCTTTTGAGAACTGTTGATTTCATTAGCCCATTTGTTGATAGCCAAAGTTTTTTTTTTTAGTTTAATTTTTGCAGTTCTTTATAAATTCTGAATATTGGGCCCCTTTGTTTGCCTTTCCATATCTGTGTCAGGCTATGTTTGTCAATATAGCTGCCTCCAGTTGTGTTCTTTCTATTTAGGATTGGTTTGGCTATTCATGGTTGTCGTAGTTGTGTTTCTTTTCCTGTGATTAAAAAACATGACATAAAACAACTTGAGGAAATAGTTTGTTCCATATTAGACTTTCAGGTCAAGGTCCATCACTAGAGAAGTCAGGGCAGGAACTCAAGGCAGAAACTGAAACAGGAGCTATGCTTTCTGAGTGCTTACTTAAAGCAACTAGGAACACCAGTCCAGGGGTGGGACCATATCCCATAAGCTGGGCCCACACACATCAGCCAAGAAAATGTACCACACAAGTGCCTACAGGCCAGTCTAATGGAGACTTTCTCAGCTGAGGTTCTGCCTTCCCAAGTGACTCTAGCTTGCGTCAAGTTGACATAAAACTAGCCAGTACAATTGACCTCTTGGAAATTTGACACACAAACATGCTTCTATTCAACTAGAACCTCTTCTCCTTTTCTTCTTCTTCTTCTTCTTCTTCTTCTTCTTCTTCTTCTTCTTCTTCTTCTTCTTCTTCTTCTTCTTCTTCTTCTTCTTCTTCTTCTTTTAAAATATAAAACATTCCAACTTTTAAAAGTCTCACAACCTTTCAGTCTCTTTAAAACATCCAAAGTCTTTTTCAAAGTTCAAAGTTTCTAGAAAATATACAAAGTTTCTCTAAAATATCCAAGTATAAAATATCCCAGGTCTCTCTAAAATCCCAAAGTCTTTCAACTGTAAAATCACCAGTTACATGCTGGGTTTTTTGTTTGTTTGTTTGTTTGTTTTGCTTGTTTGTATGCTTTCTGGACAAAAGGTTCTTTACAAGAATACAAAAATTCTTTAGTGTCCAATGGTTGCAAACACTTTAGAGAGACATAATAAGGCATAAGTGAATTTTGACTCACTGTGCATTTTTAAAAATGTATCTATTTTACCTTCTGGCTAAAGTTTTCATTCCCTCCAATCTTCTTAGTCCCTCTCCCCACCTCACCCACTTTATTCCACTTTCCAATCCACTGCCTCACCGTTTGTGTTTAGGAAAGTGCAGGTTTCCTATGAATATCAACAACAACAACAAAAATGGCAGGTCAAGTTGCAGTAAAACTAAACACCTCCCCATGTATTAAGGCTGGGAAAAATGACACAGTATAAGGAATAGGGGCCTAAAAGCCAGTAAAAGAGCCAGACAGTCCCTGCTCCCACTGGCAGGAGTCCCACAAGAAGACCAAGCTACACAACTATCACATATATGCAGAGATCCTAGGTCAGTCCCATGCAAGCTCCCTGGTTCATGGTTCAGTCTCTGTGAGCCCCTCTGAGCTCAGGTTAGTTGATTCTGTGAATTTTCTTATGTTGTCCTTGATCCCTCTGGCTCCTACAATCCTTTCTCTTCTTCTGAAGGATTCCCTGAATGCTGCCTAATGTTTGGCTGTGGGTCTGCATCTGTTTCCGTCAGTTGCTGGATGAAGTCTCTCTGATAACAGCTGGGTTAGACACCAACTTGATCACAGTTCATGCTATGTATCTGCTATTGCTAGGGGTCTTGGCTGGGGTCACCCTTGTAGATTCCTGGGAGAGTCCCTTGTGCCAGGTTTTTACCTGACCCCAAAATGACCCCATTTCCAGTAGCCTCTTTCACTTCCTCCCCTCTGTGTCTCTCATGTTCCTTCCCCATAGGCATGAAATCTCTTCTATTTCCCCTTCCGGGGAAGATCTGAGCATCACCCATGAACCCTCCTTGTTACCTACTCTCCCTGTGTCTGTGAATTGTAGCATAGTTGTCCTTTATTTTACAGCTAATATCCACTTTTTCTTTCTGGGTCTGGGTTACCTCACTCAGGTTTTTTTTTTTTCCTAGTTTCATCCATTTGCCTTCAATTGTCATGGTGTTCTTGTTTTTAACAGCTGAGTATTACTCTATTGTGTAAATGTACCTCATTTTCTTTGTCCATTCCTTGGTTGAGGGACATCTAGATTGTTTCCAGGTTCTGGCTATTACAAATAAAGCTGCTATGAACATATATGAGTAAGTGTTCTTGCAGTATGGTTGAGCATCCTTTGGGGATGTGCCCAAGATTAGTATAGTTGGGTCTTGTGGTAGATTGATTCCAATTTTTCTGAGAAATCACCATTTTGATATGCAAGTCAAAATGACTCTGAGATTCCCTCTTACACCTATCAGAATAGCTAAGATCAAAAACGTAAGTGACAGCTCGTGCTGGATAGGATATGGAGCAAGGGGAACACTCCTCCATTGCTGGCAGGAGTACATACACGAGCTTTCTTAATCAAAGAGGGAAGAACCAGGGCATAGTCACAATCTGACCAAAGCAGAGTCACAAAGTAGACAAAACCAAAGTGCAGCAGGATAAAAATTCAGCGTCTGACTTCTTGAACTCCTCCCTCAGTGTTTTGAACTCCTCGAAAGAGCTCCATTTCTCCATTCTGTCATTCTGACACTCACAGAGCTTATCTGCTAAACTCAGGCCATTCCACTCTGTCATGGCTGCTGTCTTTGGTAGTTGTCCTGTGATACTAGCATCTCCAAACTGGTGGGTGTCCGTTGCAGCAGGGCAGCCAGTTCACCGTAACCCTCATGGCCTCCCTTTAGGGATTCAGACCTACCATATTATTTCAACACGCATTTCCCTCCATGAGCCCTTTAGTCGCCTGGCTTCTACTGAAAGTGAGGCTGCACCTTCACCAGCAGGCGCTCCTGAAGACTCTAGCCCTGTGCTCTTAAAGCGTTTCGAAAGAACCCTGACATGATTGGAGGAACTGTTATAAAATTTAACTTTAATATTGTATGTTTTCTAAACTCCTCCACCAATGTTTCTCACAGAGAAATCCCCCTTCTTTGTTGAGAAAGAGATCATTTTATAACCCTACCCCCAAAAGCTCTACCACGTGGCTCCAAGCCTCAGCCCCTCTTCATACCTTCAAAACAAGGACCAGCTGGAAGCTATTGCGTGGTATCAAGTTCAGCTCTGGCACAGGGTATACAGTCTTGGCCCCTCTGTGCCACAACTTCTGTATGTTGATCCTGAAAATCCACTCCCCAGAAGATTTTACCTCAGTGATGCTGGTCTCTTCTTAATCGTTGCTAATTTATCAATTCCAGCTAACCATTATTAACTGTCCATACAAACAAAGTGTCTTGGTAATCACAGCGAGTTCTTCATCCCTAGCTGACTACAACCATGTATGCGTCACTTGCAATGCCACTCAGATAACCTGGATAGCATCTGTATTTCCTCTGAAACATCACCTGCACTGTTGTGGTGTCTGTATTTGCAATGCTCCCACAGAAAAGCACACTGAGCTCTGAGCACTCAGTGGCTTTCCCAGTGCATTCCTTCCAAAGATGTGTGGTCAGGTCTGTCACAGCAATACCGCATGAACCTGTTACCAATTTTGTTCTAGTTGATGTTTCTGTCATTGTGATAAAACACCATGACCGAAAGCAATTTGGTGGAAGAAAGGATTTATTCTGCCTTACTGCTTACAGTCAATCCTCTAGAGAAGTCAGGGCAGGAACACAAGGCTGGAACCTGGAGACAGAAACCAAAGCAGAAGCCATAAAGGATCCATCTTCTCATGGATCATTCAGCCTGCTTTCTTAGAGCATCCAGGATCAGCATGTAGACAACATCTAGAGCAGAGGTGGAGCTGTCCACAGTGAGTGGGACCTACCCTTATCAATCATTACTTAAGATATTACCCCCCCCAGGCTTGTCTATGGGCCAGTCTAGTGGGGCATTTTCTCAATTGAAGTTCCCTCTTCCCAAAGGACATAACAGAGTTGACATAAAACTAACCAGAAGTGTGGTCTTTTGTGGTTCTATATGAATCTTGGACTGTTTTATTAGAGTTCTGTGGAGAATGACATCAGAATCCTGGTGGGAATTACATTCAGTCTGTTAACTACTTCTGATAGTGTGGCTGTTTTCATGGTATTAATTCCTGATACTTGCTGATCAGAAACACGGATTCTTTGCTTCATCAATACTTTCCTTTCTGTTCTTTTTAATATTTTGAAGTTTTCATTGTAGCAATCTTTCACATTCTTGCTTGGGTTTATTTTAGCTACTTTTTGGGGAACTATTATGAATAGGGTATTTCTGATTTCTTTCTCTGGGAGTTCACTGTTCATACATGCAAGAGCTAGTTTATTGATTTTTGTGTCCTAAAACTTTACTTTAAAAGTTTCTTAGATCTGAAAGCTTTCTAATTGATTCTTTAGGGCTTTTATATGTAGATAGGGCTAGCTTAACATAGTCCTTTCTTATTGTGTTCCTTGTGGTTTGTTTGTTTGTTTGTTTGTTTGTTTGTTTTTCTTGTAAAATCCCATAGCTAAGACATGGGGCATTATGGTGAATAAGAAAGTAAAAGTGGGCATTCTTGTCTCATTCTTATTTTCAGGGGAAATAATATCAGTAATTTTTTATTTTTGTATAATACTGGTTATAGGCTTGTTATATTTACCCTTTATGTGGGACTTTTTCTTGTTTTTGTCAGTTTAGCTAAGATTTGTCAATATTATTAACTTTTAAAAAAGAACTGACTCTTTGCTTTTGTTTATTCTTTTAATCTTTATTTAATTTTTGTCTTACTTTTTATTATTTCTTGCTGTCTGCTGGGTGTGAGATTGGCTTCTTATCTTACTAGAATTCTGAGTACATTATTAGGTTGTTTATTTGAGATGTCTCTAGTTTTGCAATATGAGCCCCTATATCTATGAATTCTCCTCTTAGGACTGCCTTGGCTGTGTCTCAAAGGATGCTCTGTTGTACTATCATTTGACTGTAAAAATTCTTATTTCCTCCCAGACTTCTTTAATGATCACTGTTTATTCAAAGTGTATTGTTCAGTCTCTCAAGTACTTTTGTATTACATAGTTTTCTTAATGTTGCTGTCAGTATCCTCCATCTACACCAAGAGGCCTTGGGACTACACCAGCGCCACACTGCAATAGCTGGAAGTGTGGTTGGAAGATGAGTGAGAGTGGGCAAATAAATACACTGATTAGTTACATAGGAAAATACATTGAAGATAATAAAGGTCACACTTCCTACTGTTGGATAAAATACTGACAAATCTACATAGGAGGCAAAAAATAATCCCAATGTATCAGATTTGAACTTGAGTATTGAATGCATAACTTGCAATGAATTTGCTGCACATGGCTAGAGTATGAATTTATTGTTCACATAAATAGATTTTTTTTCAAACTCATTGATCACCACAAGCATCAGGTTTCTTGGTATTGCACCCAAGAAATGAGCAATTGGCAAGATCATGATGCTTAATTGTTGTGCTTATCAAAAGACTCAGGATCCTATGAAGAAGAAACTGCTCTGAGGGCTAGGCCAGAATAAAGAGCATGAGTGCACCTAGAGAATCTTATACCGAAAGTAAAATATACTCAAAACCTGAACTCAGGTCCAGCATCCACATAAGATGCAGGTGTAGCATTATGCACCTGTAATCCCAGTGCTGGGAGAGGGAGCCAGGTGATCACTAGGGCTTGTGGCCAGCCAATTCCATGTAATTGAGGAATTCTAGCTTCAGCAAAGGTACTTGTCTCAACAGATAAGGTGGAGAGCAATTGGTACCAACACATGGTACCAACCTTCCAGTCCCCACACAAAAACACATTGAATAAAATAGGGTCCATGAGTAGCAAATGAGCAAATACAGCTTTCTTACACTAAAAGTCATCCAGTAAACATAGAAGCAGTGTTGGGCATGGAGTATCTCCATATGACAATCACCTCAGTGGTTAGGGATTAGTGGTGAAGCTAACAAAGGGCCGTGAGGAATGGCATGTTGACAATACTAGAATATCTCTGAAAAATAATCAGTTGCAGGGTTAGGGATGATGGCCTTATGATACGGAAATCTGACAGGTACAAACACAATCAGATGATAAAGCTCAAAATCACCAGGAGTGGGTGAGTTGGCATCCTTTACCCTCAGTTGTGGTATACAGAGAAGAGAATCATAGCCTCTCTGTGATATTTTATGTTAAGAAAACATAGCCTGAGTCCAAGTCATGAAAAGAATATCAGTATCAACATGCAAAATATGCAGCTTATATATACATTCACTGAGGGGTGATAGAGAAGGATTGGCATGCATAGGAAAAACGGAAAAGCAGAAAGAGTTATGACAGCTCAAGGCCACATGTGCTCCATAATGTTCTTGTACCAAAGAGAAATGACAAGACTTATGTTAGCTCTGTGGCTGATGATGCTGTTGTACCTGGATGATTCCTGACTTGAAACTTTCATTAGGATGACAAGGCACTCCATCTGCAGCTTACTCTCAAGAAATCCCAAAGATGTCTTATGGTGGGGGAGTAGGGAGAGGATGGTAGGGCAGAGTTAATGTTAACCTCTGAGGGTTAGGGTATACAGGAATGTTTCATATGTTCATGAAGTTATGCATTTGTAAGGTTTGTCCTAAGGATTCTGTAAGGAAGTGATTTAAAAGCAGATCTCAAAGATGTCAGCAGTGCCTGCATCCAGGTTCTTGGGAGGAGAAGAAAAGCACATCAATTGGTTATCTGATTCCAGATTGCCAGCTCTGAAACCAGACATGAAAGTAACACTATACAGACTCAACAGGTCATACTTATGTATTTTGGGATCCATAATTAATTTAGGAATAACTACACACATATACATACATTTATGTAGCAATTGTTGAAAATAGAAGCCATGAATTTGAAAGAGAACAAGGACAGTTATGTGGGAGAGTTTGGAGGGAGGAAAGGGAAGGGGGAAATGTTGTAATTATATTCTCAAAAATATAAGAGGTAATTTTTAAATGAGTTGGGATTATCCTTACAATGTATATGCTCAGTAAATGTATATTGGGAGTACTTGTAAACAAAAACAACAACAAATCCAGGAATTAAAACAAGAAAGAAACTAGAGACCCCTGCTACATGCCATGATAACAATTAAGAAGACTTGCCAACTCTGGGTACATAGTTGTTAAATTTATTTTTTAAAATATTTGAATATTTAATTTGGTAATATTTTCCAGTGTAAGTTAAATTAGAGTGTCTTTATAGAAAGGTATTCTAGGATCCCTATTAAATTACATTTTGAAGATGCCATTATACTTGTAAGGAAGAAATAGGATGGTTTATTATAGACTTATCTCCAAAGTATTTATGTACAAGATTTGGTAAACAGAATTTATTTTTCTTTTTCTTTTTTTTTTTTTTTAATTTCAAGACAAGTTTTCTCTATGTAGCTCTGGCTGTCCTGAAACTCTTTCTGTAGACTAGGCTGGCCTCAAACTCAGATTTGCCTGCCCCTACTTCCCATTGCTGGGATTAAAGGTGTGCACCACCACCACCTGACCCAAAACAGAATTTCTTTTACAACCAAAATCTTGCATTAAGGAGAAGTTTATAAAATGAATGAGGAATGGAAAAATCTTGAGAGACATTCAAATGCATTTTTTAGTTATAGAAACTTTAAAGGGAAATGTTTAAAACACATGCTTCCTAAATATTTACAATATTGCTTTTTATTTTTGTTTACTAAATTGCTAGGCACTTGGAGGTGTCCCAGGAAGTCAGCCATTACTCCCAAGTGGAATGGACCCAACACGACAACAAGGTAATTAGAGGTGGGACTGCTACGCTGAACTAGTGAGGAAATTCTTTCAGAAGAACTTCATTGGTATAAATATGCCATAATCTTACCAGGTGTATTTTCACAGCAACATGACTAAATGGTTTAAATTTCTAGCTAATTCTTAGTTATGCACAATAGCAGGTTAGAAGTGCTGACATAAGAGATAGAATATTAAAATGTCTAAAATCTAGTATATGACTTCAGACAGGTAGGAAGTTAAGTGATTATACATTTATTCCTCTGCTGTTTTCAGATAGAGGACTTTGTGGTGATAGATGGGAAGAGTGCAAATAACAAGTGACTTCAATAGATTAACAGTCCCAGTAGCCTAGTCCTTCCTGGGAGAGAACTGGTCTCTAGTTTAGTGCTTATAGCTGTTCCATCGCTAATCTCTTCATACTTCCTTTAGGACATCCAAATATGGGTGGACCAATGCAGAGGATGACTCCTCCAAGAGGGATGGTGCCCTTAGGACCACAGGTAAATAAGCAGCCTGAGAGCGAGCTATAGGTTGCTGCCTCCTGATAAGTGTTAGCATGTGTTGGCATATGCACTGGAGTATTGACGGACCTTGGGGCTGATGACTTTGAACACATGGATCTCACTTTAAAATTCTGAAATTAAAAGCACACCAGGTTCTATGCTTTATGTTATAAATAGCTGTATATTTTATATTAAAAAAGTTACAAAAGAGAATAAAAACTTACTTCTGGATAGTAATGTCTACTGGTGACTTTTAGTCACTGTTTATTATATCAATGTGAATACTTCCTTTGCAAAGTCAGAGAGCAACTTATTTTTTTCTATTTGTATTAGTAGAATCTTTTATATCTACTTCTATTTGTATGAAGGAAATAAAGTACCTTGCTATAAATTTACCTCAGAAACCAGAACCACCACCAATAATGCTAAAGTTACACCACACAAAAAGGGATTAATGAAAATTAATTATAAATACCATGCATTTACACAAAAGCAAGAGACATGTTCATGAATGAGATAGGACAGTTGAAGTCAAATCACTTGGAATGGCATGAGTTTCATTGCATAGTCAGAACATACCGCCTTTCAAGTGAAATGTGTGCAGCAAAAAAAGGTAAGCTTCATTTCCTGAAAGACAGTGAAAAACAATTCCTACGATAAACATTTTACCATATAGCTGCCACCCAAAGGGTAACTGTCCTATCTCTTTATACCTGTATTGTAGAAATAGGCTCTGGAATGGTGTTTGTAGCTTTATGCACAGACAAAATATACATACAGGTTTGTTTTACTTGAGACAAAGTTATAGCACTGGCTGGCCTGGAAATCATTCTGTAGACCAGACTGACCTTGAACTCACAGAAATCCACCTGCCTCTGAGTCCCCAGAGTGATAGGATTAAAGGCCTGTGCCACTGACCAGTCTAATATTTCCATAAATACCACTTCTGTGGTTTTTGACCTTAAGGTGTGCATAATAAAGTAAGATAGTCATTTCTGTTAACAACTTAAGTCTGAAACAAATAGACTTATTATAATGTTTCTTGAGTACCTTGAGTTGAGCGTGCACACAGAAGAGAATGGCCATGCAGTTGATGTGTATTATATGTGTGAAGACAAACACCCGAATCAAGGCATTTTTACACTGTGTTTTCAGTCTAAGGACAGCAACCACAATGATATTTAAATTGGAATCAATATGCTTTTAGCACAAAAGCAAAATTATTTCACCAGAGGAAAAAAATCTCTTTTGGTACCATATTTGAAATTGTTTTCTCTGTGTTTCTGTGTCACTTAGGAACCCTGCGTTCTTAAAAACAGCAAGTTCCATGGGATCCATAGAACTATTCTCTTAAATGATGCAGCTATTTTAGTTCTCTATAGAATCCTGAAGGGTAAATAAGCTACAGACAAGGAACGTTTAAAAATTAGATAGTTGGGGTAGATAGTTAGAATGTGGAATGAGAATGTATAGCTCACATATAGAGAGTAAGCTGATTCCATATATTTAAGTACAGCTTAAACTGTAGACTTTAGCTTACGGTAGGGTAAATCTTCCTAATAGTTAAACAGTGACTCAAGGAAAGACATTTTAAAGTTTCCTAGTAGACAGAGCCTGAACACCATTTTGTGAGGAGCATTGATTGGGAGCATTGATGGAATAGTACAAAGGCTACCAGCTCTAAAATTCCGAGATTTTATATGAGCTCATCCCATTCTGCCTTTGTTGAACCACATGGAAAGCCTTTTCTTATTCTCCCTTTTCTCTATCTTTGTGATTTGGATTATTAGTCACAAACTGAAAATAGTTTATATCTGTAAATCGTGTATTATATTGAATAACCCCTCACTTCCTATGACAATTTGGTTTAATTAGCTTATCATTTATTGAAGGCCTACTGTGTATCAGGCATCTTACTTGACCATTGAATATAAAAAGATTAATGAAATAAGATTTCTGTCCTCAAGGTGCATACTGTTGAACAGGAAATGCAGCTGCATTTACAAAGACTATTGTCTAATACTAAAATCCTAGAGAACGAAATCTGGACCATGATGTAATTACTCAGTGAGTCATCACATGGACAGAGAAGTGGTGCTTTAGAGTAGAGGATACACGAGGAGAGGAGGGCTCAGGTACATTTGAGTAACGTCCTTTAAAAGAATTAGCAGCTGCAGTTTGTGAGTATCAAGTGCCATGTTTTAACTCACCAAGCACCCTGATAGTTCACATTTCATTTTATACCATGAGAAGTCTACGTGGAATTTAATATTATTGCCACACAGGTAAGGGAAGTAAGGTTAAGGGAAATGGAGGATCTCAAGCCCACGGCCAGCCTGAAATATGGAGAGACCCTGTCTCACAAAGGCAGCATGTTGCAGAAGCCATAATGCTATGGCAGTAGAGATGCAAACTAATGTGTTTCTATGCACAGAGCTAAGGAACATCCATGGGATATTAGAGCTTCTGAAACTCAAATCAGAGAAAGGTGGCTAGACTTCTGGTGAAGAATGTCAGCCCTACTTTACCATGTATATTTTTCATTTCTATGGCTTTGGGCTCTGAAATCCTTGCTAATTACTACACCTACTACTGCTGTACTTGACCCAAAGAATAACACACTCATGTGGTTAAAATGATTCCCCTTCAGCTCCCAAACCTGGGTGTAAATAATATTTCCTTAAAGTAAGAGCAAAGCAGGTGGCTGGGTGACTTCATTTATCAAGTATGTCATTCTGTCTAGAGTTAACAGACCTTTCTCTTGATTCATTTCCTTGTCCTCTTAACACCTCCTCCAAAGTGTTCCTGTAGGATGAGTTAACATGATTATGAATGTGTAGTTTCTTTGATTTGGAATAATCCAGTAGGCTAGAAATATAACTGGGAGAAGAATTTGAACAATGTAGGATATGGAGGCAGAAAGCATAGGCTGGGGCTGGCTTTGATTAGCGTTATAGGGACATCTTCAGGAGTCTAGGCTTATTTGACAGGTAATCTGGGTCATTATATCTTTTAAGTGGCGTGGGTAATACTGTGGTTTAGAAAAAAATTGTTCAAGGCAGTATGCAGAATAAATTGGGGAAAAGAGTAAAACAGAAACCAATTAAGATAGTGCAGTAGTCTTCACATTAGGAAGTAGAACAGGTAGTGCAGGAGGAGCCTTCACTGCTGGGACCCACAGACTCTGGCAGTTGAGCATATAGGAAACCTTTAAAAAGAAAGGGCATCCAGGAACTTATAGAAATTCTTAGCGTGGCCTGTTACATGACAGGTCATACCACAGTACTAAAGGAAGTGTAAAGATGAACTTTGGCAAACACAGGTGATGCTTATTTTTTTTTTGTGCTGAGCTTGAGACCGCAGCCAGGCAGAACCTACCACTGTGGGGTTTAACATAATTCAGGAACTTAGAGACACATGATAAAATAGATTCAAAGTCCTAATGTATAAGCACTGTGTGTTTGAACAGATTGTAGCATATAAGATTACCCGTGAATGTGTATTTACTGAAAATGATACTGTGCCTAAAACACAAGGAAACAACATTTAAAGAGTGAGCAAATCCAAAGAACTATGCAATAGAACTATGCAACCCTCAAGAAAGGAGGAAGATTAGTATCAGAAAACCAATGTGAAAGTCATTGACTGTGTCAAACATATTAACATGATAATCAGAAACTAACACTTGACCCTTATTGTCAACTAGTAAGCTAATAGGCTATGCATATTAAAGGGTTAAACTGCTTTTCATCTCCTTTAATGCACACAGTAGGGATTGTCTGAGGTTTATGGGGTCACATAATTCATCATGCATATTTTTAGTATGCTTTATTTCTCATATAGTTTGGGTGTTATAATAGTGCGTGTCCATGTTGGATATTTTTTCTCTATGAATAGAAGCTTATATTCGGCATTCTTGGGTTGAGTTTCTTTTCAGACTTCATGTAATTGTTCTTATCTAATAATTTCAAACCTGTTGAATAAGTAATTTATCTAAAACAGGACTTTGGGCTTATGTTTATTTGAAAAAGTAACTAATGTATAGATATTAGATAATTATAAAAATATGCTGAATGTTATAATTTTGATCATATCTTGATCACTTAACATGATCCAGTGATTATCCATATTCATAGAATTTTTAAATGGCATGAACCAAAGTAGTTCTGTTAAAATAGAAGCAAAAATACAAGAGTGGACCCTTCAGAGAATGAATTACACAGGCCTTATCCAGTCAGGAGTTATGTAGGGAAATCATTAACCTGCTCTCCTTTCTTTCCCCCCTCCTCTTTGGTTTTGTTTTTTTGTTTTGTGGTAGTCTGACCCTTGGTTATCATTACAGAACTATGGAGGTGCAATGAGACCCCCACTGAATGCTTTAGGTGGCCCCGGAATGCCTGCAATGAACATGTAAGCAAAATGCTTATTACTCTGTTTAGTGAAGTTCTGTTTTCTGTCTTAAGAAATTATATGAATTTGCAACGCGCTTTAAATACCTCAGTGTCTTTGCTGTGTGAAAATGAACTAAACATGAGTGCAATTTTTGCTTCATTTTCATGACTTACTATCATGTTTTTCTTCTTCCTATACAACTTTAAGACTCCGTTTTGTATTTTAGTCTATTGCTTTTTAGTAATTATGTATAGATTCACGTAGAATCTACATAACACTATGAAGAGATTCAGACACCAGAACCATGTACTAACGCTACAGAAGTTGATAACTGAGAGTTCTTATTCATGTTGATAAGTTCTTTGTGGTATCCGAGAGTACAGTTAGTAAGTCTAATAAACACGTGTCTGCATTTGCGTCATTGGGACCACTTTGAACACAAAAGAATTCTCCATGGTGATGTCCTCTGTTAAAGAACTATTCACGGCACAAGATTGATTCTCTCTGAAAACTCAAGATATAACCTGTGGGGAATAAACTGAAGATGTTTGTTTTACTGGAATGACCTCTCCAGTCCAAAAAAGAGTAGTTTGTTTCAGTTTAAATGCAATTTGCTAAGGAATTTTTATTTATTTTGCATTCTCTGACCTTCCTTTGAAGGCCTGTTTACACTAGATCTTGCTAATGACTTTTATGAATTCACCAGAGGATCACCAACGTGATGGAGCCTAAAGGAAGCTCATCAGAAACGATTAACATGCTCCATGTAGGCATGTAAGGCTCCTCAACTTCACTTCCCAGAGGCCTGTTTCTAGCTCCTTGCGTGTGAAATGAAACAACTCTACTGCCGTGCAGTGACATGAAGACATACTGTGAAATAAGCTCTTTTGATGTATGCAGGGTTTTTTAAGCTTCTGAACCCATTTTCATAGGATGCAATTTTTACTAAAACTGAAAATAGGTTAATAAGTAGATACCAGCCAGACTCAAAACTAACAGAACGGGGAGAAAAGTAGGTCAAATTTTCCTATAACATCTTTTTTGCTTTTGAAATAAAAATGGATAGACATGAAGTCTGGCTCTTGAACTCCTCCCAGGCTCGCCCTTTATTAGCCGTTGCTCCAGAGGATTGAATGATATTTTTACTTATGTCAAAAGCTGGAACTCTTACCAGTAGGCTGCAAAAAATACATGGAATTTAATTTAGACTCTCACTTTAAAAGTCAGCATATTTTAGTAAATGTTTAATATTATGGTCAATCAAGTCGCAAGTGATAAGAACATATCTAATGTTATTTGGTATAGTACTCTGCATTATAATTAACCACACAGTCAACTTCAGATAAACCTTGTTTTGCTGGTACATAGTAAAATTTTGTTTTCATGTTACTTGACAGACTCAATTACTTAAAATTATCTAGTTCTTCTGATATATGTTCTTAGGCATTCACATATGAGTACACTTAATTACCTCAACTGTTAAGACTAAAAATGTGGCTGAAATTCTTAGTAGGATTGTTTTTAGATATGTGTATTTCTGAAGTATTCTCAGATAGTTTGAAATATTTTCTCTTATGTAAGATTCTACTATTGATATGAAGTCTAGCTCTTAAAGAGGATGAAGTCTTACAAGCTTATTCCTATTTTTTGTTACCTTTTTATTTTGGAGTCTTTTATAATTCTTTTCATTTTTAGTAAATTAGGATTCTCTCAGAGACAAAAACACATACATATTTAGGGGCAATAAATACTTTCCAATGGCAGGGGAACTTTCCATATCCTCTTTGAGTAGAACTCAAAGAGGATAATCATTGCGTTGCTGTTATACCTTGCAAATCAAAGTTGGACTAAAACGGAAGAAGTATACCATATCTTCATTATACTTTTAAAATAAATTGAATTAATATTCACTATTTATAATCTTTAAAACAAATGTGTGACACCCCCTCCAAAAATTGTTTTAATGGCACCTATGACTTTCCTCGTGACATTTTAAAAGAAAAAGAATACCCCGTTGGGCTCCTGCAAATTTGAAAAAGAAGACATGGTATTCACCCAAGCTCCATTTTTAAATGGGAGCAAGGACAGGCTTGCCAGAGACTTGAGGAATGTTTCTTGTCATTCCTTCTCATTTGCCATGAAAATGTAACAGTGAAAAGAGCCAGCCCTGGCTCCCTCAGTAATTAAAAGCTGAATTCTAATCAGCCATCATAGCTTTTAATTGCAGAATTAAACATTCACAACAAAAATTTTGTTAACATCATTAATTGAAGTTCATAAATAAAAATTGATTACCTGGAAAAATATGCTTACAGTGGTGGAAATGTGACATGTAGACATTTCTATGTTTTAAATATTCGGACTAGGCTTTCAACATTTCTATAACAAGTAAATACCCAATATTAAATGATATAAAGTAAAATTTTACAAACCCCAGCCAAAATGTAAATATTTTCTGATACAGTTTTTGAAAGGAAACATCAATGGCAAGTTTCTACGGATGTCAGGCCCTTCTGTGACACACTGCGCCTTAGCCTTGTAGCCATTTATAGCAAAGATCATTTGCTAAGTAGCGTTTGCAGCAAAGATCCCATGGTTTCCTGGGGGGGCTGTCACTGGAACTACTTAAATGAGCAAATTCCAGAGGATTGTCTCCTTGGTAGTCAAGGTCCAACAGTCCATCTAAATAGATGCTTACCAAGATACATGCATCTTTCACATTTTCTCCTTATTTCTAAACAAGGCTCATGTAATGTTTATAAAATGATGTTTGTGAAGCAGTGGTCAGGTCAGCCTCTTGATAACCCTGGTGGCTCCAGCAGGAGAGGACATTATTGAACACTCACTTAGTTGCTCTTTAGAACCACTAGGTGTTGGATTCGGAACTTTTTTAGTGTGTTTATATGAGTTCCTATGTAAATTTCCTATAATGTTAAAGTGAAGTTCATATGAAATGCAGAATTCTAGAAACAGATCAGTATAAACAATAGAAATGATGTTTCTTATAATAAATTTAACATTGGATTTATGTTATTTAATTAAACAAAAAGTTTTGACATTTAATTTAGCCTCTAATTAATTGACTAGTAAACAAATTCTAAGTTAAATATTTTATGTACCTTATTCATCCAGCTCTTAAAAAAAATCACATTGACTCTGTGTCAGGGGTGTGCATGCCACAACATGTGTGTGCAGGTCAGAGGACAACTTTGAGGAAGCTGTTCTCACGTTCCTGTTCCCCACGTGGGTCATGGGGATCAAGCTCAGGACAGAAGGCTGGGTAGCAATTCTCTTTCCCACTGAGCCAGATTTATGCAGTTCTTGATGAGTCATATTCAAGGTCATGAGATTATTAACTGTATGGCATCACAGTGTCTACGCTTTCCCGTGACTGACAATTTTAAGATGCTCAGGGCATAGGGTATAACATCGCAGTGTCTATGCTTTCCCGTGACTGACTGTTTTACTATATGACATTGCAGTGTCTATGCTTTCCCGTGACTATTTTAGGATGCTTAGGACACAGAGTTCGCAGCTTCTTCATTCTACTTAGCATCCAACAAACTACATGACTAATCTTCCTATTCAAATCTGCATCATTTGATGGCCACCAGGACACTGAATCCCATAGATAAAATCCTCTTTGAAAAGTGTTCAGTAGTCAGTTCTAAAATTGTCATCACCATTGTCATTCTTATCATCAATAACACCTCAAGGGGAGAATTCTCTTTATGGCACAGAGCCTAAGGAGGCATTCATAACATTTCCCTCTGTTTATACACTGTGAATTCCATACTAAAACTAAAATAGTTGTAAGGATTCTAAGAAATGGAATACAATAGGTAACTGGGATGGTATCTTTATTTAATGTTTATTGCTTTATATTTAAGATTTATAGAATCAAGGAACTTTTTTTTAAATTAGAAATTTTGACTACCCTAGTGAGTAGAAAGAATATTTTCAATAACCAATGAAAAAAAGTTGAAAATAGTCTGCTTTTCATTAAACAGTATTTTTCAAATGTACTTAACACCACAACCCAAGTATATGACTTTGATTTAATTAACTGGACATTAAATTTTTTACAGAGTATGAAATACAAAACATTTTCCTGAATTCTAAAATGAAGTAATATATTGACATAGATTCTCTCCCTTCGTTTCAAGACTTGTTCTCTCTACTATCTTCAACTAAAATGATGAAAATACGAATTTTTATGCATGTAATCACTTGTCCATTTAAAGGCTGTGTTCAGTGGCAACCTTACATTAGCAGTGAGACTAACACCAGACTCGGTGCTTCCCAGTGGTGACTATGTCATCATTAACACTAGACAGTACATTAATATACAATCTATTTTAATGCAGTTTTTAAGAAGGCAAGTTTAGATAGTACTTATTTGTAATTTGAAAGTAATCATTTGCATAGCTATTTTATAAATCATTTCATTTTGAATGATGCACAGGTGACTCATATTAGATTATATTAGATTATATTTATCTGCATTTTATCTCTTTTATTCTAAAGCTGATAAAATCACTTGGAAGCATATATAGACTGCTATGGGTGATTTCTATTTCTTGTTTATAAAAATAAATAATATTAAACTAGCTATAAATGAAACTATTTCATGAAAATTTTTTCCATTCAAGGAAACACTATTAAGATGACTATAAAGTGATTTTGTGCTTAAGTAGAACGCTACGTTGTAACCAAATTACAAACATTAATGTTTTGTGCTTTGTTCTTTACTTACTATGGAACCATTGAGGAACACGTTGAAATTTAATCTGTCATATCATTTTGTAGGGGTCCAGGTGGTGGTAGACCTTGGCCAAACCCAACAAATGCCAATTCAGTGAGTATATATGTTTTGCACTTTGTAACATTTAGCAGCGAAAAGACTTTGGCTTTTTGAGAGCCTCATAACACAGTTGTGTTAAGCTTTTAAAAACGTTGCAGAAAAAGTAGTTTTGTTTATATTCTTTTTAAAATGTATCTGATTTTTGAAATTTTAAGTTTTTCATTTCATTATGTAAATGTGTTCTGTGTCAATTAGTAGATTTTCAAAAGATAGGAACAGTGACTAATACAACAGTGTATATATCAATCTAACTAATCATAAGGTTTGATCTTCTGTAGTAGCTATAAGATCATTAAGTTGCCAGATAAGATGAGTGTCAATTAGAGGGAACTGAATTACTATGATAGTGTGTTGTGTTTATCATACCAACCAGGTGCACATTTGCCTAGTGCCTGTTAGCTAAATTGCCATCCCTGCACATCTATGTATCTGACATCCTGGGAATTTTTCTTAAATTTTTGTGGCAGTGCATTTTTTTTCTCTTAATGAGGTCACAGAAATATATGCAGTTTGAAAATTAAGCTACCAGGTTTTAACTGAATAATTTTAGTTTTATGATCCTGGAGATGTTTTTCTTCATCTCTGAAATCATAAGCATCTCAGTATGTGAGAGAATTAGTGTAGTATGCACACTCTACACAGACACCCAAGGTACGGGTAGAGTGAGGGCTAGGCAGACTAAGGTCACAAGTACTAACCAAGAAGGGATGCGTCTTGCTGGTTGTACACAGGTCCCTCTATTCAATGGCGATTGCCCAAATGCTAAATAAGTATGAAACATGGCTAATATTTAAGATTAATTTAAAACTTCAAAGAAGTGAAAAATAAGGTGTGTGAGGCATGGGAGAAATAATCATATATCTAATGATGTTCTAAAGCAAAGGCCAAATTACCTCCTACTCAATTAAATCATTCATGTTGTAGAGAAAACATTGATTGTGTTGCCTTATTTTCTTTTGGTTTTAGTAGTCATGACATTTACTAACTATTTTAGTTAAAGACAGAGATGTTGCTGCCACTAGGGCCTTCGGTGATCTGCTCAGCAAGTCTTTGTAAACTATTGTTATAATGTGAATAACTCCTTCCGAAGACTTTTAGTTGCCATTGTGCCGCAGCAGACTTTTCCTTTTCTTTGCTTCTTGCTCTTAGCCTTAGTTCATTCAGGATTTCACTTTGAAATTGCATCTGACATGCAGTCCAAATACATTTCTTTTGTCCTGTTAACATATCCATTAAAATGTCTCTAGGTGACACTGAGATCTCTGACGGTCTTCCTAATACCAGAGTCTGGAAGGAATCCCTGTTACCTCTGTGACTGATTAAACTAGACAGAAAATGAAACCCATATTCCACCTTAAGCTTGGTGTCCACATAGCCACCCATTGCAGGCAGAGAGCAATCCATGCTCTATATTCATGGGCACTGTTTTATATGATCCTGAGAGTGTACCTAGAGCTGCTGAGGACCATGCCTGGCAGGCACTGAGGGAGGTGATAGGGAAATGTTGTACCTGGTAGTATATTATCCAAGTAAAGTGTATTTAATGAAGGTGGAGATGAGAAACAAATCCCCTGTTCTGTTGCATTACAGTTGGGAGGATCCCCATGTCTTTAGAGTCCATCCGAGACCCATGGGTGTACTAGTTAGATCAGTGGCTAAAATCATCTTAGACCCCAAGAAATACTAGAAACCAGAGTGGAAATGTGCACAATAAACTGCTCCATTATCAGTCTGGAATGGGCATTTGGCTAGTACAGTTTGACAAGTAAAAATTGAAAGTGGTCCTTTGCGTTCGTGTATCCACATACGGACACATCTCCCCCAACTCAAAGGATGTGCAAAGAGTGGTGATGTGGGGGATTCATCAGAAAGAGGAGGAGGCCGTCCTAAGCATACAGAGGAAATACTCCTCACAGGAGCAGAGAAGGAGAAACTGCAGACAGTGGGTGGCCTTCTAGAAGAGAGGGGTTTCTGAGAAGCCTTAGAGGGACTCTGTCTCTGAACACAATTAATTATTTTACAGTGATGAGTCATAGGTGTTATTTTGAATTCCAAGTTTCTTGGAAATTCTGTACGTGTATGGCAGATGCCTTTCCACTGATAACAGTGCAATATGTGTCTGCCTGCTCAGGGCAGCATATTAAACTGGGCTTTCTGTTTTTATCTTTTTTCATATATTAACCTTCGCCCTATTATTTTGAAGCAATGTCAGATATACAGAAGACCTGAGAGAAGGGGCACTAAGAATGCCCATGAGCCCCAGTGCTAATGTTTTACACATTTGCTTCAGGGTGCACTCTCTAAGATAAGTTTCCTGAGACTTTACTCCTAGATATTTCAGTGTATCTCTGAAAAATAAGATAGCATCTTTCATAACTCTAAACAGTGCTTGGAATCATAGCACTAACCCTGACTAATGCTGTTTTCTAATCTGCAAATCTTGGTATTTTTTTTCAGTTGTCTAAATAATATCTTTATGCCATTCATCGGCCATGTGCCTGGTGCTTTTCATCTGGAGCAGCTGTCCCAGCTCATGGTAGTTTCTGTTAACTTGCAGTTGTGCTGCCTGTAGACCAGCTGTTGGGAATGGCCCATAGTTTGCGTTTATCTGGCACCTGCCAGGATGCAGAGGGAGGAGCTTGGGGTTTCCTCAGGGCACCATTGCAGGAGGCTCCTGTGGACCTCTCTGGTCACCTTAGTTTGGCTTGCTTGGCTATGTTGCTTGCACAATGCCTATTACACTAAGATTACTGGTTTTCCTCTGTAAATATCCATGTAGAACCACACTTGAAACTGTGGAAAATATTCTTTTTCTTCCTTCTCCTCAGGGGCCATTTTTGGCATCTGTTGGTGATTCTTAACTGAATCTTTTCTTTCCTCACTGTGTTAGTCAACAAATTGGTGTTTTTAAAATGTTTTCTTTCCTTCTCTATTCAGAAAGAAATCTCCCTTTTTATTTACTTCCCATGATAGTCGTTAACACGTATTAATTGTACAAATTAATGGGACTCTCTGTTCTCACATGCGTTTGTTCATTTATCCACCCTTCAAACCTCTACCCTGCCTTTTTCATGATTCCTCCAGCTCCTCATCAATCCTTAATATTCCTCCTTCTAAAAATCCTGATTTAAATGTTCCAAGAGTTCAGAAAACGCACGCTCTTTCCCCCTTACCTCTGTTCCGCTAGAACTCATGGAGCTGTGTGTCACCCCATTCTTAATGTTTGCAGGTCCTGCTTGAACACAAAAGGGTACCATTTACCAGCTAAGGAAAGGAATTGAAAGCTAACTCTAACTGACCTACATTTGCTTGTCTTGAGTCAAGTGCCTCTTCATGAAGCAGATGGGATAAATATGTACTACCTAGGTCATAGGCCTACTCCTGAGCCTGCACAACCCATGTTAAGTCCAAGTAACGACAGCAAAGTTAACTAGGAAATAAGAAAGGGGTTGTTAATAGTAGAACAAGGAATAGACACAACACCAAATGGTTTAGTATAGCACCATATTAATCAGTTCACTGATTTGACATGAAAAGGCAAATGGAGGGAAGTCCTTTAAGGAACAATGTGATTAACCACAAGAGGTAACACAATATGTTTTTAGTTTAAAAAATCACTAAAAACTGGTTCCTACTTTCCATTGGCACAATGCATGACATTGGCCTCCACAACTCCAGCTCATCAGTACTTACAAGATTGTTGTAGACTTCCGTACTAGACAAAGGTATAACTGCATTGTGAGTAATCATTTTAAATACTGTACTTACTGCATTAGCCCTTATTTATTCCACCCCAATCATGAGTACTAAGACTCAGAATTCCCTTCTAGTTTAATCATGCAGCATATCTGACCCTCAATCTTTATTGGGTTTTTGTAGATAGATGAGTCTGACCCTCTGGCTCTGTGATACTATCAACTGTGTCTTCATTCTAATATATTTTAAAACCTTTATTATAGTGTATGGTGTGTGTGTGTGTGTCTGTCTGTCTGTCTCTGTGTGTGCCTCTGTGTGTGTGTGTGTGTGTGTGTGTGTGTGTGTGTGTGTGTGTGTGCTGTGTTGTGTGTGTGTGTGTGTGTGCGTGCCTGTGTATATGCGTGCATGTGTTCCTGTGTTCCTCATTGTATGTAATAGCACCACATTCATACAGGAGTCCATGGAATTCACAAGAGCACGCTGGATCCTCTGAAACTTGAATTATGACAACAGTTGTCACTGTGTTCTTTCAAATAATTTGTGAAATGATTCTCAGTTCTCCTGTCCTGTTTAATGTGGTCAACATTACCCACAACTCCTTCTGCCATCTCTTGGCTGAAATCTTGCAGCACTCTACTTGAATTCACTTGCTGTGTATGGTCCCTATAGAGTCACCTTATTAAGGCGTGCATTTGACCAGTTCTAAATAAACCTTTCTTTTGTTTTCTAAGCATTCGTTCCTGGTCCAAGCATGCGGCCTTATCATTTACTACACAAATTCTTAAGTCTTACAGTGCAGCAGCCATTAAAAAGTACCTAACATTCCCTGAATGTTGAGTGCAATCTCACATTTCTTGTCCTTCCTTCAGTTCTTCTCATCTCTCCTCATGTTATACCTTCTTTCTATGCATCCCAGATTTCCAGCTCAGAAACAAAACCAATATACTCACAGTATTTCTGTCTCTTTGGATGCAATATATGTCTTTCACACTATGTTGTCACATCCTATTGGCAGCTTTCAAGAGTGCAGGTGCAGTTATGTGCCAGGGGTAGGAGCCCAAATGCTGAATTATAATCAGAAAACTAAAGAATATAATGTAGAAACAGTTTGTATAAGCTAAAATAGAAGAGCTTTCCAGAGATGGAAATAAGTTGACCAGCTAGATGAGATAACAATTTGTAAAGTATTTAAAAATGATAGTTCTGTTTCACCATGTGAAGGAATTGTGAAGATCTGAGCAGATAGGCAGGCTGGAGCGGCTCTCCTTGGAAATGAACAGAATACCCGTTAGCTTCTTCTCTCAGGCATAACAGGTATCATTTTAAATCTGTAACCAATGGCACGCTGACCTGAAAAGGATGGTTTAATGCATGGCAGGAGGGCAAAGTATCTACTCAGGATGACATAATGGCACTGAAGGCCAGCTCACGAGACTGAAAAGAAGCCCCAATTTCAGAATGGGTTTTTCATTCAGAAATTTCATGAACTGTGTGTTGACCCCCTTGCGTAACTTGAAATCTGACCAATGAGAATATACACCACAGAAGTGGCTAAATGCTACAGGCCAAGAATTTTTCTTCCTCCTAAAGTTGGTTAGTTTTACGTGCTCATCGCTTATGTGTCAGGGCTTCTGCAAAGGCTGAACCAGAAAATGGGAAGATATTAATTCAGAGCATGTGTGTGTTTGTGATCTTCTCATCCTCGCTTTGTGCCTTCCTCCACCAAATACACTGTGTAACAGAGGCTAGCTAGCAGGTGATCAGAGAAATAGGAACCAGTTTACTGGGCTTTGGAAGAACACATTTAAGATATCTGAGAGATAAATACAGAGTATAGGAGAATGCAGAGATAATTTAGTTATAAGCAAACCAAGACTAACTGACTGAGAAAATACTCAAGTGTGCCAGGCAGTGGTAGCCCACACCTTTAATCCCAGCACTCGGGAGGCAGAGACAGGCAGATCTCTGTGAACTTGAGGCCAGCCTGGTTTACTGAGCGATTTCTAGGACAGGCTCCAAAGCTACAGAGAAAACCTGTTTCGGGGGTGAGCGGGGGACTAAAGTGTAGTAAAAAATAAACTCACAGGAATACAGGGTAAGTTTTGTAATCACCAGTAGTAAGATTCCAGGCAAGGGAATTGTCAGATTTCAGCACAGAGATTCTGAACTTTCAGAAAGGGAAGAGAAATAACAATAGGTTACAAAGTTCAGGTGTAAAATATTGTGAATAAAAAAGGGCTAAAAGAGGATTGGATTGTCATGATAGACAGGATCAGAGTGAGAAAACACTGGCCAGGAGCTGAAGACAGGGGGATGAAATGAATTCTGGGGACAAGAGAGTGTTGGCAGATCAGAGGGGGCAAATGTATCAGTTTAAAGCAATGTACCTAAAAAGCTAGATGGTAGATCATGAACTAAGAAGAGCACAAGAGAGCAGTCGTGCATTTACTGAATGAAGGTCAGGTTCAGTGCTGTGAGAGATCTCAGTACTCAGGGGAAGTAATCGCTTTCACGAGGGTCTGAGCACTACAGTAGCTGTGGGCTCAATCAACCTCACACACACACACACACACACACACACACACACACACACACACACACTCACACACACACACACACACACTCACACACACACTCACACACACACACACACACACACATACACACACACACACTCACACACACACACACACACACACACACACACCAAAATAGAGGCTTTGGTGACATGAGCTTTGTGCTTACAGGAAACAAGGACTCAAATAGCCTACTATTAATAGTTCCAAAAATCAAGTATTGAAAGGGGAATTGAGGTTCATAGACTTCCTTCTTTGTGACTTCACATGGCAGGTTTGGGGCCATCAGAGAAAGGAATCGGCATTTTTGCCACTCAGAAGGGTTTATTCTGGCCTTGACTAGCTCATTCCAGGGAGACAAATTACTTTTTTTTTTTTTTTCTTTTTGCAAAATAAAGCATATGGACTGTATCATGAAATTGAGTTAGTGGGCTTGTTGGAAAAGAAAATGTTTAACCTCTCCTATTAAAATAAGCACTCATGCTTAGGTGCTTATTTTAAAGTCCGTTTCTTAATTGTCCACTTTCTTCATCGGCAGTGTGGGTTAGTTTATCCTCATGCCTGGAAAATGGCCTCTTCAGGAGGGTCTTCATTCAAAGAGAAAGGAGAGCCATTGTTCAGATCTGGTGCTCACAGATTATCAGCCTTTGGACATCATAGTTAGCAAATTCCTTTGAATGTATTGCACTGTTTTAAACTAATTCAGGAAAGGGTGTGAAAATTGACTTGAGGTGCATGAAAGTAGCTGCAAATGTCTTTACAATTTGCGTACACTAGAAGTTTCATCTGTACAGGATACTGATCTGAAATCTTCTGGTTTCTTGGTTTTAGCTGTTCAAGTACGAATCATTGTCATTATAGACTGTCTCATTAGTACACACAGTGAATACAACTGACCTAAGCCAATATTATTCGAAGCTATAGTTTTGAATTCCTCTTGACTGAAATCTACATTTCCTCCTGAGTTCAGTATAATATTACAATTGCCTGTATTTTTTGCACTTACAGAGATGTAAATTCCTTTGTGTTTTTATTTTACTTTGTGGTGCATTTTAAACTTGATGAAAGAAGTCAATATATTTAATTCAATCCCATGCAGTCACATGAATCAAACTGTTTGTTTCTGTCCTGCTCATGTTCCAGATACCGTACTCCTCAGCATCTCCTGGGAATTATGTAGTAAGTACATTTGGGTTTGTTTGCTCATAAGAATTGATGTTACATTTTATTTGAGCAAAGAAATTGTTGCCCAGATGTTAAGAAGAGCCCCTGTGTATTGGCCAAGAAGTGAACATCTTGAGCTGTTTCATCTGCCAACCTCAATACATATGTTGATGTTCATTAGTGAAACAGTTATCAGTCTGGCTAGAACTGCCTTGAGTACTCTGTTTTACTTCGGCAGATGTTTCTGGGAGCTACTACAATGCTCTGTACCCAATCATGAAGAGAGCCATTCCCAGCTATACAGTGATATGCTTGAATTCGCAGTTCTCCGTGAGAATAATGTACGCACCCCCTCCCCAGGCCCGCTCACCACACACAAAGGCTAAGAAAATTAAAAAATAAATAAATCAATAGATACTATCCCAACCACAAAGTAGATAAGACTATAGAATAAAGTAATAATTTGGAAAGATCTTTTAGGTTTTGTTTTTCTATTCCTAGAAATTGAAAACATCTGTTTCCTTGTTACACTCTAGTATACATTAGTATTTCTCAGTATTCATGAAGACATGAAGCCAAAATTAGCAGGTTTTGGACTACCTCTTTTAAAGTCACAAATAACCCTTTGGCTATTGTTTATTTTGTGATCCTTGTTTATTTTTATAAAATTCAGGAGAAAATATTAACAGAGAAGCAAGGATAAAATGGTAAAATAGGAAGCCTTTTTAAATCAATTTTCAGAGGTTATGGGCAACTAGAGTACAGTAAATAGGAGTATACAAGAAGAAAATCAATGAGCATTTTGACCCCCTACAGAAACACTATTTTATTAACATAGGGAAAAGCACACGCTGCCCTCTCGACCTGTGGTCTTAGTACTCAGTGTTCCTTGGAGCCAGGCCAGCCAAAGAAGTACAATTCTTGACACAATTTGTAGGCAACAAAATAAATAAATTAAAATAAAACTCTTAAAGTCACTTAATACGCCTGATCATTTTTTTTGTGAAATTATATTTATTTTAAAAGAGATTTTAGTTGTTTACTTAGTGGAAATGCATATATTATTGGAAGTAATTGGTAGGCTGTATGTACACACTCAGAATAAAGATTTAAGCCACTTAAGATTAATTTGACCATTATATATAGGGTACTGGAAGAATTCTAAAACTTGTTGCCTATACATTTAGTTGTCAGCATTGAGGCTAGATTCTCTCGTGCCTGGGCAATGCAGCTGCAGCCTCCAAAGCCCACAGCATTAGTGGGGATCACGTCTTGTTTCCCACTGCAGTGATAGCTAGTGTATTGCGCTCTCCGTGCTACAGCTGAAGCTGACAGAGAAAAGAGGCAGCACTAGTGGGTCTGTAATGTGCTCTCTAAATGGTATCTCTAGAGACTCTCTATGCGAATGTCATTGTCGTTTTAGTAAAAGCCAGTGACACAGAATGTGAGAAAATTACAGCAAACAATTAAAGTATATGGGAATTATTCCTATTTTGTTGATTTGTAAAGACCCTATTAAGTGGTTTCTTCTTAACCTCATTATAGGTGATGTGATTAAGTCATGAATAATAAACCAGTGTTACAGGCTTATTGTTTTTGGAAACTTGTCAAAGTAGTCTCAACATAGTTAAGCTAAATTATGTTTTGCATAATACTGAGTTGATTGTGAATCAAAGAAAATAAATTACAGAAGAAATATATTTGCTTTGTGTTTTTAAATTGGATTATTATAAACATTAAGTATAACCTTTTTCTGCTTTTCCTTGAATTGTTTAATGAAATGCTTTATTTTTACTGAAATTTTGTTTAATTATTTAGGGTCCTCCAGGAGGTGGAGGGCCACCAGGAACGCCCATCATGCCTAGCCCAGCAGGTATTGTAATTTAGACTATCTACATGGACATTTGGCTCCTACTGTAAAACCACAGAATATGGAAATTGTTTGTTAAATAAACCTAGGAATTTTCATTGTCTTAGCATGATTAAAGACCATAAAGGAAGCAGGTGGGAAGAAGTCAGGTTCCTTTTGTTTTGTTTTTGTTTGTTTTTCAAGGCGGGGTATCTCTGTGTTGCTTTGGAGCCTGTCCTGGAACTGGCTCTGTAGACCAGGCTGGCCTTGAACTCACAGAGATCCTCCTGCCTCTGCCTCCCGATGCCCAGCTCCAAGTCGGGTTCTTAAAACAGCTCCAGTCCAGTTAAGAATTTAGAAAATTCCTCTTGTATGGATTTTAGATTTAGTAAGTATGAACAGTATGTTTATTTATATGAATTGCAAGTAATTTATTTAACTTACTCAAAAGTCCCTTAAAACTGAAAAGAAACCATAGCTCCCATCACAGAAAAATCTACAGGAATATAACACTAAAGACATAGACCTGTAAGGACAGAATAGCAAACTGATCCCCTATCCACATATCTATCTTACTAAGTATGACTGTGCTTATAGTATTGTTTACCCTACCTGCCTATAGGAAATTATCGCTTAATAAATTTACTAAATAGTGCTGAAAGATTGTTTAATCTTCTAAAATAAGATATACTTCAGTATATCCATAATAATTCATTAGAATTATTTCACATATTGTTAGCATTTTTCCCTCTTGACACTTTAGTACAAAGTATTAAGCATGTTTTGAGACTAGTGGCTGGAATTTAAATTGTAGAAGATCCAGCAAATTATGAAACATGTATCAAGGGCTATCGATAGTTCTTAAGAGTTGACTCTGTACTCCTAATGCTATAAATAATGATTGGAGATGCAATCCAAGATTCTATACAAGGATAATCATCCATCATTCTCAGTAGTTAAATTAATCTGTATTCATAACCCAGTGGTAGTGAAATTATTAAATTTAATGCATACGGTAGAGTATAATTAAAATGTTACTGAAGTAATCATAAAAAGTTGTAATGGTGGGAAAAATAAATGCTTAGTACTCAGTATAATATTATCACAGTTTTATCCATTTACTTTTAATGACTTATTTTAATTATGTACACGTGTTAATGTCTGTGTGTAGGCATGAGCACAAGAGTACAGGTGTCCATGGAGACCAGAAGGCAGCCTCAGCTCCCCTAGTTAGAGATGTTACCAGGGAGTTACAGATGATTGTGAGTCCCCTTGTGTTGGGAACTGGACTCAGGTTCCCTGCAAGAGCGGTATGCGCTCATAACAGTCAAGTCACTGCTCCTGACCCACATAGACATAGATGTGTGTATATACATGCATATATTTATACCTGGGTATGTATCACAGAAATAAGCTAAGGCTTTCGGTGCTCCTTGGTAATAAAATAGATGTATAATTAAAAATCATTTTAGTATGGCTCGCTGTGAAGTTAAATGTTAAATATTTAGATTTAGTTCTAAGATATACAGAAGTTTGAAAGTCATTATTATTATTATTAATTCCAATAAATATTTTTTGTTTCATACATTTTATTTAAAACCAAATTTGGTAATACAAAATGCTACCTTCAGTTTACTGTTTTCTCTCTATCCATAAAAATGTCATCATCTCTGTCTTCCAAGTGTTCAAATGACGCTGTCTATCAAAGATGAATTACATGAACTGATTGCCTCGCTGCATCTCCTTCTCATGTGGTGAAGTTAATGTGTAGTTTATGAAGATGTCGTGAGATGTGTCCTCCTTTCACTATGGACTAGAGCCCAGCTTCAGGCAACACTAAGCATAGCAGGGGATAAGTAATCCAACCATCTCTTGAGTCTGTCTTGCCAGCCTGGCTTGCATACTTTAGTAAAGGCATCTTCACAGTGAGCCAGTGTCCTCGGCCCCAGAGACGCATGCCATAGATACCTCAATGTAAGGCTCTTCCAGGAATCCAAAGGACACATGAATTTCCTAGAAAACTATCCTTATTCCTCTTGATGGTTTTCTCTCCTTTGGATGAAATTATATTTTCACTTAGTCTTAAAAATGATAAGTTAATCTCTTCCATATTTAAAGTATGTAATCAATTTTTCTTTCACCAAAAGTAAAGATAAAGCCCATTTAAAGTCATATTTAAAAACAAATCCAAAATTTTCTGAAATATGAGAAAACTTGCCAGGCAAATTAAAGCAATAAATCTAATTTATTGCCTGAGGCACACAAGCTAGGTAAGATATTGCCCCATTCCTACTGATGAACTCCTGATAGCCAGGTATGAGCAGAAGAGCAGATACCAGGTTCTCTGCACTCAGAAACCTCTGCAAAAACTCAGGCTACAAACAGCATTGGGATGGGTCTTGGATCGTGACCAGAACTCCAGTAGGTGGTGCTGGTGAGAAGATGCTAGGCAGGAGAAGGAGTGAAATGTGAAGATGGGCGAGGCTGGTGATAGGCAGGAAGGAGTAAGTAACCTTACATGACAAATACTTCACAGATGGGGACATGAAAAGCCTATAGCCACAAAAATAGGTTGGCATCTCACTTAGCATTCAGAAACAGAGGTCAGCCAGAAGGGATGCATTCTGGCTCGTTCAATACTATGAGGTGTTCTTTTAGAAGTAATATCTAGTCAGTCATAGCAGCACCTTTAATCCCAGCACTCAGGAGGCAGAGACAGGCAGATCTCTGTGAGTTCAAGGCCAGCCTGGTCTACAGAGTGAGTTCCAGGACAGTCAGGGATACCTAACCTTATCTCAAGAAAAAAAAAAGGTAAAATCTAAAATCTAGTACTGACATTCATATATCACTGTTGATAAATGACCAATGAATAATTCATATTGAAATAACAGGCTAATTAATGATTAGTAAGTAGTCACACAAGTGTCAGAAGTAATCATCTCTCTCTTTCTCTCTATGGTCACTTGCTTGTAACAGTCACTACCATAAGAAAGCAGGTTATTTTACCCTCTCTTTTAAACCAATACACAGCACATTTTCCCCCAAATACTTCATCATTTTCAAAGTAAAGATCTACTGTAATACATCTAAGTAAACTTTGTAACTGTAAGAAAATAGAAAACTGTATTTCATCACTAATATTTCCTCAATGTAAAATAATTAGCTATCACTCTGGATTTTACTTCATAAAAATATATTTGGAGATTTAATTAGAATTAGCTGGGAGGCATGAAGTGTAAGTTTTAGAATAGTGTAAACCCTTAAATATATTCACAGATGATACACTGCAGTTATTTTAATAAAAGACTGAAGAAAGTTATCAAAAAGGAAACTGAGACAGGAGGTTTGCTGTGAATTCAAGGCCAGCCTGGCTACCATGTGAGTTCTAGGCCAGCCACCATCATAAGATGAGACCATCTCTGGAAAGGGAAAAAGTTGATAGAGGCATCTGACTCTTCAAGAAAGATGGTTTCTTTTTCTAGTCTTGTAATCTCACATTTGAAATTAAGTCTGTAGATTCTACCAGTTTCATCCTGAAATTCAGTTTATTTTCTGTAGGAATTCCAAGAATATCCTAAAAATTGAAAAAATACTGAACTTGAACTTTTATAACATGTATAACCTGTATAACTTATATGTGTCTATATATATTTATACACATATAATATACACATATATATACATGTCATTGTGTATGGAGTAAAAAGTAATCCATGTTTTATGAAATAAATATACTATAATGTTTAATGTTTTGGGTTTCTTAATGTTTGATTGACCTGTGTTACTGAGGTGTTTATACCTCTCATCATGCTCCTACTTTATAACCTTATAACAGTACAGTTTGGCTCAGAACCTGTCAGGTATTGTTTCCAAACACAAGTAATGACCATGTCAGCTGTTTGTCTATCTAGCTGTCAATTTCTATGTATGCCAAGATCATCTTTGGTTATTTTGTGATGGATTTAGTAGATATATTAATGAAGTAATGTTTTGTTTCAGATTCAACCAATTCTGGGGACAACATGTATACTTTAATGAATGCAGTACCTCCTGGACCTAACAGACCTAATGTAAATATGAGTTTTAAATTTTGACTATAATATCATAATATTACAATAAAAATAAATATGCTATGCTTATACATAAGTGCATAGGGTAGCTAAAACTGAAAAATGTCAAAAATATACATTTCCTGTGCATTAAGCTAACTAAAACCTACATGCCTATAGTCTCGGAGTCTTCTAAAACCTTAAACACCCTTTAAAGTTGCAGAGACAGGAAGAGAGCAGAGCACAGCGTGCCCACAGACTCCTGCTTGGGCTTACAGTGAGATCTAACTTCCCAGCCCAGCTAAACTGTGCCCGTGTTAAAAGCTGATCAAGCAGGTTCCATTCAGTCCTCTCTACTTTCCAGTTGTGTGTTTGCATTGCAAGTTATATTTCGGTACTCTGTGTGTGTGTGTGTGTGTGTGTGTGTGTGTGTGTGTGTGTGTGTGTGTGTGTGTGTGTATACACACAATCGTGCTGGTAAGTGTGCTGTGGCATACATGTGGAGGTCAGAGAACACCTTGGAGTAGTCTGCTCTCTCCAGCCACTGTGTGAAGCCTGTGGATTGAACTCGGGGTTTTGGTGACAGGCTTCTTTACCTGTTGAGCCATCTTCCCTACCTGTCTGTGTTTTTAGACACTCACTCATAAGCAGCAACCTCGTCCTCCTGGGAAGGTGTGTGAGCTGGTGGCATTCAGGCTTATCTGAACAGTTTTCCCATTAAGCAAAACAGCCAGCCTGCCTGCCTGCCTGCCTTCTTCCTTTTATCCCTCCCTTCCTCCTTCCTTTCCTTACTCCTGCCTCCTCCCCTTCCTTTCTATGGTCCTGAAAGCTAGTGGTGATAACCATTGCCACTCTCTCTCTGCACAGTGTTGCAAGCCATATGTGTTGGAATATGATTTGAGCTTGAAACTGTTATAAGTAGTTTTCTGGCAGTCTGGTCCCACAGCTGTGTCAGCCCTAAATAACACACAGAGATGCTGTATTAAATACAAAACTATTGGTCTGTTACTGGCGTTTCATAATTATTGGTTAGCTGTCTTAAATATTAACACATTTCTATTAATCTAAGTGTTTCCATGTGGTCTTGTCTTACTGGAGAGAGAGTCGGACCTCTCCCCTCAGGTCTATACCTCTTGAATCTCCTCTCCTACATCTCCCAGAATCTTCCTTGTCTCCTAGACCCACCTGTCTTGCCTTCCTATTTGCCAACAGAACTTTATTCATTAACCAATAAGAGAAACATATTTACAGAATGGCATCTCCCATCAGAAAATATTTAAAAGAAAATGCTGACTTTGATAGATACTTGCCTCAGAACCTAAGGTGATGATGCCTGCCTTCAGATAGGGCACAGAAGCATTCTAGAAGAATGAAGAGGGGGTGAACCTTAAACTTCCCATCTTAGCTACTGCTAAGATTTTACTTGAAAAAACCAATCCTGATGCTTTAAAAGACTGAGTCGAGCTGCTACAGAATGTCTGCTTTAGGCTGGCATAGCACAGGTGACTAGGACGAGTTAACAGTGTCCAGCTGTCCCTAAGTAACTAAATGTGTTTAATCTGCAAGATGAAATCATTCCCTGTACCCATTCAAACAGTGATATATCATGTACTAAGATAGTGTTGATACTGGTATCATGATTCAACAGAAATTGCTGGCATCTGCAGCTTCTTAAGAACTACCTTGGGCATATAAGAGGAAATTTGTCACCATCAAGGAGAGAATGGTACTCTTCACATGGAATGTCCATGCTTCCCAGTTGGGCATGTGTTGAGGAGAAAAGAGAGTGGACAGAAAGGAGGACTAACCTGAGCATCCAGAACATAGAGATGCGAGAGGTGGGACAGACAGTTGAAGAGTCCACAGTCTTGAGGAGCAGCCTGAGAAGTCTTGAAACCTGGAAATGACCCAGGGCAATCTCTAATGTTAATAAAAATGTGAAATCAAATCATTTTCCGTATGATCACAATCACTTTCTTCATTTTTTTTTTTAAAACAGTTTCCAATGGGCCCTGGGTCAGATGGTCCCATGGGTGGATTAGGAGGAATGGAGTCCCATCACATGAATGGCTCTTTAGGTAAGGCTTTCACATTAGATGCATGGGATAAATTCTAAATAAAACATTCACTCTGTACAGTGGGTATTATGGTCTACAGAGCTCTTCCATCTACAGATACTTGTCTGAGTGGTCATGTGATCTGTAGTATATTGGGTGTGAGCTGGAGAGCGTTTGAAAGTTAGGGGTGTGAGGTTGGCTCTGTCCAGAATGCCCCAGTATTGATGCCAGTCTCTGACAGCGTAAGTATCTTGTGGCCAAAGGAGACTGTTCCACTGACCGTGTGCCACACTGCCTAACCCAGAGGGTGCCTCTGTCCTTCCCACAGGTGTTTCTGTCTCCAGTCTATGAACATAATATCAAAGAAACCAGCTCTCTGTTAAAATTCCTTGATTTTGTCATGTATTTTAAAGTTTGCCCCATTTCAAATAAAATTAGTAACCATGCTCTGATAATATTAATAATTCCCTTATGAGACCATGCTGTGCACCTGCCTTCAGGAGAAAGCTAAGCTCAAGTACAGTTAACAGTGTGCTTTACGTGTGACACTTTCTTAGCAGATGACGACAAGTGTCTGTTGGGTGAATAAAATACTCGGAATGATGAGACATAGAGAAAAGTAAAGCAAAGATGATTGTGTGTCTCAACACGCTATGCCCATGGATAGACATATAAAGATCATGTACTTGTGGTCATAGGATCATCTGCATGCTGGCAGTAGTGCCGAGGCTCGTAAAGGAACCTTTCACTTACGTTAGACAAACCATGCTCATACTGTCCAGCTTATCTAGGATTTCATTCCCTACTCTCAAGCTCAAAAACATGTCCCTCGATTCTCTGAAAGTCTGTGTTAAGTGATTCCGAAATTATCTGCAATGCATTGATAGACTTTTGTGCTTTAAAAACCCATATGTTTTTATAAGTTCCAAAGTTTTGATTCATTGTATTTTGACATGAAGTGTCTGATGATCGCAGCCAATGGTCATGTGTAGCTATTTAATTTAAAAGTAGAGAGAATTTAACATTCAAGTCCTTGGGCACATCGCCACATCCAAGGTTTACTGCAGGTCACTGAGAAATGTACAAGTCATCAGACAGTGTTCAATTTGCCAGTAGAATATGATTTTTCAATGTATTGCAACAGCATTTTCAATCTGTCAAGTTGGATAGTCAAAAGAGAGGGGGTTGGTCATAGAAGGCTTTGGTTACAGTACCAATAGAACCAGCTTCCAGAGTTTCTCACTGGTTGACAACTAGCTCCTTCCTTCCTTTCTTTTTTCTTTTTCTTTTTCTTTTTTCTTTTTTTTTCTTCCTCTTAACATTTTTTTGGGGGTTTTTTTGTTTCTTACTTTCTGTAGTGAAAATGATACTTTCACATGAAACAGCACAACATGAGAACATTCAATGTGTAGCAGTGTTGTACACTTTTCTTCACAAGCGAGTCATGCTAAGCCTTTATTTTTTCTGTCTTTGTAAATGCTGCTATTAAAATGTTATAATAGTATGCACTAAGATTAATTGTGGAGAGTAAAATTGTTCAAAATAAAACTGATACTGTGATAAAGTTATGATTATTGCTAGTTACTTAGTATATAATTCTATCACCTATGTCTCTCAAGAACCAAATTTAAGATGTAATAAATCTTGAATATATGTTTAGTTTTTATTGTGTATATTGAGTGCTGTTTTTCATATTAATAAAAAAACTTTTAAATATTGTATATGGTTCAGAATATTGTCAGATATTCTTAGAAAAGTCTATTTTAAATTTTACCAGATTTACAACATCATTTTCATTAAAGATAAGAGCTGTGCATGTAGATTATGTCTCTAATGGTCCCCAAGGGGGCTGTAGCCATGACCACTCTTGCCGTTAAGATGCAGGTGATGGAGCAGAAGCAGAGCTCTGTGATGTCAGAGGTAGCTCACTCACCTTCAGGGGTTTCCATTTACAAACGCTCTCTTACCTAATGACGGTTATCTTTTCATTTTTCTTCAGGCTCAGGAGATATGGACAGTATTTCCAAGGTGAGTGATATATGTCTCCGTTTTATTCCACGTGGAACTCTAAGGTTACTAAATACGCTTTAGGAATATTGTTCTTCAATAAAAATTTGAAAGTAGAAGTTCAGATGTGGTCATTCAGCAATAAAATATGAATGAATATCTATAATCTTAAGAAAGGAAAGTATGACAATCAACTTAATCATGTTCTGATGCCACACAGTGAGCTGGACTGACAGTTTATATGATCTTTTGAAAAGATGTAAAAGCTTGTAAAGTGTCTGTAGCAATGCGACACTGATACATCTGAGAAGTTGGCCATGTGTGATATATGAACATTACATTTGTATCTTCCTTTGGTCTTTCAAGCCTTCATTAGATGGTGTTAGCATGTGTAGTCATTTTTCTAGTTCCCAAAAGAGTAGCAAAGTAATTAGAAGGAAGTTATAATAATACATGTAGAAAATAAATATGTGCATTTTTCCTCCTTCAATACTTTGAGTATCTAAAATTAATATTTTACTAAAATACTTTACATTTTTTTAAAGTACCATCTCAATACTTCCTAGGTCGTAATGAAATTAGTTCTCTGAAAGTTAACTATATTTAAAACATTTGATGAAAACTACAATTAGCTAACACTAGAACTACTCCCAAGTCTGCTTTAGATCAGTAAGTAGAGAAATTCACCAGAGGAAGCTATACTTTTCACTCTACCTACATTTGTATAGTAATATAAAATTTCTGGCACCACAAAAAGTAAAATTAACTGAACTGTAGAACAGTTTAACTAAGACATCAGGCCCTAAAACTTTGTAAACTCCATCTCTGACTCTACACCTGGAGTAGAGTCAGACAAGGTCTATAGATAATTGGATGAAGGTGTTTGGAGACAGAGAAGTATTCTAGAATAACATTTATTTATGTTCGAATGCTAACTTACCTCTGTGGAAAATGCTATCCACAAAGTCTGTTTTCAGAGCAAAAGGCCCTATGTGATTTTATTATAGCCGTCTGTATGAGAGGTGCCTTTTCAGATGTGAGGACCTGTCTATGATGGGAGCTAACCAAACTCTCCTTAGTTAGCAGTGAAACTTTAAGGTCACATCTGAGGAGTCTATTCTTGGAATGTCTTAATTGCTACAGGACCATCTTCCTAAAACTTGCATTAATAAACTATAACCTTTTATACTAAGCACATAAACAAAATTCTATAGCGATAAGGACTTTATAACTTACAGAGCACTTTAAATGTTTTTAAATAGAATTGCAATGATGAATTAAATACTGGTATTCACATTATCCAGGGCTAGTAACTTGCTTAATGAACTGCTTGGTCTCTTGCTTAATGCCTAAACATTAGTTGACTATGTGTTGTGTACTAAGTATTAACATTGAACAGTGGGAAGGAACAAAGAAGACTTCTGTGGAAACAAACATCATTTCTCTGTCCTTAAGAGGTTTCTCCTCACATGGAGCTCTTTCATCAGTAAAGAACAAAGTGCCAGGGCAGCACACTGGGCTCCATCTCCAAACATAAGCAAATGTAAGAAGCTTTGTGTAACAGAGCAGACTAAATTGGAGAAATTTTAAAAAGTTTGGGGCACGTGTTAGATGATAGAAGAAACAATAACTTACTAATTAAGAGAGGATCTGGGGGGGGAAGCTTAAAAGATAAAGACTGAAGACTGGACAGGAAATGGCTCAAAAGGTAAAGGCACTTGCAGTGTGAGCCCAGAAATCTGAATTTGACCCCCGGAACTCAGGTTAAGGTGGAATGATATGAATCCTTGAAGTTGTGTCTGACCTCTGCATGCCATAGCACATACACATATCCACACACACATCCACACACATGCTCACAGCACACACACCCATAGCACACTGCACACATGCCCACAGCACACACACACCCATAGCACACATCACACATGCACACAGCACACACAGGCATGCACACAAACACATACACACAATAATGATGATAATAATATTAATAAATTTTTAAAAAATTAAGTAGAGTGGAGACTACAAAATTCAAGAAAGGTAAACATTTAGCCAGAGGAATTGCGTGTGTGATGGGTTTTTTGATTTGTTTGTTTTTGTTTTATTGTTGCTTTTTTTTTTTTTTTTTTTTTTTTGAGACAGGGCTCTCTGTGTAACAGCCATCACCATCCTGGAACTCTCTTTCTAGACCAGGCTGGCCTCAAACTCACAGAGATCCTCCTGCCTCTGCCTCCCAGCTATGTGTGGCATTTTTAATGTGTTTAATGTGCATTCCTTTCCAACTTGGAGAAGGAGTAAGTGGGAATGCAATAGAATCCCTTGGACATGAATCAATAAGGTCTGAATTTTAAAACTAAATCTTAGAGTAGAATGACACAAAATACCCACCCACTGAAAAATATATATATATATATATATATATATATATATATATATATATATATATATATATCACCAAGATGATTAAGATAGCTAAAAACAATCCTTTCCTGAATTCTTTCTGTCATGTTCCCTATTTCCTAAGTATGTGCCCAAACAATTGTGCCTTTCTGGTCTCTAAAGTACCTTTTCTGCATGGTAATCTTGCCTCAGTGATGACTTCTGCTGGGGACACTGTCCACAGCTGTAGCCATGGCTAAATGAAGCGTCATAGGTCCTTGCCCGCTGCACTCATCACTGTTTGACAGTCTCAGGTGTCAGGTGCCCTTTGGCTTGTCACAGTGACTTGGGGCAGCAGTTTCTAATTCTCCACATTGAAGAACCTGTGTCATTTCACAACCCTGGCAAAGAACACTTCAGGTAGAAATGAAACAACATATTCTGTCCTCATCATTTAAATTTTTTTCCGAACATATCCAGTGAGTAGAAGGAATGGGTTTCAAAGATCTAATACTGCTTTGATTAATGTTGTGTTCTTTTAAAATTCCTTTCAACTTATTTATATACACCATCCCACTTTAAAAAAAAAAAAAAAAAGCATGAGTTTGAGCCACCGTGCCATGAAGAGATCCATGGAAAATGGAAATAGTAATGTGGAGGTGTTGTTTGGTGTTATTTTTAACTCTAAATATTACCAACTAATACCTTGGGGTCTAGAGGTACGTGGAAGAACATTTGCCTAGCATATACAAGCCCATAGATTTAAGTACCAGCACTAAAAATACCTAACTAATTGATTTAAAAAAAAAACAACAACAACAACAAAACAAAATCACTTTGAGTCAGGAATCAAACTTGAAGTAAGCTAAACTTTTAGAATAAAAAATGATGAATTAAAAAGTACAACCCAGAACAAAATCACCCCAATATGTTCAGTGAAAATGCTCACACCAAGTTTGGTTTTCTTTGTTGAACTAAATCAATGTTTTACTTTTCAGTGCAGTGGTGGGAGCACCGTAGCAGGCAGGCAGACACAGGACTAGAGCAGTAGCAGGCAGGAGCTCGAAAACCCATCCCCAGTGATGCCCCTTCTCCTCCACCAAGGCCATGCCTCCTTATCCTTTAAAAACCCTCCCACCAACATTTTGGAGGGAAAAACTTATCAGAATTGGTAGAATTCTTTTTCTGCTGTGGAAGTGTGGTTCTGAGCCCTTGACATATAGAGCTCCTATGGACTTCAGAGGATCCTGGCTCTCAGATCCTCCCTGCAGGCGGCACAGTGGGACCAAACAGTGGCTGCATTTACAGCAGCTCATCTGCCTGCCCTGCTTTACTGGTTAGCCATATTCCCAAAAGTCCTTTGAGGAATCCATTCATAAAACTTGGTGTTTGCGATAGGACTTACTTGTAGTAATTTTCTTTAAAAACAAAATTCCAAACTGAAATATAAGCTATGTAGTTTAAGGCAAAAACAATCAAAAAGCTTTGTTCCATTAAAAATAACAAAGTGTTTGGTCCTGAATTTTTAAACTCAGTAAATTATAACTTGAAATGCATCCTTCAATCACCATTGTAGGGCAGTGTAAACATGATTTATATGCCATTCTGTGTTTCCTATTGGTGTGGACTGCCAGATACCGTGCACTGTAATGATAAGATGAACAGACTTAAACAGGGTTTTACAAAAGGCCCTGCTAACTTCGTGTTGGTTGCTAATAGCAGCTGCTTTGTCTCTGAGAAATGTCCATAGGAACTGCCTTTGTAAACTAATAGTAGGTCTTCCTTCAGTGGAATGCTGATCCCTCTCCTCCGATAGAGAGTTTGCTGGTCCCAAGGCATTTCTCTCAGTAATGACCTTCTTTCTAGTCTATCATGCCTTTCCATGGGCAGGCACTCCTCATCAGCCTCCTGTTCACAAAGTTGAGGGATTCTTTGTTACTGTTGTTTCGTTTGTTTGTTTGTTCGTTTTTTACTCTAGGAACTTAAACTGCGGGTGAGAAATTGATTAAACATTGATTCTGGGAATAAGAAAATAGTTGTCATAGGTTATTTTGGGTTTTGCTTGTCCTCAAACTTTGATTTGCAGAAGCATTAATGCCTGTTCTGGGGCAGTGTGTGAGGTAGAGGATGAGGAAGAAGCTGGTCAGCATTGTATCTGCTTTTCCTCAGAGTACAGTGCTGTCGCCACTGCTGCCGCTGTACATTTCGTGTCTGAGGCACCTCAGTGCAGGAGGAAATGAAAACCTTCAACAATGACGTCTTTTCTCAATCTCATTTACAGAATTCTCCCAATAATATGAGCCTGAGTAACCAGCCGGGCACCCCAAGGGATGACGGTGAAATGGGGGGAAATTTCTTAAACCCTTTTCAGAGTGAGAGTGTAAGTATTCACTTGACTGTGCAATTATGCTCTGATAGTCTTATACTCCTGTCAGTATGAATGCTTACAGCTGTCATTATTGATGTTTAGCAAGTGTTCAATATGTTGACCTTCTAAAAGTCAGAAGAATCATCAAATGCAGTTTTATGAAAAAGGGTTCTGTGAGAGACCTGTATGTGCAGTTACCAAAGCCATCATACTAATTTTCTTATAGAGAACATCCATGTCATGGTCAGACTGAAAATAGCTTGCCTCATTGGCATATCCTACCTTTTAGCAAAATGAGTAGATGCTACAGGAGATCTGTTCTTGATTTTTGTCGTAGTAAGAGTATGACAATAATCTTCATGTATTGTGGCTTCACACATTAAGCTTTGTTATGGTGAAGGGTCACCCTGCTGATCTGTCAGCCTGAGCTTGAAACTCATGGCATTTTTAAAGTGCTATTGTAGGGTTATAGGTTGTCTTCATAGATGTGGACAGGAGAAAGTGTGGAGCTAAACAGTTCATTTATTTATTTAGCAAACAGTTCGTAAGCACTTATGTGTGCCAAGACAGTATGCTAGACACTGGGAGGACTCAAGAGACAAGATGGTGCATTTCTCAAAGAGTTACTATGAAATGCAATGGTTTTAACTGTTATTTAACTATAGAAACACTCAAGGAAACTTTTAAACCCAATGGACTCAGGATTTCTGGGAGTTACGCTGGGGGTGTATGGATAAAAAGACCCATTGAGTAACGGTTAGGGTTGCTCTGTGCTGGAGCCAACTGAGTTGATTATAGAACAAAATGTCACAGAGCCCAAATGAGCTTCATCAGTGTATGACCCGTGCCGCACACAAGCGGGTCTGTCAGACTATGGAGGGCACAGCAGCTCCTGCTCCCGTGCCTCCCAACCCAGCCTCTGCCTGGGCTCCCACTGCCTGTGATTGAAGCCTTGGTTAACAACAGTCCACTCTAGTGCAGACTGACAGGCATCCCACGTGGAATACACGAGTGGATGTTTGTGGATTCTTCTGCCCGTTGGCCTCTACCTGTAGCCTCCACTAGAAACAAAGCTGTCCCTGAGTTGAGACTGTGAAAGCTTTCTTTCTGCTAGTTTGCTTTATTTCCATGACTGACGAGGACAAAGACGATAGATACATTATATGAGAATGCTTAGCTGTCGGTGAGTGGGCGGGAAAAAGCAGCAGACACCACATGTTTCAGTCACATATGGGACTGAATACAGGAATTAGTTTTTAAGAACCTTGGTCACTGGGTTACCTCAGGAATATGGACAAATCGGTCATTTTCAACGCTCGCTTTATCTAATCAGAGACATGCATTTCCTTTTGTTTAATTCTTCCAGCAGTAACATAGTGTAAGTTAATATGAGGTGTATGGTAAGTCAGTTCAGTTCATTTATTGTGCCGTATGCAAAGTTTCAGAGTAAAAAACAAAGTATTCTAAAGTGAGGAGTATAGCATGCCTGACCTTAAGTGTACGATTCCACTAACAGATGTTTACATGGCTAGATCATATGTCAGACTAGCAGGGCAGTATACATACATGATGGTGTATTATAGTGTGTTCCTCTAATACACTAGCGGCAGTGAAGGAATGAAATCTACTGTGAATGGATGAAAAGCAGAGCATATATGTAATAGAAAACCACTCCATTCAAGATTGCACAATCTTGTTTCAATAACTTTGGCCAAACTAGAGGACAGTGTGTTGGGTGACACGAGAGGCACAAAAGTCAACAGTGTGGCCTCACTCCTCAGAATCTAAACTGCTGTGGATCTGGGGAAAGTGCCTCAGAAGCTGGTTATGATGGGTCTCTTAAACGCTCCACTTGAAACCTGTGATATTTATGCAACCCTAGGCATATAGGTATACAACGGACTTACAAAGCAAGCACTTGATGGTAATAAAGCATAAAGAAATGCATTTTAACACAGTTCTTTGGTGTGCACATTTTCTTTACAATTAATTAAATACAAGATCTGTTGAAATGAATGTTCTTAGGTGGTTGTTGTTTGTTTGAGGCAGGGCCTCTCTATATAGTTCTGCACGGACCCTGCTATGTAGATAGACCAAGCTGGCCTCGAACCCGCAGAGATCCACGTGGCTTTGCCTCATCCCCACTCTTCCCCACCAGCTCCCCGTGCTCTGCTTTGGAACCCACTGAGTGTGCCTGGTGCTGCATGGACGTGAATGTTACCACACATTTCTGTTTATGTGTTTTCAAAAGAGCAGTGAAAGGAGAGAGGTTCTCTGTTGAGGAATGTGGGATTCCAGGAAGTGACAAAGCTTGGTGTCACTTCAGATGCACTGTAACCAAGAAAACACAACTATTTAGTGAATTCAAAAATCCCAGGAAACAAGTGTTCAAAGTCTTGGTGTAAGGCATGTAATGCTGAAAAGTGTTCTGCCTTTCGAAGATTCCTCACCTTTCCTGGAGGGCCCAGGGGGAGTCCAGAGAGAAGGAACAACTGCTTAGTACCTACTGTATACTAGATATTATCTCACTCTCCCTACATACTTCATTTAATTATACCAACACAAAAATGTGTAAATCCACAGAGCTAGCACTGCAAACATACTTGACAGAGCAAAATGAACATAACAAGGATCCTTCTTTCAAGAAACAAAGCTGCCCCCTAGTGTTCACATGCTTTAAGCATTTCATTTTGATGGCGCAGATACAAAAATGGTCCAAAAGAAGAAAGCAGTTGGATTAATTTGTTGCATTAATTTGGAAAAATGTTTCTACATGACGATTATCTGTAATCAGATGAGTGGGTGTGTTATTAGGACCATGGTGCTGAATGGGGACAAGCTGGTACACAGACCTCCTACCTCTCCATCGTCTACTTCTGCTGTTGTTGGGAAACTATGTAAGCCTGGGTTTCTCAGCTAGTTAACACAAACGTTGAGTTATTTCATGTTATATTCAGAGGAGCAGATCTACTCCTTGTTTCTCATTAAGAAGCGAAAATATTTATAGAAAGCAAGACTCGAACGAGGTGTGATCTAAAGTGTCCTTTGGGAGATTTAATGACTGTAGCTAACAGATTCTGCAGAGTATTAGGTCATAAGAAGGAGGAAACGCCACAAGTTCATACCAGGACGTGCTGTCTCAAAATAGACTTTACAAAAGCAGATAATATGTTTAAAATAATAGCTCTTGGGTTACTTTTTTCATATGTTAAACAAGAGTATTGTCCATAGCTAAAGGGTCATTTTATTCTCTGAGGAGAAGCTGACTTGCTCAGTAGTTCCAAACAGTACAACCTGACACCACAGCATTGTGGTGTAGACGTCACAGTGTCTCATCGTATGTCGATGTAACAGCTGAGATGAGTCAGCACAGGACGCCAGGAATAGCTTGTGCCTTTCAACATGGCAGTCCATTAACTCTCACTATTCCTTTCTGGGAAAACGTGAGCCACCTCCTCAGTACTCCAAAGAAGGGGATCCATGGAAATATAGTCCTTTTTGCTTACATCCTGGGCACTTTCCTAGAATTTTATAATTTCCCTTAGTCTCATTTTCTTGAAGTAGTTTCAGTAAAAAAAAAAAAAAAAAAAAAAAACTGACAGCAGTCCTCAGCCTTCCAGGAACATGTGACACGTCACCAATGCATCCTATTGTTCTGTGCCAGAGATGGAAACATGTCATTCTGTAGTTGTGTGTATTACTCAGATAAATGAATTACACTTTATTAAAATCCTGTAGACGCTCTCAGTTTTATTTGTTAAGAGCTGATGTTTGGGTCCTTTCTGATTGACCCTGACCCCAATGTCTCTGCACCTAATTTTTCCCCTAAATTTCTGTTACTGGTGAAGTGACTTCTTCTGACTTCCTGTTGTATTAACAACAATATATTTTGCTTTTCTGTAAGTCTTTTCTCAAGATGTATGACCTGCCACATTTTAACAACTACTAGTGTTACGGGATAGAGCAGCTAATAAAATTCTTTACAACCAAGTATACGTAATGTACATCAGTGGGCAGTGTACATTAGAATGAAAAGTATTTTATAACCTCCCCTAATGTGATGTGGAAATAAATGAGCTGCGATGATACTTAGTAAGAAAGGGTTATAGAATATCTTAAATCCAGATTGCCTGGGTCGTCCATTCAGTGTGAGGACCTCTGGAGTCCCAGAGATTCTCAGAGGTTTCCTGTGATGCTCTGCAGTAAACCATCCTGCCTTGCTTTAGGTCATCTACCTGTTGCTCTACATTTCTGACATAACTCTCAGAAAAGCCCTTATCTGGCCATGCAATTTAAATATTTGATTAAGTTAAATGTGGACATTTTCACTTCTGAATTTTCAATAGCTACATTTCGAGACCTTAGAAGCCACATGTACATGGAACCTGTTGTACTGGCTAGGATGGAGAGGAGTCACCTCAGGTTTCTAAGCAACTAAGGGTAATCCCAGTTCTTATGGCAGCTCCAAGGACCATGGAAAGCATGGGTTAAATTTCTCTGTGGCCATTTTGCTGTAGAGATGCATCTTTGTCTTTTTTTTTATTGCTTGTCCTTATCTATAAATAACTATACTCTATAGTTTTTATATAACTATATATAGTTGTAATATATTATGTGACTATACTTGGTCATGGTGGGGGTAGATTGCTGCATGCTGAAGTTATTGGTAATGTGGAACTCTATAATGTCATGTTTCCATAGAATTGGGTGTGTTTTTATTTCAGCACACAGTAGCTCCAAGTATTCCTTGTGTATGATGGCAAATGGGGCGTTTATTTGGTTTTCACTTCTATTTTCATCTTGCCTTTTTTTTCTGAGTTAGAATAGATTTAATTTTTTAGTCTTTGAGGTTATAATACAATTACATCATTTCTGTTTTCCCTTCCTTTTGATTGCTCAGTGTCCATATTACCCAACATAGGAGTCGGTTAAACTATTTAAGTAACTTACCTTCCTTGTACTAGTACAGAACACAAAGCTATTTAGTGACAAATAGATTCTTCTTGGTGTGACCAATGTTCAAAGAAGTAACAGCCTCCTCCTTGGTCCAGCCACTCTTTTACCTGCCTCCTCCTCTACCTCATTCTCTACATTTACTCAGGGTTTACACCCTAATGACTTGTGGTTCAGAGAACCAAGCTCCCAGCACACGTATGCGTACTCACGTGGGACCTCTTCCCACCAGTTCAAATGAACCTCAGCTCGTGCCTGCAGTCCCTCCACTTTGTCCCTGCTCTACAGACTTTCTAAAAGGCATGTCCCACTGCCCACATAGCTACAGTTCCTCATTGGATTCTGCAGTGTGGAAGCCTTCCTTTGGTATAGACTCCGTCCTTCGGACTCTACCCATCTCTCATCCTGAGACACAGTCATTAGTAGAACATTAAATGAAATCACCCTTTGAATTAGTTTTTGCAGGTTTTCCATCAGACATTAAAATATCCCAAGGTCCCCATTTATATTTTAGTTTTGAACCCATTTTTATATGTAGACCCCTACCGTTTGCCAGAGGTGCAGGGCTCCACTCAGAAGATCTAGAGTCCATCCATGATGGCGGCCACTAGCTGCATGTAGTGATTCACATTTAAGTAAATTAAAATCAAGTAATGTTCTAAATTTCCAAAAGCCTCACCCTACATCATTTGTCAGCCTCCTCATACCATAAGCTGAGTCTCTGGTGTTTCGTGCAGTGGATCGATGGGGGTGGGGGGGGGGATTCTATGCTAATGCTCACTGGAACATCAGGTGTTCCCATGAGAAGTACTTTCTGTGCGTCTAATCGAGTCTGGAGCTTAAACTTCCCCAACTCCTGGGCACTGTCAGAGCGGCTGTTAGAGAGGTGAAAATACTGAAGGCAGAGTACGGGGAAGTCCCGCTTCACTTGGCTAGGTATAGCAAAGGCTAGCCCTCAGACTCACTTCCGTGTGATCCATCCTTGGACTAAAGTTGCCCAGATTGTTACAAGTGTCTGCAAAGCTCTCCTCTGACTGGACCAAGTGTCTGAGGGACTGGATGAACCTAGGTCCTGGGAAAGAATCAGACTTGGTAGAGGAAATAGTTTAAGATTTCACAACTAAGAAAAGCCATATAAATGCCTCTTGTCGGAGTTCCGTATGTGCCTGAGATGAAAGATATGCACATAAATGTTCATAGAAACTCAAATCCATCATTTATCCTTCTGCGTCAAGTTGAAGCACCCTGACCTGTGGCAGGATCGCTGCTAACCATTGGATTCTTCTGTCCTTGTAGTATTCCCCCAGCATGACCATGAGTGTGTAATCCATTACCACGTCTCCTCATGAAAACCATCGTGAGTCGGCCCTTCACAGAACTACTACAGAAGAAAACTGCTCATCAGTGTACAGTTGAAGGGATCTCAGCCAACCAAACCAACCCTGTAGCTCCTGCTCTCTCCCCTATTTTGTGAAGAAAGCGGGTCCACACGTGATTCAAACAACTGTACGGAGTGGCACATTAGAACTGCCCTAAACTGAACTGCAAATGCTCATCTGTGTATGTATATGTGTGGGAAGAGAACGTGTCGTATATGCAGATCTCTATGCACATATACGCATACATGCATTGACCCACAGGACATTGTAAGATATTATCACATGACATCTTAAGTAGAAGTAAGTAGGGACTTTTATTCCATCCTTTTCTCACGTTTACATTTTAATTATTAAAGGTTGCTCCTGCCCCTCCCTGAACTATTTTGTGCTGTGTATATCACTGCTTTATATAAGTTATTTTTTAAGGTGAACTCAGATGTTATGGTTTTGTAAATGTCTGCAATCATGGATAGGAATAAAATCGCTTATTTGAGAGCTTTCATTCACTTGTGTCTGATACAAGTTACCCATGAGCCCCGGAGCGCACTAAGTGGAGAGAATGTGTCTTTATCCTTACGCCCAGCCAGACATTTCCTCAGTTACAGTCTGTGTGAAGTAGTTTAGTATCTTGTACTTAAGAAAACACTTCAGCAGAAGTCTGACTGGGGCCTCACACAGCCTGTCCCTGCAGTGACCTCTTTAAGTTGAGTTCTTTCCTGATTTGTTTGTCTTAGACGATACAGAAGTCAGCAGCTAATTCAGATGACCTAGACCATAGCAATAAAGTGACACAGGTGGTCACATTTTTAGCATCACACTTTCTCTGTAGCATGACAGAACCCCAAAGTGATGACAAAACCACTTGTTTGAATTTGTCACTTCTCACACAGGGGTCTGGAGGTAATTTTTCATAACATACGATGTGAGATAGTACTGTGTTTTTTATTTGGAGTCCCTGTAGACATTTCCACGCAGACTTGATAACAGACGGACACACAGACATGCAGACACACCGACATGATTCAGGCTTTCAGCAGCAGAGAGAAAAGTATTGCTAGAGGCTACTGGGGAGTTTGTCTTCCCTCACGCAGTGGCTCGCTTGCTGGACCTGCCCTTGTAGTGTCCCTGCTCTCTGGCTGCAGAGCACGTGCCATCTGCTCTGGTCCGGGCTCAGAGGGCTTGCATTCAGAGGCAGATTATTGAGGTAACTTCTCTTGACTGCCAGTGGCTAGATCTCCATTGTGCGTCTGACAGTCTGGAAGGAAGAACAGACATAGTTCTTAATCATCTCCCTTACCCAAGCGCCTTGCTGCATGACACTTTGAAGATCTTTGGAATGAAGTTTAATCCTGTATCCAAACACCAAAATCCTAACAGGAAAATTATGGAGAGTTTATCTGTTACTCTGAGAGGTTCTTCCTGTTACATGCAATATAAATACTGCTCACCCACCACTACCTGCTGGGAGGAGGCACTGGCCAGTCTGAAGAGAGGACTCCTTTCCTCTCCAGTTGTAGCATGAGTGAAAATGTTGACACTGCGTTTGCCAGCTCTCGGTTCCAGGGGATTGATTCATTTTTTCTGAAAACTGAAAATTTTGGCTATGCATGCCAGGGATGCTGGGAGAAACGTAGAGGATAAAGCAGATGAGTTAGCTTTGTACTTTCTATCTAGATGACAGTATATGTCATAGTCCATAGCACAGCATAGGAGCCCACAACTGCACCAGAGAGCTAGCTGCCTTGTACCTGCCCGCTCCAGAGACCTGTCACAAACAGCTCACACAGTCTTCACCCTCCAGCCGAGGTAGCCTGACACAGTCCACCGGAAGCACCAGGAATAGTGGCAGTTTTCACTTCCTGTGTCAGTTGTGCAAAATCAGCTCTTTTCAGTAGGCTCGGCTTTATAAGGGCGGCATTCCAGTGCTTGTGTGGCCTCTTCCCTTGGTCACCCACCGCTGGTCATCCTTTCTTCTGTTGACTCCTCCATTCTCACTGTTCATCATGCCACTGCCTTCGGAGAAGGAAAGCATTATTTCTTAGCACAACAAACAAGCAAACAAAACCCATGAACCTAATTTTACTTGCCCTTCTGCAACATAAATGATATAAATGGCATCACATGTCACTTTTAACCTGTTTACTCAAAAAAGGAGGGAGGGAGGGAAAATGGGTTGTTTTTTGTCTTGTGTGTTTGTTTTCAATGTGTAGCAATCAATTTAGCAATCATTTCTTTCTTGGAACCCAAACCAAAAATACTTATTTCCAATTTACAAATGCCTGAAAAAAACCTTGAAAAATATTTTAAGACAAAACAACATTCACAAACAGGGAAATATAAAAATAATTAACTTTATAGCCAAATGATTTTTTTTTACCTGAAGAGTGAACAGTATCAATATATTTGTTTCATTTAAATTGTAATTATTAACATTATTTTTCTGATAAGAAAGTCTAACCTTTTCTTCTACATTCTACCATTCTCAATACATCTCTCTAGTCTTGATATACATGCTGGCTGCTGTGGCTTATTTTTTGCTCATTTCACCCCATAGTAATGAAATCAGCAATGTTTGCCCACATTGAACATGACATACATGCATAAAACATGAGAATAAACAATAGGTGTAAGCATTAATTCTCGTTACTCTGCTTTGTCCTGCCTAACTCACTGCAGTTGAAAACATGTCATACTAAGATATGGATGGTTTGTAACCAGGTGAGTCTCACAGTGTGAAGATGCCCAGTATGAACAGAAGCTTTGGGGTACACTCCTAATACCACAGATTTGATGGGTGACTTAGCATCCTTAGCAAATGTTCCAGTTTGGGGTCAGTTGCTAGTGAACAGGAATTTTACAGCTAAAACTCTGAGATTAAGATTTTCTCAATTGCCAAATGACTAACAAATTAGTTCTGTTCCCCCTCTGCCATGATGAGTTCTCATACACACCTGTCCCTACAGAAATTAAACAAAGGTCTTGCATTTTTATGTTTATGATTGTGTAAGGTATCGGAACCCCATTGCATCCGAAAGGGACACTCAGTTAAACCGTCTTCAGTAAGCCTCTAGCCTGCCTACACCTGTTGCTATTCCAGGACTGTTCCCTCAGCAGGCAAAGCTTTTCACTGTCCTCCCTACTCTAAAGCCTGGTGGGCTTCTAGCCTGGCTTCTCCATGGAGATGAGATACAGGGTTAAACATCTCCCCTCTCAACCTCTCACCTTTCCCGTCTACTCAGTACTTAGCACTGTGGTCATTCTCCCCAGGAAAGCGATTTCAGCTCTCATTGCCTCATTGTTACTGTTCATCATAAGCAGTATGACAGGTCATAGCTACGGGACATATGAATGTTATCCTGTTTTGTGTGCTTTAGTCCTCTTTCCCTGAAACATTAGCAGAGGCAAGCAGCCCATGAATACGTGGTCAGGGGATGACTGATGTGAAGAGACCATTGACACCTGTTTTACCAAATGCTATTTGGTTTTTTGTTTGTTTGTTTGTTTTTGTATTTTCCCTTCCTGGCGGGCTAAATTTCTCTGATACAAGAAGCACAAGCTTAAAACAATGGTTCCAGTTTTAAACATTTGTAACAGTCTCCCCCAGTTTGAGAAACATGCCTTGAGAAATACTGGAAAAGCATGAGTGGTGAAGCAATATTAATACCACTTCAGTTTTGGGTAATACATGTGTATACATGTGTTGAGGATGGCAGCATACATTTTGCTCAAAAAAAAAAAACAAAAACAAAAACAAAAACCCACTCCTACTATGACTCATTTTACAGCACTGTTGACCCATAGTAAACTATTCTTTCTCTTGACTATTTTTCATTTTTGTGGTAAAATATCTGCTAAAGGTTACTTAGGATGGAAAAAGAGTAACAACACTTTACTACATATGGAACTATAGAAAGCAGGGGGTGTTGCTCCCTAAGAAGACTTAGCTTCTCAACATTAGATTTTATACTGATCTTGTCAGAAATCATCCAGTAATTATAGCTTCCTGATACATACATCACCTAAAGCGTTAACTTTACCCATGGACCATAATTCAGTTTGGATGACCTACTGATAAACCTGAGATCTCTTTAATGACTTCTCTGTTATGAAGAGAAATATTCAGCTGAGTGAATGTCCCAAGGAAATTTCCTCACATAATTTGTTTTCCTGAATAAAAGAATTTCTGTACAGAGTTTAAATTTAAATGTGAATATTTTTGCTGTTTATGTTTTAAAAATGAAATACACTACTATATATAAATGTTACAGCATTTAATGTGGGACTAGGTATTTTCATGTGTGCATTTACTGGGTATTATTGGGAGAAATCTCTGATTCATTTTCATTATCCCAGTCATTGGAACTTTATTGTTGGCCTCTAAAATACTTAGCATTTCATTTATAAAACAAGACAGGTTGTAACTGTGGCAAAGGTAAGTATTAATATTTCTTGGAAAATGATATAAATATTTGTTCCCAGTTAATGCATTTTACTTTCTCCTTTTTGGCAAGTGGCCTCAGTGTGTCGCTCCAGGGCAAGTTTTGGATCCTTTACAGGCTTCTCAAACTGTACACAGTACGCTACAAAATATGTTTCTAACCTTTCTTTATAAAATTGTCAGTAAAATGTAATGAATTGTTTATGTCTTTGAAAACAACTTAGATAATCTGTCCATTTTGTATGATTTGAGTAGAATTCTAAATTTTTGCAATAGATATTTTCCTGACATAAAATACTGATTAAAATTCATGTGGATTTAGATTAGATCAGGCTTCAAAAATGTTTACTTTCCTTGCATTATGACAATTAATGTATAAAGTCTATGCTAGGACAAATAATTTGAAGGCGATGTTACTGTGACAAACATAAAGATGGAGAAATCTTTATACATAGAATTCTTGATTCGTGGTAGCCATAAGATTATTGAATTGTTTGTGATTTTAAGAATTTAAAATGTTTTCTTACTACATGTGTTAAATTGTTACCTAAACTGTCTTCCTGAAAATAGAATTATTTGTAAGGTTTTTATAAATGCACAATTTATGTATAAATATAATTGAAATCTGGGTGACTCAGTAATCACTATTCTTAATTCAGTAATGGCCACCAGATAACTGACACATTTGTAAACTTAGCACCTGTGTGTATATGTGTGTGCACATACACATTGTCACATTTATTCCCAAGTGAATTTATCACTTAGTGTTTTTGTAAAAGTACTTGAGCTGATCGTGTAATGGAAAAACTCACCATAAAGATGTACATAAATGTCCCTTAATTTGACATGTCGTCATATTTAATTTATAAAAATGCTGCTTTTGATGTATGGTTTCTTCCCTTTTATTTCTATCCTTTACTTCAGTGGTTATTGTAAAGGAAATTGTTTGTATGAAGACAGCACGGATGTCCCTGAGGAAAGTCAAACTGCAATGTGCACATCTGTGCAGAGAAGGGAGCTGGACATTGCACCCTAGATAAAATTCAGGGCTATGTAGGGGCAAGAGGTTTCCATGCACTCGAGAAAAGGTTTCATGTCTGATTCTCTGTGGTCATATAACAGCCTTGCCCCCAATAATATTAGAAAACTGACAGCTGTTAATGAGGCTTTAGCATTTTTTCAAGTAAAATGAGACATTTGTTCAAATAATCTATACAGTTCCTTTATCTTTGTGATGAACCATGCAGGTGGTCACTTCAATTCACCATAAACATCTGCCTAAAAAGTTTTAAAGTAGTATCCCTATACAACCCTAAACATCAGTGAGAAGGAAAAAGACCACTCCCTAATGTATTGAGAATTCATCCCTGGAAAGAAATGGAAATATATAACTCAACTCGACCCCTTGGTGATGTGCTAAATACTGGTTCCATGTAATTATAGCTTTGACCCAAACGGAATATTTCAGATTGATGAGTGACACATTTGTACATAACAGATAGGAAGTATTATAAATCCCAATAACCGGACAGGATAAGTCAAGGATTGCCGCATGTGGCTTGTCAGGTGATTTTTGTTGTTGTTTGCTGTTTTGTTTGTGTAGTTTCTGAATGTCTCAAGGCTGAAGGGTAGATAGAAGGCAACTGAAGAGTGGTAGCACACCATGAAATGCTGAAGAGGAAGGGGAGATGAGCATGGGCACACCTGGTCCCAGAGCGATCTGAGTCAGGAAGTGTTTGTTCCCATGGCTTATGATTGAAAAAAAAAATGATGAAAAAAACCTCTTTACATCAAAAAAAAAAAAAAAAACCGAGGGGGGGGCTAACTGTTAAATTCCAGAAGTTTTATTTCTAGAACAATTTGATGAGAATATACTATAGCTTTTTAGAAAACTTGTCAGGAGACAATATGCATAAAAATGTTTGCAAATCTTTCCTCTATGTAAATTTTGGGCTCTGTGCTATAGCTACAAGCCTGGAGATTTTTCACTCCAAATGCATGCATTAGCATCCATATCTTTGTTGATGGATGGAACTCCATGTGTAGTAGGACTCAAGAAGGTTTCTCTTCAGTATAAAAGTATCCCTATACATTATAAGACTAGCATCACTAGCATAAAGGAAGTCAACACATAAATGACTTATGAATTGAAAAATCAAATGTGTCTGTTTGCAGTTGTTTGCGTTGTCATTCTCACCACATTGTTAGCCATTATTTGTTTAGAACTAAAGGGATTACACATACTAAATGGTCTCAAGACTGTTTTAACAGAATATATGTGCCAAGCATTGGGAGTGATGTTAGTTTTAAGATCTCACTCTGCTATTATACAGGCAGTTACCAGTTGGGAAGTCTGTCACTGGTCTGCTAGTCAATTGAGAGGAGCATTTTGGTCGGAGAAGAGGGTTTTTCACTGGGGATGGATTGACCTAGGGAGAGATGGCCCTTTCAAGCGAGAAAATGAGTGGTGGCAGTGTAAGCAGTGGCTTGTGACTCGGTTTGGGTTCCTTGCTTGTCCTTTAGTATTTGTGCATGGAATTTGCTTGATAATAAATGGTGAAGAAGTCATTTATCATCAGGTCTTAAATATTTGCTTCATTTTCATTTGGAGTACTTAACTACCCACCATTCTTCATTCAACAAACTTCCAGAGAGCTGAACTTAAATGTATACAAGAAAAATAACCCAATACTTAAAGGAACATATTTGCCATATATAAAAGTATCCAAAGCAAATGGCAGCATTAGCAATTGCATGGGATTGAGCTCTTCTAAAGAGCCTCCAAATTAATATGGAAATGCACAATTAAATGTTCTGTGTAAGTTATTAATAAAACATTTGTCGAACAAATCAAAACCAGTACAAACGGTAGATTAGTAAATCCACTGCCAGGATTTCTAAGATAATTACCTCTACAAAACCAGACTGTAACTAAGTTGTTTAAGACTCAGTAAACCTTACAGAAATATTTTAAATAGCATAGTCATTCCATGGGTCCCTATTAAAATGTATAATCTTGTTGAAGGATGTTTATTTGCAAGATGACTTGGTCCAACTGAGCTCAGTGTAAACCAGAAAGTGTTCGCTGTCCAGACCGTGACCATGAGTGTTCTAGGCTGAGCCTTAAATCAGCCCACCAGGGAAGTGGTCTGGGAAGAACAGGAGCTGCCTTCCACTACTTCACTCTTCAGTTACATTAAACCTTGTGAAGAACTGTTATTTACTCCTACAGGTTTGCATTCTAGAGAGAAGTGCATGTCTGTATAAGATAGTTGCTTAACTGTGCCTTTGCAAAAATGAGTAACATCTTCTCCCCTTTGTGTAACTGCAAAGAGTTTTGTTTTGATCTAGCAGTGGACACTTCAGAAAGCGTGAAGTCAGATTACAAGCATATGTAATTACAAAAAAAGCTTTAGTGTTCATTTCAACTTTCTTAAAATAATGTGAAATTGTTTTATGGTGTACTTGGAAGCTTTGTCTCTTACCAAGTTTACAAGTTGATATTATGTTTGCCCCTTGTGACTATAGACAGCACTGGGAGTGATTGAACTTACCCAACAGACTAACAGTTCTAAGCAGACAAGCAATTAAGTCAGAAATCTTTTCCACTTGAGTTGCAAAAGTAGCTGTTCTTGCTCCTGAGTAGGGAATTGTCGTCTACAAGGATGAACAGTCAGTTGCGAAACTGCCACATAGTCTCCCAGCTCAGACATGAAGCACATACAGCTGTGCCTGGCCTTCCTGGGGGATGCCTTGCTGCTGAAGAAGAAAACTAATACTATTGGTTTCTTCGTGATGCTCCTTACTGTGGCTCCAAACTCCATGACTTAAACTGTTTTCAATAAAAACAAGCAGCAGCTAGAACACTTCAAATCTGTATCCAGAAGAAAAGCCTTGAAGGAAACAAAATCTCTGGAAAACTCTCAAAGGGGCCAATCCTGCTCTGCAGGGGAGAAACATAGATGCTCTGTGATTGATGAGTTTCAGCTCTGGAACTCTTAACTACTTATTTCACAAGTTGAATTTTCATCCCTGAATTTGTTTAAAGGGTGGATATGATAATCGACTTAAGTATTCAGAATGTGTGTAAAATCCAAGACAGTATTTAACTATTGGCTACAGATTTTTATTCTCCGTGATTCTGTTAAAAGAATATATTAAACTTCTTCAGACTTAATTATGAGACAAATCAAAGATGTGAAAAGCCTCCTTTGGGAGTGGTTTTAAGAGGAAATGGTTGAATTGAAAAGCATGGACTGTGCAATTTGGAATGCAAACAATTATGAAATTAGTCTCCTGTTTGAATGCTCATATCCCCTTGATCCTTTGGGCCACAGCACTAAGCAGTGACAGTGACTGTGTGGTTTTCTCTGCCCTCTGCAATCCAGGAGAATGAACCAGAAGATGGAGTGGTGTTGTTGCAGAGGATGAAGGATAGCTGTATGGTTGTGGGGATGGCTCCTCTGTTGTCCTTTAAAGAATGTATTTTCCCCCCAACTTGAGTAACAAACACTCTGTTTCCTACAGCCAGAACTTGTGCTGTCCACATCACAAGGACTCCTCAAGCTACAAGAGGCTTAATGAATGTTGTGGGGGGGTAGAAACTCATTTTCTTTTCACTATGGGAACATTGCATATGGAAGAGGATAGTGTTCAGAAAACTAAAATTAGTTATCTAATAATGCATTGTCTTGGTTACTGAACTCCAATGCAGTAGAAATTGGTATTTTGTGAATCCAAATTCTCTCTCTCTCTCTCTCTCTCTCTCTCTCTCTCTCTCTCTCTCTCTCTCTCTCTCTCTCTCTCTCTCTCCTTCTCTCCCTCCTTCTTTCCCTTTTTTCTATCATCTTTTCTCAGAGTCTTGTTTTCTGTAGTGTCTGCAATCGGTTTTCTAACTGAGGTCTAACAGAATCCTGGAAGAGGTAAGGCACATTTGCAATTTATTTACTTGAAAAGATCCATGTGGCTCTTGAATTCTTTAATTCTTCACCATGTGATGTGGGCACTAACATGCACACTTACATATGTCTAGCTTAACTAGCCACACATATGTAGTTTAACACACAAACTTTCTCCCCTCTTAGAAATCATAGCCCCTTCCTCTGTTGACCCTTTTTACCACTTAAGAAATGCCCAGGTGTATCACATGAGTCACGCCCCCTTGGAGCCATAAAGGAAGCTGACAAGTCACTGCTCTCTGTGAGCCCTTATCTGCTTTAATGACCCTGAGAAATGCTTGCCTGTAACCTTGCTATTGCCAGAGAATTCCTAATTGCGTCTGCATGGGTATATAAACTGGAAACCTTGTGGGGTATGGGGAGATTTTTGAAGAATAAAGAGACATGATGAGAAGTTGTATGTGAGCTGATTAATTTTCTTCCCTCAGAATTCCCTTCTGGAATCCTGAGAGGTTTATGGCACTGGTTTACCAATAAGTTCTTGGAAAAATGCCTCATGAGGACAAGACATAGGGTCCCCATCACCTTCACAAATCCCAGGTAGGCATGGCCACCCTGGAATGATCTCAGCCCATTGATTCCTGATATTTTCCTGCTATTGTTGACTTTACTCTGCTATATCAGTCATTAGTTCTCATTAAAAGTTCCAGAGAAGTCAGAGCAAGAAAGAGGGAAAGAAAGAAACAGAGCTGCTCTAAACCTGGCAGTTTTAAGAAAGAAAAACGCACTAAGAGGTCATGATAGACATGAATAAAATCTTCATCTACCTAAATGAATTAAATCCAGTCAATATTTATGGAAAATTTCACAATAAAATGCTTGGTCTATAGGTCAAATTTTTGTCCCTTTGATCACACCCTTATTTTAGTGTGTGAAGGAAAGTAAAAATAAACTAAAAAGTTTTTAATCTATGCTCTAAAACTCTGACCTCATGAGTAGCTAATTGTATTTCCAGAATGGGATTATCGACATATAAAATATAGCTTATGAAATCATCTTGGTGGTGTGAAGATGCTCCACTTCTTTTGTTTTCAAGAACATCAGCGCCTGCTTGGAGGAATAAAGTCACCATGCAACACTTTGCTTAGCACTGAGCTTTGCAATGCCTTTTTAATTCAAATTTAGAAAAATAAGAAGAAAGAGCAAGAAAGCGTTTAATGAGCAAATTGATTTAAAAGGCCTAAAGCTACTGGCGGTTAAACATCAGACTTCATGTAACCTCACAATTTGGAGTTAGGAGAAGGGGCAATGGCAGTTGCCAGGTTGCATAAGAGAGTCTGAGAATAATTATTTGATAGTCGTTTGCTATGATCTTTGTTAGGTTATGGCTTATGGTGGGCATTTCCTCTTATGTAGCAGTGTGGTTTGTTCTGAATCACAGTTAAACTTCTGCACTCTAAATATACACAAGTTCATCATATAGTATTTGTGTTGGATTGACTGTCAAATTGTGCCTGATATGAATAGAGAAAAAATGTTTGCAATCAAGAAAATCTTGAAATGTGGTTTTTCACTTACAAATATTCTTTAAAGAGTTATGACTTTGTTTTTTGTGGTTCCCTATGAAAAACATAAAGGTGAGAATAGATAGATAGATAGAGATAGATAGATAGATAGATAGATAGATAGATGATAGATTTGCCTGTCTCAGCAAGACTTATGTCTTAAATTTTTTAGTATGATTAGAGCAAAGAATATTTTATTTACAAATCTTTAAAACCTATGTTAAATTTCTGCAATTAAAATTACAGGGGAACTCTTAGAATGAAAAACATGTTCCAAGTGAATTTTGAAAATAAAATTATAGTTATGCCAATGTTATGAAGAACAATAAATAAAAGTAGAAGTAAGTATCTAGAACATTCTTGTCCTAACATTAGCATTAAATGACCACATGAGTTCAATTCCTGGGACCACCCATCCACTGTGTGACTTTGAACATGGTACCCAACTCAGAATTCTGTGTTTATTTTCTGAAATACAGAATCAATATTGTTAATAATACCCTATAATAACTCTAAAGATATTTTATAAATTATGTGAAATAACCAATTCAAATCACATATCTAGCACAATAAATATCACTATAAACGTTAAAAATAAATAAAACCTAACTATTCTCTTATATATTGCAAAATATTGAAAGAAAACATTTTTGATTTATTCTAAATTGAATAAAATATTATATTCATGGCCTAGATGAAGTCCCAAATTTCTCTCTCTCTCTCTCTCTCTCTCTCTCTCTCTCTCTCTCTCTCTCTCTCTCTCTCTCACACACACACACACACACACACACACACACACACACACACACACACACACACACACACACACACACACACACACACACACACACACATTTTGTTCATGAGTAAATTTTTCTCTTTTAAGATGAAAAAATTAAGTGGTTTGTTCTGTTGCCCAGCTTATGAGGTACATGGACTGACCAAGAAGTTACAACTTCAAGAATATTAATCAAAGACTTTCTGGCATTTTCTAGTACTGAATCTTAAACATTTTCTAAGAATTATAATATATATTGATTTAGCTTTTAAGAACCATATCTATCTAAGTTTTTAAATTAAAATCTATTGTAGGAAGAACAACTCAATCAGAAGCCTCAATGATTCTTAATTTTTAATACTTTGCTGTTGTTTAAGGCAGAAAAGCAGAAAGCTATTCCCAAGACCCCAGTAACTCAGTTCTTCCTATAAGAAATAGCAGCTGCAGACCAGACTGTATCACAAGCTCCAAATCTGTATGCTGGGCATTGATTGCTGCGGTGCTGGATGTTACAGAAGAAAGTGGACCAAAGAGCTTGAGAAAGCTATACATTTTGTTGGTGATGTTGGCTTTGGACTTTTTAATTAAAATATTCCATCACGCCAGGCATGATACATACCACACACACTCACACACACACACACACACACACACACACACACACACACACACACACACACACACACACTTTCCCCCATTCCCTGTCCTTCCTCCAAAGCCTCCCATGCCTCCCCTTTAATTTCTGACCTTTCTTTATTACTATATATGTATGCAGAAATATATAAATGCAACCCAGTGAATCTGTTTGGTGTTCCTTGTATGTACACAATTCCAGGCCTGAACACTTGGAATTGGAAGAGCAGTTAGATGGCTCTCCCCTGGAGTAGACAATCACTTCAGCTCTCAGAATCCATCAGTTGCCAATAGTTCTTTATCACTGGGTGGAGCCCATGCAATCCCTCCCCTTCCATTAGCATGTCTATTTGTGTTGTCCTAGTTTGGGTCTTCTTGTTGAGGGATCATGGGTAAGGTAGCTCTGTTATTTTGAGGAGTGCAATCTCACAGCAGATTCCCTAGTCCTCTGGTCCTTCAAATCATTCTTTCCCTTCACTGGCAATATTCCGAGTCTTGGTACATGGGTTGTGATATAGATGTATCCATTGGGGCTGGACAACCTATCATCACCCCAGAGAGTTGTTTTCTTCATGTTGATCAGCTGTGGTTTTCTGTAATCATTCATGTCTGTTACAATAAGAGGCTTCACTGCAGAAGGTTCAGAGCTATACATATTTGTGAGCATAAGAATAAGTAGAATGCTGTTGAGAATTAAGTTGATTTAATAGAAAGCTGTAGATGAACAACAACAAAAACCAACTTCTGTTTAACCCTCCATCATTGGGAAAACAGTGATCTAATTTGTCATCACCGCCCCAGAAAGCTCTCTACTGGCCTTCAACGGCAGTCACTCCCAACCCATTTCCTATTGTTTTCTTCCTAACAATTATTACTCTAGTAAACATCTCATTGATGCGTCCATGCATGCACCTTTAGTCCCCCCTCGCTATCATGTGTACTCTCTGAGAACACCATTTTTCTCACTGCTGAGAGCAACCTCTGGCACATAGTAAAGACTAAGTTATTGATAATAATGCATTGGTTAGAGTAACATAAATAGTGGACTCTTGTTTGCATCCTTGTGTAGTTGAAAGTTTGGAAGGTGGATATGGGTAGACTTCTGTGGTTAGCTTACCGTCACTGTTTTCCAAGTACCTGCCCTTGGGTATTAACAATGAAGAAGTGACAATGGCATAACACAAGGGCCCTGTTATGGGCCTCAACATACACCATAGGCATACATACTTAAATCCATTAAACCAGCCTTGGTAAATTCCAGCTCGTGGAATCTGGCATTTGGCTTTGTTGTGGTGCCTCCTTTGACCCTGAATGTCCACTCTGATGGGGACACCTGCCTGGCCCCCTAGCCAAAGCTCATCCTGTGTCTCAACCAGCAGAAACTGTCTAGTTTTAGTTGTTAGTGTGGTCAGTGTCAGAGAAAAGGGGAGATGGGGAATAGGAATGAGTCAGAGAGTCTCAGAGAAGAGAGAAGGGGTGTGCAGTATTAGTGCAGGGGTAGCTAAAGCAGACACAGTGAATATCCCACTACAGGTAGGGGTGTGGTAGTAGAAGCAGGGGCTAGCCCATGGTGATTCAGTCGGAGAACCTTCCAGTAAAGGTGCTTTTTGCTTCTTTTTCCATTTCCATCCTTCCCTTTCCTTCTCCTCCCTCCCCTTCCCCCTTTCTCCTCTTGTCTCTTCTTCCTTCTCTTCCTACTTCAGTTTCCAATTAAGGAGGCTCTTGGAAATTCTGACCGTATTTGCAACAGCAGCACATAGCAGACACTCAACTTCCTACAGTAGGCAACAATTACTCAATCACTAGTCCATCAACTAAATGGACTGTGAAGAGCTAATTAATTCAGTTGTGTTTTATATTTTGCCAACTCTCTACTGTGTCACTATGAATGTGCATCTTTTAAAGATGAGAGGACACAATATATACTATTTAACAATTTGCTCACTTCATTTATAATTTTAAGTATCTAGCCATATGGTGTGTGGGCCCTCATTTGGAATCTCACCGTGGATCCAATTTCCAAGCACAGCCCTAAAATGAAGAGAGTGTGTTCTTTCTTGGACCTGTGGGCTGGTTACTTTTATTAACATTCACAAACTTGGCAGCTTGCAGCAACTTGTGAATGATGGTTTAAAAAAAATTGATGCGTCAAAAATTACACTGGCTTGGCTGGGAAATCCTCACTCGAGGTCTCGTGAATTTTCAGGCAGGTGTTGGCTGCCTGAACCCTTTCTCAAGGCTCAGCTGAGCTCATCCAGGAAGATCAGCTTAGACATAGGCAGTGGGCATTCTTTCTGTGGGAAAGAGAGGGCCCAAGAGAAGCAGGCCAACGTCTCCAGGCTTTTCTCAACAAGTAACTTGGCATCAGTTTCAATGCAGTAAAACTTAAAGACAGCTGACCCAGAACTCACCTTTGGAGTGTGTATAATGCTATCATAATCCATCAGTCTGCACTCCTGCAAGAGCCCCCTTAGAGGCTTCCTCAGGGCAACATACACACACTAGTCAGAGGTCCACCAGAAATGTCAGAGGAGGCAAATTATTCAAGTGTCCTCATACATTATAACCCTAGATTGCTATAATCCTGGATCTGATATAGATCCAATGAATGTTTTTAATTCCAGGAAGATGGAAACCAAACAAATTTGATGAGAATCTGCTCCAAATACTCAACTTGAGGCATGGCCAATAAGACAAAGCGATGGTAATGTGTTGTGAAGTGAACCTGAGAAGGCTACTGTCACGAGGGCTGACTGAAGGTGTTGTCCAGGTGCACTATTCTGGAAGGAATCAAACTGCTGGGATTTTTATACACATTTTATAAACTATTTTAATTCCAACCCAAAAGAATGGGTTTCATGGTATTGTATATGTATGCATTATTGTACTTTCTATTTTCATCCTGTCATTCTTCCTCTGTTTACTGGTCTCCATCCTTTCAAATAGTTGCCCATCTGACTTCTTTGGCTTGGTGTGTGTGTATTGTGTGTGTGTGTGTGTGTGTGTGTGTGCATGTGTGTGTGTGTGGACACACTTTTCTGTCTAAATAAAAAGAAGGGTTTTAACTTTAGCATAGTAATACATATAACAAAACAGTTGTCAAGTAAGAACTATAGTTATAATATTTAGTCCATTAACATTTAGCAAGATTTAAAGAAAATATTCCATACTCTATCCTGTCTTTGTGAGTCTAAAATCTTATATGTAACTTATCTTTTATCTTAACTAAAGAAAACCATAATCATAAGTATCTGTCGTCAGTTCCATCAAAGACCACTCTAGAACTGACAGGGACATTTTGATATTTGGACAGTCACCTAAAGTTCTTTTGTAATGTTGGCTCATCATCTTCAGCCTATAGGCCACAGTGTGTCTGGCAGACTTCTCAGAAAAGCAGGAAATTTTAAACTATCCACCTGTCTTGGCAGTTTGTCAGTCATTTATCTATTCATCCTGCAGAATGTCTGGCAGATTCCTCCACAAAGCAGGAACCCCTCAGGACTGTCTTGTTTTGCAAGTTCAGCAGTTTCTTCCTTGTGGGTCCTGCATGTCCAGTTTATATAGCAACAATCAAACAGTCCAGACAAGAGCAGTTTCTTGACCAATTGGCTAGTCTCCAATTGGCTAGTCTAGCCATATTGAAAGAAAACTCCATAATGAGTTTCTTCGATATCCATCTTCCTTTTTGATGCAGGTGGTGTTGCCAGGCGCAGTTGTGTCTCATTGTCAAGAAAAACTCTAAACCATTTTAAATGCCATATTCTGTAGGTCTTTGAAAGGTTTGAAGAATATCTATCCAGTTCAAATATATCTCTGTATATCTGGAAAATCTAACCTAACTACAAGTTCTGACTATTGTAGGTAACTATCTATATTCTGTTCTTAATTATACATTACATTTTTAAATGAGCCATATAAGCATAATACATAAACAAGAGGAGAAATATACATATCACAAAATAGATCTTAAATTTGTATCAATAAACCAAAATCCATTTCAAAGTAAAGTATACATTTCTATATCGTATTTCCCCTTTTTTGCTTTAGAAGGAGCTTAACTGTGTTTATTAACCATTTATAACCAACCCCATTTAAATGAAAACAAATATTTAAAAAAACATTTGGGATTTTGGACATCATTTTCTCCAAACTGCTTCCCGCTGTTTAGGGGCTTTAAACCATGGGGATCATCAGAAAACAGAAACCGGGCCAAATCTTTATTACTGTAGTCTGCAAGGCTGCATTGTCTCAGCTGTTTTAGATGCTGAATCACCTGGGACACTGCTTCAGGGGGTTTTGCTTCATCAAACCCTATTAGTTTGAAAGGAATCCACAGCTTTTCATTTTCTATGAAAATAAAATTAAAGCCTCTTTTCCAAAGTAACATGTCCTTAAATTTAAATTTTGAAGTCATAGCATTTTTAAAATATATAAGTTGGATTAATCCAGCAGTATTTATAATCAGGCATATTTTAGTAGCTGTAGCTCTTTCCTTAGCAATCAAAAAATTATAAGATATCGTAATAACATACAGTATTCTGACTATGTGTACTTTTCATCTTCGTGTAGCCGTTTTATTACTCTACTTCTTTCACTTCTATTTTTTCAGTTTTTGAACCAGAGTTTCTCTGTGTAACTTTGGCTGCCCTTGAACTCATTCTGTACACCAGGCTGGCCTTGAAAAGTCTTCGTTTGAGGGCCGTCTATTCAATTCATTTGCCTGTTTGTTGAGTGGATGATTTGGGCTTGGGTTGCTTATCTTTCTCAGTTCTATACAGATTCGAGATGCTAATCCTCCCATCAGATGTATAATTGAGGAAGATTTTCTCTCATGTTAATTTTGCATCCTAATTTGCTGAAAGTTTTTATCAGATTTTTCTGGATTGAAGATTTTTCTGGTTGAATTGCAGGTGTCATATCATCTACAAATAGTTTTAATTTGGTAATTTCCTTTCCAGCTTGTATACTTTCATTTCTCTGTCTGCCTTATTACTCTAGCTAAGACATCAACACTATACTGGATAGTAATGGAGAAAGTGGAAACTATTCTGTTATTTCTTATTTTAGAGAAAATGCTTTCAATTTCTTCCCATTAGGTGACTGCCATATGTAGCCTTTATTATGGTGACATATGTTCCTTCTAGTCCCACTTTCTTTGGGGCTTTTTATGATAATGGGATATTTAATTTCACACCAATTTTTTTCCTGAATCTATTGAAATTATTATGTGATTGTGATTTCTGGGTTTGCATGTGTTGAACCAGTTTTGCATCTCTGGAATGAATCCAACTTGGGCATGATATACAGTCTTAATGTGTTGCTGAATTTATTTTGCAAACATTGTATTAAAAATTTCATGTGCTTATATCATCATGGAAACTGGGCTATAGCTGTTGCATTTGTTTCTTTGTTTTAGCTTTGTCTGGTTTTAGTAGTAGGGTAATGCTAGTACATTCTTTCACTCTCTGTTTAATGGATTATTTGGCATTGGCTCTTCTTTCAAAGTCTAATAGTATTCAGCAATGATTCCATTCAAGCCTGTGCTTTCTTTGTTGGGAGATGATTACTGCCTCAATCTCATTGCTCATATATGTTTTAAATTTTTATATCTCCTTTAATTTGTAGTCAGGTGTCTCTCAGTAATACAAGTTTTTGAAGCATTCACTGAGGATCTTCTGGGTTTGCTGATATTGTTTAGTTTTCCACAGAACTAACTCTTTGTTTCATTGATTCTTCATATTGTTCAGTCTTGATTTCATTAATTTTGTTCCCAATCTTTATTATTTTTTACCCTCTACTGCCCTTAGGTTTGGATTATCCTTATTTTTCTAGGTCTTTGATATACATCATTATGTTATTTATGTTAGATATATTTGATTTTTTTTAATGAATACACTAATAGCTAACAACATTCTTCTCAGCACTGCCTCTGTCATATTCCAAAGGTCCCAGTAAACCATACTTTGATGGGAGATGTTATTTTGTATATATGTTTCTCATACTGGTTAATGAATAAAGCACTTGGCCAATAGGAAAGCAAGATAGGCGGGAGACTAAGAGGAAGAAGGAAGTAGTAAGGGGGAGTCAACATGAAGAGCCGAAAGAGAACAGCATACAGGCCCGCCGCTCTCCGATAAGAAGACCACGTGGAAATACTTAGATAAGTAGAAATGGGTTAATCATTAAAACAGAGCTAGCTGATAAGCAATGATAGTAACAGGCCAACAGCATTATATCAAATACAGCGTCTCTGTGTATTATTTTTTGGGGCTGGCGTGGCGGTGGGACCGGCGGCAGAAAAACCTACTCGTAACAATACTTTCACTTTCATTTGATTCTGGGAACTTTTTAGTTATCTCTTTGGTTTATCTATTCTATGATTCATTGGTCATTAAGAATGTACTGTTCAATCTCCAACTATTTGTATAGTTTCTTTTGCTATCAGTTTCAAGTTAGTTAGTTGTATTCCACTATGATCTGATCAAATGCATTACTTTGATTCTGTCACAGTTCTTAACACTTTCTTAATGGCCTAAAGTATGATCTATTTTAGAGGACATCCCACTGGCTGCTGGAATGAATAGTGAATTAAGTATTCTGTAAGTGCCTTAATAAATCTCACCTATGGTGCAGACTAATTCTTAAGTTTGTTGACTTAGTCTGGATGGCCTGCCTGTGAAGAGAATAGGAAATTGAAGTCATTTCAATTGGTTTAGGGACTGTTATTTCCATTTGTGCTTATTTTATGAATCTGAGAGTCTCAGCTTTTGGTGCATTGATACTTATAATTCATATGTCTTCCTGATGAATTATTCCCTGTATTACTATGTAGTGTCTGTCTTTATTTCCTTTACTACTTTTATTGGAAGCCAACTTGCATTAGATAGCAGAAAAACTATGCTAGCCAAAAAGCTTGTTTGGGCTTTTATTTTTATATGTTAACCTCTGTCCTTTACCTCTCAATTTCTCTATGTCTTTACCAGTGATAAGTGTTATTTTTGAGAAAACAATAGTTAGATCTCAGCTTTTAAGTGAAGCCTATTTACATTTAGGGTTCTGACTGAGATGTTTGTTTACAGAACACCATGGTTTTTGTTGGCTCTTTTCTGTCTGGTTGGGTTATTGTCTTTTTCCCTTATTCCCATTAGGGCTTTGGTTGATGATCTACTGTTGGGCATGATGGATTCTCTGAGTTTGCCTTCCAATCTCACCCCTTTCCTGTGATCTCATGATTGAAGCCACCGTTCCTCCTCTGTGCTTGTCAATCTTTATCTTCTGCAGCTCTGGTTGGTGCTCATGAGTTGCTTTAGCATGAACTTTAAAAAGTCTCTTTTCCTTTGCTGCCTTTAAAACATACCTTTACTGGCTACAGTGATCTTTGTTAGCAGTTATTTATTTTCAGGGCTTGAAATATAGTATTCCATATTTTGGGTGCTTCGGTTGAGAGATTTGTTATTATACACTGTTTACCAGTGTGAACTCTAGCCCTGGGCATTTCAACTATAACCTATCATGAAAAAGTCATCTCTGGTTATGAACTTTAGGGATTCTAAGTAGCTCTTTAGCTTGAATGTCCATTTCTTTCCATGTTTTTGGGAATTTTCTATACCTTTAGTTTTGATTTCAACTTCTTTTGATACTCATAGGTCCTTAAGTTGTTCTCTCTCTCTCTCTCTCTCTCTCTCTCTCTCTCTCTCTCTCTCTCTCTCTCTCTCTCTCTCTCTCTCTCTCTCTCTCTCTCTCTCTTTGTTTGTTTTCCAGACAGGGTTTCTGTGTGCATTGGTCTCTTGATTATATATATCAGAATTTTTAGAAAGAGTTGTTTTGTTGACTTCTTTGTGTTTCTTTAATGACACTTGAATGTAGAATTTCACTGACTTTTTCTTCCCTCCCTGATAGTTTTTCTACTAATACAGATGATGGAGGCCTGGCTTATAAAGATTCAGAGGGATGTAAAGACTCTACCAGGACTGTTTGTGTGATATTTTTATTAAGAATATGTGATTCTGTTTGTCCAGGACTGAGAAGTCAGCCGTGATTGACAAGAAACCAGAACCAATAAAGCAAAACCTTTGCTTTGCTGAGACAGTAGATAGTTCTCAGCAACTGCAGGGAAATGAACAGTGTTTAAGAAAAAACCAGCACCACTGAGGCAAAATCATCTGGGAAGTGTTTCCTCAGGGTCAGCACACAGATGCAGTGGTTCAGAGCTGGCCAAGGATGTATCTTGTGCTAGCCAAACTTGACAATGTGTAAGAGCTTCCTGGGTGATACTGGCATGAAGAAGTCATAGAGAGGAGCTGACGTTCAGCACCAGGAGAGGTGAAGAAAGATACCCCATCAGTTGCAGTAGAAGTCTTAGGACCGAATGGAACCATGAAGAGAATTAATGCCTCATGCTACGAGACACTCCCTGAAGAGAGACCAGGAAAAGGTGAAGGTGCAACCCAGTTTCATCAGGGACCCTAGCATTGTGGAAATGTCAGTCCTATGGGGCAAGCACAGAGGACTACAGCAGTGTATAGTGGAGCCTGCCAAAGCCTATGAGACAAGTCCTTTGGAGTCGGGGAGATTGTGAGTGCATTCCAGATGCGCAACACTGAGCTTTTCATGCTGCTCAACTTGGTTTTTCTTTTGTTTGATGATGACTATACTCTGGTTCTTCTCTTTTGAAGCAAGAAAGCATTGAATTTAATTTTGATTTTTAGAAGAGCCCATACTTAAGAGACTTCAAAACTTTGAGATACTGGAGATTTTATGAGAGTTGGATGTTTTAAAGAGACTACACTTTTAACATGTTTAGTATTTAAGGGCTGTAGGATGTTTTTAAGTGACAATGTGTTTTGTGTTTTAATACTGGTATCATGACATCTGAGGTTGAACAAGAAAGGCAAGGCAATGGTTTAATAGTAATGTATTGGTGTGTCAAGTTCACTGATTAGATTTTGTCAACTTGACACAAGCTACAGTCATTTGGGAAGAGAGAACCTCATTTCAGAAAATGCACCCAACAGGTTGGCCTGAGGGCACTCTTTATTATTAATTATTATTATTTTTATTATTATTATTATGTAGTATTCATTTATTTTATATACCTACCACAGCTTTCCCTCCCTCCTCTTGTCCTGCTTCCTCCCTGCCTTCCGTCTGCATCCCCCCTATCCATTCTTCCTCCATTCAGAAAGTGGCAGGCTTCCCATAGCAGTCAACAAAGCATGGCATATCAAATTGAGGTAGAACCAAGCTCCTGCCCTGCATCAAGGCTTGAAAAGGCAACACAGCAAGAGGAATAGGATTCCAAAAGCCAGCTCATATGTCAGAGACAAGTCCTGATCCCACTGCTAGGGGCCCCATGAACAGACCAAGCTACACAACGCCACCCACATGCAGCTCCTTATGAGTCAGTCCAGAGTCCATGAGCCCCCACTAGCCCAAGTCTGCAGTCTCTGTGGGTTTCCCCATCTTGACCTTGATCCTCCCTTACTCACATAATCCCCTTTTCTCTCTTCAACTGAACTCCCAAAGCTTGGCCCAGTGCTTGGCAGTGGATCTCTGTGTCTGCTTCCACCAGTTATTGGATGAAAGCTCGGAGGGCATCCTTATGGGGCATTTTCTTCATTAGTGATTGATAGGAAATGGCCCAGTTCATTGTGCGTAGTTTCACCCCTGGATAGAAGGTCCTGGGTTTTATTTAAAAAGCAGGCTAAGTGAGCCATGAAAAGCAAATCAGTAAGCAGTGCTCTTTTGTGGCCTCTGCATTAGTTTCTGCATCCAGGTTCCTGCTTCGAGTTCCTGCCCAGACTTCCCAAGATGGTGGGCTGTAACCTGTAAGGTGAAATAAATCCTTTCCTCCACAGGTTGCTTTTGGTATGTCTCATAGCAATAGAAATCTAACTAACACTGTGCCCTTGCTAAAGATATAGAGTCTCAGTGGAGTTGCAGGAGACATGAGGTGCTCAAATCAGGAGTTATTTCACAAAATATCTGTTTTGTGAACCTCAGTAGTTTCAAAATCGTAAAACGCAAGTGGGGGGGGATGTAATTGTTTTTTGCTGGGAGCAACTAAAGAGACATGACAATGGAATGCAGCACAAGGCTTTACTGAATTTGTTGAAACATGAATGGGCTTGGGAGATTAGATGTTATCCGTGGCTTAATAAGGATCAAGAGAAATAAATAGGCCGAATAGATGCTTATTTAGGGAGAAATAACTTACAACATAGACAGATGAACATCAGAAGGTTCCTGGTCCCAAGAATGCCTCTGGATGCTCTTCTGTCCCTGTGCTGCAAGCCAGAGAGCTCCTGGGCTCCTTTCTCAGACCCAGTTCCCCCAGGTACTGTCCATCCCTATCCCCCCCCAACGGGGCGTGGTTGTACGCACCTGCCCTCGCCAGCAAGGAAGACGCGACTCTGGGTAGAACTTCTTCATGCAGTTTTAATCAGGATCCTTTAAACATGTTGCTTCTGGCCCGCAGGGAGAGGGAGAGGGAGAGGGGGAGGAGGAGAGGGAGGGGGAGGAGGAAGGGAAGGGGGAGGGAAGGAGGGAGGGAGGGAGGGAGGGAGGAAGGGAGGGAGGGAGGGAGGACCCCTGCACAGGCTTAAATACCCTTGAGCTAACCAATCCCAGTGAGCCACGAGGACCCTGCAGATAGGCTACTCTAATGCGAAGCAGACAGGCTGAACAGACTTAACCAATTAAGGGCTTGTTTACCCAGAGAGCCTTCACCAGCAGAAGGTGTAAGGCAGAAGTCAGCGCCACTTTAAGGCGTGGCACTACTTGGCTCTCTACTCGTGGTCAGTGCCACAGGTGCGACAAAGTGAATATCTCACTGCAAGATGTTAATAAAGAATGAATGTTAATTTCCCCCATTTTGATTGTGTTTCACATATAATTAACATGTCCTGTTTAGTAAAATTTAAAACTAACATATTTGGGGGCAACAAGTCACCAGATTGATGATGCACTTTGCTTGGTAGACCAGGCAGGTCTGAAACTCAGAGAGTCACCTACTTCTGCCTCCCAAGTGCTGGGATTAAAGACGTGTGCTACGACTGCTTTTGAGTATTAAATGGTTCCGAGGAAACAAACTTTTTGCATAGTACTTCCAAATTTTCGGTTGTGAATATAAGTGCACCACACACAGGTGAAGGAGACTGATTTTTAGTCTGATAGACAGTCAAAAGCAGTGTGTAACTAAGGAATTAAAAAAACCCATCAGTCAATTTCCAAGCATTCGCATTATCCCACCTTGTCTTAACTAGAGTAACTCACATCGTCAGCACGTCCACAGGTGCTGTCTTTGAACTACAAACTCTGTTGATGCAAGAATTGCATCAGCAGCCCTTGCCCAAATGCCCTAGACAAAGCCCTAGACACACAATGGGTGTGTCCTACAATGAAGAGCAGAGGGATGGATGCAGTCAGGAATAGAAGAGCAGCAGGGCCGGGAGGCAAGCAGTACAGGAAGCCCCTTCCATGTCTCCTACTTCTTAATCCGTGGACTACAGACCTGGATATCACAACCCAGCCGAGGCAGGAGTCAGCTCTGTCACTACCAATTCCTAGTCATGTGATCTTGGGTGAGTTATCACAGTTTCCTTAGCTGTAAAGTGGGGATTTTTAAAATAGTTCATATATTTTATAGGGGTGTATGGCATGTTTGTTAATTATCTAGACTCAACTCTTTAAGGAGACACTACCTGCGAGGGGTGGTTTTGAGAATGAAAGGTCACTCAATAAATAAATGATAAATCATACTGGTCGTGATTATTATACTTTATAACAAGAAACTCTATGGTCTTCATGAAGTAGGAAAACTACCAATTTTATAGAAATAAAATGTGGCAAAAATCAATGGCGTGATGTCTTCAAGATCAGCACTGGAGATGTGATGATCCAACTCAGACAGAAAGCACAAAATCTTTCCAGACCGAAGTCTAGGTCTTTCCCCCATATTCCCAAGGCTTTCTTAAAGAGAAAACACTTTGGTGAAGGTTTCCAGCTAAGCCTTATCCTTTTGATGAAACACCTCCTACAGCGGTACCAAGCGTTGGTGCACAGCAGTCTTGTGGAAGGTTTAACTCCAGGTGGTTGGTCTCACCCTCAGAACTTGAGAGCTGCTGTCTCTAGAAGACAGATGAATCCTGAGAACCCATTCAGAAGACAAGGGAACTATGGGCAGGAGACGGAGTCCTGCGGTGAAAGTAGAGAGTCAGGAAGGGACAGCTGTCAAATGGGGCTAGCAGAGCTTGCTGGTACTGCCCAATGGGAGCTCTGCTCTGCCTGTGGCAAGTCACCTGAGATGACCACACCTACATGATCTTCTAAAACCAGAAATGACCACACGAGCTAGGCTACTTGAGTAGCTCAGTAACTATTTAAAAAGTAAATTCATCATCTAAATCCCCCCCCAAAAGAAACCCCCGTGGTTCCAAGAGCATCACTGAAGCATCCTAGGCTTTTAAAGAAAAGCAGAGCTATGCAATGCTTCCAGAAGGGAACACCTCCCACACCTAAAACCAAATCAGACAAAGCCAGTTCTAGAAGAAGGAAAAATGGCAGTGGTGATTGATATGTGCTCGTAAATACAACACTTGAGCAGCTGAGGCAGGAGGATTGCTACAAGTCTGAGGCCAGCGCCTAGCACAGAGAGACTACCAGGCCACCCAGGGATGCGTAGGCTCTATGTATCTAAAACAAAATAAAAGCAACAACAGGAGGAGTTAATAAACTAATCTTGGTATAAAGTACCTGGACTGGCTCAGCCCTCAGCTTGGGATTTGCATCCTGTGGTGGAAGGGTCTCTGATGCCTTTCCTGTTAGGGCATAGTGCACACATCAGCTGCTTGCTTCCACTATCACCCTGTCCAATGGCCTCAGCACTCACCATTGCCATCCCCGTTCCAGCTGTTAGTATCTTCTTGTCCTGTTGAGACAGACCTTTATCAAGGGAGTATGTGGACAGATGACAATACCTTAACTCCTGTGCATCAGGAAGAAGAGCTGGCCTGCTGTGGTAGTTTGAGTAAAAAGTGGTCCCCACAGGCTCAGGTATGTGAACACTTAGTCCCCATTTGGTGGCCCTGTTTGGAGCCTTGCTGGAGAAAGTGTGTCGCTGGAGGCAGGCTTTGAGAGTTTATAGCCTTGCTCTACTTCAGTTTCCTCTCTGCCGCCTTCTGCTGTAGATGAAGATACACTGTCTCATCTCTCTGCTTCCTCTCATGCTGCTGCCCACTCCCACCATCGTGGACCCTTATCTCTCTGGAACTGTAAGCCCAGATACACTTACTTCCATAACTTGCTTTTGGTCATGGTGTGTTTTCTCACAGCACCAGAAAAGTAACTAAAATCTGTTAGCGAGCTTGAATGTGTCTGTGAAACTCCTGCGGATCTTAATTAAGTTCTCGTTCTGTCTGGAGTAGAAGGCTCAGTTCTACATTCTTTTGTTTTGTTTTATTTTGGTTTTGGTTTTTTGAGATAGGGTTTCTCTGTGCAGCTTTATAGACCAGGCTGGCCTCAAACTCACAGAGCTCTTCCTGCCTCTGCTTCCTGAGTGCTGCTGGGATTAAAGGTGTGCACCACTACTGCCCCGCCCCCAGTTCTACCCTCTTAATAAGTGTCACAGCTGGTCTGGAGACCCCACTTGGCTGCTCCCCTATTCCCAAGGCTCGTTAGTTTTCTACTACAGTGAACTGCTTGCTCTCAAATTCCTGTCTGAGGGCCTGCTTACAGGACCGTCCCTTTCTGTCTCTTCCTGGATTCCAAAGTCTTTACAGGAGGGAACTGCTTTAGATGTTTCCCACTCAAACACTGTGATGAGAGCCTCCTCTTTTGAGACTGTAAATCGGCTCTCTGCCTGCCGTGTTTCCTTGTTCTCTGTAGCATCTTTAAAAATGCTCTGCCTCTACATACTGATCATCCTCAAAAGCTATCTCTGGATACAGATGAACAAAGGTGGGGCTTTCTCCAAATAACAAAAAATTTATGCCAGGGAATTTGAGATTGAAAATGTTCCCACATATAGATGACATGTCACTGTGAAAGAGAGAAAAAAAAAAACATTCAGGGAAAAAAATAAAAAGAATAAGTTTCAGGCTATTGACAGGAAAATTAGTGTGACTCCAACAAAAAGAGATGAAACTGTAACTGAGCCACCCAAACAAGAGGTGACGAAGGTGAGGAAACAATAGTGAGTTTGTATACTGTGTCTATTATTTGATGAGATATCTCTAGATACATATGTTGTCTCATTTCAGACCACATCTTTGGAGGATGTCTTCTTGTACCCAAGCTTAAACATTTGTGAAATGTCTAAAGTTGATAAAATACTCAGATATGTGGCTGGGCGGTGGTGGTGCACACCTTTAATCCCAGCACTTGGGAGGCAGAGGCAGGGGGATCTCTGTGAGTTCAAGGCCAGTCTTGTTTACAGAGCTAATTTCAGGACAGGCTCCAAAGCAATACAGAGAAACCCTGTCTCGAAAAACAAAATAAATAAATAAAATAAAAATTAAAAATAAAAAGAATACTACAGACATTTTCCAAAGGGAATTGCCACACATGATATGGACACAGCCACATTGTCATTGAATAACTGTATGGCTATGAAAAGGGATTTTAAAGTCACTTTAGGAGCCTGTGGATGTGACTCGTTTGGTATGGTTTGGGGGTGCTAGGTTCACTCTCCCAATACTTCTTAAATAGGGAATAGTGCACATGCATGTAATCTCATACTGGGAGGTAAGGCAGGAAAGTTCAAATCCAGCCTGAACTACACAAGACCCCCCAAGTCATTTTTAATTGCCTCTTACAAAATCAAACTTAATACTTGCCTAACTGAAGTGATTCCACTTTTATTTGTGCTCATGTAGTCTGAAACTGACCAGACACAGAGACACTAAAGTCTGTCAAGTCAGTACCTCCTTTCCTTGGGGGGGCGTGTGTGTGTGTGTGTGTGTGTGTGTGTGTGTGTGTGTGTGTTTAAAGAGGAGGCCAAGTGCCCAGGCTCAGGGCCGGAGACATGGATCACTGGTCAGCAGCTAGTATTGCTCTTCAGAGGTTTGGAACTCAGCTCTAGTATCAGGCGGCTCACAGCCTAATTCCAGCTCCAGGACGATCCCATTCCTCCAGCTAGAGGCTCTAAGGACCATGATCAGGAGCGTACCAACACACAGGCATGTAATTTAATATACCTAATTTAAAATAATAAAAACTGCACCTTTAAACCCCTGGGCTCTCCTTGATGCCCCCAGGCCAGAGACCTATCATTGAAAAGTCAGCACCATTCCCCAGAGTCAGTGACAGACAGGAGGTCCTGGTTTCCAGCAGCAGGTCCTGATGTCTTAGTTTACCTCTCCAGGCCTCCATTATTTCATCTCCAGGGCAGTCATCCATGAATTCAGGAGCCTCTGTAAGCTTTGGATGCTCCTGTTTCCCTGAAAAGAACTGCTTAGTGAATCCCGTGGCTGAAGCTCTACAAAGCATAGCGGCTGTTGCCTCAGGGTGGGGGCCTCCAGTTCATATGCAGTGTCCTTGACTTGTCTCCCATGAGGAAGGCTGAAGAAGGCATCTTTGGGGACTTGTGGGGACCATTGGTAACAATATGACAGTTTCTGAAAACTCAGGAGTGTCACCTTCTCTAGCTGGGTGGCTCTGATGTACCTACACACACCAACTTCCCAGGATCTTTTGTTTTTCATTTTAACAAAATGATTTTTTGGAGCCGCTATAATGTCCTAAGAATTAGAAGGTAGAGTTTGAAGAAAGGCTTGAGCAATAAGTGTTGCAATGCCTAGCGAGGAGAAAAAATAAAAATTCAAAGGGCCATCTACTAAACCGACTAAGATACAAAACCCAGGAGCTGAGCAAAGCCCAGAGCACGCAATCCCTTCTCCAAGCACCCTCCTCTGCTTAGGTCTTCAGCAGGTGACCACTGTCCTGCAATCTAGAGAACACCAGTCATCCTGGCTTCAGAGCTGGGGCAGTGCTCCTGGCTGCAATCCCTCCCTCCTCGCTGCAGTCCTGGGTGACTCCTGGAACCCTGACCTCTCACCTCCTAAGCACCTGGCAGCGGGAGCAGGCGGCGCCCTTTGGAGCGGGGGCGGGACCCGGGGGAGCAGGATGGCCTGGCGCTGGTGCCCGCTGCTTGCTCTGCTCTCAGCCAGGGACGATGGAACCCACCATGGCGCCCGGAGAGGTGCTCATGAGCCAGGCCATCCAGCCTGCGCACGCCGACTCCCGGGGCGAGCTGAGCGCAGGGCAGCTGCTCAAGTGGATGGACACCACCGCCTGCCTGGCTGGTAAGCGAGCTACCCAGGCTGAGACAGCGTCGGGGGAAGAGGGGGACTACTGGCTGCTGCTGGTGGCCAGGGTGGTGATGTCTGGGGATCCTGAACAAAGGCAGGAATGTCTGGAGGTGGGGATGTGCTAGGTCGCCAGGCCAGCCTGGAAACCTGAGATAGCTTGGGAGAAGGAAGCCAAGGGGAAGAGCAACGTTCCCAGGAGCTGCCAGCAGGGGAGCTGTGGAAACAACTGATGACTAGACAGCTACTGACAGCAACCTTTATCAGTGGTCCTCAGATGTCTCTTCACGGGACTCCCTTTAACACACACAATAGTGAAGAAGCCCTAGAAGACTTTGTTATATGGATTGCCTGCATCTGTACTTAACCATATGTAAAATTCTAAGATTGAGTTCATTGACTAAGTAGATCTGAAGCTAGAAAACATGTTCACCCGGCAAGCATGGAGCCCTGATTTTGCGTGCGTGCACGCACACGCATCACGTAAATGCGCACATGCACACGTTAACATACTTTCTCGACAAACAACTAGATTATTACTGCAACAACAAAAGTGTTCTTACAAGACTAGTCACGGTTTATGCCTTCTCGTTTCCTTGGCGAAAGATTGTTCCTTTGCCAGATTCCTTCTCTGCTCAGTTTATTGCTGTGAGGCAGTCAGGGACACTTGACGATATTCTTGAGAGCAGATGGGAGTAAAACAGCAAGGAGGAGGCCAGGGGGTGTAGTCTAGTTGTGAAGGGCTTGCCTGGCTTAAATGAAGCCCGTGAGTTCCATTCTCAGGACTGGGGATAAGGATGTTGACAAAAACATCTAATATGGACTTTATCATGTCTCCATGCCACCCCCAAAGTTTGTATTTGGAAGTGACAGTTGAGTAAGTGGGTAATCAAGGTTAACAAGATGATAAGGGCACATCCTGATCCCATAGGCGCTCAGGAGCACGTGATGCTTCGGCAAGGGCCCTGGGCAAACCAGGCAGAGAGCCCTCACCAGTCTGAAGTGTGTGGCCCCTATAGCCTTCAGAACCCTGAGGAGCTAAATGGCTATTGTCCAGCCCACCCAGCCCAGAGTATTGTGTGGTGGTCACTCAGGAAAGGCAACCTCTTAGTGCTGCTATACTGAGGCTCTGACTATGGTTGGCCTACAAGGAGGGAAGGAGGCTCTGCTTTTGAAAACAATGGGTTACATTTTAGACATGGTTTTCTAGCTGGGAGCCTGGGTTGAGCAGTACTTTTGAAATGTACATCTTACATACCTACGCTGATTTCTGTCATCTTTAGACCAGTGACAGATACAGTCTTGAATACAAGTAAGCCTTACCATGCCTCCCTTCTGAAGAAATCCCTTTGGTGATTCCCTGGGATCTATTATCCACACACACAGTGAACTTTGAGTACATGAATCATATCACGGACTCCCACTAGCCGCCCCCAGTTTAGGGCCTCTCAGTATTTTCCCATCATTCTTGAAGTAGAACCCTAACTTTTCTCATCCTTTACAGATGCTTTTTGTAGCTGAAAACTCGTTCTTTGAGGGGCCAGACAGACAGACACGAGTTGATTCTGAACCTAGTTCAGGACATCACACTGATTGGCCATAGGATGTTCCTCCAGAGGGTGTTGACATAAAGAACAAATATAACATTGTCTTTCCCATATGATCAGTTTACCATGGAAACCCTCTCCCATCCAGACTGTCTGATACACACAATGGCAACCTCCTGATATTTTTCTAGGATGTGAAGAACTTCACCCTAAGGAACTTCACACCTGTTCTTCTTTTCTTGGTCATTTCCATGCCTCATTTCTCAGCTTCCACATCTTTTTCCCATTTCCCCAGAGTTGCTAGTCTCTTACGTTCAGCCCCTGTGCTGACCTCCATTACCACTACCTACTCCCAGATCTGGGGAAATGTGTGCTCCAATGACATATTAGACCTGAGCTGGGGGGAAATTTACATGTCTGGTGTTCTAGTCATATCTCTTATACTGCATGTGGCAAAAGCAAAGCTCAGAATATTATGGATCCACTTTTTTTTTTAAATATAGTGATAACCTTGGCATGTTAGCCCCCTGTAAAATTTAGCTACATTTTCCAAGACAAGTTTTTTTGTTTTATTTGCTGATTTGTTTGGTTTTCTGTCTTAACAATTTCTAACAAGATTTGAATTGGGTTACAACAATGTAACAAGAAATCAGAAATAGGAACTTTACTCATATGTAAATAAAAGAAACAACTATAGAACTGATTGGTGTTGCTGATAATAATGATGCCTGTTTCCAAGGCAACTGAATACAATTGGCATGAAAGTTTCTAGTTTGACCTTTTTGGAAACTCACATATTAGAAAGACTCTAGACAATCATGCGATGGCTTAATAATTATATTGCTCTTGGTAACTTCATAATGTTGGACCCTAATTCCGGGGTCCTGATGGGCGGGTGGGAGAGCCCTGCGACACAAACACCAAACCAGGAGATGCAACAAGCCAGAGGTGTTTATTGAACAAGTGCACTTGGGTGACAGCAATCTTGAGGAAAGCTGTGCACCCCCAAAAAGGGTTCAGGCTCCTTTTTATAGAGACAAACCTCAAATCAGCATACATGTATGGGGCACAAGATGATTGATTACAAAGTATGATCTCATTTTGAGAGATCACCCAGGTTGACCTGTTCTTATTCAAAGGATAAACCATAGAATGACTTGGAAAGTCCCCAGACTGTCCGTTGGCCAGGTATGACCCAGACAGGGCTGTTTATCTGGGACCATTTTGTTCCAGGGTTGGGGGCCTATTTCCTTGTTGTGGGCCAAGACCCAGGAGAGACTTCTTTCATACTCTGGCTTTCTCTTGGCTGAACTAGCCCTAGCATATAACCTTTAACCCCATCACCATAGTAAATTTCTTGTTCTCATAATTTCTGTTCTTTCCTCCCATGTCAATGTTCATTCTTTATGATTTTCTATATTCTGCTTGTAAGAACTATTTTCCTTATCCTTTCCTACATCTTTGCTCTGCAAACTAGAATCTTTCAATAATGATGTTTATATTACAAATACTAAAGGATCCTTATGATAAAGTTGGCTTGTGAAATACAGATACTGGCCATGTTGAACACTCTATGGAAATAAGAGATACCACATGAGCAGGGAATATTGTTCAGATAAGATGTAGATGAATATGAAGAGTAATGCAAAAGCCGATTTTATTTTTTTGATTGATTGATTGATTGATTGATTGATTGATTGATTGATTGATTGAATTTTCGAGGCAGGGTTTCTCTGTGTAGCTTTGGAGCCTGTCCTGGAACTCACTCTGTAGAGCAGGCTGGCCTTGAACTCACAGAGATATCTGCCTGCTTCTGCCTCCTGAGGGCTGGAACTAAAGGGCACTGCCAGTACCCAACAATGGAAAAGCCAATGTTTCTAACATTGTTTCAACCAGCGATCCTTTGACCAGTGCTCTGTATAGTTATGCTGCCTAAGATAAATAATGACCATAGTCATGTCCCCTAAACATTGCTGTAACCTCAAACATTGCTAGATTCCAAAATGACTTCCCAATATTTAAAGAAAAATCAAGCAGCTCCAATCGCATTAAGGCTAAGTTCCACAGCTGTAGGTGGCCTCTATCCCTTCAGTCCTTCAAACCAGAAACTTGAAACATCACTGAGTCATCCTGCACACCCCCAATGTTGGGAACCTGCAGTCTCCAGACCCCATTGGGCCACGCTCAACCCCTACCAACCCCCACCTTTTTAATAACAATAAGAGGTGAGAATGTTGGGAACCTGTAGTTTCCTGACTCCGCCCCTGATGATGGGTGGGACGTTCATGGCCATGTCATCACTACATCAGGCTTTACCTGGCTGTTCAAGCTTTTACCTGGTTGTGCAGGGGACCCAGTTACACATGCGCAAGTCCCCCTTTTCAAGCAAGCATGCCAAGCGCATATCTCTCTCTCTCTCTCTCTCTCTCTCTCTCTCTCTCTCTCTCTCTCTCTCTCTCTTTCTCTTTCTCTCTCGGGCCCCTTCTCTCTTTCTTTGACTCACCTCCCTTTCTCTCTCTCCCCTGCTTTTGGTTGGCCACCAGCCACCCCCCTCCCTCTCCCCTCTCTCAATAAACTCCACATGGGTGCTGAGTCTCGTGTTTGTGTTTCTTAGGCAATAACTGCAGCAAAAGAACAACACCCAAGTCTATTTTTTATTTTGAACTCTCTCAAGACCACAGCGAAGCTCTCTGAATGTTCACTTTTAAAGACTGCCACCCCCACCTCACTGATCCAACTGTGGCATTAAAAATCTGGAACTCCGCCTTAACATGCTATCCACATTGCTTCCTCCTGCATACATAATGCTCCCTTCTGGAGGAATCTCTTAAGCCCAGCCCCCATGCGCAGTCTCCACACAACTGCGTAGACCCCCACCCACCCCCCTGCCTTGTGGGCTTTAGAGGAGAAATTGCTAATCTTGTCTTGTCAGACATGTTTTCATCTCTACCCAAGCAAAAGCCACTCAGGGTTTTTCTTCTAGCCTGGTCAAGTACTTTCTACCAGAAAACTTTCCCCCATAGATAACAACTATTAACTCTGGACAATAGAGCAAATAAAGCTAAATTAAGGCAACTGAGAAGTGAATAAGAAGTGTTTGGGATCCATGAAAGTTACATCCAGAAGAGAAGAAATTAAGAATTTAATTTTTGTCTTTAATTTTATGGTGTGTTGCTGCTTGTATGTTTTCCACCAACCCGCCCGCCACTAGTCTGGCACGCCGGCCCCAAATAACACTCAGAGACTCTGTTTATGATACAATCCTGTTGGCCAGTTACCATTATTGTTTATGGGCTAGCTCTGTCTTAATTATTAACCCATATCTACTTATCTAAGTATTTCCACGTGGCTCATCTTACCGGAGAGTGGCGGCCCTGGCATCTTGATTCCTCTAGCTCTACATCCTGACTCCTCCTTACTACTTCCTCTTTCCTCCTCCTAGTCTCTTAGCCCTGCCTATCTAGTTTTCTCATTGGCCACAGTGCTTTATTAATTAACCAGTATGAGAAACATATTTACAGAATAACATCTCCCATCTGTGTGTGTGTGTGTGTGTGTGTGTGTGTGTTGAGGTGGGATGTTTAATAACATTAAGGATGAGAGAGCACACCATCGATTTTCTCCCAGTTAAATGTTTAGTTAGAAATCTACAGGTTTGTCAGTTTGGACATCCAAAGACAATGTTTGAGGAAAATGCGTCCACTGGAATATGAAGACCAATGTTTTCAGAAAAGAGAAAGCCAGGGAGGCAAAGCCTGAGATCCCGGACCAGGTGGCTGGCACACTTTGAATTCTATGTATGTAGGACAGACTCCAAACCTCCAAAGAAAGGGAAGGAGCCATGTCCATCTCTAAAAATGACAGGGTATATAGTTGAGAGTTAGTAAACAGCACTACCTGTTTTGTCAAGAAAACAACAAAAGCAAACTAACCCTTTTCAAAGAATTCATCAGAGCCCACTATTTCAACAACAAATCAACAATGGCTTGAAGATAATAGAAACATTTGCATACAAAAAAGTAGGCAAACACGATTCATTCTTCAAAGATTATCAATAGAGACCAATCTATAGATGACATGGATGCTAGAATTAAAATTCAAGGATTTAATGTAGGTATTGTAGTTTTACTCAAGGAAACTAATAGTATTATTGAAAAGTAAAAAAAAAAGACAATAAACCTTAAAAGGAGAAGTAGAAAGTGTTTTATGAGGACAACATGGAAACTCAATAGTTGCAAACTCTAACATTTGAAATTTAAAATATACTCATTAGCCTTAACTACAGGATGAAGGTGGCTGGGGAAAAAGTTAGCAAATGTAATCTTGCAAACAACCAAAAATGGTCCAGTGGTATAGTACACTTGTCTAGCATGCATGAGGTTAGAATTAAATTCCCAGCATCACACACATATATACAAAGAAAAAGAAAAAAAAGAAACACATAGAACAAAGCTTTTACAACTGTATAAAGTCCCCAGAGGAAAAAGCATGAGGAACTCACCCCTATTCAAAAATAATGGCTCTAATTTCCTCATGCTGAAAAGCAGAGTTAGATTAATATAAAAGTTACCAAATGGAGGTATATTCTAATCAGACATGTTTAAGAGAACCTCAAAAGCAGCTTGAAAGACTGTACTCAGTGTAGTAGAGCAATGGCTAAAATTACCACCCACCTCATTGGCAACAACTGAGACCTGGTTGGTCCATGTGCATTTGCAGCCAAATGGTCACAACGGAGATCAGAAGACAATGAACACTACCTAACAATAACTGCTCTAAAATGATGACAAGCAAAAGCCACTCAGGGTCTGCTGTTGGCCTTCCCTCCAGTTCCATCTCATCCCTCCTTCTTGTGTCTCCATTCTAGCCCCAGAAGCTGTCCTCAAGCTCACTGGAATTGCTGCTCTGTCTGCTCAGCAACCCTCCTTTCGACTCTCCTCTCACACCTATTCCTCTCCAGTTCATCCTTCATACCTGGGCTCAAGAACCCTTTATGGGACACCTTCACTTACTCCATCATCGCTCAGCTTATCTGCTTCCAACTTTCCCTAGGACATCAGTAATGTCTCTAAGTTTGCTACTGTGTGAAAGTATGAAGGGCAATCAAAATGTAAGGAGCAGGACATTCAGGTCCATATCACCTAACTGGCACACTTGGAAAATGAACCAGACAGTGTATTATCATGTGCAAAAGCGAAGGACCTTATGTTGACCCCTCATGTTTTTATCTTTTCTTTTTTATTGGTTCCTGCAAATTTACAATAGAAAGTATAGCTGTTGGGGCCCACATTCAGTGAGGCACTTTCTGAGAGCTTTCTCAGCTTCATCTGCCCATCTCTCTTCTAGAATTCTACAAGGTCAGAAACTACTCAAACAATTATTTGAATCCGTCTAGAGTTGAATATCCTCATTTAAAGATGGGGCCAATAATAGTACTAGCCTCCTGTGATTGACATGAAAGGCTTGGTGCGTGGCCAATGAGAAATGCTTAGTAAGTGGTGTTACCTGCTACTGTTCCTCCTTCATCCCTCACACAGTCTAGTACTGTGCTCTGTAAGCATAGTAGTCACCTGGAAAATGCAGCTCTACGTTCTTAATGGCTACTACATTTCCCACTATTATTTCAACCACTTAAAATTGTCAAATCACAGTGGTGTACACAATCACACTTTATTAATAAGAATACTGTAGGTGAACTCAACAGTCTGTTCCTTCATGGACTGAGTGTTACTAGGCACTTTTTGTCAATGTTTTAAAGTATGTTTTTAACAACATTCAGTACTTCTCAGAATGGATCTGTAATGGCCCCTGGGCTAGTACTGATCCTGCTCAACACCTGGAAATCAGCCAAGTGTATCTCATATTTGCTACACTGACTTCAGCTGAGCCCACCCTGAACAGAGTTTGACACCTCCATATGCTGTCTTTGTGCGGGATTGTTTTGTAACTAACAAGCCTCTTCCCTGCCCATTGCTCTCACACAGAGTTCCAAAATGGTTAATTTATCTTTACCTCTCTTTACCTGAGATCAACATCCTTTACCTGAGATCAACATCCTTAGTCATCAGGGAAATGCAAATCAAAACAACTTTGAGATACCATCTTACTCCTGTCAGAATGGCTAAAATTAGAAATGCCAATGACAGCTTATGCTGGAGAGGATGTAGAGAAAAGGAGCACTCCTCTGCTGGTGGGAGTGCAAACTTGTACAGCCATTTTGGAGATCAGTATGGCGGTCCCTCAGGAAAATGGGAAGCAGTCTACCACAGTCTTCCACTCAATTAATACTTAGATTGTAACCCATTGCATGCAAGGAACAAGAATTTGATTCAGTTCTTGTCACCTCATAACATGTATCAGCTGTGGAGCCTTCAGATTTAAGGATGAAGTAAAAATTCTTTAGTCAAAGCCAGTGAGTCAAGCAAGGGGATGCTCATTGGAAAACATAGCACTCCAAGTGGCTAGGGCATGTGAGGTGAGGGGCGGGGAGAGCAGAGCTGCAGGTCAGCTTGGGCTGTGAAGTGGGTTCCTGGCCAACCTAGCCTATATAAAAATACTTTGTCTAAAGATAAAGGAAGGAAGGAGGGAGGGAGGGAGGGAGGGAGGGAGGGAGGGAGGGAGGGAGGGAGGGAGGGAGGGAGGGAGGAGGAAGAAGAGAAAGAAGAGAAAAAAGGTCAATGAGAATCCATTTGGATTTTGACTAAACACCTCTCAAAAACAAAGCTGGCAGAATTATACACCATAACCTTTTCCAAACAGCATAAATTCTGGCATTTTATGTTAAGCAAAAACAATCCTGCACAAATTAAGTGCAGATATAGACCTTAGAAAGTGCAGAGTGTCTTCTCACTGTTGCTGCTCCCTCAGCAACACTCTCCTTCTACAACATTGTTATGCACAGCGAATTGGTATCGCTTTGGTAATAATGATGAGCATAGCCTGCCTGCCTCCTGTGTGTCCCTGATTCACAGGGACACTCCCCTCTGCCATTGATCACAGGGGCCCCCAGCCTGTGCCATGCTCACAGTCCTTAGAGATCTAAACATAGCCAGCTACGAGTTATGTGTAACATAACAAATGAAGGCTAATACTTGATAATAATATAACAATATTTAGAGTCATCAAAAACTTGCTAAAATTGTTACTTATAGCTACCAGATTTTCCGAGTATTGGTCTTAAAAATCAAATTCAGAGATTCCTAAGTTAAAATTGAGGAGACAAGTGTAGTGATCATCACACCATAGAAAACATATAGAGCAAAGGCCTGCCTGTAAATACAGATCTTCCTGAATGGGTGGGCACCGGGGTGCTGTGATGACTGAGGGGATGTGTTACCAGAACAAGTCTGCTTCTATTCATTCCTTCTTCCCTTTGCTAAAACATTTCATGGGACCTACTAACACTGCATACTGTCTTTTGAAGCTGAGAAACATGCCGGGATTTCCTGCGTCACTGCCTCAATGGATGACATTCTGTTTGAGGACACAGCTAGGTAAGTGGTGTTGCTCTGTTCAGTCCCTGTGGATTTACGCGTTCATTTGCATCATGTGCTTATTGCACCTTGTTTAATTGGAGTCAGGGATCATGTTTCTTAGAAAACAAGAAGCACTGGACCTGCTCTAAATTAGAAAAAAAAAGTCCTGGCATCCACTTGAGTTCACTATTCTCAGTACAAATTCAATCTCTGTTTTGTTAAGTTACGCCCACATTAAATGGATTGCAGTGCCACGTATGGCAAGATTTCTATCATCTCATCTTTAATGCTCTTTTTCCTGTGTGACAGACGATAACAATACGTTTCTCTGGGTTGGTGCAGTGCACACACTAACTTGTGTATGTAAATAAAGTATATCTTAAGGAACATTTAATATGTGAGTGTGCTTATACGCTTTAGCAGACCTATGGAAGAAAACGTCAAATCAAACATTAAAATTAGAAATAATAAGGTGTATCACAAGAACTCATTGCTAACCTGTGAGAATGACCAGCTCACATATGTTCTTATCCCTTTGAGCTCTTTGCCATATGTGAATTATTCTGAAGCAAATTCCAGTCATGATTTGTAAATAATTTAGTAAATACCAAGGTTCCTCTTAAAATCATTACACAGTCATAACCAGTGCAGTTGAAGTTACTTAAAGAATTCTTTTCCAGATGTGTTGAACTGCCGTGGGAACAGAGTCCAGTTCAACTGCGTCCTGTGTTTTAAGATGGCGTTTAATTTTTGTTGTATCTGATTTACCATTTAAAACATTTACAAGCATGGAGGCTCCCAATGTGGGAAGAAACATTTCCCTCTGGGAAACTTAAGTCTATCCCAGGCTTCCTCCTCTCTCTTTCTTAAATCTGATAATTACCCTATACATTAAAATATAAGTGAGTGTTTATTCATATTCCTTAAAAAATAGAATCCAATATATGATGTCACTTTCTCCACCTTTTCCATATGGGAGTCCACCCATAAAATTACCCCAGCACAATGCACACAGCTAGCTGTCCATCATATTCTTCCATATTCACTGTATGGATCCCTAATTCAATTGGTCCTCATCTGTAAACACTGAATTGCTTTTGCTATTACAGATAATACTTAAATACATGGATTTATGTGGTGTGCATTCATATTTTTGCTAGTGTATTTTGGGACTAGATCCCTAAAAACAGAGCTGCTGCACCAAAATGCAAATTCCTAGGGCGTTTTATTGAACATTACCTAAATCCTCTCCCTGAATGCTTTTGTCTCACTTTCATCACTCTCTAAATTAGTTAAATTAATCTAAACATTAAGAAAAGTATACTAAAGTACTGATTTGTTCAGATTTCCAACACAAGAATTGTTTGAAGATGGATATCTATGCACATAAATAAAGTTCTTCCTTTACTTCTAGTTTTCTTGCTTAGATTGTTAAAAGATTGAGACAACAGTATATTGGGCCTCAATATGTGCACAAAGACATTTAGTAGATATGGTCTCTCTTCCAGGAAAACCAACTGACTTACCTAATAGACTGTCCTTAATATATCTGAAAAAGTCTCTCTGCTGTGATTAAAGTAGAATTAATTGCTGTCCTTTCTAGGAGCCCAAGTAGGGGCATGTTTCCAAGGCTTTGAACTCAGATAAGACTGGGGATTGAACCCTGGCCTAACTAGTTGCTGGCTACATCATCATTTAAGCTCAGTTGCTGTTGAGAGTAAGTTGGGAATCCTCATGTCAAGCTCACAGGATTATTGCCCGGTGAGTGGCATGTTGCTGCTGTGAGGCAAAGCATTTGGCATGCTGCCTTAGTTTGTGCCAACATTCATAGAGCATTCATTTTGTCACTTATGTGGCCACACTGAGGGACAGTAAATCATTTAATGACAAAGGTTTCTGATGTCAGTGAATTTTAAGTCATTCTTTTTTATTATTATAATTTTTACTTAAATTTAAAACAAGTTTGTTTTACACATCAATCCCAGTTCCCTCACCCTCCTGTCCTCCCCTATTTCCCCACCAACCCCCATCCCATCTCCATTCTGCCCCCCCAGGGAGGGTGAAGCCTTCCATGGGGGATCTTCAAAGTCTGTCATATCATTTGGGGCAGGGTCTAGGCCCTCCCCCATGTGTCTAGGCTGAGAAAGTATCCATGTGGAATGGGCTCTCAAAGTCCATTCACATACTACTGATAAATACTGATCCATTACCAGAGGCCCCATAGACTGCGCAGTCCTCCTGTCAGACACCCACATTGAGGGAGTCTGGGTTGGTCCTATGTTGGTTTCCCACCTATCAGACTGGAGTCTATAACATCACCATTGTTCAGGTCAGCAGTTTCTATGAGTTTCTCCAGCCTGGTCTTGACCACTTTGCTCATCCCACCTCCCTCTCTGCAACTGGATTCCAGTTCAGCTCAGGGTTTAGCTGTGGGTGTCTGCTTCTGTTTCCATCAGCTACATGAAGGCTCTAAGATGGCATATAAGGTAGTCATCATTCTCATTAAAGGCAAGGGGCATTTAAGGCCTCTCCACTATTGCCTAGATTCTTAGTTGGGGTCATCCTTATAGACCTCTGGACATTTCCCTGGCATCAGATTTCCCTTAAAACCTATAATGGCTCCATCTATAGTGGTATCTCTTTTCTTGCTCTCCTCTGGCTCAATCTTCCTGCTCCCTCATGCACACCTCTCCCCTCCTCTTCTTCCCAACTCCCTCTCCCCTACCCCCATGCTCCCAATTTGCTTGGGAGACCTTGTCCCTTTCCCCTTCTCCAGGCGACCATGTGTGTCTCTCTTAGGGTCCTCGTCTCCTAGCTTTTCTGGCAGTATGGATTGTAGGTTGATAATCCTTTGTTCTATGTCTAAAAACCATATATGAGTGAGTAAATACCCCGTTTGTCTTTTTGGGACTGGGATATCTCACTCAGGATGGTTTCTTCTAGTTCCATCCATTTGCTTACAAATTTCGAGATTCCATTGTCCCCCCCTCCCCAACTACCACCACTGAGTAGTACTCCATTGTGTGAACGTACCACATTTTCTCCATCCATTCTTCAGTTGAGGGGCATTTAGGTTGCTTCCAGGTTCTGGCTATTACAAATAATATATTGCTATGAACATAGTTGAACAGATGTTCTTGTTGTATAACGTGCATATTTGGGGTATATACCAGAGTAGAATTGCTGGATCTTGAAGTAGACTGATTCCCATTTTCCTGAGGAAGCACCATACTTGTTTCTAAAGTGGCTGTATGAGTTTGCATTCTTACCAGCAGTGAGGAGTGTACTTCTTTCTCCACATCCTCTCCAGCATAAATTGTCTTTGGTGTTATTGACTTTAGCCATTCTGACAGGAGCAAGATGATATCTCAAAGTTGTTTTGATTTGCATTTCCCTGATGGCTATGGATGTTGAGTACTTTCTTGAGTGTCTTTTAGCCATTTTAGATTTCTCTATTGAGAATTCTCTATTTAGTTCTGTATTCCTCTTTTTAATTGGATTATTTAGCTTCTTGAGTTCTTTGTATATTTTGGAAATCAGCCAGATGTGGAGTTGGTTAATATCTTTTCCCATTCTATGGGCTGCCATTTTATCTTTGACTGTGTCCTTTGTCCTTCAGAAGCTTTTCAATTTCAGGAGGTCCCATTTATTAATTGTTGATCTCAGTGTCTGTGCTATTGGTGTTATGTTCAGGAAGTGGTCTCCTGTACCAAATCGTTCAAAGGTACCTCCCACTTTCTCTTCTAAGAGGTTCAGTGTGGCTGGATTTATATTGAGTTCTTTGATCCATTTGGACTTAAGTTTTGTGCATGACGATATATATGGATCTATCTGCAGTCTTCTACAGGTCAGCATCCAGTTATGCCAGCACCATTTGTTGAAGATGCTTTCTTTTTTCTATTGTATAATTTTAACATCTTTGTCAAAATTCAGGTGTTCATAGGTGTATGTGTTAATACAAAGGTTTTCAATTCTATTCCATTGGTGTTCCTGTCTATTTTTGTGCCAATTCAGGACTGTTTTCAGGACTATAGCTCTATAATAGAGCTTGAACTCAGGGATGGTGATGCCTCCAGAAGTTCCTTTATTGTACAGGGTTGTTTTGACTCTCCTGGGTCTTTTGTTTTTCCATATAAAGTTGAGTATTGTTCTTTCAAGGTCTATGAAGAATTGTGCTGGGGATTTGATGGGGATTGCATTTTATCTCGAGATTGCTTTTGGCAAGATTACCATTTTTACTATAGATCCTACCTATCGAAGAACAAGGGCAATCTTTCCATGTTCTGGTAGAGTTTTGAGGATCACTTATGTAAATTATGATATAATCTGCAAATAGTGACAGTTTTACTTCTTCCTTTCCAGTTTGTATCCCCTTGATGCCTGTTTGTTTTCTTATTGCTCTAGCTAGAGCAATATTGAAGTACAATATTGAAGAGATATGGAGGGAGTGGACAACCTTGTCTTGTTCCCGATTTTAGAGGATTGCATTGAGTTTTTCTCCATTCAGTTTGATGTTGGCTGTTGGCTTGCTGTATATTGCTTTTATTATATTTAGGTATGTTCTTGTTATCCCTGATCTCTCCAAGTCCTTTATCACAAAGGGTGTTGGATTTTGTCAAGTACTTTCTCAGCATCCAGTGAAATGATCATGTGTTTTTTCTTTTTCAGTTTGTTTATATGGTGGATTACACTGATGGCTTTTCGTATGTTGAACTATCCCTGCATCCCTGGGATGAAGCCTACTTTGTTATGGTAGATGATTTCTCTGATGCGTTCTTGGATTAAATTTGCCAGTATTTTATTGAGTATTTTTGCATCAGTGTTCATGAGGGTATTGGTTTGTAGTTCTCTGTCTTAGTTTCTTTGTGTGGCTTGGGTACTAATGTAATTGTGGCCTCATAAAAAGAGCTGGGAAATGACCCTTCTGCTTCTATTGTATTGAACATCTTGTGAAGTACTGGTATTAGCTCTTCTTTGAATTTCTGGTAGAATTCTGCCCAGAAACATTTGGCCCTGGGCTTCTTTGGTTGGGAGACTTTTGATGACTGCTTCTATTTCATTAGGAGTTATAGGTCTATTTAAATTGCTTATCTATTCTTGATTTAATTTTGGTAAATGGTATATATCTAGAAAATTGTCCATTTCTGTTAAATTTTCGAATTTTGTGGAATATAGGTTTTCAAAGTTTGACCTGAAAATTCTCTGGATTTCCTCAGTATCTGTTGTTATAAATAAAGGGTTATCTAACTTGTTTATTTTCTCAAAGAACCAACTCTTTGTTACATTGATTCTTTGTATTGTTTCCCTAGTTGCTACTTTATTGATTTCAGCCCTCAAAATGATTATTCTCTTCAGGGTGAGTTTGCTTCTTTTTGTTTTGGAGCTTTCAGTTGTGCTGTCAATTCTCTAATGTGATTGTTCTCCAGTTTCTTCATGTGGGCACTTAGTCCTATGATCTTTCCTCTTAGTACTGCTTTCAAAGTGTCCCATAAGTTTGGTGTATGTTGTGTCTTCATTCCCATTGAAATCTAGGAAGTCTTTAATTTCTTCTTTGACCCAGGAATGGTGCAATTGTGCAATGTTCAATTTCCATGAGTTTGTAGGGTTTCTGCAATTTTGATGTTGAATTCTAACTTTAAAGCATGGTAGTCTGATAAGATACAGGAGGTTATTCCAATTTTTTTGTACCTATTGAGGTTTGATATACTGCCTAGTATGAGGTCGATTTTAGAGAAGGTTCCATGTGGCGCTGAGAAGAAGGTATATTCTTTAGTGTTTGGATGGTATGTTCTATAAATGTCTGTTAAACCCAATTAGGTCATAACTTCTGTTAGTTCCTTTGTTTCTTTGTTAAGTTTCTGTCTGGTGGACATATCTAGTGTTGAGAGTGGGGTGTTGAACTCTCCCTCTATAAGTGTGTGAGGTTTTATGTGCATTTGAGTTTTAGTAATGTTTCTTTTACAAATGTGGGTGCCTTTGTATTTGGGGCATAGATGTCCAAAATTGAGACTTTATATTGATGCATTTCTCCTGTGATGAATAAGAAATGACTGTCTTCATCTCTTTTGATTTATTTTAATTTAAAGTCTAATTTTTTAGATATTAGCATAGCTATACACACTTGTTTCTTGGGTTCATTTGATTGAAAAATCTTTTCCTAACCCTTAACTCTAAGGTAACATCTGTCTTTGAAGTTGAGGTGTTTCTTGTACACGGCAGAAGGATGGATTCTGTCTTCGTATCCATTTTTTTAGCCTGTGTCTCTTTATAGGCAAGTTAAGACCATTAATATTGAGGGATATTAATGACCATTGATTGTTAATTCTTGCTTGTTTTGGATTTGTTGGTAGTGTGGTTTTATGTGTGGATTTCTCCCCCCCCCCCCGATTTTTTTTTTTTTTTTTTTTTTTTGACTGTTGGGAAAATGGGAATATCCATTGCCTATGCTTTTGTGGGTATAGTTGACTTCCTTGGGTTGGAGTTTTCCTGTCAGAACTTTCTGTTGGGGTGGATTGGTTGATAAGTTTTGTTTAAATCTGGTTCTGTCATGGGATATCTCTGTCTACAGTGATTGAAAGATTTGCTGGGTGTAGTAGTCTGGGCTGGCATCTGTGGTCTCTTAGTGTTGGTAGAATATCCATCTAGGATCTTCTGCCCTTCAGAGTTTCCATGGGACAGTTGAGTATAATTCTGATGGATTTGCCTTTATATGTTACTTGGCCTTTTTCCTTTGTTGCTCTTAATATTGTTTCTTTATTCTGTATGTTTGTGTTTTGATTATGTGGTGAGGAGACTTTTTCGTGGCACACTCTAGTTGGTGGTTTGTAAGCTTCTTGTACTTTCATTGGCATGTCTTTCTATTTAGGTTGAGAAAGTTTTTTCTATGATTTTGTTGAACATATTTTCTGCACCTCTGAGTTGTGTTTCTTCACCTTCCTCTATACCTATTATTCTTAGGTTTGGCCTTTTCACGGTGTCCTATATTTCCTGGATATTTTGTGTTAGGGATGTGTTGAACTGAAGATTTCCTTTGGTCAATGAATCTATTTCTCCTAGTGTATCTTCAATGCCTGAGATTCTCTCTTCTATCTCTTGTATTCTGTTGGTTATGCTTGTATCTGTAGCTCATAAGCATTTACCCATCTTTTCTATTTTCAGAATTCCCTCAGCCTATTTTTTTAATTGTCTCTATTTCAGTTTTTAAACCTTGTACTGTTTGAATTGTTTCTTGCAATTTTTGGTTTGTCTTTTCTTCTATTTCTTTAAAGGATTTTCTCATTTCCTCTAGGGTCTCTATCATCTGCATGAAGTTGTTTTTAGGGTCGTTCTCTTCTGCTTCATCTGTGTTGGAATGTTCAGGTCTTGCTGGTGTGGAGTTCCTTGACTCTGGTAGTGTCATATTGATCTTTCTATTGTTGACTGTATTCTTATACTGCCATCTACCCATCCCTTCTTCCTGTGCTTACTGGTGGGATATATCCCTCTCCTGGTGGGTATGGAATCAAGGTTCTCTTCCCATGGGTGCAAATCAGGTCCAATACTGTGATGGTTCAAATGGAGTCGGGTGGATGTGGGAATCCAAGGAGCCTGCACTGGGTACCTTTTTAAGATGGAGGGGCAAGTGACCCAAAGACTTGACCTCAACATTTTTAGAGTTCCAGTAGCTATGAGGAGCAGGAAGTCTGAGGAATAGTTCCAAGGGCCCATGTCTACCTAGCAAACTGACTGATGACCTGGCTTGTTTCTTCATGCTTGATGGCCTGTTTGTTTATTAGCTAATGTTTTAAAGTAAATATCAGTGGTACAGGTCTACCTGAGTGCTTCCTCGAATTTTCTATGGGAAACAGAGGCTATACACAAAAGTGTCTATTGCAGATAGGGTTACCTTGTACACTGTCCTTGCAAAAGCTCTTTTTCTGATTAAATAGAGGGAGTCTGTTAACATTATAAGCATGATTTGAATGTTAATATCTATTCTGAAGGCCTGTCTTTGCTATTAGATTCACTCAGGGTTTTTCATATATGAGTATTTTCAGCAGGTTAAGGTGGAATTACTTTATGCCTGTTTAAGGTGGAATTGCTTTATGCCACATGTGTCTCTAAGTCAAGAATGAAATGTGCTAGGATTGCTAAGACCTTTCTTTCTCTTTAAAAACAGAATTGGACAAATTATCACAATCCGAGCAAAAGTGACTAGAGCATTCAGCACGAGCATGGAGGTGAGTGGCACCCTTTCCTCAGGGTTGCCTGTTGGAGGATATTTCTTCACTACTTTCAGAGCACAGAGGAGGAGGCCTGGGACATGCCTACAGCTGATAGGATCCTAAATTTCAGAAATCCTTAAATCTAATCTGACACACAGGTGAATGCTAAGGAGCTGATGTCCCCCACCCAATCAATCCTGCCACTCACATTCAGTGTGACACCAAATACTGTAGAAGGATACGGGCCAAGGGGGTATGTAAGAGGGAAGGTGTGTGTGTGTGTGTGTGGTTTTACAAACTATAGATTCTATTTCTTACTTCTTCTTATAATACTATTACCCAAACTGTGTGTCTCCATCTTCTTACACCTCGGTCCCTTTGCAATGCGAACCTTTGCCTCTTGTAGGGCAAAGTCTTCTGTGGGCACTATGGATGTCTCAGTCTTGGTGAGGTCTGCCTAGAGAGAAATCAGAAGATTCCTAAAGTGTGGGAGATGTGGAGATATTCACCTCAGAGTCCCCTAGTGTGAGGCAGTTTCCTCCAACACTATTCTGGTCAGGCTCTGTAAGATTCATGGTGTATATGCTAGGTTAGTATCACCCCAAAGACCCACAGAGACCACATGCAGATATCTACATAAAGAGAGAATTCTGGAATTCTCTCTTTATGTAGATATCTCTCTTCTGGTACCCTGTCCAACAAATTCCAGATCCTTGATCTGTTTGATCTCTGCTTCTTCAACTCAGCAGAGGTGAGTTTCCCTTCCCTTACTGTCATCTAGAAATTACCTCCAGGATGAGAGGAGATGTGATATTCCTTTCATTTGTTTTCCTGTCCTGGGGCATCATAGCCCTTGCCATTTGTTTCCCGTATATAGAAATAGTTGCTTCCTATACCTTACCTAGTTTTCTTCTTTTCACAGTGTAATTCCAGCCTTTCCCCATGCCATGTCTCTGAGACACTTGTTCATCACACACACCTCTGTAACTGTCCTGGTAGCTGAGAGTGTCTGAACTTTAACACTTCAGTGTTGTAGCTAGGCTTTTTCCTGCTGATGTTTTATTTTATTCTTCCTTGTGTATTTCTCTAACTTGAGCATGCATGTGAGTGAGTGTTGCTTCTAGAGGTGAAGAATAATTGGTTCGTGTTTGATTCATTGCCGCCCAGTTAACTTGAGATTTACCATGCAAATACAAAGTTCTGTTTTGAATTAAGTGACTTAAAGTGAGTCATGGATTATTGATTGATTATTTTTATACACAGTGTTCCTGGCGAGGGTGTAGAAATACATATACTTTATCATTCATTACTCAGTGCTGAACTGAGATGCCCCAGGTTGCCCATTATTCTAAGAAGATAGTATTACTTATCATGGTGAGATATGAGGAGAGTATTTATTAGTCCAAATCTAAAGATGTTTTTCTGTGGAATGCAAGTCTGCAGAACCAGCTTCAGGGCTCGTCACATAGGAGAGTCACCCACTACAGAATCCTTACAAAATACCACAGTCACTTGCTGACAGCCCTAGAAAAAACAACCCCCCCCCCGAAAAAACAAGCCAAAGCTAACATAGCGGCTCTTCCCCTGTTATTGTGGGGTATAAAATGTAATGACTAAAGGTTAAAAATAGTTATAGTTCCTCTCTCTGGTAGGCCATCTTGTTCTTGAGAGACAATTTATTAATAATGTGATTTTAAAATGCTTATTATAGCAAGGCACACTCTTAAGAATTAAAATGTAGAACTTCAAATGCAACATGATAAATGTATAACATATGTAAACATTGGTTTGTACCGTGTATATACATTTATAAACACACATTCACTGTTACTTGTATGTTTATAATATTACATTGTATATATGTAATATAACATATATGTAACTGGAAGAAAATCAAACTAAAAGTTAATAAGTAGTTCCTATGGGTAACAGGTCTGATATAACATATTCTAGATAGCTGGATCCCATGCGTTTTTCATGGCAAGAGTACATATTCCCACATTCAGAAAAGTTTCATATGTCATATTGTAGAGAGCTTCACTGAAACGATAGTGTCACTTGAAGATAAATTAAAATGCTGATGTCATTTAAAAAACTGGAAGGCAGGATTGGAGAAGTGAGTAACTGCATTTTGGGTGTTGCAGCTGAATCTGGTATCTGGATGACTGACAGCTTGTTTCTCTTCCTTCAGATCAGTATCAAGGTCATAGTACAGGACAAGTTCACTGGCGTTGAGAAGCTCCTCTGTGTGGCTTTCTCTACATTTGTAGCTAAACCAGTTGGAAAAGAAAAGGTAAATCTTCCACGTGAACAGATACCTTTCTTGTAAGCCAGGGATATGGGAATAACTGCTCCAGAATTATTTTTTGCTTCTTACTGCAAGACTTGCTTCCTCAAGAATTTTTATTCATTTTTATGTTTATTGGTATTATTCTGTGGCGACATCATAGAACTGAATGGGCAGATCTTTTGAAAGGAACACGTTAAAGAAAAAAAGTACCAGGTTTATGAAAGAGGAAAAACAGTGTTTTAAATTATCTGGAAGTCATTTCTACTCCTTTAAAATATTGCTTACTGGGTTAGTTCTTATTTTTGGTTATAGAGTTCAAAATTAAATTGAACTTTTTTTTTTTTTTCAGCAAGTATTTAAAAGTCTAGGCCCAATCATTTTTTAGACCTTCAGGAAAATGTCAAAGTTGCCGAGTCAGGAGAGTTTAAAAATAAACTTTAGGGCATCTGGGATGAAGCCACCCTTGAAAGAAATACTGTGTCCTTGTGCATTGTTCAGCTCCCACCAGTCAGAGCCCAGCTCTACGTCAATGGAGGACGCCACGATTTCCTCCATGTTGCTTCTATTTAGAGCTAGGGTATGTAGAGGAAATCAACACATTTGAAAAATGTAATAATTCAAATTATAATGTAAAGTATTTCAGTCAAGAATGATCAAAGAATAGGCAAGCGTGGCTTCTCCTAAGCACTTGCCGATGACGATGTCTCCTGCTCACGCCTCCCTCTCGCCTGAGATCTTTCTCACAGTGGCTGCTGTGCCAACACAGCTTGGACAAAGCGATGCTTCCACCGCAGCCAGTAAAGGTAGCCATGCTTTTCAGCCACTCCAAACCTAGGCAGATGGCACAACTGGGCTGGCAGGCGCTCCCACAGAATGTTGGCACCTGGAGTACCTACTGTAATATAGGCCTCATATTAAACTGCTGCAGGCAAATTCCTGCTGCCGAAGGGTGCTGCTTTCCAAACTAAAGTGCACATCTGCCAATTGTGTTATGTAGAAAATGAAAGCACGGCTTCCTGGGACATGAGTCGGGCCCAGTGAGTCGTGGGCAAAGTATCACAGAGACCCTGTGTTCACGAAAATATAAGGAGTGAGAGAGGTCTTGTCAGCCATTAGTTTCTTCTTGATTCTCTCAAAAGTCTTAATTTTTCACAATGAGAGTGTCATGGGGGTGGGTACAGCGTTCCCATACTTGACAGCAAATGACAGCGTGGAGGATACCTCACCATCCTTTGCTTCATATGGAAGAAGAAGCCGTCTTCTTCCCCTTCAGCCCCATACTTCTTGTTCTGGATTTAGGAACTAATGGAATAGGCCCACCTCAGTCCCATCGCTACAGAGACAAGAACTGGCTTCCAAGAGCCTTTCTGGGAAGCCAGCTACCTTATGGTGCTACGACAATTGGCTACTTCAGTCAGCATCCACTGCTAAGCACCTTTCCCAGATCAATTAGGTTTCCAGTTAGTGCCTTTTTATTTGGTAGCACATCATGTGGAGAGGCATGAAAGGCTGTGGTTTGGTTTGAACCATAAGAAATACCAGCGTCTGTATCCAAAGTGAGTTCATTCCAGGATAAAACTGGCAATGATTAACAAAATTCGGTTCAACAGTTGCACCGGCCAAGTAATTAGAAGGGCCCACAGCACTAGACTGTGTGGAAGGAAGTGAGGCAGAAAGATGGCCCAGAGACCTTCAGGGGCATTCAGCTTCCAGGCAGAACTTGCTCTTAAGTTTATTCTCAGGTACACAAAATGTTCTTCGTGGACTAGTAGAAGTCATCATGATGGATGCCAGGGTCTTCTCCAAAGAGGAGCCAAGCTACAAATCTCCCAGGCTACCTAACATATTCTGCTGATCATGGAAACAGCATGTGACATTGTGAGGAGTCAGTCAATCCACACATTCCTGACACATGAGACAGGCAACTCAGGGAACCTTGGACTTTAAACAGCACATTACAAGTCACTAGATTATTTAGCCTTATCTGGGTAAAGGGGCAGGTTCAGACTGGAGGTACCCTGGAGCTGCCAAGACCTTTCGTACACAGAACTAGCACGTGGGCATCAGTTGGGGAGCTGGAACCTGGACACCTCACCCCAGGTTTCTGGAGGGCAGCTGAAGTGTTACACTGACATATTGATTCTTTCAGTTTACCTATTCGATGCTGTTTTGACCATGTGATGAAATTTCCAATTAGGAATACTTCTTGGTGCAAGATAGTCTTCTCTAGAATGCCCCTTTACCTCCCCTTGATCTCTTAATTTTGTAAAAAACAAAAAACAAAACAAACAGGAAAAATTATCAATAAAAATTTAGGGTAATTGTAGTCCCATATCATTGAAATTAATATTTTATAGTATTTGTATATATTCATTTTATTGAAAATAGATTCCTCTCTTATACAATACATTCTGACCACAGTTCCCCTCCTCCACTCCTCTTAGCTCCCCATACCTGCCCTATATTCCATATCCATTCTCCCTCCATTTCCTCCAAAGAGAGGAGCAGGTTTCCAAGAGACAGCAGTCAAACAGAAGAAAATATGATACAAAGCAACAAGGCAAAAGTCCTCCTATACTCTATAATTTCTCAGAAAACTTGTAAAATGAGAAAAATAAACATGGATGTCTTTCAAATGAGAAATAACAAAGCCTGTTTTAATCTTTTAATGGAAATAAATTGAAGAAAAAATTTCACCAGCATGTTTCATGGAAACACCCATAAATACTCTATTTACTTGAGTTAAAAACCATATGGTGTATCATCTGCTTTTGCAAAATTCACGTTGGGCATCTATAATTTAAGGGAGCAGTAAATGACAAGTCTGATGATAAACTTTCTTCCCCCAGGTCCATTTAAAACCTGTCATGCTACAAACAGAGGAAGAGCAAATAGAACACACTCTGGCTTCAGAGAGAAGGAAAGTTCGATTACAGCATGAGAGCAACTTCAACAACATCATGAAGGAAAGCAGCATGTTCAATGGTGAGTAAGTCTATACCAGGAGCTTTCTGTGGCTGTGGTAAGGGAAGGGGTCTGTCTTAGAGCACATGTTTTTACACTGATGCTTGGATGACACTAGATCTGTTTTCTGACAGAGCTGGGCAGTGGAGAAGAAAAGAACTGGGCATTCAAACTATCCATGTTGGTGATCTAGGCCCCTAAGCTGGAACTCCTTTGGAGGAGGAAGTGGGCAGCTAGGGACAAAGTCTGGGTGGTTATTAGCAATCAAGCCCTTAGTAACACGGGGAATGACGGGGTTGTGACCAGGGCACATTGATGTGGAACTTCACGGGTTACTAAACACTGGCTCATCCAGGACTTCATTTGAACCATATACCTTCTCAACACAGAAGGAAACTCCAAGTAGGAAGAAGCCTGCTGGAGGACCCCTTGACAAGAACGGAAGAGAAATAGTTCGTGAATACTTCCTAGTGCTTTCCACACTGGCTCTGTGTTTTCCTGCAGCAGTTTTCTGAGCTCTTTGCTGTCTTAGCTCTCCTTCCAACTCTTCTTTCTTTCTGTGTATTTGAGTCGGTCTCTAAAATCTCAAGAGAGAAAATGGTGTGAGAGAAGAGATGGAGTGAGCCAGTCCAGAGGGCTGACAGAAGTTCCAACTCCACTGACTCTGAAGGAGAGCGCAGTGAAGGGAAAGGGGAGGAGAGAATGGAATAAGTCTGGCTAGAATGAGGAGAACGGAGAGGAGAAGGTGCACATGCAAAGGACAGAGGTGAGGAGGTAGCATGTAAGAAGTATGGAGGCCTCATGATGACCGGAGGCATTATCAGGGTCATCGGACAACCCCACTGTGTAGGAGAGAAATGTTCCAAGATTTCTGCCTTGAGAAGATGGTTCTAGTTCCGTCTTCGGGGCCCTCAATGTCAATGGCATGTTTTCCAGGACGGAAAAACTTGGTCATGATTGAAGGCTCACTGGGATGATTGATAAGATCATCACTGAAGTAGGAATTGGCTCTAAGGGAAAAAGAGCATTCATGTTGATGCTGTACCTTACAGTTTCTAGATATTGGTATGATTTGATGATTTCATAAAGGGCAATATCCACTATCAGTTATAGAAAGCAGAGACCATCATTAAATTTACAATGCTTAAAAGAGTTTCTTTAAAAAGATGGTCTTGGTTCCAAGATGTGTTTAAATGCATTTTTTCCTAAGACTGAAGTAGCTGAACTGTGAGAATATTCCTAAGGCAGACCAGACAACCATTAATAAAAAAAACAAAACCAAAAGGGCGATCGGCCCAAGTCCACCTTGCTGTCTTCTCAACACTAAAACTCCAGGAAGGAAATGAGGTGACAAAGATCTTCATAACTGCTTCAGTCTTCACTCAGAAATGCCAGGAGTTAATATGGCTTTTAACGAGTCTGTGCAGTTATCCTACCTTCACTGACCTTCCCTTCTAAAGAAAGAAAGAAAGAAAGAAAGGAAGGAAGGAAGGAAGGAAGGAAGAAAGAAAGAAAGAAAGAAAGAAGGAAGGAAGGAAGAAAGAGAGGAAAGGAGGAAGAAAGGGAGGAAGAAAGGAAGAAAGAAAGGAAGGAAGGAAGAAGGAAGGAAAAAGAAAGAAAGAAAGAAAGAAAGAAAGAAAGAAAGAAAGGAAGGAAGGAAGGAAGGAAGGAAGAAAGAAAGAAAGAAAGAGAAGGAAGGAAGGAAGGAAGGAAGGAAGGAAGGAAGGAAGAGAGAGAGGAAAGTAATGCCTCTGTCCTTCCTGCAGTTGCTGCACCTGAGTTCTTAAGGGGAAGGAGGAATAAGTACCTATGAGTCGCGAGGTTCTCCAGTAATTTCAGAAGGAAGTTCTGATGTCTCTCTGTGTGCTTTTATCCCGAGTCTTGCAAGAATTTGCTTCACCCTCTACAGTTAGTTACCACTCTACTCGCATGAATGTCTCATGGATTATTTTCCAATGTTTTAACTCGAGAACTCATGAGGAAAAAGTTATCCCTGGGCTGAGTGGCAGGCTGGTCAAATGGTCTGGTACTTGCTAAAAGAATTAAATGTGTGATTGTGGATGAGATCGTGTACTGTCTTGTGAATGTCTGGCTCCTTCCTTCTCAGCACCAAGAAAGAAAGAACACATCAACTGCTTAGTTTCATCTAGTGCAGATGTATTACACTCCTATCATGTGCAAGGAACATGTTTGCCATAAGAAACAAACAAACAAAAAGATGAATAATGCAAGGTCTTTGCACTTAACAAACTCATACCCTAGTGCTGGGTACATGAGTAGTTCTAAATAATCTAGACAGTGATCGAAGAAGTGTAGGGTCCAGATTCTGTGGACCTAGGGGTTCCCTGGGGTGGTCCTTCCTGACTCAGGGAGAAGCTGCAAGAAGGAAGATAAGTTAAATAAAATAAATATCATTGCCATTTAGTTTAATTTTCCTAAAAGGTTGATCAGAGTAGATCCATGTTTGTTTCAATTTAGAATTACAGATTTTTCTTAAAGCTTTTATCTCTGAGTTAACTTAATCTATCCTAACGCAGATTATCCTATATTCTTTTCAATGAAGCAACTGTTAATCCAGCTCTATCATATCAATATGTTCACTTTGGAAATATTACTATCTCCCATGTCACCAACAACACCACAGAACTTAGAAGCATTTTTTTTTTTTAAGAAAGGGCATTGGAGTATGGTAGGGCATGTGGTCTCCCTAGTCCTTGTCCCTTAGGTCTCAGAGAGGCTGGTTTTGATTAGAAAACATACTCTAAAAGAAGGTAGATAGAAACCATCATTAGTGAACTAAGGCAGAGGTTATTAACCTGTGGGTCATGACCCCTGTGGTGGTCAAATGACCCTTTCACAGTGGTAACTGGGATATCAGATATTTACATTATGATTCATAACAGCAGCAAAATTATAGTTATGAAGTAACAACAAAAATAATTTTACGGCTGGGATCACAACAACATGAAGAAGTGTGTTAGGAAGTCTGAGAACCACTGGACTAAGGGATCTATATTATCACCAAACTGATGAAGCTGTCCTCACCCTTTGAGGTGCTACATGATAGAAAAGATTGTTGTTAGGATATTGGGAAAGCTGATTCCAGATGCTACATTTTCATAAGAAAAGTGGGGAAAAATGAGATTAGGTTTTGTAAAGGGATGATTTGAATGTGTTATTGTACCACTGGGGTTATTGTATCACTAGGGGTGGAGGAGAATTAAAGTTGGAGCTATTTGAATTGCAGTTTGTCATTATAAAATCAGATCTTCAGAGCATTGTCCTAGATGAACCTTTCTGGATGTGCAGAATGAAAACAAGAGCTAGAATAAAATGACCTGAATTCAGGTCAAAGTTCCTGACCTGAAATATACAGGACACATGTGAAATCGACCAAACGAAATGATGAAACAATACCTTCAAAACATTCAATAGACAACCACTGAACTTGATCACCTGGCTTGCAGAATGAGGTCTGTTTACTATAAACACTTAGCTCTCATCAGGTCTGTGGCCCTGAATTGTTCTCTGGGCCTGGAGATGCTCTATTTTTTTCCCCTGCTGATTGGTAGTTATCTACAAGAAGACACACTTCCACACAAAAGACACTTGTCCTCTGTCCACTTTTGCATGCATGCCATAGCTGAGGCCTGTATGTGTTTAGCATGACCAAGGAGTGATTCCCCAGTTTTCCTTGTGTGTGCTGCATATGTCTCCATAGAAGTGAGTGACTTTTTCTTTAGTTGCCCCTCAGAGAAGAAAAAACTACCTAATTATGGGTGTTCTTTTCTACAACATTTCTCAGATTCTGAGATCTCCTACCAATTTTTAATTTTTCCATTATTTCATAATCATTTCAAGATAGATAGTACATTGCAGGATAAGGAATTTACACCGTGTGAGAAGGCATACAGTTTAAAATAAGTCTTCCATCTGTGCTACACACGGTCATTCATGTGCTCTGGTAGTACAACAGCTAAACACTTAAATTGTTATCATTTTGTAATATAGTTTACAGGTAGCTTCTAATAAGCTAAGGTAATATTTTCTTCTGAATAAAAATATACAATTTGGACAAGCGATATTAAACTGAAAATATCTCAATCAGTACTAACTCATCATGCTTTAAGAACCTCATTTAATAAAATCAATTTTGCAATCAGGGAGCAGGATGCGGGTGGCATGCACCTGAATCCCAGATACTCTCAAGGCTGATGCAAAAAAAAACTTGCTTTATCTCAGGAGTTCCTAGCCTGCCTGCCCAGCATAACAAGATCCCATTTCAGGAAAAAATAGTTAGAAAATTGTAAATAAATAGAAGTTAGGAGAGGTTAAGATTTTAATTGTCTTTAAGAGTCAACCAGAAAACAAAACCAGTTTTCTTTATATTAACTTGATGTCTGGGGAAAATCTGCAGTTTGTTTGCAAAGCCATCTCAGCAGTCAGGAAGGAAGGGGAAGCAGTGATGTTGGCAATGGCTTGAGAGTAGCAAAGAAGTAGAGAGGCCGTGCTCAACCCGGCAGACATTGGCTCCGGGACCTGCGGGTACCCAAAGCTACAGACTGAGGGAAGAGTCAGACACTTGTTTTAGGTGGAAGGGTGAACTAGGATATCATGGGGAGTGGCTGTCCCCCAAGAACTCTCCATGAGCCCACTAGAAAAGCCCTCCCCTCTCAGAGAGCCCTGATGGGGAGTCCCTCTCTCTCTCTCTCTCTCTCTCTCTCTCTCTCTCTCTCTCTCTCTCTCTCTCTCTCTCTCTCTCTCTCTCTCTGAGTGTGGTGTGTGTGTGTGTGTGTGTGTGTGTGTGTGTGTGCTTGAGACAGGCTTTCTCTGTATAGTCCTGGCTGTCATGGAACTTACTCTGTATACCAGACTGGCCTCGAACTAAGAGATCTCCCTGAATCTGCCATCTGAGTGCTGGGATTAACACCAAACCCACCCAGGTTTCCTGTCTCTTAAAGGGCCCTCCTGACCTGTTATTAATCCAGAACAAAAGTGGCTGCTTTTCAGGGGAAGGCTACTCTACAGAACCCACTCACATCCTTGACAGAAGGTGTTAAGGATGATGCCATTTTTATGAATAACAGTTTTATTTGCTGCCAGGAAAGGAAAGTCCAGGGAAGGTCCAGTGGCTGACCCTACTGTCTCTGCTGTCATCTCATAGATCCAATTTGCAAAGATGAAGAAGGAACAGCCACCACCATGGGCACCTCCGTTCAGAGCATTGAACTTGTCCTCCCACCCCATGCAAACCATCACGGAAACACATTTGGCGGGCAGATTATGGCATGGATGGAGACAGTAGCAACCATTTCTGCAAGGTTCTCAGTGTTGGCCTGGGGATAAGGGCATAGGAAACATGGTTTGAAGTATTTTTTTTTCTTTTTATAAATTATGCAAAAACGCGAAAGGTGTATTTTGTAGCCTTCTTGCTACAATTTTTTCTATGAAGGAGAAGTTTGGCTTTTAATTAATAAATAAACTCAGTGACTGGAGAAGCTGAGAAAGAAGTGTGGTCAGCATTGGCTGTCAGCTGTCAGCCATTGTGTCCTACCCCAAATCCAGAAGTCACAGTGTCCGGGGACCTTTGTCAGGAGCTGTCAGGAGAAAATGATGCTCAAATGACAACAGAAAGCATTGGTTTGCTTTGGTTTCCGTAGAGAACAGACCAATGCCAAAGAATCACTATCTTTATGAAATGTTGGGGGTTGTGTTCGGATGCTCTCCACACACAGTCCTCTTGAGACAAAGGGGTTGTCTACATAGAAAACAGGTAGCCTTCTTGTCTAGCGCAACCATTCAATGAATCGGTTGTTTTTGAAACTACCGTGGAGGATGTACATCCCCTCTTTTCTCTCCCCATTGTTTCCCTTAGTCGCCTGTGTCATGGGCATCCCTTTCTGAAGTCTGTGGATATGTTTAAATTCCGGGGACCATCCACAGTTGGGGACCGCCTTGTCTTCAATGCCATAGTCAACAACACATTTCAGAACAGGTAATATGTGCGTCTTATGCCAGTTCAGAGCCATGTACTGTAGGAGGGCAGGAGCTACGTCACAAGACTGTCTAGTTATTTTTAAACTTCACTCAGTATGGACTCATACTTTAGTCTTCTGCTTGTGGTCTTTTCACACTCAGGAAATTGTAATGAATTGTTTTGTCCTATAGAGTATTAGGACATCCAGCTGGCCCAGGATAGTTCCAATTGGTATCCACCACCCTAAAATAATTATTAGCTCCTCTTTTCAGTGCCTATAACAGGCTTTTGTGTATGACAATGAATCCAGACTACATGCCAGTTATTCTCAGTACACAGTGAAAAGGTTTCACCTAGTATTTTCTTCTTTTTTAGATGCTTAAAAAAAAGGAGCATTAATTTATGTTTTCAGACAAACTTTCAGGCTTTTATTCTTGTAAACCATAGAACTATTGTTTTGAAGGGAGAAAATGTGTTTTGAGCACAATTTAACTCACCATCCCCATTAACTAAATGTCCCAGTGGGAAAGGAAAATGGAAACTCATTCGGGCCCTCCTACAACACTCCTCAACGTGGATGTGGGTGGTTGGACAGATTTGCTGGCATCAAAAGAGAAAAACCAGGGCCCTCTTGTTGCTTGGTGGAGCCGAGGCCAAGCATGCCGCGGTCCTCCTTGCCCACTGCCCTGCGTCCCCCTTACAGTGTGGAAGTTGGAGTGCGTGTTGAGGCCTTTGACTGTCAGGAGTGGGCAGAGGGCCGAGGCCGCCACATCAACAGTGCTTTTCTCATTTACAACGCTGTTGATGATCAGGAGGAAATCATCACCTTCCCCAGAATCCAACCCATATCAAAGGTCAGTTGTCACCATGTGAGCCCCAGTGACCTGTGGGCACAGAGCTCCGTGCAGCTCCCTACAGGCAGCCATCTCCAAGAGGTTTGCTTTCTTCTATGCCTAACTAGGCCCAATGGGATCTTTCCTTTTCTTTTCTCCCGACATTACTCTGCGATGTGCCTCTCTCTACGGTCAGCTGCTGCTGTGTAGCATATGGCTTTCTGTGTCCCCTTTCTGAGTCTGCTAACGTGTCTAGGGCACCCTGTGCTTGATGCTTTGCCCCTTTCATGGGAAACCTGTCGTTCTCAACCAGGAATCAACTTAGTGCTCACCTCCTCTAAAAACCCCAAAGTGGGATCTGTGTGATTTTAGTAGCAGAAATGGGGGGGGGGGGAATCTCTGCTTTGAAAAGAAAGTGAAAGTAGCTGTCAAAGTCAATGAGAGGCTCAGACCTCAGGGGGAGGTGTCACAGGGGCATGGAGCCCCGGTTATTCTAGGGGAGGCTGCCTAAGGATCGCAATACCAAAAGATTAGAAATTGATCTGCTGTCCTCTTTCTTGAAGGATGATGTTCGACGTTACCAGGGAGCTATTGCAAGAAGGAGAATTCGCCTAAGCAGGTAAAGAACATAAAACATAAGGATTTCATGGGCTTTCACCATCTGACAAGCCATGTAACAAAAAGCCACCACCTGGAGTCCCTGCTCCCTCATAATGGGGAAGAAAGGGACCTAAAGTGTCTTAAAAATTAAAAATGGTTCATTCTGATTTCCCACCGAATAGCACGTTTAAAACAAAACAAAACAAAAACCAACAACTTTAAATGAAGAAATTATCATGGCTCCTGTATTAAGCACAGAGAAGAAAATTGTCACTTAATATTTTAATTTTTTTCAGGAAACATGTTGTTTCCCATAAAAAAGAAGTTCCACTCAGCATACAATGGGATGTAAGCAAAAAGGTAACAGTTTGACAGTCTGGAATGATTCATGTGAATGTCACAACAGGGAAGAAGTAGAAACCTTGTTTAACAGGCCCAGTTTGTACCTACATGTGTTAGGTGACAGGGTGAACCGTATAACCCTCCATTTCTAAATGATGCAAAACAACAACAACAAAAAAACCATCAGTCATTGTTATCCTCCTGCCAAATTTGAACTCTGTGAATATCTGACATGGAATGTTTCAATCTGCTGTCTTGCCTTGATTTGCAGTGAGTGGCATGCTTATGAACTTGAACATATTTGTAGAGCAAGAAGGATTTTGTGGCTAGGGAGATGGTTCTGTGCTTAAGAGCACTGGAAGCTCTTTTCCAGAGGGCCTGGGTTTAATCCCACACACACACAGAGACTCACAACCATTTGTAACTCCAGTTCCATGAGATCTGCTGCCTTCTTCTGGCCTCTACAGGTACGGCACACATGTGGTGCACAAACATACATGCAGGCAAAATATCCTTATACATAAAATAAATTTAAAAAATTAACTTAAAGTAGGATTAGTCGTTTAAACATTTTTGATTAATAAAATCTTATGTGGGATCCAAGTCTACTTATCACACACATTGTTATAAGTCACACTGAAGGATATCTGTCTTGGCCCAGAGTACCAACTAAAAGCATACACAATGGATGAGTTGAGTGCATAGTTACCTTGTCTGGACTTTGAAATAGAAGCTAGATATTAGTAGTAGATAGTCCAGTTTATGCGCAACATTGTCGCTTTGGCTCAATATATACCTCCTCCAACACTGGCCATTATTGAAGTAGAAAACGATCAATCCCAAGGCTATATGTTGAACACATAGCTTTGGTTTGTGTGTGTGTGTGTTTTAGGGATTCCTAAGTAACACCAATGTGGAGGCTCTCAAAAACCTGGCATCCAAAAGCGGCTGGGAAGTTACCACCACCTTGGATAAGGTAAGTGCCAAATGTTTGTGCTGCTCCTGCCCAGAGCAAATTAAAGCTAGCATGGTGGTCAGGATGTTGAGGCTCTATGCTGCTCCACTAGAGGGACAACACTTTGTAAGAGGTGGACTTCCTTCTAGACATGGACCTTTCTGCTGGATGTCCCCTGCCCTCCTGCCTCCAGGCAGGCCTGGGTTCTCACATTCTATCTCTCACTCCTTCCTCTACATCTCCATCCACCCAAACCTGACGATCTTGATGAGCCAGGACAAATGCTTCTGTAGGTCCTTTCTTGACCTAATGCTCTTTTCTTTCTAGTGGCTCATTCCATCATGGCGACTCTAAATCTAATTTGGCTTTGAGTCTTTTTTGTTTTGTGGTGCTTCATCCACAGTTGTGAGTTGGTATTTAAACTTTACATTGCAATTTAGGTTTCAGTATTTTTCCAAACAGATAATAAACCTTTTAAGAAGGAAGCCTTGTCTCGATTTCTTTGTATCTCTCTTAGCATGCAATTTTGGCATATTATCAAGTTGAAATAATTGTATATCATCTGGGCCTTCATTTTTGGACATTGGAAGACTCTTGAAAGCCAATGCCCACATTCACTAGACTCTAAGCTGTAGGAGACACGCTGCTCACCCACTGTATTCCCGACCATGGTAGAAGGTATGGCCTGACACTTGGAAGAAGATTGGGATTACCAGCTTTGGGGTGTGTCTGCTGTGAATGCTGCTCACTGCAGGCGCAACACTACCATAGAAAATAGGTAATCAAGTGTCTGTAGGCGCAACACTACCATAGAAAATAGGTAATCAAGTGTCTGACTGTCCTGGAACAGTCCAAGTTTGCGCCTGTTGTCCCATCATAACTTCAGTCATGTCTTAGTTTCCGTGTGGATGGGCATCGCACAATCCCCTCACCTTAGAATCTAAGTAAATTTGAAGGCTACTTCCGTTGTCATCTTCAGTTCTTGCCGTGACTTCTGGGTATTTGGTTATTTCCTTGTTGGAACTGCTGAATCCTTCCAGGGTCTTCCTTATGCCCTTTAGATCCAGCTCAGCTCCCATATCTACTGGGCTTGGCTATGCAGGAACAGGTTTAATAACTAACGCATTGGTTTTTATTGTTGCTCATGAAAAGTGCCCCGATGCCTTCCTTTCTTTTCCTGATATGAAATCTCACTTTTTTTTTTTTGCTAGCTTCTGAGCATCACTACAGGTTTTAACCTCCCCCATCCCACCCCCCCCCATACAGTCTTACACTGTATCTGAACCCAGCGTCTTCCTACATTTTCCAAGAACTTTGGATAACCAGTATGTACCACAGCCGTTTTTTGTATTCTTATTTTCAATGTAATTGGATGTGAAGTTTTATATCTGTAATAAAATTGGACAGAACTTAAGATTTTAAGGCACATCGGATCTTCTATCTCTAAGGGTAGAAATAACTACAAGTAATACAAGAAGCCAGAGACAAATCACGCACATGAACTGCTCAAGAATAATATAAGGGGAGTTCACAAACAAGTGAGGTATTGTGTTTAACCCTATAGAGGCCAGGGCCAATTTAAGCAAGTTAAAGTACATACACAACAACAAACAACAACAAGAGTCCAAAAAAAAAAAAGTGTGATTCTTATCTCTTAGCGGTAGTGTCATGAGTGGAGATGAAGAGAGTTTTTGACTTGAGTCCCCCAGGGAAGAAATTGTCATGAGGGCCCTGGCCTGATAGGTGTGGATATTTTAAGGAGTATCTGAAGTCTGAGAATATACTGAAAATAAGGTGAAAACAAAAACGACATAGATTACCCAAACATCCTCTCTGGGAAAGAGCCCTGGTATAAGAATTGACCAGAGAGGATCTATTCTCAAATAAAATAAAATAAATAACAAAGCAAGATGGAGACAAATTAGACCCAGTGCCACTTACCCAGCCCCAGCCGTTGTCATCTATGGTAATCCTCTGGTGTCTCTACAGACTAGGTCTCTATAGAAAGCAGTTTCCGATTGGCAGTGGTGGTGCACAGCTTTAGTCCCAGCACTTAGGAGGCAGAGGCAAGTGGATCTCTGTGAGATCAAGGCCAGGATGGTCTACAAAGTAAGTTCAAGGATAAGCAGGGAGACACTGTCTCAAAAATATATATAAAAAAATAGTTTCCCCTTCCTGCCTATAATGTAATCTCAGTAACATATTTATCAATGGTACAAAAAGTCTAACATTGTGTTGATTGGCATCCAGAGATCCGAGCAGATCACTATGATGGAAACAGTTCCACTGATGGAATCAGGCAGGCTTGCTTCAGTGAGTCTGGAGCTACTCATGCTGAGCTTCATTCAGAGAAAAAAAAAACTGTCCAAACACTGGAGTTTTATGAATTATGTCTACCTCCATCCCCGTGAGCAAAGGGAAGCCATTTTCTTGGATAACTCTTCTTGGAGAATCTTTCCAAGAAGCTATAGCTGTCTGAATTGTTCACTGTTCTACTACTGTGACAAGATACCAAGGCAACTTATTAAAGAAAATGTTTTATTGGGCTTACATTCCAGAGGGTTAGTGTCTACACTGGGTGACTGGAACATCTAAGAGTTCACATCTCAACCTCAAGCAAGAGGCAGAGAGCACACTGGAAATGGCATGGGCTTTTAAAACCTTAAGCCCACCCCCAGCGACACACCTTCCCCAACAAGACCACACCTCCTAATCCTTCCCAAACAGTTCCGCCAACTGGAGACCAAGCTTTCAAATGCCAGAGACTAATGTGGAACATCTCATTCCAACCTCTACAGTGGCTCTTCTCTGGCAAATCTAGAGAGCCAAAATGGACCACTGCCTTTCTTTGTCTCCTTTGCATCTTTAACATTGGTTCAGGTAGTAGGATAATAAGAAGGACTTCCTGCTACATTCACCTTCCCAGAGAAGGAATAGATGCCATTCACTCATCCACTATGGATAAGTCAAGTCAATGAGCTCCATCTGCAAAGGTAAAATTTAATGGCTCAAGGATAAAATGTGTCTGCAAGCTGGAGAGCAGCTGACTAGAAAACCACTGGTTTAATTTCCTAAGGCTGTCAAAACAGAGGACCATCCACTGGGTCACTTAAATAATAGGAATCTGTTGGCTCTCTCTTCCGAAAGGGGGTATCTGAGATCAAGTGAACGCTGGCTGATTGCTTGTGAGGAGGGAACATTAATTCCTCCTCACCTCTCATTGAGCTGTGGCTCATATATACATCATCCAATCTCTGCCATCATCTACACACGGTGTCCTCCCTGTGTGCACATCCGTGTCCATCTTCCCCTTTCTATAAAGGCATCTGTCAATTGGGCCTACCTTCCTGCAATATGACTTCATTTTAGTCAATCATATTGATAAAGACCCCATTTCCATATAAAGTCACATGACAAGGTACAAGGGGTTAGGGCTCTACCGCAGGAGCGTGGGCAGGAGGGGACCATGATCAACTCTAAGCAAGTGTTCAGCCCAATAGGATAGTTTCCCACACCCTGATTCACCAAAGAAGACATGACAGCCCCAAAGCAAGCATGCAACTGGCTCCAGCAATTCTGCAGGGTACCACAGGTAGAGTTACACCTGGTCACCAAGCTTCTCTGGATCTTCACCAGTGGATTTCCTTTTGTTTCTGTGCTGACGGCAGCCATGCAGGGCCCCACCTGATTTTGTTGTATTTGATGAGTGCTCACAGTCTAGGCCAGACCTTTCTTTACAAGCTGGAATTAAAGATACACATGACCTGAAAGGGATGTGTTTTTACAGAGCAATCACTTGTTTGCTGCCTTAGCTTCTTGTATTTGATTTCTCATTTCTTCATTGTCACAGTGAGGATGATGTTATGCTTAGATTCGGATGTGTTTCAATAAAGGGCAGTTCTTCACAACTTGGTTTCCTTCCATCTGCTTGGTTTCTGTGGTTGAAGCCCTAACCTCATGTTTGTTTGCCTTCTCACAGCTTGTTGCCATGGGAATAGATTATAAGATGGAAAATTTCAACACTAACTTCAAAATACCCTGAAAGCAATGGAGAAAATGTGCAGAAAAGAAATGTGCTCTTAGCTGAGCACAAAGATCTGATAATTGTTTTTTTTTTAAGGAAGAAAGCTCAAAGCCACAGAAATGATATTAATGTTTAAGTATATGCCAAATGCCCCTGTTTATCTAACAGGTACTACATGTTAGCAACTGGCCATGGGACTCAGAAAGCAAGGAAAGCTTTGTGGGGAAGAAGTGTGTTCCAGGGGTCCTTTTGAGAAACTGAGTTTGTCCTAGAGATTGTTGGCTTGTTTCCTGGGCACCTTTGAATCACTCAAGACATGCCTGACATCCTGGGAGAGTGTTGTAATTCATAGTCTTATCTCTAAAGTTTTAGGGGAAGGGGCACTGGCCTGTCTAGCATCCTGATGACAGCCTCTGTTTTTAGTGTCTGGAGGCAGGAAATATCGCAGAGATAAAGACAGAAAAGCTTTTGGTCTTCTTTTTTTCATGAAAAAATATGATGCAAATTAACCCACCCACATACTATTTGGATAGCACAGAACTGGCATCCAACTCAGGCTTCTGGGCACCCAAGACTGAGGTGAAATGGTGTTTGGCTTTCTCAGTACTCAATGGGCAGATAGATGCTTTACCTGGTGCAGGCCCTTATGACTCCAAGTTCAAGTGTGTGCATAAATGAGTGTGTGCATGTGTATGTGAGTGCCTTTTGAAGTAAAAACATGTTTTCATGTTTTTCTCTTGTAACTTTTCCTCATATCTTTTAGATAAAAATATATACCCTGGAAGAGCAAGATGCCATATCTGTTAAGGTTGAAAAGCGTGTTGGCAGTCCAGCACACACGGCTTATCATCTTTTGTCCGACTTCACAAATCGACCTTTGTGGGACCCCCATTACATGTAAGAACAAACTTAAATTTTTTTCTTAATCAAGCCTGACATTGTGGAAAAGATAACTTCATTTGCACTTCATTTCCACTGGCCAGTACATGATGTATTTATCATTTCAGGAATTTAGAGGAGTTTCAGAGTTTTGCCCAGACATCAGGTGATACTGAGAAGTGCAAAGCAACAATTATTACACTCATCTGTTTGTCATTTATATTGAGTTGGCACAGGTGGTTCACATCTATTCTGATACTACTGACAACTTCAGAGATGATACTGTTCCTATTTCTGAGACCTAGCAAGGCTGCGCTGACAACCGTGTTGGGACCTGCATTGGAATCCAGCTTGTCCAGGCTCTGTAGCCCACCTCTTTTTCTTTAGTACACAGCCTCGAGGTTCTTGGGGAAGTGTCCAATGTCTTTCTGGAACTCTTCTCCTATGAAGACATTAGTCCTAGTGAGAAGCTAGCAATGAGTCCTGGAGGAAGGCACCGCCTGCTGCTCTCTCTTGATTCTGGCTTGATGATCTGATCATGCCTTGCTCCCATCCACCCCATCGCCGTCTTCCCCACCTTCTCTCCCAACACTTTCAGTTTCCTCCTTTCTGGAGCTGTCTCTTCCACTCCAACTTTGCTGGAATATGGTTGGTTATATCTATCCACAGGTCCCAATCTGCATGTTTAAACACTTTGGATAAAAAATGGTGTGTGTGTGTGTGTGTGTGTGTGTGTGTGTGTGTGTGTGTGTGTGTGCTCGTGTGTTTGTGTCAGCATCAAATCTATACAGACTTCTTTGACTTCTTTTTTAACTAGTATAGCAACTATCAACATACCATTTATATTGCATAAGTGATTTAAATATGTTTTAGAGAATACTGAATGATATGCATATGTTATAATGAAAATACTGTTGTTGTATATATGGGACTTGAGCATCAAAGGTTTTGGTATTGCCACAGGTCTAGGCATGACTATGGAACTGTGAGCCTTGTCAGCTGCCCTGCAGTAATAAATTGCACTCAGCCCTAGCCTCCAAAGTTACAGACATGGCAGCATCTCAGACACCTTATCTTTCAACAAATTTTTTTTTTAAATGTTTCTGTCACAATTCTGTTTGACTCGGCATTCCATTGAAATTGAACATGAATGAATGGAGAAACCAGTGGATTCACTTGAACTCAGCCAACTTTTCTTGTATATCTACTAAAGACTCAGCATCTGCATCAAGTGTTTGCATTTGGCTCCCACAATAACCCCCTAGACACTAGTATCTACAGTATACATATAAATAATAAAATGACTTGCCTAACATAGTTTGGCCAGTAAACAGCAATCTAAGAGTCAAAAGCAAGTGGGTTAGCTTCAAAGTTAGCATTCTTTTCAGCATACTGCATCTCTACCTGAGTGCTGGGACCAGCCTTACAGCTCACTCATCTTCAAAATGTTTTATTTGATCCTAGGGAAAGATAATTTTGTGAAAAGCATATTGCATTCCTCTGGAGTTTTGAGGGAGGTGATCTTGGAGCCACACAGCTGACACCTTCCAACACATGCAAAATTATGTCAGCCTTCAAGACTGTTGCAGGGTGTCAGCAGGAGAAGTGAATATAGGTGTCAAGGAGGAGATCATGTCAATAAATACGGGAAGCGAATGCCTCATTCTAGCAGACAGGAAGCTTTGAATACTGTTCTGTCCACACAGAACCTGTGAGGTCGTGAACCACGTGGGTGAGGATGACCTGATATATTACATCACGTGTTCTGTGGCAAATGGAGACAAACCCAAAGACTTCGTAGTACTTGTGTCGAGAAGAAAGCCTCTCAAAGATGAGTGAGTACATGCAGCTCTGCTGGTGTCCCAGCCCTGTCTACTAGAAAAGAAAGGCTATGAACACAACAAAGTCATCATGGATGTTTCTAGTCTTTACTCATAGTCATCTGGGTTTTTCAAAATATATGAATCTTTAGTTACCATTTAAAAATGCATTCATTCATTCACTGCCAGCTGTGTACAAATGACCCACAAGTATTCTAAGGCAGCACCCTTCTGCTCTATGTGGACTAAAATGAGTATCTGAAAAGCTTTCAAGACCTCTTGCTATCAATAAAACCAACAAAAGTCAACAACACCAGAAATTGGCTTAGAATTCGCAAAGGCCACGCTGTATTAGCCATCCAAACTGGCTTACTATGTGCTAGGGCCATGGGCCAGAGTTTGAACGTGGCCTTCCCATGTACTCTGGACCACACAGAGCATAGAATGAAAAGAGACAAGTCCCAAATAAACTCCTCTGCACATGCAGGCTAATAATGTACGTAAGTGTTCATTGCAGCATCTTCTATCGTGTCAAAGGATATGACAAGTAAATTGATGTCTATCTTATAAATTATGACAAATCCACAATGAGCCACCTCCAAGGAGGAGAAAGTAGTTATTGGGGGCACAAACATAAGAACATCTCTATATATTTATTGTTTGGCGAAAAATCAAGTTGTGGGCTGCACTTGCAAAGTGACTGTATTTGTATCACAACCTGTGTGTGTGTTTGCTCTGTGTTTGTATAGCAACCTACGTGTGTGTTTGCTGATGGTGCTGGCATACAGTAATAAAACCCAGGGAGCTGCTCATGGAAGATGAGAATAGTCACTTGTGTGGCAGGAAATAGGATTCCAGCTAGAGTAGACTAAAAGACCACTTTTACTTTCTAACTGACTGCATTCTTCATTGTTTGAATATTGGTTTTCTTTTTAATTGAAAAAATGATGGGAAACTGGGATCATAACCCTTTAGGGCACAGCAAAACTTCAGTGGTCCCGGGCTCATGCCTTGTGGAGTTACCTTATCCCCTATGTTTGAAGGTCACTATAGAGAAGGTTTTTCATTTGTTGGGTTATTTTTATCATGAACCACTCATCCAGAGGAGTCTAGCTTTCAGAGCTCCCTCCTGCCGGGACAATGAAGTCACCCATGGGCTAGGGATGAAGGCAGTGTTGGATCACTTGCCTAGGGTATAGCAAGCCCCGAATTTAATCCCTAGAACCACAAAACCAAATTAATAAATGCCAGTATAAATTTCCATAGAAACCTACAGTCTGACAACTGTCTTACATGTGTCCTTCTCTTTCAGTAACACTTACATTGTAGCAGTGAAGTCGGTTTCTCTGCCGTCCGTCCCGCCATCTCCACAGTACATCAGAAGTGAGGTCATATGTGCCGGGTTTCTCATTGAGGCTGTCAACAGCAGCTCATGCATTGTACGTTTGATGAAATATTTGTGTCTTAGTTCATCCTCACAGATACAGGAAAACCTCCTCATTCCCCGAGCTCCCCTAATTAATCCTAGTCTTAGAACATGTGTCCTTGCTAAAGAAAAAAAGACCCCTGGCTCCTCCTTCCAGAGTCATTCCCCAACAGTTTCAGCCTCTCGCTTGAAAAATCTTCCAAGTCAATGAAACTCAACATGCTGTATTTTCTCTTTGACACAGGTAGCGTACCTGAATCAGATGTCAGACAGCATCCTCCCTTACTTTGCTGGCAATATTGGTGGCTGGTCAAAATCCATTGAGGAAGCCGCAGCCGCTTGTATAAAATTCATAGAGAATGCTGCTCATGATGGACTTAAAAGTGTGTTATAAATGGTCAACTCTCAATTACTGTAATTTAATTTCTCAGGTTTAATTCCAAGTGTCCTTAGCCCTTTCATTTGGCAAGCTTTAGGGCCATGCAATGATTTAATGGCAGCCTAAGCAATCGCAGTTATGAAGATATTAAAAACCAACATGTGTTCTGGTGATTTGGATTCAAACTACAAGACCCCTAAAGCCCTATTGTACAGACATTGGGAAATTGCCTGATGCAATATTGCATGATCTATGAAATGTCACAAAGTTAGTTAAAACTCTCACAGACATCTCCAGATCACAGAATTTCAATGTGCATTCTGCGATGATGAGTTTATAAAGTATGAAACGATGGAAGGCTTTAAGTTGGTGGGTGCTGAATACTGTTCCATGGGCAGCAGACATCTCTGTCAGGGGTCTCTGAGAAGATGTATTCCATGTTTTAGAACTTTAAATTAGGAAGCATTAAAACATAATGGAATCCAATCAATTTTGGTAATAGGAACTACTTTACTCTTGTCATTTTACATATATTCCAGGTAGATGGCCAATTTAGTATCTATTTATATATATATATATATGTCCACCAAGCACCTGTAAAGTGTGATATTAAAGAGAACATTAACTGAATCTTCATTATAACCACCCCATTAGCACAGTATTCCCTAGACGTCAACATTTATCATTCTACACTATGATGGGTCTTAACTCATAAGACTAAACAGAATGTGTCAGGTTAGCCCGGTCAAAGGATGACTTTGCCAAACTGAAGATCTCCATTAGATAAGAGCAAGAGACAGGCTAAGGCTATCCTACTAGGAGCTCACCAGGTCTCTGCCTTCACTCCCCTGCCTCTTCCCACTTGCCCCCTCGAATGGTCTAGGGCTGGTTATAATTATGTTTACTTATCTGTTTCAAGTTTTTCTATCTGTGATCTTTAGTATTTATATAAATTACTATTTATGTGTCAAAAGGGTAGATATATAAATAGAACATTCTAGAACTACTTCTGGAACTATTTTACATTCTAAAGGGTAACAGACTTAGTAATGAAGGGCTTATATAGCACAACAATTTAGTGTGTTAAAATATCAGAAGTCCAAAGTGAAGATACTTCTAAATGCTATATACCTACACTTGGTCTTTGGATTTGGTTTTTGAAATGTTTTTCCTGAACAGAAACAGAAACACTGTATCTTTAGCTAATTCACATTGAGACATAGAGACTTGTCCACTCCAGTTTGCAGGGCCCACCTTACCCAGGAGGGACAGTAACTACACAGAAGGCTGTTGCCTGCTCTAGATTTATTCCCACACCACACACTTATGAAGTTTGGTTGATAAGTTAAAGATCTGCAACAGCCTTTAATAAGCTAGAACCATTCTTTATAACAACATGCTATAATAAAAAGTAAACAGGAGCTCCCTCTCTGCTTGCCATATTGAGCTGACCTTTCTCCCTTCTTCCTGAGATGGATGGCCCAGTGTCTACAGGCACAGATAAGCTAAGCACGGGTGAATTTTGTAGACAATGTGACAGTCTTAGCTGCTGTTGGCCTTCTGTCTTGAGCACAAGCATGGTAGTATTGTGACAGGGATATTGGGTGTCTGTCAGGCAAGGAAAACATTGTGGATTCCCTGGATGTGAAGATGATGGTTCATTCTCCAGCTAACAAATTGCTTAATTCTAGAATTTTCCATTGAAATTTTCCAGACAATGGTTGATAGAGGGACAGGCATACTGGGTTGGCTGGGTGACATGAGAACAGTCTATACACAGCTGAATTCCCTGATATGGTCATCATTAGCCTCACAAAGTCCTTAAAGTTAAATGAATTTTAAGTTGCTCTTCAGCCACACTAGCCCATTTTCATGTACTGCTGATCACCCAAAGTTGGTGACAGATGGAATGAGAGGTACAGGATGAGACACACCATCTTCAAGATCTATCCAGTTTGTCCCAGTTTTTTTGTTTTCTGTTTGCTTGGTTTTTTCGTGGTTGTTGTTGCTGTTTGTTTGTTTGGTTTTTTTGTTTTGTTTTGTTTTGTTTTGTTTTGTTTTCCCAAGACAGGGTTTCCCTGTGGCTTTGGAGACTACCCTGGAACTACCTTTTGTAGACCAGGCTGGTCTTGAACTCACAGAGATCGGCCAGCCTCTGCCTCCCAAGTGTTGTGCTGGGATTAAAGGCATGTGTCACCCCTGCCCAGCATTTGTCCCAGTCTTATGAGGCAGGTAAGCCCTGATATTTTCTCAATTTTACCCCATCTCCTGCCAAACAATTCCTTCTAAACTTCCTAAAAGTTTGTTCTATGCTTCTGAGCAGACATGAAGAGCCCATCTTAAAAACCTTTTTATGACATTTTATTTATGTTTTGTGTGTACCCATCTGCTTGGTGGGAGTGGGCACATGAGGCTGCACTTGGGGGGAGGTTAGAGAACAACTTGGAGGAGTTAGTTCTCTCCTTCCAGCATGTGAGTTCCAGCTTGAACTGGGTTTGGGGGTAAGACCCTTTACCCAACGGGCTATCTTTGTGGGTCATGCATTTCCTCTTTATTATAGGAAGATGTCTACTCCTTCTTCCATTCATACTATTGAGATCTTTTCTGTGGTTTCTGCAAGGAATTGGAATGCACTTGTTAGTCCATAAGTAAAATGAATAAACAATAGGCGATGTTGGAAGGCCCAGCATCTAAGAGAACTAAGCATGGCAAGGGAGATGGGACAGGATTGACTTTAGGGTGACTGCAGACACCTGAGCATAAACCAAAGACATGGGGAGAGTGACCTAAAGACCTGTAGCTGCAGGACAGACCCCACCAAAGGGTCAGTCCTGGCCAACTCCCAAGGACAATGCTTCTGGCTCATTCTAGCAAAAGCGGAGAACAAAGTGATACTCCAGCAAAGTGACAGATAATTTTTTTAAAAAAAAAAGCTGACTCTAAGACTACATTTCTCTCCTATGTAATGCCTAGACTTTAAGCAGATGTGGATGTTCTAAGGTAAGACACTGGTTCAGCCGACACCAGGTTGCTAGGGGATGAGACAGGAAAGCTATACTTCAGATGGGGAAGGATCTCCTAAGTTCCTATCCCTAGTTAAAATGATATTGGTACATGATAGCTACTCAGGGAGGGAGAATCATTCTTGGGTTTTTTTTTTTTTTGGTGTGGGGGGGTGGCTACCAACAAGTTGGCCATGCTCCATGTCTCTATACCTATGTACATATGAGCGGAACTAATTGGACTTAGTGGGTTATTTAAATCAAAAAAAAAATAGGACATGAAGGTGAAAGTGATGTTGAGAGGGCTCAGGGAACTGGGTGGGGAAGGTGGGGGCTTGGATATTATCACAATTTGTTGTGTAATATACAAAATTATCAAAGAATACATTAAAAAATAAAGTCTAAAGGTGAAAAAGGAAGTCACTTCAATGCAGATTTCATTAGAAATATGCCACTTTTACACAGAGAAACTGTAGAAAAATCACTAGTCATCATTAAACAGAAATCCTAACAATTGAACAAGTCATTCATTATTACATATCAAATTCATGCTCCAATGTCACAGTCCTGTCTTGATTCCTCTTAATAAAGCATGATTAAAAAGAGAGGGGATTATGGTAGGTTTTTCCCTTTTAAGTGTTGTGGTATTTTTACAGACCGCTACAGACTTCGTGGCTGTTTTTTTATGGTGTTTTCCAGGGCTTCCAACAAGAATGAGAGACCTCATTTCTATTTATTCTGCCTGGTTTTAATGCAGCTGGATTGCTGTCTGTATCAGTTTTTTTCCCCTCTTCTACAGAAAAAAATCAAAAAAATCAAGAAGAAATGCGAAAATTGATCAGACTGTGGGCACTCTGGTACTCAAACACCTGTAGGAAATGATAAGTGATTTTAGTAAGATTCAAATAAACCAGAATGTTTTTAACACAGCATCGCATCATTCCATTCTATTTCTGAGCTGTTCACAGTGCAGGTGAAGTATCAGGCTGTCCTACCATGGCTGGGGACTTGTCAGAGTTAAGAAAACCAGAGGGGTATTGGTGATTTCCAGGGAATCTAAGCCATGCAGGGAAAGGAGAGAATATAGGCAGGAAGGGTTTTTTTTTTTTTTTTTTTTTTTTTTTAGAAACAGCCTAACAAAATTTACCGATGTCATTTAAGGATCATTTTCAAAATATGTATTAAAAAGATATATGTAAAGCAGCATGTTTTATAGCCTGAGATAAATTATTAAGGAAGGAATCTGAAATGTATTCATAAATTATTTCTTCCATTTGAAAAATATCTGGAACCCTTGGGACAGGCATCTCTCTCAGGGCCTCATCCTTGCTGGCTCTCTGGCTCTCCCTGAGTGTGTCAGACTCGGAGACATCTGTCTCCTGGTTCTGAGTCAGAAGTCAAGATGACCCTGTATGGCTTCAGGTCAACTGCTAACGCATTGGGCAGAGGTCAGCGGGAGCCACTGGCTCTTTGGCCGCTGGGCACAGTGCTTGCTACTTGTTCAGAAAAGTTCTAGGTCCAAAGTCTCTCAGCTGTCTCCAGGTTCTAGGTTTGTTCTAGGCCCGAGTCAGTCTCTCAGCACCCCCCCTCTCTCAGCACCCCGCCGCCCCCAGGCACGCCCCGCCCCCTCTCTCAACGCCCCCCCAGGCACGCCCCCCCTAGGCACGCCCCGCCACATCACACATCACACCCTACTCCTAGCCATGTCTAAAGTCTGAAGCATCCACTTCAGCATACCTTGTCATTCTTGTTAGACTTGAGGGGCCAAAGAAAGTAGCACGAACACACTCCTGCTCCTGTCACTTGCTGTGTCTCAAGCAAGACCGGCCTTTGTGCCTGAACGAAGAGTCCTGTGCCTTCTGCCAACAGCCATATAACTACAGCCCTTTTTTTTTTTTTTTTTTTTTTAGCTTATTCAGAATCTCAGGCTCTTTGTGATGCCTGGCACTAACCCAGCTCCCTTCTCACAAATCAGAGGAATCTTAGATTAAAACGTCCTTTCTCATTTTATACCTCTGAAGATGAAGCACCATATAAAAATCCACACATTTGCACTGAGGCCATCCTTCAGTTCTGTTTGGTGTTAGGATGAATACTGTCACTGTTTAAGAACACACACACCCTGCCCACATTCTCTCCTTTCCTTGCCTGGTTAGATTCTCTGAAAGAGCCTTGTAGTCATTTCCTGGAAATTAGCTATATCTCCCTTTTCACTCAACGTCTTCAACAAAACCCAACCATGGTTGACCTAGCCTGACTGTTGCCCTCCAGAGTGAGCTGGAGGTCTCACCTCATCACTTATTCCAGAAGGCGTTCAGGGCTTTGCAAACACTCTCGGTGTTTTCCTAATGCCCATACCACTCAAATGTCTCTGCCTCCCACAGCACGTAGAGCATGAACGTGAGAAACAGCCCACTGAGAAGGCGTAAGTCCTTAAGCAGCTGTCTCCCATCCTTGTACCTTCCGCCTCTGCTCCCTTCTGATCATTAGCCTTGGAATATCTCCACCATCAGCCATTCCTCTTGCCTTCTTCAAGTCCCCCCACTTCCCTCTCTCCTACGCACTAGCCACAGCCTCAAAGGCCTCTCAAACCTTTCCCCTCCAGCAGACCTTGTAATAGTAGGGGACTGCCAAGCTCTGTCCTTGATCTCTACTCCGTCAATTCACCTGTCTGGGTTCTTGATGCCATCTGTTCATCAGAAGCCCTCCCACCCTCTTCTGCATCTTGTCTTAGCCTTTAGTGACCCTAACACTGACTACACACTAACCTTTTCACTAAGACACTGTCATGTTAAAGTCAGCATCTCTAAAAATCTCTGTAGCAGGCTTTCTTTCAGGGTACCAACCAGCTCCCAAACCATAATACAGACTTATAATTAGTTATGAGAGCTTGGCCTTGTGGTTGTTTCTGGCTAGCTCTTATAACTTAACCTGTTTCTCTTCATCTACATTTTGCCATTTTGCTTTTTACCTTTCTTTCCTTGTGTATGTCCCACTCGGTATCTTTTCTTCCTTGTTCTCTCCTCTCTTCTCTTGAGCCTAGATTCTTCCTATTTATTCTATCAGCCAGCCCCACCTATCCTTCCTCTGCCTAACTGTTAGCCATTCAGCTTTTTTTATTAGACCAATCTTAGGCAGGCAAGATGAAATAGCAACACATCTTTACATAACTAAACAATGCTGCATAAACAAATGTAACACATCTTTGCATCGTTAAAGTAATATTGCACAACACTCAATTCTGCTGCCTGTTCACACTAAATCTCTCCCTTTATCCCCAGCAAGTCTGATAGATTCTGTTAAAAACAGCATCAGCATACCAACTCAAATTACCATCTTCTCTCACCCAGACACTACCCATCTTCCTGTCTCTTCTTCTTTTTCTTTCCTCCACTCTGTTCCCAGTCCAGCCTCATAGGAAAGGAAGGCCACCATCTCCTAAGGGCCTGTGTGGTACTTTAGAGTATTTTTCAGAAATGTCCACTCTCTCCTTGCCATCCCTGCCTCCAGGGATTCAATGCACTTCCTTATCACCTCTGGGCTTAGCCATGTATACAGAATGTTAATAGACATGATGCAGCCAAAGGCTGGAAAAATATTCTCCCAAATGGCCTTGCCTTTTGGCATCTTTGCCACTACCTTGAGACATACAGAGCAGGGGTAGCTTTAAATGAGGCTTATACCAGCAGGCTCACAACCAAGCGGCTGAGGGATACAGACCCTCTTACTTGAGATTTGCAAAACTTGCCTAGCTGGGTCCTCTGGCTCACAGGTGTTTGCTTTAAACAATGCACATTACTGCATGCTTCTGGAAGTCTGTGGTTACTCAGCAGACACTGGTGGATGTGGCTTAGAAGACAGGACTCACATCTGGCCTTCCCCGCTGGTTTTCCCCTTTTCCAGGCACACTCACCTCTTTGCTGCTTACCAGCCATCAGGCTCACTCCTACCGCAGTATCTGTAAGGTCTGTTCTCACTCCTAGGAGACACCAGGCTTACTGCCTCACTTCTGTTCTTTGCATCAAGACCATGTAAAATATGGCTTTCCTCACTCCCAAGAGCTCCCATCCATCTTCTAGTACCATTGTCTAACATACACTTTTAGCCATATTCCCTGTCATCCCCAATTAAAACATGAGCTTTACAAAAGCCAAGATTTCTATATTGTTCATTGCTACACCCCTCATATCTGCGTAAATACTATGTTTTCAGTGAGTTACTGAATACTAAGTCTGTGAGTTAAAATAACCCCTCGACAACTTCCTTGTTTTACTGTTAAATCCTGGAAGTTCCAAGTCTCTTGTATCCCTTCTTTTCACAAAAGCAATAAGACGGGAGGATTTTATCCTGCGTTCTCCGTTTTAATCCAGTGTTGTGCTCTGAATGTGAAGTGCACCTCTAGGCTCATGTCTGAACACTTGGTCCCTAGCTAGGGGAGGGCTTTGGATGGGGTACAGCTGGAGGAAGTGGTTCACTGGGGCTGGACTTTAACGTTTCTTGGCTCAGCCCCACTTCTTAGGCTGTCTGCTTCCTGGCTGCATATTCTCCCTCACGCTCCGACCCCCATGCCTCGCCTGCCAGGATGACTATCTTCACCAAAATGGTGAGCCCAAATAAGTTGTCTCCCAGAGGCAGTTTCTAGTCAGGATCAGGACCTAGAAGAGCAACTGACAGACACACCACAGAGGGCAAAGCACAGGCCTGCGTTACTCCTTAGCTTTACTCATAGGATTCATTCCAATTTATGCACTTCCACGCAGATATGCTTCTTCTTATCAATTTGATTCCACGTGTTTGTGTAGAGTGTGTGGGTGCGCACGAGCTATGGTGTGTGTGTGAAGTAGAAGGCAGCTCTCAGAGTTGGTCCCCTTTTTCACCACGTGGTCTCACGCCAGCCAGCCCCCAGGATGGGCTCTAATCCCTGTTTGCATCGATTTGCACTGGCTTCCTCATACAATCTCATTGGCACTGGAGCTTTCTAATGGGGACCTATTGGTGATGTGTTCTATTTTATTTGTTCTTGTTCTTTACACGTAATTTCAATGGGCATAGAGTTCTAAGCTGAAAAAGATGTTTGCTTCCCACATCACAGACGTCGTAAACCGTCTCCTGGCTTTCACTGTTACTATGAGGTAGTAAATTTTTCTTCCTTTGTGGGTGACATGTTTCATTCCTAATACTTTAACATTTTCTTTCCCCTTTTGATGGGAGATGTTATTCTGTATATATGTTTCTCATACTGTTAATAAAGCACTGTGGCCAATAGAAAACTAGATAGGCGGGGCTAGGAGACTAGGAGGAGGAAAGAGGAAGTAGAAGGCGGGGTCGAGATGTAGCCCGGGAAGGAGAGAGGACGCCTGCCGCGTGGCTCCCCGATAAGACGACCACGTGGAAATACTTAGATAAGTAGAAATGGGTTAATAATTAAGGCAGATCTAGCCCATAAACAATAATGGTAACTGGCCAACAGGATTGTATCAAATACAGAGTCTCTGGGTGTTATTTGGGGCACACGTGGTTGCAGGACAATGGCGGCAGGACCAGGAGGCTGGCAGGGAGGAACCTACCGTAACATAATGGTGTCAGAACTGGGATTGAGAACTTTCACTTAAAACCTAACAAACGCTTAAAAAATAGTTTTTAGAAACAAGGGAACAGAGACTTCTTGGTAGCAGCATTTTCTTGATTGGATTTGTTTTGCTGTAGACAGAGATTTGCGCGGCTCCTTTAAGAGAAGTTTCCAAAATTAGCATAAGCGGCAAAAAGCCGCCTGGCTTTTAAAGAGCTCTGCTAACAATTCGTTGGTGTGTAGGAGAGCTGCAATAAAGGTTTACACTGTGTTTTTAAAAATACGCTGGCTTGGGAGAGAAAAAGAAACAGGATACAATGGTTTAAAAAAGAAAAAAGGAAGTAGAATTAATCCTAGTACTCGGCAGACAGAGGCAAGCAGATCTCTGTGATTTCAAAGTAAACCTGGTATGGAGTGAATTCCAGGACAGATAAAAGTTACACAGAGAAACCCTGTCTCAAAATATGTAAAAATAGAAATAGAATAAATAGAGTAATAAAAAAGCCACGTAAAGATGGGAAACACAGAGATATTTTGGATATTATACGCGCTTCTGTTGTCTTTAAATTATTTGATTACTGAGAAAATAACTACTGATAAAAGAAATGCTTCTGGATTAATTCAATTTATATATTTTAAAAATGCTTTGACTCCAAATTTTAAGACTAAGGACAAGTTATTGGGGAAAAGGATTTCTATTTTTGTTTCCACAGAAAATGAAAAGCTATGGATTTCTTCCAGACTTATGTGGTTTGATCAAGCCAGACCCCCTGAAACAATGCCCCAGGTGATCTAACATTCAAAGCAGTTGAGACAAAGCCTTGCAGACTACAGCCAAGATTTCTGTGTCTTCTTTGAACCTCCATGACAGCGCCCTCTACCAGCAGGAAGTAGTTTGGAAAGAACGACGCCCAAATTCCCAAATATTGTTTATAAATGTTTGTTTTCATTTAAATGGACTTGGTTATAAATGGCTATAACCACAAACAATCTTTTTAAAGGTAAAAAGGGAATTATGGTATAGATATGAATACTTTGCTTTGGAATGGATTTTCTTTTATTGATACAATTTAAGGTCAATTTTATGATATGTATATTTCTTCTCGTTTAGGTTTTATGTTTATATAGCTCATTGAAAATGTAATATATAATTTAGTACAGTTAAAGAGTTACCTATGATAGTCAATACTTGGAGTTAAGTTAGTTAGGATTTCTAGATATGCAGAGATGTATTTGAGATGAATAGGCATTCTTCAAACCTTTCAAAGACCCTACAGAATATGGCATTTAAAATGGTTTAGGGATTTTCTTGACAGTGAGGCACAACTGCTCCTGGTAACACCACCTGTGTCAGAAAGGAAGATGGATATCGAAGAAACATGTTATGGAGTTTGCTTCTAATATGGCAAGACTAGCCATTTGAGCAAGGTACTTCTCTTGTCTAGACTGTTTGACTTATGCTGTAGAAACTGGACATGCAGGACCCACAAAAAGGTGACTGTTGATGCAAGATGGACATTGCTACAGAATTCCTGCTTCATGGAAGAGGCTGCCAGACAGCCAGACAGTCTACAGGACACAGAGAAAAGTTTCCTGCCTTGTTGAGGAGTCTGGACACACACTATGGCCTATGGGCTGAAGATGGAACATTACAGAAGAACTTCAGGTGACTGACCAGGCAATGAGTTTTCTCTGTCATTTCTAGAGTTTATATATTATCCTTCTGTGGTCTTTGAAGGAGTTGAAGACAGATAGTTATGCTTATAGTTTTCCTTAGTTAGGATTAAAGATAAGTTACATATAGAACTTTAGACTCACAAAAATAGGATAGATGATATTTTCTTTAAGTCTTACAAAATGTTAATGGACTAAATATTGTTAACTGTGATTCTTATTTGATAACTGTTGTATGGTATATTTTGCTATGTTAAGGTTAAACCCCTTCTTTTACTTTAGACAGAAAAGAGGAGATGATGGGAGATGTTATTCTGTATATATGTTTCTCATACTGTTAATAAAGCCCTGTGGCCAATAGAAAACTAGATAGGTGGGGCTAGGAGACTAGGAGGAGGAAGAGGAAGTAGTAGGTGGAGTCGAGATGTAGCCTGGGAAGAAGCAGGAAGCCTGCCGCTCGGCTCCCCGATAAGACGACCACGTGGAAATACTTAGATAAGTAGAAATGGGTTAATAATTAAGACAGAGCTAGCCCATAAACAGTAATGGTAACTGGCCAACAGGATTATATCAAATATAGAGTCTCCTGCATGTTATTGGGGGCCAGGACGCCAGACCAGCTGCGGGCGGGCTGGCGGAAACTTACATGCTACACCCTTTTATTGAAAATCGATTTTTCTCACATAATATATCCTTACTAGTTTCCCCTCCCTCTGCTCTTCCTCGTTTCTCCCTTCTTCTCCTCCCATCCAGATCTACCTGCCTTCTCTCTCCTTAGACAACAAACGGGCTTCATTCATAAATGACATGACATGATAAAACAAATCTAACACACTGGAATAGGACAAAACAAACAGAAGGAAAAGAGCCCAAGAAAAGGCACAAGAAGTAGAGACAGATGCAGAGCCCCCACAAAAAAACACTCAACTGGAACTCATAGCTGGGCACTGGTGATACACACCCTTAATCCCAGCCTGGTCTACAAAGTAAGTTCCAGGACAGCCAGAGCTATTACATAGAGAAACTCTGTCTCTGAAAGACAAAACAAAAACGAAACAAAAAAGAAAAACCAAAACACCCCCCCAAACCTGTGTGTGTGTGTGCGTGCACAGAAATAATATTATGTACAAATATATTGCCACAACATATACACAAATGTATTATGCACATTGTACAAAGCAGGAGGACTCGAGTTTAAATCCCCACTACCCTGAAAAAGTCAGGCATGGTAGTTTTCCCTAATTCAACTCTATTGATGTTTAATTAGGATCAGGAGAAACAAATAGGCCAAATAGATGTTTTTTCAGGGAGAAATAACTCACAACATAGACAGATGAACACCAGCAGGTTCTTGGTTCCAAGGATGCCTCCAGATGTACTCCTGTCCTGGTGCTGCAAGCAAGAGAGCTCTCCGAGCCCCCTCCTCAGACTTAGTTCCCCCAGGTAACGTCTGCCCCTTTCTCTACCCCCAATGGGCGTGGTCTGTGCCACAGGTAAGGACAAAGTGAATATCTCACTACACAACTCCACTCTTCAGTCCCACTGACTGAAATGCACATGGCCTCATTTATTCATGGCCATAATCCAGTGCCCAAGTAATAAGCAGAGCTCGAATACTGGGCAAAGTCAATGCCAACCTTCTCTAGCATTCCCAGTTCAAGAAATACCCACTCTGGTCTCCCACCCATCCTGCCTGGAGGACTCTCCTTGCAGCCCCTGTGCACCTCTAAAATGTTGCTTTCAGCACCAGTAATTTCTCTTTATTGCTTTCACTCCCTGAAAGATTAAACTATTAACTTAAGCAGTGATCTAGGGAAGGCAAACTGGCCACCAGCATTGCAGCAGTGAGGCCTGTTGGAAAGCACACACTTCCCTCTGCTCCTGTGAGGACGGAGAAGTCTGCACTCCAGCAGAATTCACGATCCTCTCCAGCAGCGTAGCTTGCAATTCATTTTAAGTGCACTCATTTCCTTAAGCTCTGGGACGCTGAGCACTGTTTTGTCATCACATTTCCCCCTCACCGAAAATAAAAGAACAGCGCCTATTAAGCCTCGAACTGTTAGGCTGTGCAGACATGAAAACAGACAAAGCGCCTCTTTTCTTATTTGGTAAATATTTAGCTTTGAGGCATCAGTAACTAATCACAGCTGCTTCCTTCAGTTACAAATGGATTCAATCAGGTAAAATTTCAAATGAAACTCGCAAACCACCAGTCATTCCATTATACTGCACAATGGCCGTGGCAGGGCTTCTGGAATATATGTATTAAATATGCATGGATTCATCAAATCAGACAAAGAAGCTAATGGGTCTCTGATTAGTGTTCTAACTCTATTATGGTGATGCTTCTATGACACCCTGACTCATCTAAGCATGCGAACACAACGCTGGGAAGTCTAATACACAAGCTGTCATGCCGTCACTCAGCCTGAATACACGGCACATTGATTTTTTTTTTGGCTAGAATTTCTTTTGAAACATTGAAGGCAAAACAGAGCTGTGGAACTGGAGTACTCTTTATTTTAACATCAGTAATTTCTAATTCTTTGTATTAAAACTAAATCAAAACTAGACAAATCCCTGTTTATCTCTAAGACTTAACAATCTTGTTTTCAAAGGGACTCTAGAACGAGGGTAGCAAATAATGGGCAATTCAACATAGATAAACAGCTGATATAGTTTATTCCGTACTAAAAATTACAGATTTTGTGACAACATATAAATAAATTTCTATTACAATAACTTGATACTCTGAATTAAGAATAACACAATTTTACTTATTCACAAACTTGAAGTGGTGTGCTTTGTTTAGAGGTGATCAATTTTGATGCATAATTTAGATTTACAGAGATGACTGTTAGTCAAGTGTACAGTCAGTTAGGTCTAAGTTCTGTGTGTTATGTTCTTAGGCACATACCTGTAATCTCAGCACTCAGGGCTCTGAGGCAGGATTACTAGTTTGAAGCCAACCTGAGCTACATGAAAACATAGAATCTGTTTCAAATGCACGTGTGTATACACACACACACACACACACACACACACACACACACACACACACACACGAGTCTAGAGAGTACAATTAATCACCCTGTACTCCTTAATAGACAGTATACAAGCAATGTAACTCCACCAAGATCATAGTGGTGCCTATCAAAGGCTTGCTCCACAGGCACTGGGAGCTAACCTGTAAAGGCCTACTATGGAAAGTAACAGCAAGATGGTAATTAACAACATATCAATTCTTATTAAAAATGAACAACTTTGGCTACTTTAGTTTTCGGTTTCTGCGCTTTCGGCAAATCCAGAACTTCTTCATAGTCTGCACTCATTCCCTGTGTCCAGCGACCAACTGTGACCATCCGATCTGTAGAGGGATTAAAAAAAAAAAAACAAAAAACAAAAATCAAGACAGAAAAACAACAGTAATCAAATGCTTCCACTTAAGAGTGGTATCAGTTGAGCAAAGGAACTAGTTTTGACATGAGTAATCACAAGAAGAGAAGCCCCCATTCCGGCAGGAAAGTGAGCAATTCTGTAATTGATTAGAACCCTTGATTTCTGAGTACCACAGGCAATTTCTCATCCCAATTAGGGAAATGCAGCAGCTACTTTGCAATGCACAAACTGATGAGAAAGCTCCTTCATTCTTTCCCAGGGTTCATCACTGAAGAGGCAATGAATTCCAAGAGCCCGTAAACAGCAAGACTTAGGAGGCATTAGTTTTAAATGCACAAGATTCCACCTGTGAAATTATGCAACATCTGCTTGTCAGTTTTGTCATTTGGGAAGTGGCAATCCTCCCAGGAGGGGGAATTCAAACCCCACTTCATCATTTCAATCTCACTGCCTACACCATATAAAGATGATCTCCTTCTAGACAAGATTATAAACAAGAACTCCTGGTTTTTACATTTAAACATGAGGGTAAGGGAGTGAGAATGGGGAGCCAGTGATGAATTGTGACTGTGAAACAAGCCCCCGGGATCCACCTCTCCGTGCCTCCCCAGGGCTGAGATTGCAAGCATACAACCACCATGACCAGGTTTGTAGTCAGTTCTGGGAGCTGAACTCAGGTCCACATGCCATTGAGCAGCCACCTGCCCAGGCCGGTTTTGCTTTCCTTAACACAAGATCACCTCTATTCCAACCCTGGCAAAGGAAGAGAATAATGAACTCTACTTCCTTAGCAGTCTACTGCATGTAACAGTGAACATTTAGAAGTTTTAATGACTTTCACTAGAAGGGAAAAGCATCAGGTGGATGCTATGCTGATAACAGTTTTAGTAAGGTAACAGCTTTACAATCATTTTAGAACACAGAGCACATGAGGATGCTCAGGCTTATGAATGCTAACAATTTTGTATTTGAGTTCTAGCTTAGGAGTCAATACTTTTTTGCTAAATAACAACATTCTAGTATAATTGACCCCATTTCTGAGCAAATATACAAGCTTGTAAGATGCTTTTCAAAATAGAGTCCTGTAGCTTACCAGCTCTCTTCCTGAGAATAGGCCTGAAGTCCAGGGACTCAGAGTGGCGAGGTCCCTGTCACAGGGCAGAGCAGCTGTCTGCAGTCAACAGTGCCTCTCTGAGTTATTAACTAACGGAATCAGTGAGCACAGAGAGGAATACCCTTACAGACAGAGGCCCAGGAGCTCACCTGAATTCTGATTTTCAGGGCAATCTTTCTTAAAATGTCCCACAGAGCCACAGAGTGTACAGCCGCCACCTAGTAAAAGACAACAGAGTCACTGAGAACAATGTCACCCTGACACAGGGATTGTGACATGGAAGAGCACTTTCATGTCTTCGCATTGAGGATGACGGTAAAGGTAGCTGCAGTCAGGAAGCTGGGTGGGTACCATCCCTCCTGTTAGCAACTCCTTTGCCATCCCCGAGTTTCAGGAGCTGCTCTTGTATCTGACCTTCAAGAGAAATGGAGAAGAGACACATGGCAGAAGTCACCGATCCAAGAGCCATGGCACAGAAGTCTAAAGCTTGTTTAGCTCGTGGAGCCTTCACCTGGAAACAAAACTTGTACAGGGTCATACCCTGCCTCAGGAGAATGCACAGTTTTTCAGCAAGCAGTGGCTCCCAAAAAGCTTAGTAAGCAACACTGCTCTACTAGATAGTCAGATGGGGTAATCATGACTTAAGGGAAATCGGTTTCCGTGCTTTCCATCTGACAGTCCTGCTACCCCTCAAAAATGCCCCCATCTGTCTAATTTAAACAATATTCCAGAATGGTGAGTTACAACATGTGGTGTCCACGGTGGGGCTTTCATGTAATAATCATGCTGTGTGAAGTGTCAAAACAGAAAAGGTCCCCACAGGATACACACCTGTCTCACATGTATGGGATACACTTCCCTTGCTTTAAAACAACAAAAACTAGCCGGGCGTTGGTGGCACACACCTTTAGTCCCAGCACTCAGGAGGCAGAGGCAGGTGGATCTCTGTGAGTTCAAGGCCAGCCTGGTTTATACAGCGAGTTCCAGGACAGGCTCCAAAACAATATAGAGAAACCCTTCCTTGAAAAAACAAAATCAAACCAAAAAAAAAAAAAATTGTTAAAATTGGGGCTGGAGAGATGACTCAGAGGTTAAGAGTACTGAGTTCAATTCCCAGCTACCATGTGGTGGCTCACAACCATCTGTAATGAGATCTGGTGCCCTCTTCTGGGCTGCAGGGATACATGCGTCAAAACACCACATATAATAAATAAATAAATAAATAAATAAATAAATACATACATACATACATACATAAATACATAAATACATAAATAAATAAATAACAAAAGCTATCCAATCTGGCTCACCATGCAAAGCTATTTTTGCTCACAAGTCAACTTTCCAGCCCAAGACCCTTCTTTATGCCACGGTGAAAACAGAAAGGAAAACGCCATTGATAATCACTTTAAAACAGATAAAAGCCACAACTGAGCAAATCTAAGACGCCGCTGACGCATTGACCTACATTGTTCTAATATTAATAAAAACTTGGGAGTCAGATAGTGGGCTATAAACCTGAGGGATCCAAAGAGCAATGGGGGAAGGATCAGCTGACCCTGACCCTGCCTTTCCAGGCTTTCCAGATCAAAAAGGCCTGGCAAAATCTCCAAGTCCCTCCCTACTACGTCCTGTGCATCTCTCTAACCAGCTCCTGGGTCCTCCTTACCTCTATGGTTAATTCTAGTCAACTAGTCACTGACTCCATCCCTGATTCAAGGTGAACTTTATTAGCAGTCTCAGAGTGTCAGTGTGAACAAATACCCTACAACACATCACTGATTGTAAGGTGCGTCATTACACATCTTTTTCAGAAAGTCAAAAAAGATGCCAATCATACAGGATCCATGGATGGTATGATACAGTTTGATTTTGCATATAAAAATGGAAAAATGCATTTTAGAATCAATGAAATCTAATTTCCTTATTCCCATTGTACAGGTGACAAACTGACACAAGGACCATTCAGTAACTTGGCCGAAGGCCTGTGACTGGTAAGTGGTGGTAAGACTGACTCCATGAGCTACACATTTTTCTACTGGACCTTGGGGAGGGAAACCTCAAGACAGGACACGGAGATGCCAAGGATCCACTGGATCAGCCATTTTACTAACCGACAACGATTTCCTCCTTCAGACACAACAGTGTTTTTTGCAGGCTGTTAAGACACCGAGACAAAGACAATAGTCGCACGAAGCCCCAGGTCATGCATAAGGAGAAACTTCAGAAACAAATATCACAACAAAACAGAACAGTGCCCACCACGCTCTAGCAAAATGGCTTGCCAGGAGGACATTAACGTACTACACAGCTTTTCAGATCTTTTACTAATTTGAGATATAGTCTCTCCACTTCTGTTGTGCTTAAACAACAAATATTTAATATATTCTCACTAATAATATTGAAGCAAGTAGTTTAAAAAATATTCCATAGCAGCTTCCCCAATTTATTAAATTAAACTACAGTACACAAATAGCCCATCACAGGACAGCACTTGGTAAAGGCACTCAAGGTTTCGCCTATTCAAAAATTTACTTAAAAACAGATAAAAGGAGTCAGATCTTAATTCTGAGCAATGTGCTCTTGTGGGACACACGAGGATTATGGCACTCACCGTCAGCATAGACTCCTTTGGGATTTTCAGGGCAGGACCTGGACAGGTGCCCCATTTCTCCACAGACAAAACATTTTGCAAAAGGAAATTCCCCTGTAAGAATCAATGTTCCCAATTAATGTATTGTGTATGTGACATGTTGTATAATTCACATTCATTTAAAATACTGTAAACAGAAAATATGTCTTTTTACCAAGTTGGTTATTTAACGGTCACCTTCCCACAGCACCAGACATGAGCCTCAAAGAGAACATACCGAGAGCTGGGTCTACGCTAGCTCTGCACTTCGTGATCTCATGCTCTGTGGATCCGCAGCGGTAACAAATGCCAGTGCCCATGTCCTGACTTTCCAGTGCAGCCGGGCAATCGGCAACTCCGTGCCCAGGTCTTCTACAATGGAAACATACCTGAGAAAACAAAACATCAGTTTCCACGTGATACAAATACTCTCCTGCCTTCACTAATTCTGTCATCAAAACTATCTTTATTTTGCAGTTTAAAGTTTAAAAAAAAAAAAAGCATCAGTGTTGTACCCGTAGAAGAAAGTACTTTCCATATCCCCAAAGGTCAGATGCTATTTTCTGTTATAGCACCGTAAGTGCTTCAGATAACTAACCCATTAATCTATTAATCTCAGACACAAACTCAGACGGCTTTGTAGGAAGCAGTTGCCCATATGAAATGAACAAATATGGATCATACCTCTTTTACTAAGGATGCCTGCATGAGAAAATAAAGGTTATGTTTGAGGGAGGGACCTCTGTAGAAGTCACACAATGGCTATAAAAATGGGACACCCAAATTAACATTTGTAATTTTAAATTCCACATAGTTGACTGTAGCTGGGTTCAGGGTTACCACTCTGATGTAGAACGTAAGACATGAGCTAGGTCAAGCAAGTGGCTGTTTCAATGGCTGACTGGAGCTCTCCAGGAGCCAAGGTTCATCAGTGCTGGGAGGCAGCAAAATATCACTAGGGTGTGAGTATTGAGATTGTGGCATTTGAGACCCAGAGTGCTAAGGATAGCATTGAGGACTACTCCACTGCTCTGCAGGGCAGGCCTAATGTCACCAATACTAACGGCAAGGTCAGAAAATCACTAGAACAGTTGCCTGCTCATATAAACATTACAGTTGGAAAACACACAAAGAAAAATGCTGCCAGAAAGAAAAGGTCATGTCATGATCACCAGCCAAAACCTGTTACAGAAAGTCTCCCAAAAATTGGTACTCTGACATGCTCAACATGAACAGATCTCTCTATGCAGGCCAACAGCCTCAAAAACTGAGGCCATGATAATCCAGTGCTCTTAGTACTGCTTGGTTCTGCTTCTTTAGAGACAGAAGGCCCGTCAAAATATGGTGGGGGTACCCTGAACTTTCCAAGTACCATGAAGCAATGGCCCAAGTTTTCTTCAGCAGGAGTGTGGATGGAAGAGAAGTATCTGGTGAAGTCACAGCCTATGTGCTGAGGTCAGAAGACCCTGACGGCATTCGTGGTAGACTGCACTCTGGTTACAGCCAATAGTTCACTAGCGGAAAAGCAATGTATCTCACCTAACTTGCCATCTTTAGTAAAGTGATTAGTGAAAGGAAATTTGAAGACTATGTAACAGTGGTTGACATGGTGGCTCAGAACTGTCATCCAAAACAAATGGTGACAACATTAAGATGTTAAAAGGGTAATAAGGTAAACTCTGGGAAGAGGAAATCCATCTTACTTTGATTCCAGAACATGCCAGTAACACAGTGAAGGACGTGGATATTTATTCACTAGTTTATTCACTATAGTCACACTGAGAGAGAGAGTTCACTGACTACAGAGCATCTGGTTATTCAAAACATCACCCAGACTACATGGCTTCTAAAAATAGGTCTCTCCTGAGAATTTCGGATATGGAAGAAATCTAAACCATTTCACACCAGGAGAGCATGGGCCACTGAGTCAACTAAGCATCATGCTTATATGGGCTCACAAGAGACTGAAGCGGCAAAAGTGGGGCCTGCATTGGTCTATGCATATGTTTCAGCTACTAGCTTGGTGTTCTCGGGGCTCTTAACAGTGGGAGCAGTGGGTCTCTGAGTATTCTGCCTGCTCATGGGACTCTTTCCCTCCTTTGGGTTGCCTTGTCCAGCCTCAATATGCAGCTCTGTACCTTGTCTTATTGTGTCTTATTTGCTGTGTTTGGTTGTTGTCTCTTGGAGGCCTGTTCTTTTCTGAAGGAAAATGGAGGGGGAGTGGATCTGGGAGGGAGGGGAGGTTAAGGGGAGTCGGGAGAAGTGGAGGGAGAGGAAACTGTGGTCAGGATGAATTGTATGAGAGAAGAACTTGTTTTCAATAATGATCATCATCAAATCAGGGATTTACACTCAGGTAGAATGTTTACACTTTTTAATGCCAGCACTCAGGCAGCAGAGAAAGGCAGATCACTGAGTTCACAGCCAGTGGTCTACACAGCTAGATCTAGGCCAGCCAAGCCTACAAAGTGACACTCTCAAAAAAGAAAACAAAAGCAAACAGAAGGTAGAAAGTAAATGAACTGTACTTTCAAAAACATCTTTTACGATTGGAGAGATGGCTCAGTCATTAAAGTCCTTGCCACGCATGCATGACAACCTGAATTCAAGCCTCAGACACCATGTAAAAAACAACAACAAAAACCAACCAACCAACCAAACAAACAAAAAAGGCAAGTGTGGCAAAGCACGCTCAGAATCCCAATACTGGAGAGGTAAATGGCCTGTTGGCTAGCCTATAGAGTCTACCTAGAAAGTTCCAGGAGAGTGAGAAACAGTGAAAGATCCTGCCTCAAAACCAAGGTAGATGGTGACTGAAGAATGACACCTGAAGTTATCTTCTGGCTCCCACACACATGGGCACAAACGGGCACATACGTGCATCACACAACTGACTTTTGGCTAGACATGGTTGCCTAAACCTGTAACTCCAGCCACCCCCACACCAACCACACACAAACAAATGAGCTTGGAAGCCATAACAAGTGCTGGCTGTGTCGTCAACATGCCTGGCCTCAGCTTCTGGAACCTACCATTGACAAACACAGTTCTCGAAACTTCCATAACTTTCACATAGACAGGATTACAGGGACCAGGCCTCTTTCTTGTGAATGAACTTTTTTATGGATAACAGCAAAAGAACAGCCATTTCTTCCAAGCAATGGGAACCATCTATAACTTGTGGTATAGTTTTTTAGTTTTCGTTTTTTAACAGCCATTTAAAAATGTGTTACCAAAAGACAGTGGTAGGACAAACACAGGTTCTGAATTCAGTTTGAATCTCACCTCCAGCACTGACCAAGTGGCTTTCAGCAAGTCACTCAAGCTGGCATCTGTGCTTGCTAACTGTAATGTGGGACTATAACCACCCGTGTACTGTTGTCATGACACATGCTAAAAAGCACAGGCCTTAAAACGATGCACTAGGACAGAAGCAACTGGGCTCTGTTGAAATGTATTGTGAGTAGATGGATGACAGCATCTAGTTACACAAGGAAGTAAATAACGCTCTCACCATGGCATTTCTCTTTGCTGCTTGTCTTTTTAACCGTCTTTCTTCCCGTCGGTTGTCTTTCTTTAAGGCCACTGCGACTTCTTCCCGGACTTCCTGGCTGTCTGCTGCTATCAGCTCTCCATTGTGAAGCCTCTGCGAATTCTGTTTTAGGTACTCCATGAATCCATTCACATCCTCATTTAAGTACTCTTTTTTCTTTTTGTTCTTTTTGTGTTTTGCTTGCGGGGTATCATTTTTAAGGGGGAGTCTACCAAACTGACGCTGTTTATGCTTTGGAAGATTCTGGTCTGAGCTCTCTGCAGATCCCTTCCTCATGTCCTCCCATGATGTCGCAGACAAGGGTCTCTTACTATTTGAGGTTGTCACTCTAGCCCATCTGGTCATGGTTTCAGCAGAGGCACTATAAAGACTGCAAGGTAAGAACAAGTAATATTCACCTGATAAAAACTGAAGGTAAACAGACAGGTCCTTACCATCAAACACACTCATATTTCGAACTTTAAAATCATTGGAACTCTTCATTTAGGTATCTGCATTGGACATATGGTACGCTAAAAAAGTATTTCCCTAAAACAATTTTGGCATTGATCAGAGAAGTTCCATTCCAGTTGAAGAAAAAGACATACATATCTTAGATTAAAACTTGAAAGTAACTTGCCAACGAGTGATTTTTAAATCGGAAATCACATGCAAATATTGTGAATGGTCTTTTCAAATCAACCCTGCAGGTTTTCTGGCCATTTCTTTTCCTACCTTTAACCCAGGCTACTTTCTCCCAATGTGCTTGCTTAGTTTGCCATTTCAATTTGACAGATTACAAAGCACATTAGTAAGAATGCAGAAGGCTTGTCCTTAAGTTTGTCTTTATAGTTCTTCCCGGTAGATTTATAAATTAAGACAGTATACAAAGTGTTTGCAGTCACATGAAAATCTCTTATTAATGAGGGAGATGACATTTGCAGTCTAATGGTTTTAAGTCATTTTTAATTATACCACTTCAATGATTCAGACTGTAAAACAAACTTCAGACCAAGAAGTCTTGTTTGTATAGCCTTAATAAATAAGCTCGAATAGTCACAAGCAGGCTTCCTTCTGGGTATAGATGTGCGCGTTTTGTAAAGGAGTAGTTTATTTTAAGACTAATTATTTGGCTCCAACATAAAACTGAATGGTTTACTTTGCATGCTACCTAGCAATAAGAATGTTTCCTTTTCCTCTTGAGTTGAGTGAGAACATCGAACACAACTACTTAAAACCTTGGCGCCAGCAGTCTGCAGCACGCCTTCGGGGCGGGTGAGTGACGCTGCACGCCCCTTCACAGCGCAACGGTCCCCGGTGACTGTCACCAGGAGGGCGGACCTTCCTCCTGACACTCGGGATGGGAGGCTCGGGTGGAAGGTGACACGGGACGGCTGGACACAGGTGCACCCACACGGGCGCCTGTGCTTCTCCGCGTCCGCCCGCAGCAGCGCGTCCCGCGGGCACCCCGGGCCTGTCTGTCCCCACGTGCCGAGCCGGGCGATCGGGACTGTCCCCAGTCTCTGTCCTCGCGCCTCCCGCACGAGTCCGGCTCCAGCCGGCCAGCGGCGGCACGGGGACCCGCACACCCCAGCCAGCGGCGCCCGCGCAGCTCCTTACCCGGTGGGAATCCTCCAGAGCAGCGGAGACAGAGAGCCAGAGAAGCCCGGCCCCGCACGAGGGCGCGGCCTCGCGGACCGGAAGTACGCCTTCCCCGACGCGTCACTTCCGGCGTGCCGGGCCTGGGTGGGACGAGGCGTGTGTTGGCGTCATGCTAGGGCAAGTGGCTGGTGGAAGCTTGGGGTTTTGTGTGGCGTTCGCGGGGCGCTACACTGGGACACGAACCTGAGCGCTCGGCCTGTGCTGCCCGGGGATGTGCGCTTTAGAGGGAGACAGGCGAAAGGGCCACTGGGCTTGGGCATGGTAACTGCCGCAAGTGTGCTGGGAAGTTTAAAAATGCAGCAACCGTCCGCTAGCGTTGGGAAGCGAGCCGCTCAAAAGGTGTGTGACGACGCTCCTCATACCTTGGTGGCTTCAGCCAGCTGCCTCCAGCCTACTGACGTTTCAGATCCCTGGGAGGGCTTACTCTGTGTGGGCGCCCAGCCTTGATCATGGTGGGTACCACTAGATGGCGCAGTCAACGAAAACGTGCTCTTCTAATGCTGAATTCCCCTGCACGTCTGATTCCAGGAAGGAAGGAGATCATTTATTTTGATGAAGAGTGGTTGTTAAGTAAACAGGCCACAGACTAAAACTTTAGTGTTCCTACTAGTAGTATCTGCCATTTACTGAATATCTTACAGGTGGCCGGTGCTACATGGAATAGATACACTATATCCCAGACTAACCTACCCAATATCCTGAGAGGGAGCTATTGCTTTCTCCATTTACCAACAAGGAAATAAACCCAGAGAGCTGAAATCACTTACTCAAGGCCACACAGCCAGTAGGAAACAGAAACTTTGAACCAGAATCTCTGGCTGTAGTTTTTGTTCTCTACTATTTTAAATACCACAGAGCATTGCTTACTTGAACTCATCTTAATATGCTTTACTGGGTTGTCCATGCCAGTGTAAGACTTAAGTGGTGTATTTATTTATAATTCAAGGGATTATCTTTTTATTCAGTTTTCCCTCTTACTGATATAAATATATTATTTCATGATAAAATGTTCGAGGAACGTTAAGTGGGGAGCCAAGGTTTTCATTATCAAGGGATATACGTCATGTTTACATTGTAAATCATCTGTATGAGGGTTCTCTAAAGGAACATAACTGAAAGAGTGAATATACACACAGTAAATATAAAGAAGGGTTTTAAAATGACTTTGTTTATAAAGGACACACACGGGGTTTATTAGAATGACGTACAGGCTATGGTCCAGCTGGTCCAATAATGACTGTTTACCAAGGGAAGGTCCAAAAATCCAGTAGTAGCTCAGTCCACAGTCCGGATGTCTCGGGGGTTTTCAGTACACACTGGAATCCCAAAGAAGTAGGCTCCAATGCCAGCGAAGGGATGGACTTGCCACTGAGCAACCAGGCCTCTGCCTTCTTTCATGTCCTTTATACAGACTGCCAGCAGAGGGTGTAGTCCAGATTAAAGGTAGCTCTGCTTGTCTCAAAGATCTGGATTAAATGTGGGTCTTCACACTTAATATGAATTAATTAAGAGGAATCCTTCACAAGTGTCCCCAGTCACTTACTTAATTCCAGATGTAGTCAAGTTGACAACCAAGAATAGGCACTGTGGCAGCTATGATAGGAAGCAACATGTATAGTGTAATATCAAGTATATACACATACAAAACAATTCTAAAATACCTCTTTGTAAACATTACCGCACTTAAGAAAGTGGCCACTGCCACATATTCTTTTCATTACACTAATTTAATTTTTAGCATGCACAATATATGTTTATGTGTCAAACAAATGGAGTTAATATGATGATATAAACTTTTTACTGTTTCTCATCCTGATGATACCTATAAATCCCAGACATTGTAAAAGCTGTGAGATTCAGAAAAGTAAGTAAATAGTTGTAAAGGGGAGTCAGAACATAAAGCAAGAAGTACATGGCTGAATGTCCCCTTCAATACATGTTTGGGGAAGGGATGTTTGCATCAGGAGTAGACTGCAGGAGTAGGTGGCAGTGCAGGAGTGGCTAAATACTTACTAGCATCTGATTTACCATTGTTCAGTCTGTAAGAACCAACAAAGGCAGCATTCAACAGCCATACCTGGGCAAATTGTAGAGGGTGGGAAATTATGAAAACGGGTCCTCTGTGTCTATATGTGAACCCACATAGGACTCCAAGACTGGCCCCAGAGACATGTGCATGACAAACTTGGAATCTTAAAGACGAACTGAGATTGGAATTGCTACCCACCAAATGTGAAGCAAAGTTGACAGTACAAGTCTAAACACATGAGGTTTTTTTTTGCCTGTTTGGCTTTTTTTCTTTTTTCTTTTTTTTCTTGAGGAACAAAACAGAACTTGAAGTATGTACAAAGTAACATCCACCATTTCCAGAATGAATAAAATCTAAAACAGTTTGATACATAAATAACTAGAAAAATATAAAACATTATCAGAAACAGACAAACTAAACCACAAAAAGAAAAAAAATGCCACCTCCATTGTTCAGGTCTCTAGAGGGACAGGTTCAAAAGTGGAATATAGATATAGATATAGGATTGCCTTGTATGATTAAATGTTGGGTCAAACTTGATGTGTTGGGAAGCACAGAGCCTAGTAGTTGTTCATCCGAATAGTTGCTCACTCCAAGAAGCCAGAACCTTTGTAATGGGGGGTGATGTGGGCAGTGATGGGCATGCTCCAACACTGAAGTCTTGAAGCTCCCTAGAAACTGACTGGCCTGAGTCTGCATAGGAAGGGTGAAGAAGGTGACAGCAGCAGTGAGGTACTCCCTCAAGAAGAAGGAACAGACATAAGCTGACCGGCTTTCTTCTACTGTTTTCATCTGTCCCACCCCAGCCTATTGAGTGGTGCTCCCCCACATTCTGAGTGAGCCTGTTCCTCTCATTTGTTCTCCCACCTGTTGGTCCTCCCTGGAAATGTCTTCATGGATACAACTGGAAGACTGCTTTACTAACACTCCAGCACCTCTCAGTCCAGTCCCCACCATATGATTAACCACCATAGCTTGAAAATGACCTAGGTGCTGGAATTAACAGACAGAGCCTTTAAATAACACTTTCCATCTATGCTAAAGGAACTAAATAGATGGTAAAAATGATTTAAAAAATTAAAAAAAAACTGTAAATGGGTCAAAAGATGGTCAGTCTCTACAGAAACTTTAATGTAAGTTCTAGGGATCGAAACTCAGGTCTGGATGCTTGCACGGCAAGTGCTTACCTGTTGAGCCATCTTCCCAGCCCTATTCTTGTGTCAAAAGGAAAAAAAAAAAAAGAAAGAAAAAAAAACCCAAAAACAAACAAACAAAAAAACTAAGGGCCCATTCTGTAGCTCGGTTGTGGAGCACTTGCCCAGCAAACATGAGCCCCTATATTTAACCCAAGAACACAGAGAAGAATATGCATCCCCATGTTGGTAGATACTGATTAGTTGCTGTCTAGAGCTTCTGCCTATTCACTCATAGGCAGTGTATGAGAGCAGTAGATTCTCATGTTTACCCCAAGAGTATATTGATGAATTTGCATTGTTGCCAGGCAGCCATTGGTGAACATGACCCAGGGATATATTCAGTTCCTTAATTATGAGGGAAGTTGAACTTATTGTTTAACAGTCTCTTGTATTTCCTTTTCTGTAAACCAGAAGCTTATATTGCTTGCCAATTTCTTTTTTCTTTCCTCTTTTAAATTAATCTTTGATTATCATATCAAGTAATGAGTTCCATTGTGGCATTTTCATATACATGTGTGTCATGCTGTTATTCAAATGCTACTTTTAGATATCTTGTTAGGAAAAAAAAAATAATACAAGACTCTTTATCGCTGAACATATAATCTTCTGCATGGCTATACTATGAGCATAAGAACTAAAGCATAAAAGCAAAATGGAGTGAATCCTCTATGTCTCATTTTTATTATTTAGGCTTTATTTGTGACCCATGATAGTTGGCATTGCAATCTTAATTGAATTAATATGAAGATGAATAAAACAAGAAGAAAAGTGTGTCCATATTTGATAAACAAATGAATACTAAATCAGAATTGTTAAGCCAGTTGGCTGATATAGTTACAACAGCAACTACTACAAAATGAGGGAAGTACTTTCCCAAATTAAGTAGCCCATTCTGATACTCAAAATAAATCTCCAGTAGTTTTGGCTCATAAAACTGAAACAAAAGTCTAGGGCTGGAAAAGCGGTTCAGTTAATAAAACTACTGACCACACAAGTCTAAGGACATTAATTTGAACCCGTAGAAGACCAAGTGTTGCTATAATCCCAGTGCCAAGGAGGCAGAGACAGGCATTGCTCTGTTGGAGGCAGGAGTACATGTCAGAAAGTTGGTCAAGTCAGAGCAGATAGGAAACAGGAAAGTGAGAACCCTAGGCTGGGTACAAATTTCAAAACCGGGTCCCAGCTAGGTCCCACCTCTCAGATATTCCACAGCCTCTCAAAATAGCACTGTCAATGGGTGGGGGGGAGTGGAGGACTGTTGGGGGAGGGATTGCAAAACAGGGTTGTCATTCTAGATTTTACAGTAGACCACATAAAAGTGAGAAGAAGGTTTCATCTGAGACAAAATGTGTGCCTAATTTGATGGTCAGCGCCCTCAGGACATGAATTTCATTAAAACATACAGAAAAATAGATTAACAGACGGTGGAAATGAATTATCAGCTCCTTGTTTGAAGCAGAATTGAGATGTGAACCAGTGATGCTCTAACAAGCTCTTCCTTTAAAACTTGTCAATGTTTGTAAAGCTATCTTAGAACCCTTGCAATAAAGTTTGTAGATAATACAATTATGAGTTTCTTCATACATCATTTTATAAATGTTATGCAGTGAGTATGTGTTAAATTTAGAATTGGGGATTTGACACACAACATGAGAATTTGCAATAAAACACACACACACACTTTTAATAGCCCATGTCCGTATTTCACAGGCCCATAAATCCCCGAAAAGTGACTTCTCTAGCACACAATGCTAGAAACAGAATTTTGTTACTTGTCGGGACACATATATAGGAATCAATTCCACCTTCTCATGAGTTTAGTATGGACTGAATCTGCCTTCCTGAATCTGTCTTCCTTTCATTGTCAATACCTAACATACCCATACGGTCCTTATTTTCACCTGTATTGTTGGTTTTCTTCATCAATAACAAAAGTCTTAAGCATTACTTCTTAATTTCAGAAGTGGGTGAAAGGGTATCTGAAGTGTCCACAATGAAAAAATGGTTAGTGGGAGTTGTAAGGTTGCTAAGCAATAAATGGGAATGGGATGCAGTTGTGCTGTTCCCAGAAAAAGCCCAAACCTTTTTCATATCCTTTGCTTTAAGATGACAAATAATAGGATCAGAGCACTAATTGCAAAAATGATGAGGCCTTCTAAGTATGCTCTCAGCCTCTACTGGTGTCTCTTCAACTCATGTCCCTAATCACTATTCGTAGAAGTTAGCATGTCAAGTGCGGCAAAGGAGTGCTTACACCTACATTTCAAGGAAGTGGCAAGATTGGCAAGCTTTCTTGAATTATCTGAAGTGAGTGCTTCCCATCTCCTGTGTCTAAGGAAATGATACTGGATATGAGCTATCCTTTCACAGGGAATAATGGGACTCCATCAAGAAAAGGCACTTTTGATAGCTACTGTTTTCCATTACCTTGTTAGGTTGTAAAAAAAAAATACGACAGTGCTTGGCTTTAAACAGCCAGCAGCCTGTGAAGGTAAGCTATGCAGAGTCACAAACCACAAATAAGACTACAAATGTTACGTACCAGCTAATGAAATAATTAGTGAAGTATAGATTTCACATACATGGATTACTCATGGAAGGTCTTTTAAAAAACCCTAAGTACAGTATGTTACAGCAGAGAGAGAGAGAGAGAGAGAGAGAGAGAGACAGAGAGACAGAGAGACAGGAGAGACAGAGAGACAGAGAGACAGAGAGACAGAGAGAGAGATTAGGGAGACCCCAAGGTAGGGCTCATTTCAAAAGTTAAGTACTCACTGTCTTTATCTTCCCAGCAAGCTACACATGAGTAGTAACGACAGGCGTGCTTAGTGTATAAAATGGTCAAGAGATAGATTTGTTGTCACATGTATTTTATGAGTTAAGTTTAATTTGGATATAATTTCTTCCCTATCACAAAATCTACCAATGTGAATATAGAATGTGCTCTTACAAGATGGCGTTCTTAATACTTATAATACCCACTGTTTACTGAGCATCTTGTGTTCTAGACCTTCCTAAATTATGAGTGGTGAGACTCAATATACTAGTACCGTGAATGGAAATACTCATTTGGGGAAATTAAGGAGAGGGAAAACTTAACTAATATCGAATCTGTCAAACTGGACCCAGCATTTAAAATATGTAATCCCAGAGGTCTGGCCATGTACCTTCCTGAGGTAGTTCTTTATTTCATTTTATTCCTTTCCAGGTGAACATGGAAGCACATACTGATAACTGACAAATCCTGTATTTCCTTCCCGAGTTAATAAACTGCTGAAGAGCTTGAGAGTGGCTGGGTTTCTACCTCAAAATTTTGATGAACTTCAAGAGAGAAAAACATCATAGCAGTGTAATGAGAAAATTTGGATCAGATAGAGAATGGCTAAATAGTTTCTGGGTTTTTTAAATAAAAAGTTTATCAAAATGCATGTAAGTTAGTGTCTGCTTTCATTAAACTAATCTGACAGATCATGTAAGTGGACATCACAGAGATGAGGCCTGGACAGTTCGAATATGTGTTGCTTCAACAAAATCTTAAGAACTAAAACTGTTCACCAAAGAGAGATGTGATTGCACTGCTATCCAATTTGTTGCCAAATGAATAAAATGCATTTTAAAAAACCCTTCAATACCAACCCTCTTTTATTCATTAGAGTCTTCTTGTGCCTCATTAATTTTAATGGTATAATCTAGCTCTGATTGAAGTGCACCTGAATGCAGTTAGTGCCTCATCAGTACTGATGTGTTCCTAGTAATTCAGGCCATCCCCACAGAGTGCTCACACATCCTGAGTTTCTCCTGTGCATGTCTGTGTGCAACAGTACGGCTTCTGCATGTTAGGAACCCCTTATCTTCTGGTTTGACCCCACTACGTTACTTGACATTTTTTACAAACTGTTTTTTTACTTACTGAGTTTTGTGCAAACAAAGATTTGTGTGTGTGTGTGTGATGATGATGATGCCAAGATTTGACATTTCTTCCCCACAAATCATCAGATTGAAGGTACTGAATGTATGGGTCAAACACATTTTTGGAGAGTGAGGAGTCTGGTATAGTTAATAAAAGCTAAATGACAATATCAGTTGAGTGTGTTTCTATGTCATTGTTTTAAAAAGCTAATTTTAAAATTCTCCTCTTGAATCTTGCCTTTATAGTGCCACAATTGCATCTTTTAAAAAAATTGTTTTTGACTGTTCATGCATGTTCTCTTAGGGCTTCTATTGTAGTGATAAAGCCCTGTGATCAAAAGCAGCGTGGGGAGGAGTTTATTTCATCTCAAAGTGTGTAAGTCCATCGTTGAAGGAAGCCAGGGCAGGAACTCAGGGAAGAAACCTGGAGACAGGAACAGGAACAGAGGCTACAACAGGGGTTCTCAACCTGGGAGTCATGGCTCCATTGACTAGCCTCTATCTTCCAAAAATACTTACAGTATGATTTGTAACAGCAGCAAAATCAAAGTTATGAAGTGGCAATGAAAGTCATTTTATGGTTGGGGGTCACCACAATATGCAGAACGGTGTTAAAGGGTCACAGCATTAGAAAGGCTGAGAACCACTGCCACTGAGGCTCACTACTTACTGGCTCACTTCCCATGGATCCCAGGCCTCGGTCCTTGTCATGGCCAAACCTTCTTTATCTGGTTCAAGTACAAGAGATTACTGACAATGATTGGTGTGCATAAAAACTAGCAACTGTAGCTTCCTCCTCCCAGATGTCTGCAGCCAGAGACTTTTTACCCACAGAGACCTCTGAAGGAAAGTAGCTAACTCCTACCCTGTGCTGTACGTAATAAACACACTGAGGTTCTAGGTGGTGGAGGTACTAGATTCTGCACCATCAGAGGACACACACCTCACCTGACCCCACCTTCTCTGCATATGTGGCTGTCATTTATTTCCTCACTTCTACTAGTGAGATTTCAAGGACCAAGCTGCGCTGGATATGGCACTTGTACAGTCTCCCTGGGTCCTGTGAATTTCTCAGCCATGGGCTTTTGACCAGGTTGACAATATCAGACATGGATTTCTTTCCATGGGGTGGACCTTAAACCAAACTGAGAATGAGTTGGTTAACCCCCAAACATTCTTGCCACTATTGCGCCAGTGAACATACACTTTCTGGCAGATTGGTATTGTACCATGCAGGATCTACAGCTTAGAAAGAACATTGATGGATTTTTCCCCTCCATCAGCTTGTATAGAACTATTTGTCACTCTAGGTGACAACAGAAAGAAAACTTACAGCTTAGGTCCAGCTTGATTTCTTTGTGTCCTGCATCCAGTATTTATGGTGCCTTCAGAAGTAAGATCTTAATGTATAGTTTGGTGAATGACCAAGGGCAATGGAAATATCATGCATTGTTTTGGGATCAACTGGTTGCTTTCTATTGACCAACTCATAGAAGACTATCTCATACCCAGGACTGGGATTTTCCTTGGGAGCAGAATTATGAACTCACACAGTATACCTCCACTAAAAATATTTTATATAGTAGATAGCTTTTGTGTTACCACTCTAGTTGGTGGCATGAACCTGGGAGAGTGGAGCCTAAGAATGAGGTGGACTAAAGGCTTATGCACTAGCCAACTTTATCCAGAGCATCAGACAATCCCGGGGGTTAAGCAAGGCCATATGAGCAAAGTTCACATGAATGCAAACTGTGTTCAGTCACAAGGGCAAGGTTATTCATGTATGTTTATGCTGTGTACAGTCACAGGGACAACCCATCCTTGGATACATCATCTAAACAGTGGTAAGATGATGGGTGATCTAAAGTAAACCCACTCCTGATCACCTGGGAGGGGCACAAAAACACATTCCAAGAACAGTTTTGTGTTTGGAGGGCTGAGATTACAGGACTCTTAACATGTTCTCTTGGAGTTTTCTCACAAGTAATCAGAATTCCCCTCACAGAACTTGGACCATGTTCTTTCCCTGCTTTTACCCATTCATCGTTAGTTTTGATTGAACTTTTCCCTAACCTCTCCCCTATACTCTGGCCCCATGCTCACTGATACTTTGCTGCCCCTAGTACTTCTGTTCTCTGCTTTATAATAACATTTATTTTTTTAAAAGGAAGAGTACCTTTATTACTTTTTTCTTTTCTTTTTTAAATTTATCTTTCTTATTTTACATATCGATCCCAGCTTACTCTCCCTCCCTCTCTCCAACCCTCCCATGCCCCCTAGCTACCCTCCCATCTTACTCCTGCCAGAATGGCTAAAATTAGAAACACCAATGACAATTTATGCTGGAGAGGATGTGGAGAAAGGGGACCACTGCTGGTGGGAATGCAAATTTGTACAGCCATTTTGTAGATCAGTATGGTGGTTCCTCAGAAAAATGGGAATCAGTCTACCACAGGACCTGGCAATCCCACTCTTAGGCATATACCCAAATGATCCACATCCATACAACAAAGACATCTGTTCAACTATGTTTGTAGCAGCATTATTTGTAATAGCAAGAACCAGGAAGCAACCTAGGTGCCCCTTAACTGAAGAATGGATAAAGAAGATGTGGCACATTTACACAATGTAATACTAATCTGTGGGGAAAAAACAAAAAACAAACAAAAAAAAAAACAAAAAAACAAAAAAAAACAAAAAAACCAATGGAATCTTGAAATTCCCAGGCAACTGGATGGACTTGAAGAAACCATCCAGAATGAGGTAACCCAGTCATAAAATAACATTTTTTTTTACTTTTATTGATTCTTTATGGATTTCACATCATGCATTCTAATTCCACTCATCTCCCCATCCTATCAATCTGCCCTCCGCCCTTGCAATACCGCTAAACAAAACCTACGCCCAAATTTCCAAATATTGTTTATAAATGTTTGTGTTCATTTATTTTTAAAAAAAGAAGAGAGAGAGAAAGGGTGGGGGGAGAGAGAGAATATTGTCATAGAAGTTGTAGTGTGGTCCATAGTTTACCCTTTAGTTCATTCATTTTTGCTTGTAAGTGAGAGTTCATTGCCATGAGTCATTGGTCTTGTTCGAGACCTCTCATCTGCTACACTATCCTTAAAGGGTTCTCACTGGGACTTCTTTTGGATATCCTGTTGTTGTCCTGTGTCATTAAGTCCCTACTGTTTTGGATCTGTAGGTTCATCCCCTTCACATGCTCCAACAGTTCATAGATGAGATGGATGTTGGGGTGGGCCAACTTAGCTCTGGTTCTGGGCCTGGGTGGCAATTGGGTTGGTCAGCTCCCTAGCTTTCCCTCATTGTCACTACCTTGGGGGAGCTCTCTAACACTGCCTTGACTAGCTCACCCAATGCAGCCTGAAGCAAGTAGCTGGGCCAGTTCTTCCTGCTCTCGAGTTCTCAGATCTCGGCTACCCATACTCGTATCACCAGGACCAGCTCTGCTGTTTTTCCCAGGCAAGGTTCGGGACCTGTAGCTTGTTGTTTTCCGCCAGCCCGCCTGCCACCCGTCTGGGCCCACAGCCGTGCCAGCCCCAAATAACACACTGAGACTCTGTATTTGATACAATCCTGTTGGCCAGTTACCATTATTGTTTATGGGATAGCTCTGTCTTAATTATTAACCCATTTCTACTTATCTAAGTATTTCCACGTGGTCATCTTATCAGGGAGCGGCCTCTAGCTTCCTCTAGCTCTTGCTTCATCTAGCTCTACATGCTGACTCCTCCTAACTACTTCCTCTTTCCTCCTTGTCTCCTAGCCCCACTTATCTTGCTTTCTCATTGGCCACAGTGCTTTATTAACCAGTATGAGAAACATATTAATAGAATAACATCTCCCATCATCTCCTCTTTTCTGTCTAAAATAAAAGAAGGGTTTTTTTTTTTTTTGCTTAACATAGCAAAATATATCATACAACAGTTATCAAATAAGAATCACAGTAAACAATATTTAGTCCATTAACATTTTGTAAGACTTAAAGAAAATATCATCTATCCTATCTTTGTGAGTCTAAAGTCCTATATGTAACTTATCTTTAATCCTAACTAAGGAAAACTATAACCAAAACTATCTGTCTTCAACTCCTTCAAAGACCACAGAAGGATAATATATAAACTCTAGAAATGACAGAGACAACTCATTGCCTGGTCAGTCACCCGAAGTTCTTCTGTAATGTTCCATCTTCAGCCCATAGGCCATAGTGTGTGTTCAGACTCCTCAACAAAGCAGGAAACTTTAAACTATCTGCCTGTATTGGCAGTTTGTCAATCATTTTTCTTCGTGTCCTGTAGACTGTCTGGCAGGCAGTCTCTTCCACGAAGCAGGAATCCTGTAGCAATGTCCATCTTGCATCAGCAGTCACCTTTTTGTGGGTCCTGCATGTCCAGTTTCTACAACATAAAGTCAAACAGTCCAGAAGAACAGTACCTTGCCCACATGGCTAGTCTTGCCATATTAGAAGCAAACTCCATAATGTGTTTCTTCGATGTCCATCTTCATTTCTGATGCAGGTGGTGTTACCAGGAGCAGTTGTGCCTCATTGTCAAGAAAAACCCTAAACCATTTTAAATGCCATATTCTGTAGGTCTTTGAAAGGTTTGAAGAATGCCTATTCATCTCAAATACATCTCTGCATATCTAGAAATCCTAACTAACTTAACTCCAAGTTTTAACTATCATAGGTAACTCTCTATAATCTGTACTAAATTATACATTACATTTTTCAATGAGCTATATAAACACAATACCTAAACAAGAGGAGAAATATACATATCACAAAATTGACCTTAAATTTGTATCAATAAATGAAAATCCATTCCAAGGCAAAATATTCATATCTATACCATAATTCCCTTTTTACCTTTAAAAATATTGGTTGTGGCCATTAACCATTTATAACCAAGCCCATTTAAATGAAAACAAACATTTATAAACAATATTTGGGAATTTGGGCGTCGTTCTTTCCAAACAACTTGTTGGTAGGGGGTGCTGTCATGGGGGATCCTAAGAAGATGCAGAAATCTTGGCTGTAGTCGCCTGTAAGGCTGCATTGTCCCATTGACATTGCTTCAGGGGGTCTTGCTTGATCAAACCACATAAGTCTGGAAAGAATCCACAGCTTTTCATTTTCTGTGGAAACAAAAATAGAAATCCTTTTCCCCAGTAACTTGTCCTTAGGCTTAAATTTTGGCGTCAAAGCATTTTTAAAATATATAAACTGAATTAATCCAGCAGCATTTCTTTTATCAGTTGTTGTTATTTTCTCAGCAATCAAACAATTTAAAGACAACAGAATCACGTATAGTATCCAAAATTTCTCTGTGCTTTCCATCTTTACGTGGCTTTTTTATTACTCTATTTCTTCTACTTCTATTTTTACATAATTTGAGACAGGGTTTCTCTGTGTAACTTTTATCTGTCCTGGAATTCCCTCTGTATACCAGGTTTACTTTGAAATCACAGAGATCTATTTGCCTCTGCCTCCCGAGTGCTGGGATTAATGGCGTGTGCCACCACACCCATCTATTCTAATTCCTTTTTTCTTTTTTAAACCATTGTATCCTGTTTCTTTTTCTCTCCCAAGCCAGCGTATTTTTTAAAACACAGTGTAAACCTTCATTGCAGCTCTCGTACACACCAATGAATTGTTAGCACAGCTCTTTAAAACCAAGGCGGTTTTTTGTTGCTTATGCAAATTTTGGAACCCTCCCTTAAAGGAGTCGTGCAAATCTGTCTACAGCAAAACAAATCCAACCAAGAAAATGCTGTTACCAAGAAGTCTTGATAGTCTCTTTTCCTTTGTTTCTAAAATCTCTTTTTAAGCTTTTATCAAGTTTTAGGTGAAAGTTCTTATAGCCACATTGGGCGCCATCTGTAGCTTGTTGTTTTCCGCCAGCCCGCCCACCACCAGTCTGGGCCCACAGCCTGTTACATATAGGACTTTAGACTCACAAAGATAGGATAGATGATATTTTCTTTAAGTCTTACAAAATGTTAATGCACTAAATATTGTTTAATGTGATTCTTATTTGATAACTGTTGTATGATATATTTTGCTCTGTTAAGATTAAACCCCTTCTTTTATTTTAGACAGAAAAGAGGAGATTATGGGAGATATTATTCTGTAAATATGTTTCTCATACTGGTTAATTAATAAAGCCCTGTTGGCCAATAGGAAACTAGATAGGTGGGGCTAGGAGACTAGGAGGAGGAAAGAGGAAGTAGTTAGGAGGAGTCAAGGTAGAGCATGGAGAAAGAAGATGCCAGTGGTGGTTCTCTGATATGATGACCACTTGGAAATACTTAGATAAGTAGAAATGGGTTAATAATTAAGACAGAGCTATCCCATAAACAATAATTGTAACTGGCCAACAGGATTGTATCAAATACAGAGTCTCTGAGTGTTATTTGGGGCCTGCACATCAGACTATTGGCGGGCGGGCGGGCGGGCAGGCGGAAAACAGAAAATGCTACAGGGACCCTCTCTCCATATTACTGTAGGGGGCAAATGAGGTAAGCTCTAGTATGCTGCCCAGGTATGGGGCACACCTGTGGTGAGGGGTGGGGCCTACTGCCCTGAGTGTGAGTGTGGGGGCTGGCTCTCCCCTGAGGGGCAGGGTCAGCTCTTTTGCTACAGTATCCAGCAAAAAGCAGGGCCAGATATCTCAGGACCATGAAGAGCAGGGCTGGCTCAGCATAGCATGGTTCTAATGACCCCTTGGGCTGACATGGGTCATCAACATCATCACAGACCCCAGCTATAGTAGGACCATGACTCAGACAAGGACCTCAGCAGCAGCTTGGGCCCTGGATGTCATCATGATCCAGGAAGCAGCACAGGTCACCCTAATCAGTATGGCCTCAGTGACAGCATGACCCTCAGGCACCAACATAGTCTCAGGTGGCTGACCAGACCCTGACATCTGCAGCACCCTCAGTAGTAACAAGAGCCACAGACATCACTCCAGACCCTGGCTGCAGGGATATGGACCCAGACCATGTCCATGAGCCTCAGCAGCAGCCCTAAACCAAATGACAGCATGGCCCCAGGTGACAGCACTAGTCACTCAAATTGGCATAGCCCTGGCAGCAGCATGGTTCTCAAACACCAACATTGTCATGGATTGTGGCCTAGACCCTGGACATCTGTGTGGCATTTGGCAGCATTAGCCAGGGACATCAACATAGACCCCAGCTGTGGTAGAACCACAGACTCAGACATGTCACCATGGCCACTGAGGCAGCATAGCCCTTGGGTACCATCATGGCCCCAGGTGGTAGCCTCTTCACGGCCTTCAGTGGCAACTGGAACCACAGGCATCATCAACACAGATGCCCCTCAGCTGCTTCAGGGCCGTGGACCAAGACCTGACTCTTGGCAATAGCTTAGGTCTGGGCATCACATTGGACTCAGGTGGCTAGCAGGCTGCTCCAATATGTTCTTCCTCATCACCCTCGACTCTTAAGATCTGCCTCTCTCTCCAGCCCATGAACCATTCTGCCTCTCTCCCTTCTATTTACCCACCTTGTAGTTGCTCACCAAAATGATGCCTGACAGCTCAGGGACAAGGCTCTTGGTTGGGTCACAGGTGGTGCTTGGTTGAGTCCTACCCGCCACAAAGCTTGGTGCATAGCTGTTGCTTTTTTTTCCTCTCCAATGCTGGGGCCTAGAAACCCCCAGCAGCACTTGGTATGATGGTACCTGACCACCTGATGCCTCTGGCTCCTGATTGATTGTGATCCCATGAGACCTGGTGGGGGGGGGAGATCATTGGGAATCGTGAAAGGGAAACGTGGAAGGGGGAGGGTGGAAAGAATCATCTGTATTCTCTGTCAGCTCAGGACTGGAAAATGCTGAACCACTCCTGGTTGACTGATTGTCCAAATAACATGTTTTTGTCTTCCTCCTTCCCACCATTTCTTGTGAATCCCTTCTTGCTTTGGGCTTCCATAAGTACCCATTCCAACTTAAACATGAACATCTAAACATCAGAATTTCAAAGTAAGGATCATGATGGTGGTGTTGTTTTGTTTTGTTTGTCTGCCACCCTCAGGAACTTATAATGATGAAGTTGTTTATAAAAAAAAAAAAAAAAAAAAAAAAAGACTACTACAGTCACAGTTCCAATGTCAGGGATGATACTTGACACATGTTTACCCGACAATGGCTAACCTAAGAAAAAGATGCTGGCTAGAAGTGCCTGGCTATGGGCACAGAATAAAAGGCAGTATTTCATGGACATGGTGACCATCAGCAAAGGAAAGGCCGGCCTTTCCATAGATAAGAAGGCTTTATTGGCTCTTAATTACATTAGAGGACACTTCACTCAGGAATACCACCTTGAAGACCAAAGTATGTCCAAGACCTGAAAAATTAATTACAGGTAGCAGATAGAAAAGACAGAGGACTTCATCAAGAAACTTCAAGTGGAAAAGCCTCAATAATGAAGGTCTTTAAAAGCCTGCAATATAATCAGTATTTGGACAGCAGATACACAAGTGTGTAGGGAGCCGTTACAAGTACGGTTGGTAGACAGGAGAGATGCGCATGCGCTGGGTAACTGTCAAAACCGTTGGTAGACAGGAGAGATGCACATGCGCTGGGTAACTGTCAAACCCTGGGTCCCTGCCTCTCCCGTGGCGTCATACGGGCCGATGAGCAGCAGCCAGTCAGGGGGTGACACGTCCAAGGCAGAGGCTGCTAGCCTATATAAGGGATGGGTTTTGTGTGTTTGGGGTCTCTCTGTCCTGTAAGCTTATGCTCTCCCTCTCAAGAGCATTAAAGCTTTACTGCAGAAGGATCCTGAGTGTGCCGCGTCGTTCTTGCTGGCGAGACGGTAGCGTGGGACACAAGTGGCCACTAGTGACCAGAAATGTTGATCTTCTATGTCTTGAGTCTCTCTGTGACTGTGAATGAGTTCTGGTTGTGCTGTTCATAGCACTGTGCCCTCCGACACTGGAGCATCTGGAGGAAGTGGCTCATGCTGAAATCCAGCCCTAAACTCTTGAACTCAAATGTTCAAGGTAAAATCAAAACTGCACTGTGGGAAGAAAATTCATTAATTTATTTAAAAAATTTTTGGCATTGTAATTGCAAACTTCAGAACTTAAAATCTTACAATTCATGAGGCTCACAAAGGTCGTTTCAAGGGTAAGACTGTTCATGGAGTCACTGAAATGAAACCTAATTTCTCAACGGTTCACAAGCAACACAAGCAGCAACCAGGGACCTGCGTTAGACTAGAGAATCTTGGGCTTTTCTCTGCTCCTCATCTAAACAACTTTCCCAACACATGCATGTTTGAAAGTACACTGGCTTATGGAATATTGCTAGGAAAGGGTATAATTGACTTTTTTATATGCAAACTTTAAATATTCCAATAACCTAGTAATTAGCAGTATTTAGAACAATTCAGTGTTCTACAACTAATGACTCTACAACTTGGGATGAATCAGGAAAACAGGTCATTTTCTCTAAAATATTTTTCATATCTCAGACTACCTATAATCAGTAAAGCTTATAAAATTATTTTTGTCTACTGAAGAGCAAACTCCAATAAAAATATTTCATCAAATTTTACTCCTCCACAAAAAAAAACAAAGGTAAGATCCATATATGAGGAAAAAATATACATTTATTCTTCTGGTCCTGGGGTATCTCACTTGATATACTATGTCCTACTTCCATCCATTTTCCTGAAAATTTCATAATTCTGTTTTCTATATGGACCACATTTTCATCACTCATTTATAAGCTGTTGGATATCTGTGCTGACACCATTTCCTAGCTATCATGAATAGAGCAGCAATGATCATGATTGTTCAAGTAATTCTGTCACATGACATAAACTCTTTTGAGTAAATGCCCAGGAGTGATATAGTTGGGTCTGAAAGGGGTAAACTAAACTCAAAAGGGCCTCAAGCCTTCAGAACAAACCCAGTCCACCCTTCCCCCTAGCCTTAAGGGAACTTAGTTCTTGGAGACTATGTTGTGAGCAACAGGCCACCTGCAAGAAACAGATATAAAGGTTTAAAACTAAACACAAAGAAACTCCATGACAACCTTCCTCTTAGTTCCCAGGAGACTTAGTTAGTTCCTGGAAACTGTTTCCACAAGAAAATCCATGATCTTGGTCCCTGGGAACTACAACAGACCACCTCTAAGAGACTGACAAAACCATAGAAACCACAGAATGTTCCCTCCCAGAACCAACCAATTAGAACAGGCCAACAGACAAAGCCTTAGAAACCACCAAATGTTCCCATCTGTAGCCAACCAATCAAAAGCATTGACAGACCAGTTGCTCTGCCAAAAATGTGACTCTGAGAAATCCCCCTAATTGTTCCCCAAATGTCAACCAATCAGGATCCGAACCGTGCCTCTCCCTACCTACTGATGTAATCCTATGATTTTTGTCTTTAGAACTTCTATAAGGAAGTAGGTGGATACTCCCTCTGGAGGCTGCTGCATCAGCTTGTTAGATGGAGTCCCTACCAGTAGGATTGTACAATAATTACATTTGCAGTTTGATGAGTCTGTCTTCTTGGTGGTCTCTGTGGGTCTTCGTGACTTGGGTATAATAGAGTCATTTGGTGGTTCCATTTTCTGCTTTACAAAAAGTTCTGTTTTTACATTGTGTGTATGAATGCTTTGGCTGCATGTATGTATATGCATAACTTTCATGCCTGGTGCCTATGGAGGCCAGAAGTTGGTCTCAGACCACCTGGAACTAGAGTTACAAATGTTTGTGAGCCACTATGTGGGTTCTCGGAACTGAACTCAGGTCCTTTGCCAGAACAACAAGTGCTCTTAACTGCTGAGCCATCACTGCAGCCTGCTAGTTTTAGTTTTTGAGACACTTCTTACTGATTTCCATAGTGATTATATCAGTTTAAGATCCCCAAACCGTGAGTAAGGATCCTTGCCAGTCTTTGTAATACTTTGTATTCTTTCCTGTTATGTCTAAGTATGTGCCAGGGCCCCCAGAAGCTGGAGGGGATTGTTGGATCCCCTGATGCTGGACTTACAGGCAGCTGTAAACTACCCAGTGTGAGACTGGGAAGCAAACTCAGGTCCTGTTCAAGGACAGTGCATGCTTGTCACCACTGAGACATCTCTTCAGAGCCAATACTTGAGTCTCTTGATAGCAGCGATTCTTACTGAGGTGAGATAAAATCTCAAATTACTTTTAACTTGCATCTCCCTGATGGCTATTTCCCTAGTTACCTGTAGCGGTCAACTTGCCACTATCTAGAGTCTCGTGAGAAAGGAATTTCAGCTGAGGAGTTGTCCAAATGAGATTGGCCTGTGGGAATGCTTATGGAGATTGTCATAATTGTTAATTGATGCAAGAGTTCCTAGCCTAATGTGGGTCATACCATCCCTAGACACATGATCATGGATTGTATAAGAAAGCAGGCTAAGTTGCCATAGCCCACAAAAATGGCTTAAACTATCCTTACTCTTCCAAGGTTAAAGTCATAAGACCTAAAGGTCTAAGGCGTGGCTACTGTAGGATGTTTGGTCTTAGTGGTAGGTGTCTTATCTAAATAACAACAGACTTTGTCTGAGGCATGGTTACTCTTAACCGTCGAGGCCAGATAACGAGAGATTTAGTCTAAGGAGTGGTTACTAAATGTTGGGAGAATTAAGGAAGAAAGTCTGTTTCTTCTTTGTATCATGATAAAGAAGTCTTTTGCTATTTCCCCCTTTTTGCTTGGGGTATATAAGAATGTTGAGGAGTAAAGTTGGCACATCCATTATTCACTGGATTGCCCTCCTGATTTTATCCTGTGTCTCTGTCTTTTCAGGATCTTTACCTGCCATTTCTCAATCCACACTCCCCTCTTAGGCATGAACATGGGTTAATACAGACTGGCCCCACAAAGACAGACTACTGCAGATGGATAATGCATTCAGGAAAAGCCCGCCTGGGAGCCGTCAAACATTCGTCTATGGCAGCAGTTCTCAATCTGTGAGTATTCACTTCTTTGAGGGTCAAACAACCCTTTCACCAGGGTCACCTAAGACCATTGGAAAACACAGAGATTTGCATTACTATTCATAACAGGAACAAAATTGCAGTTATGAAGTAGCAACACAAATAATTTTATGGTTGGGGTCATCACAACATAAGAAGGTGTACTAAGGGTCTCAGCATTAGGAAGACTGAGAACAATTGCCCTCTGTTTGCTGATGTACATTCTTGGCTGTGGGTTCCCTGGTTAGAGATAATTCTACATGAAATAGAAAGCAGGCCTGACTTTGAGTCTCTACTTGAGTTCCTGCTCTGACTTCTCAGGTTTAGACTGTGACCTAGGGTTATAAGTCAAATAAACATTTCTTCTTTGAGAGCTCTCTGCTCAGATCTAGGACCTACATTTTGATTAGGTTGTTTCTTTTCATAAGGTTTTTGTATTTACTCTTTGTATATTCTAGGTATTAATTCTCTGTCAGTTGTACAGCAGGCAAGCAGATTCCCATCCTGTATTCTCCTATTTTTATGCAATTTGTAGTTTCCTTTGCTGAAGCTTTTTAATTTCACGAAGTCCCATTTGTTAATTGTTTGCCTTATTTCCTATGCAACTTAAGTCCTATTTAGAAAGTTCTTATCTTTAAAATTATTTTTAAAAGTTTATTAAGCAGAACTTGCAAATACAAAACATTGCACACTAAGAGTTACCACGCCCAAGTCTATGCATCTGAATGAACTTCTATACTGTTAGAATAGTCACTCTGAAGATAGCATGTACATGCAAGTGAATAAATACAATATTTGTATTTTTAAACAGCTGAGTAATACTCCACTGTATAATGTACCACATTTTCTTTATCCATTCATCGGTTGATAGACATCTAGTCTGTTTTCAATTTCTGCCTATTATGAATAGAGCAGCATTGGACATGGTTAAGATAGTGTCCATGTGGTGGGATGAAGCATCCTTTGGGTATATGCAGAAGAGTGGTATAGCTGGATCTTGAGGTAAATCTATTCCCGGCTTTCTAAGGAGCTGTCGTCCATCCCCCTCCCCACCCCCCATTTCAATAGAGGCTATATAAGTTTGCACTCTCACCAGCAATGGATGAGTGCCCCTCTTACCCCACATCCTCACAGCATGAGCTGTTACTTGTTTTACTTATCTTGGCCATGCCGACTGATTAAGATGATGATTAAGATGATATCTATGATGACTGATTAAGATGATATCTCAGAGTAGTTCTGGTTTTCATTCCCCTGATGACTAAGGATGTTGAACATTTCTTTAAGTGTTTATCAGCCATTTGTGCTTCAACTTTTGGGGACTCTCTATTTAGATCTGTACCTCATTTTATTGGTTATTGTTCTCTTGGTGTCCAGTTTTTAAAGTTATTTATGTAGTTTAGATATCAGTCCTCCATCAGATGCATAGTTGATAATTTTTTCCTATTCTGTAGCTTGTCACTTTTTCTGAACGACAGAAATTTTTTTTTTCCAAACGATGCATCACAGTTTCATGAGATCCCATTTATCAATTGTTCTTCTAAGTGTTTGTATTCTCCAGGCCCTGTTTAGAAAATCTTTTCCTGTGCCAATGAGTTCAGTGTTATTCTTCATTTTCTCTTCTATTAGATTTAGTGTATCTGGCCTTATGTTGAGGTCCTTGGTCCATTTGAGTTCAGTTTTGTGCAGAGTGATAAGTACTCAGCCATCCTGTTTGGCCAGTACCATTTGTTGAAGATACTGTCTTTTTTCATTGTGTATTTTTGGCTTCTTTATAAAAGAAATCAGGTATCTGTAGGTATGAGGATTTATGTCTGGGTTTTAAATTCAATTCCATTGATCAATATGCTTGTTTTTATGCCAATACCATGTGGGGTTTTCTTTTATTACTATAGCTCATTAGTACAATTTGAGATCAGCAGTTATTATGTTCCCAGTAGTTCTTTATTATGCATGATTGTTTTAGCTATCCTGGGCTTTTATTTTTGTTTGGGAGAATTTAAATGACTGCTTTTATTTTACTAGGGATTATAAATTTGTTTAAATTGCTTGCCTAATCTTGATTTAAATTTGGTAGGTGGTATATATCAAGAAATGTGTCCATTTCTTTTAGATTTTCCAGTTTTGCAGAGTTCAGATTTTTAAAGTATAGTCTTAGGATTCTCTGGATTTCCTTAGTATCTGTTGTTATATTCCCCTTTTCTTCTCTGATTCTATTAATTTGGATCTTCTCTCCATCTTTTAGTTAATTTGGATTAAGGTTTCATCAATTGTATTGATTTTCTCAAAGAACCAACTCTTTATTCATTCACTCTTTGTGTGATTTTTCCCCCTAGCTTAATTATTTTAGTCCCGAGTTTGATTATTTCTTGCTGTCTACTCCTTTGGGGTATTATTTCCTCTTTTTGCTCTAGAGCATCCTTGTGTGCCTTTAAGTTGCTAATATGAGGTATCTTCATTTAAAAATACATTTATTTATTTTTTATACAGGCACTTTGTGCTATGAACTTACCTCTTAAAATTGCCTTCGTTGTGTGCCATGGGTTTGGGGATGTTGTGTTTTCATTTTTGTTCAATTCTGAAAAGGTTGGATTTCTTTCCTCATTCCTGTTTGACCCATTTTCCATTCAGTATTGACTTGTTCAGTTTCCATGAGTTTGTAAGCTTTCTGTTGTGTCTGTTGGCGTGAATATCCAGCTTGGTCAGAGAGGATGTAGGGTGTCATTTCAATGTTCTTATGTCTGTTGAGGCTTGCTTTGTGTTCATATATGTCATCAATTTCAGAGAAAATTTCATGAACTGCTGAGAGGAAGGTATATTATTTTGTGTTTGGGTGAAATATCTTCTGGGTCCATTTTGTTTATAATGTCAGTTAGCTCCAGCATTTCTCTATTAGTTTTTTTCTGGATAACCCATCTGTTGGCGAAAGTGGAGTTTTGAAGTCACCCGTGTGAGGGTCGTTATGTGACTTATTCTGCAGTAGTGTTTCTTTTATGAACTTGGGTGTCCTTGTGTTTGGTGCATAAATGTTAAAGAATTAAAACATCTTCTTGGTGAATTTTTCTTTGATGAGTATATAGTATCTGTTCCTATCTTTTCTGATTAGTTTTGATTTGAAGTCCATTTTGCCAGCTATTAAAGGCTATATGGACTTGCTTCGTGGGTTTATTTGCTTGGAATATCTTTTCCCGTCCTTTTACTCTGAAGTGATATCTACCATTGATGTTAAGGTGGGAATTTTTTGTTTGGTTGATTTTTTTTTTTTTGTTTTTGGATGTAACAGAAGTATGAATCTTATTTTTCAACCCTATCTGTTATTATGTGTCTTTTTATTGGGGCACTGACACCATTGATGTTGACAGTTTTTGTGGTGTGGGGTTTCCCCCTTCTGTGATTATTTACTCCTTGTTTTCTTGGGTTTGGTAAGCCTTTCCACAATGAAGTTTTTCTTCTAGCACATTTTGTAGAGCGGGATTTGCAAATAGATACTGCTTAAATTTGGTTTTATTACAGACTGCTTTTCTTTCTCATTCTACATAATTGAAAGTTTTGCTGGGTATAGTAGTCTGGACTGGCATGTGTGGTCTCTTAAAGTTTGCATAATATCCATCCATTCTGACTTTTAGAGTCTTTGTAGAGAAGTTTGTGGCATTTTAATATTTCTGCCTTTATATGTTAGCTGGTCTTTTTCCCTTGAAGATTTTAATATTCTTTCTTTGTTTTGTACATTTAGTTTGTGAATATTTGGGCCTGAAGGGAATTTCTTTTGTTGTCCTATCTATTTTATGTTGTTTAAGTTTCTTGTACTTTTTTTCATAAGTCCTACTTTAGGTTAAAGAAACTTTCTTCTCTGACTTTGTTGAAAATATTTTTTTGTGCCTTTGACCTGGGTGTTTTCTCATTTCTCTATTCCTATTATTCATAGATTTGGTCTTTTCATGTTTTGTGCCTGGATATCTGGATATTTTCAGATTTAACATTTCTTTTGACCAAAGTATCCATTTCTTCTCTCTGCCTTCAGTGGCGGTGATTCTGTCTTCATCTCTTGTACTGTTGGTGAGGCTAACTTCTGAGATTTTTTTTTTTATTCCTACATTTTTTGTTTCCAGTTTTTGCTCAGTTTGGGAACTAGTGATTCTATTGCTAATTTCATGTCTTGAACTATTTTTTGTCGTTTCATTCCACTCTTCCTTTGTGCTTTCACAGGCTTCATTAGGGGATTTATTCACATCCTCTTTAAAGTCCTTGAACATATTCATAACAGCTATTTTGAAGTCCTTGTCTTGTGCTTCAGCTATATCTCAGTTCTTAGTGCCTGCTGTAGCAGAGTTGCTGGGTCCTGGTGGAGTCATATTGTCTTGGGTGTTAATGATTGTATTTTGCACTGGTGTCTAGACATGTGGGTTTGTGGTGGTTGTGACTCTAGGTCTTGCCTGTGTTGGTGAGTGTTCATTCCTTGGTTTCTGTTGCTCTCTGTGGATCTTAGGAAAGCTTGGTGGGAAGTGTGGGTTGCATTGGTAGGGGATGCTTCTTAGTCCCTGCCTCATGTGATTACTCTGGGGCCTGGGTAGAATATGTTTCCAAGTATTGGGAGCTGACACAAAGGAATGGGGATGAGCTAGGAGGGAGTGGTAAGAGGGCCCACAGGAAGGAGAAAGCTGGGTCCATGTGAGGTTTAATAGAGTCCTCAGGGAATGGAGACAGAGATGAAGGACAGACTTCTGCAAGTGTCTGCTACAGGACTGCGGATGCGGCTGGGGTTTTGTAACGGTGGACAGGAAGGGAAGTTAAAATCACCTACCTGATCGCCCTGCTGGTCTGCGCAGCTGGTTGCCAGGTTGAGATATATATATATATATATATATATATATATATATATATATATATATATATAGAGAGAGAGAGAGAGAGAGAGAGAGAGACTCTCGGGTACAGAGTGCCTTTGGGTATTGGAAGCTGATACAAGGGACGAGGTGAAGGAAGAAGCCTGGCTCCCCTAGAGGTTCTGCTGTGTCTTTCTAGGTAAGCTGGTTTCCTATAGACAGGACAATCTAAGGTGTAGAAAGCCTCTCCCACAGTTAGATGCTCTCCGCCTTTTAAATTAAGACTAGGAATCCACAATATCTCCCCAATCACACACACACACACACACACACACACACACACACACACACACACACACACACACGTTTTTTGGGGGGGGAGGGTTGGGGACTGTATAGTTTCTGGTGAAACTACTCTAGTTTGACATTGTGAGCAAAAATTGCTACAGGCAATTGGTCAACAAACAGGTGGCTGAGTGCCAGTAAGACTTCTTTTAAAATAAGTGGGGAGCCCGACTGCATCTGTAGCTGTGGTTGGCACTGTTTATATTTACTGGAAGTGTGGGTGTGCTGGGTGCTGATCTTCAGTTTTGCTGTTGGTTCTCATTTTGTCTTCTGTGGTCTTGACTTTTCTGATATTTGCAGTTGAATGAGTGCTCTGTAGCCCTCCATTGCATCTAGGTGCTGGCTTATTTTGATTGTTTGCAATGATTACAGCTTCATTCCTTGAGAAACTTTACTCCTCCAAATGTTCAGTATGTTGTACCTACACATGTGTAATGTGAGAACCTCAGGACATGGCTCATGCAATTCTCCCTTCAGTGAAGTGTTGCCTTGTCATGACTTCACATCTGTGTGTGTTACAAGCATCCTTCTGTGTTGTTTCTGATTTGACTTAAGCATCTTTGCCACTCTGGACATTTCCTCCCTGTTTACAGGTAGGATTTTCCACCTACTGTTCTCTGTGAAACTAGTCTTCCTCTTCTCGAACAGTCTTTGCAGTTAGCCTGCCTCCCTGCCTCCAGCTGCCATCAGAGCACACCTGACACCACATCTCTTGACCACGCAGTGTTCCCATGCCTCACTAAAGGACCTAATGGGAGGGCTGGAGAGACAGCTCAGTGACCAGGAGCACTTGCTTGCTTCTCTCACAGAGAACCCGGATTCACTTCCCATCACCTATATGGCAGCTCATAGTCACCTGTCACTCCAGATCTAGGGAACCTAGCATCCTTGTTGGGTCTCTTTGGGTACCCAGAATGCATTGGTACACAAGCAAATATGTATGCAGACACTCAGACACATAAGACAAAAAATTAAATATAAATTTGTTTTAATGTTGAAATTTAATGGATTTTTTTTTCAACACCTAAAATTGTCATTCCATTATCTTTGGCTGGGCTGTTGAGGGGCTACAATAATATATATCTACATTTTCCTAGGTATATAATATGCATTTTCTGCTGAGATTGAATTTTCATTACTTTTATGTTTATGTTTCATTACATTATGATGTTTTTCCTATTTTCTCTATTTAATATTCTTAGAATTTCTCAGATGTACAGATTATAATTTTTACAAAATTTGGAGACTCTCCACCATTTTTTTCATAGTCAAACATAGGACTAACTGTACACATTTACATGTCTCTTCAACACACTAGCTAAAGGCAAATTGATCACCTTTCCTGATCTTTATCAAAGCTAATGATTTATATTCTTATGCTAGAAACTGCTGGGATGTGAAACTGTAAAAACATCCAAACTCTGCTGTCTGCGAATGTTTTCATTTTTCACTCTGAGTTTAAATTCCTGGCTGAAGTTTGCATAGCTTTGTTGACAGGGTTGTTTGGGTTTTCCCTACTCACAAGTACAATTCTCCCTCCCAGGGTGTGCTTTTGCTGGAGTATAATTGAAAGCCCAGAAGAGTCACCAAAATCCTCCCATTCTGTGCGGGTCTGAACCCCAGCATCTCTCAGTCCTGGGCTGCCCTGGACACATTCCCTTGGACAACTCCCAGGGCCTGCTCTCTGCTAGCACTCCAGATTCTTCTCCACACAGGAACATCAGCCCAGGGCCTGAGAGGAATCTTAAGGCAAAAGTTTAGCCACCTCTCCTGGCAGCACTGTTTTCTCTAATGCTTAAACCCCTTGGGCTTAGACATGTTCTCCCTACACAGGAAATCAAATCACAGGTTAATTGCTAAAAGTTCTTGTAAGCTGTCAGGGGAAAATAACACATTACACACACAGGGAAGCACACACATGCACACATGCATGCACACACACGAGAGCAACAGTGTGCGTAGAATTCTCATCACAAAGTATGGGTATCAGAAAGCAGAGGAATAAAATACTTAAAGAGTTAAAGAGAAGAAGGAAAAAAACCAGAGAATGTAATGTTTATTGAGCCAAGTAATTAGGTTTATGCTTTCCAAGCTGTGACTTCCATCTCTTTAATATATTCCAAATCAAGAGTGGATTACATTTAGAATTTTTATTGGAGGGAGGCAGCGGGCATTGAACACACAGTCTTGTGTGCATACTAAGTATATTATTTTACACAGAGCTATAGCCACAGCCTCCAAGGAGTTTTCAAAACTAGAAGAGAATGAAACAGTATTGTCTAGAAAACCATCAGAGTACATCTCAAATACCGAGGTAGATATTGTTAACAAAACCTTTACTTACAAATCCATGTATGTGTGTAAAATGTTTCTTCCCATAGGTTATAATTTTTTTAAAGCAGAAATTGTAGTCACTGCTCTACTGTGTTAATCATCATAAAAATTTTGTAAGGCAGGAATTCTCTCTGCATGACAAAGAAAGCCAAGATTAAATAAAAAAATAATGGTTTTGAGCATATATCAAAAGTTTCGCCTGGCATTTACAAGTGACCAACTGTGACATTGAGTGCCCAGTGATAACCAATGCAATTATAGAAACTTCCATGCTATAGCTTTTTTTTTTTATTTTTATTTTTATGTAAGACTATAGACCTTTGGTTTGGAAGTATTTTGGAAAGCACTGATTGGAGGTGGCTGGTTTCTTCTTTCCAGGTGATCCTCCTCATAATGGCCTGAATAAATTCTCATCCTCACACTCAATGAGTTTCTACTTCCTTTTGGATTGCCCTCTCAATTACATTATTTTGGCTGCCTTCAAAACATACACAGTTTTTGTGGTATTGAACCTGTGTGAAGAACAGCCTGCTTTTAACAAGTGCAGTAGCACAGGAGAAAAGAGATCAAATTTCCTTTCCTGTAGAACAGCAATAAGGTGAGTTCCAGTGAACACACACACACACACAACACACACACACACACACACACACACACACACACACAAAGCTCAGTGGTGCTCATCATTAATCTCAGCACAAGAGCTCTGAGTTTGAGTTCCAGGAAAGCCAGGAACCCTGTCTTAAAAACAAAGCAATCCACCCCCCAAAAAGAGCCTTCATGGTTCAGAAGTGAGCCCTACATCACACTGCTTCCATGAATACTGGCTGCATTAGATGTTTGCTAAGAACCAGTTGCATGGTGGTGTTATTACTTTGGCTAGAAGACATGGCATCCAGCCAGGAACTGGATTGTTAGTTACAATTCCTTCTAATTCCTTCTACCTCATCTTTCCCATACATCTTTCATTTCCACCATAACAGATATGGCCAATGTGCTCATTTCTGGCGTCAAAAAGTATAACTTATCAAAACTTTTGTAAACAGGATCCTACCACTCAAATGCTTGGCAACCTTTGAGAGGAATACTCACTCTTGTATGTATCCTGTGAGTGTGTAGTCTATAAATTGTCCAAAGAGGTGTCAGAAAAATGTATTGGTAGCAGGAAACGTTGTAAGGGAAAGTGGGATGACAGACCAAATGTCCAGGAATACATGGTGAGCCTTATTTTTGTGATTCCTTACTAGTGGAAGTTTTGTTCTTAGGAGTAAAGCCACACAGGAACCCACGGTCAAGTGGCCATACAACCGAAAGTGGGAGCTGTAGTTGGCTTCAAGGTTAAGTACTAATGGTCTGCAGGCAAATGGACATTTAATGTAAATGTCAGCGTGGCTTGATGGCTAAGAGAGAAATGAATTATAAACAAAACAGAGCAGCAAAAAAGGAGAGGGCTGTTATCTGGGATTCTGCAGGATAGGTAGATACTCAGTTCCTTTTTGCTGGGGATCTTTCTTGAGATATGCAAATTAAAGGCTTGCTTTTTTTCTTTTTCTATTCACAAGCACACGTTTCATGCCAATGTTTGCTTTTCAGCCTTTCTTTTTTGTAAAGAAGCATTGGTATATATATGTATCTTATCTCTTTAGATCCTTCATGTTTATGTGTCTTTGGCTATATGATTTTGCCTTCCTTTACCATTTAGCTCATAAAACCTTTCAGAAGAGGGACTGTCATTGTTGTTCTCTTGCTCTAATGACAATAAGGGAGTAGTTCAGAGATATGTTATAAAATAATAGTGATTTCTTTGCCTTTATATTTATTTAGCAAATACTTAAATGATGCTTGCTGTGAATTGAGTACTTCTGATTAAATCTTTCAAACTCTACACTTTGATCTCCCTAAAGGCCCTATGAAATCATTACAGCTATTCTTATTTCATGGAGAGGAAACTGAAGGAACTGGAGATTAAATTATTCACTGATGTGAGTGGAAGGATCTGAGCTTGTATCCCAGCAATACGGCTGCATGGCCGATGTGCTTATCAGAGCATTGTTCTCTACTCTGTAATCCTCTGCACCCAGAGAATACCAGCCACCACCCAAGGTTGGGGGTCTTTCCTTTTTCTTCAAATGTTAGTTCAAACCAACCCCTGCCACACTCATCTAGTGTGGCTTGCCCTTTGGAATTTCTGCCGATCGTAATTGTCACTCCAAGGTTAGAGCAGTCCCTGCTAGGGCCAGCCACCTTGTCTCTCTTTGTCTTGTCCTCAGGGAGCACAAGGGAAGACAGGAGAGGATAATATAGCGTCAGTGTTTTAGTTGTAGCACCTGCAGTGTTCACTTATATAAAATGTCACTTGATCTTCAAGCTAATATTTGTCTCTTGTGTGTGGAGCAGTGCCTCGTGACTTCTTATATGATTGACAGCTTTCGCCTCCTACTTCATCCTTCAGGTTACAGGAATTGCAGCAAGGAAGGAAAAGAATAAATGTTTGAATCACACTAAAGATAATAAAAATATCTTCAGAATTTCAGATATCCAATTTACTGTATGAACAGACAATTGTCAAGCCACACCGGACAATCGTATTCTTACTCACCATTTCTAAAGTAACCACTTTGCTCTGGGAATCCAATTTGCAGCCTCTGGAGCAATCAGTTCAGAATGACCAGAATGTGATCTGATTGGCAGGTCCCTTGCTCAAACTCAGCACCAACAGGTAAGGCTAAACTTTCTTCACAGATCTATGTTCTGGAAGCCCTTCTTGTTAGCCTGCCTTCCTGTCTACGCTGTAACCAGAACACACCTGTACCTCGTTTCTTAACCACAAAGCTTTTCCATGTCCCTGCTTGCTGGAGCGTATACCAGATACAACGGACGGGGCTGACTTTTGCTACATTATGCTCTGAATTGATGCATTCCCTCTGTTTGTCCTCATTAAATAACCTTTTATTAAGTTCCCCCTTTTCAAAGGAAAACATTTTCTCTTGGCCCAATTCCTGGAAAATTAATGATCGTGTCTGATCCTTGCTTCCAGTGGTGTCATAGGCATTTGCGCAAGGCAGCCTATGTTAACATCTGGAGAGCTGAACAGTAATCTAGATGCATCTCTATGTGGCTATAAATGACAGCCCTAGTATTTTAAAATACCTTTCCTTCTTGATGCTTATAGTTGGGCATATTAACTGTCTTAGTATTATTAAAAACCAGAGGCACAACTCAGTGTTATTAAGGAGAGTTTTATTGTAAAGATAGCAGTACCTACAGTTTTACATGTTTTCAAGTCTACAAAAACTCTCAGAGCAGAGACTTCTTTTTGTCTGTCGTACCAGCAGACAGATTATTCACAAACCCAGAGGAGAATTTACTTCCTGCTGAACTGGGGCAGAGGAGGGGGCACTTTAATGTCTTGGCCTCTCTCCAGCTTCTTCTCACAATCCACCAGGTAGTTGACTCCGTCAATAACGATCTGAACGAGTTCCACCTTGACAGTGAGGAAGAGGGTTGACCACAGGGAGGAGACATGGTGGAGAAAGAAAGAGGAGTGGTTAATTCGAGCAGGAGGTGCCTGCAGAGACCCCAGAATGTGAACTTTATGAAATCATCAAAAATCATGTGTTTGGATAGCAAAGTGTTTTCTTGTTTGGTTTTGAAATTTTGTTGGTTTGTTTCACAACACTGGGATCAGATCCAGAGCCTCACACCTGCTACAGAAGTTTCCCCACCATTAAGGCACACCCCTATCGGAGCTGGAGAAGCGACTCGGGAGTTTAGCAGAGGATCTGGGTTTAGATCTCAGCATCCACACTACGCCTCACAGCCACTAACTAACTCTAGTCCCAGGGGGCATTGATGCCCTTTTCTCAACTTCTTGGTCACTAGATGTATATATTTAATAAAAACATACATGTATATGAGATAAATATTTTTTAAAAAAATTGGCACGAAGAAAATAATTTTTTAAAAAGGCATTTCTACCTCCCAGTCAGGATATTATGATAGTTATTGTGTGGTAAAATATTCATGAATTGTAAAAGGTGTTAGAATACAAAAATATTTGCTATATCTTTAAAAGTCTCTGAACATTTATTAAAATGTAAAAAGAAATTTCAGATAATATTCAAAATGATAATGAGGGACGCTGGATTGAATACATGGTTTTGTAAATACTTTTAGACGTTTGACTAGCTTTTCTAAGACCCCCTAGAAGATTACAACAGAACACTAAGCTATGTTTAATAGTTACTACACAGTGGTCCTTCATAGCCTTCTCACCAGCTGCTGCATCTTGGGTTGAGATGGCTCACCATCAGTGTTTCCATAGCAGTGTGTTCCTAAGTGAGCTCTCAAGTCTCATCTCATAGCCTTTGCCTGTCAGTGAAACCTGTTGTTCCTATGCACTCTCAGGAGTGCCTCAGCATCGTCTTACAGGCTCACGTTTAGACACGACCGTCCCCAAACTCCCAAACTCCTTTACTATTTAAACTCTACAACTAAAGCATGAGACACTGTTAAGCATCTCAGATGCCAAAGTAAAGATGATAGCATGTGCTCTTCAGCCAGTGAAATTCAGAATCAAGAGGGATTTCACAATGTCCCTTTCTTAGAGGGACAGCCCACCTCTTCTTCCAGTCAGTGGGGATGATAAATCCTTGCTCCTTTAGCAAGGGAGCTCCTGTGGCTGAAGATGGCTGCTCAGTAACGGCAGTCCCATTAAGGTTCCTTGATATGCCTACAGGTGCTTACATTATTTTCCATGCAAGAGAATGACTGAAGAATGAAAGGCTACCTCAGGACTCAGCGGGGAAAGAGGAAGTGTGTGGATGAGGTCAGGCTGTTGAGGCTGCTCTTGTGTCCCCTTTCTGTGAGGCTGACCTCATTAGTCTATGCTAGAGCAAGAGAGACATTACCTCTGATCTTCCGATCCTATCTATGTTGGAAATATCATATATATCCGCTACTGCCGCAGTGTCCACACCGCCTGTGCCACGCTTCTGGAGCCTCAGGTTCTCCAAGATCTTAGAAAAGCGTGGATCCTAGGGATATTGTTGCAGTTATTAGCAAAGATATAACAAGAGGCAGTAACAATTATGTATTTACAACATATGGGCACTGACTACCAACAATCTAAGGAGGTGGACATTATTTATTTTCACCCCATCAAAGCCTATTCTATGGTGCTGTTCCAGGGGAATGGTGGCGCACACTTTTAAACCCAGTATTCCAGAGACAGACAGAGACAGATGGATCTCTGTGATATTGAGACCAGCCTGATATACATATTGAGTTCTGGGCCAGTAAAGGCTACATATTATCTTGAGTGAGAAAAAAAAAAAAAAAAACAAATGGAGTGGAAGTCACGACTTAGAATAACTTGTGGCTCACAGTTAGGTGGGAGGTCCAAGAGCACGAAGCTAGCACTGTGGCATCTGGTGAGGATGTCCTTGCTGCATCATGAGATTTCAGAGGACATCACATAGTGAGAGCATGCGTGCTGGCTTAGATCTCTCTTCTTGTGCTGCCACCAATGCCATCGTGGAGGTCAAAGCTATGACCTCAGCAATCCTGATTATCTCCTGAGGTTGTACATTGACATGTGAATTTGGTGATTAAGTCTCTAACATATAAGCTCAGAGGCAACAACTGAAACTAAACCAACCCATATTCTTCCGATAAGCAAACCTCTCCAGAGGAATGAACTTACCCAAAGTCAGACAGTTAGAAGTTGGCAGAGCTGCAATTAAACTTGGGGCATTTATCTTCAAATAAATATACACACATGTATTTACATGTGGGCGCCAACTTTTTGTACGTTTACTACTCACCTGTACACCACTTTCATTGCTATAACTTCATGCTACAACCATGAAGTTGAATTGCTTCCAATCATTTCCCTAGCATTGGAATTTTGAATAACCATATATATATATGTATATAATCACATACCATTATCTTGATAGGCAGCACATTTTTCTAAACTTGTTTAAACTTCTTTGGTTTAATTTGGTGCTGTGGCAGAAATGGCAACTCCTGGTCTGGATCCTTGACCTCATTGTCCAACAGTGAAGCTGAAGATGCAGCTACTAGCTGCCTAAACTCTTGCCAACAGAACGAGCAGAAGCTGTGTGTGCTGCTTCCTTCCTTACATCTTAACCTCATCATGGACATGCCTACATGCTCTCTCCTTTTCTCACATTCTAGAATGTGGAAAACCACTGTTACGCAAATGAGGAAAATGCCCTAAGTGGTTCTCCAAACAAGGTCCTGACCAGTAGCCTTAGAGTCACCTGAAAACTTGCAAGAAATAAAAATTCTCAGACCAGTGAGATGCTCTGAGAGCAAAGGTGGTTTCTGCCAAGCCTGATGACCTGACTTCAGTTGTTGGAACCAAGTAGTTATCATCTGCTCTCCACTGTGTACTCTCATACCTACCTGCACCCTGCACAAAATACAAACACACAAATCCAAGTACAAAATGTAAGAGAAAGAAAAAAAGGAAGAAAAGAAATTTCTCCAGCATGGCCCAGTAATATGTGCTACCTAAGCCCTCCCTCCAGGTGATTGTCACACAGGCACAGATGTAAGAACAAGAAAGGAGCCCTAGGGAGCAAACAGGGCAGCGCCACACCTACCCTCGTTTGTTACATGGTGTAGACTCAAACGCATTATTTTTGAGGCACCCTGCCCCTTTTACAGCCCTGAACCTTTTCTCCTAACCAATGCAAATGACTTTAAGTCAGGCATCATCCTTTCCCTCACTCTTCCATTGCAGGCAAAGGTCAGGGTTAAGAGGTGAATGCTGACATCTTCTCCTTCTGCAAAGCCATCACATCTGAGCTCATTCTCTTGGGACCCAACAAAGCTTCCAATCACACAGCATTACCTTGCTGAGTTTTGGGATTTTGACGTGGACACCAGCTCGCAATCCAGTCCCGAGGTTCGAAGGGCAAGTCAAAATGTATCCTAGACGCTCATTCCACATGAACTCCCAGCCTCGTTCTTGGATTAACCGTTCTACCTACAAATGAGACAAAAATGAGCAAATGGCAGACTTCTCAGATATCTATTCCTTCAGGTCATTTCAGGGAGAGAAACCAGTAGAGCACATGAATGAAACCGCAGGGAGGCTGTGGTGTTTGTACTTGATAGCTCTTATAGAGAGCATAAAAGAACCCTATGAAATCAGATGACCATGGAAAGCATTTAACATGGTCCCTAGAAGATCCCTAGCTCTCAGTTCTCATGCAAAGACTATAGAACACAGGAATCCTCAGAGATAAGCCTGTGAGAATCTGTTCTGTTTCATTCCATCCAGCCCCATCCCATTCTACCTCTGCCATTCCATGCACCCATCCATCCCCATCTTATTCTATCCCCTCTTCATGTTCAGACTAGAGTGAGAAAGTAACCCATGAGCCCCAGACTCCCACAAAGAGAACAGTCACCTCTTTTTGGAAGCACTACTCTGAAAGATTTGATTCTTAGGAGAAAAAAGTAGTTCCACTTTGGAAGTTAGCAGAGTATCTTATAAAAATGAAAAATGGTGGCTAGAGAGATTTCCAGTCTTAAGAGCGCTGGCAGAGGGCCATGTTGGATCCCAACACCAACATGACAGCTCACAACCATCTACTTCTACAGTCCCAAGGGATTTGATGCCCTCTTCTTGTCTCCATGGGGCACTGAATGCAGACTTTAGGGCAGCCAAAACACTCACACATGCACAATAAAATAATAATAACAATTTAAAATAAGTACGAAGAAATGGGAACTACAGAGATTTTATTTTGGTGAATATCTATAAATCCCCAACGGACTCTTACTTCCTTTAGTCCACGACAGAATCTCTCAAATACTCTCTTCATATTGCCTCCCTTTTCCATGGAGATTACCCTGGTGTGGTCTTCCTCATTTATCCAGATGAGAAATGTCTTGTCATAATTATGCCTAATGAAGACAGAAATGTGGTGCTGACTGTTAATTGCATTTATCTCAACACATGAAAATTCTCATTACCTCTGCAGCTTGATTGCCTCATTTCACCTTCCCCATTCCCTGGATGGCCCTTATCTCTTAATTGTGCCTGAACAAGTACCACAAAATAATGATACCTCCCAGAATGAAGAGTAAGACTAAACCCAGCCATTAACGATGCTGCACACGGTTCACTCCCACAAGAACACAATCCTTCCTCTTGTTCCTTAAATGAGATGACAACGTCTCACCTATGATAGCATTGAGCTCTGATGCTAGAAGTGTTTGTCTCCTAAGGGATTCAACAAAAGCTTGTGGCTCTTAAGAAAAATGGGAGGCAAAGATGGAAGAACTTTACCTACGCCTCAAGAATTCACAGGGTTTGCTATATATATAAACCCTGGCTGTCTACCCTGTGTGACCTTTCTTCCTCAGCTCCTCTTGGGGCAGCTGGGACAACCCAGCCAAGGTAGGCTGAGGACTGTTATGAAGGATGAGTAGCCATTCCTTCTTTCAAGAATGGTTTATCATATCAATATTATCAATTATCAAAATTATAATCTGGACTACCAATATTAATTTTTTTTATTTTCTGTTCATTTGTCCTAAGTTCACAAGCAGATTCTCTTACTGATATGAAATATCTTTCTTTTAGTCTTCCCATGCATAATCCATGCAAATCAGCTCACATTCCTGTATCTCTTTTAAAAAAATATCACCTCCCTCTCTCTCTCTCTCTCTCTCTCTCTCTCTCTCTCTCTCTCTCTCTCTCTCTCTCTCTCTCTCTCTCCTTGGCTTCCCCATTTAGCTCAAGCCAGGCATGTTGTCAACTGCTGTTCACAGCAACCTCAGGTTAGAAGAAGCAGAGATTCTCCACACACAGGCAGCAAGTGAAAACGGCATCCATACCAGATTCCCCTGGCATCAGGCCAGTCACGGGCCATCCCAGCACATGTTAGTAAAGGGGACACTGGCTTATCAAACAGAAAGTGGTCCTGTGGGCCAAGAGGGACAGAGCAGAGAGAAGAGTCTGTGAGGCTAGGCATGGGCCAGGTGATCAACTTTCCACTTACAGAGAAGGAGGCCGCTCAGGCCGTGTTTCTCAGATTCACTGCCAGCTGAAACAACTAGAGATTTTAAAAAGTAAAAACACCAATGCCCAGAACTTATACTGAGACAAGATACCAAGAAGACATGAGGAGGCCTCCCAGAACTAACGAGTGGGGGGACCTTGGAGACTGGGGTCAGAAAGGGATTGGAGAAGGTTGGAGACTATCTCCCGAGCCATTGTTCGTCCATAAACCAGAAGTCAGGGTGACTGCTTAAGACAGATGTGGGTTTGCTCTGTAAAGGCAGGTAAATGGATGGCCGGGTCTACACACATCACCAGACAGGGGTGTGTCAACTACATAGCTGTCCTGTGTGGTTTGGAAATGGGGTGTTTCATGTAATTTGCATCTCTGCGATGACAGAATCTTGTTTCTCCTTGTCTTGGAGTTTAAACATTATTTTTGAAAGTACATTCTGTTTAATTTGTGCTAATGAGGAAATAAATGAGCCTGATCCCTAACACTTGAGAGGCTGAGCCAAGAGTGTTGCTGTGAGTTTGAGGTCTACACACTGAGACCTTGTCTCACAAAACCAGAAAGGGCCATGCTTTTTGTCTATCCCCGAGCCAGAGAGACCCTGCCCAAAGGTGCCGGAAGGAATGTGTGCCTTCAGCCAGCACCCAAGGCCTCCAGTTCCATCAGGGAAAGTACTTCACTTCCTGCCTAAGACCTCCCTGCTTCCGTTTTCCTAGGGTGTGGTACTGGAGATCATTGGTCAGGCACGGGAGGATTCCCACACCCAACTGTTCCCATTTGTTCACAGGTGACAGGAGGCAGATCAGCCATTAACCTCCACCCTCTTGTGCCCAGCCCAGCTGGAGTTTCCTCTTCAGACTTTAGCCATGGTTTGACAAGATTTAAAGTTTCAGCTCCTTTCTTACACTGAAGCTGTGGAAGCCACAGGCCAGTTTCAGCCCTGCGGGCCGGCTCTTAACTAAGTAGAAGCCAGGTTAGACTGTAGGTCCAGGCTCTTTCCAAGCAGCGCCTGCGAGATTGCCACCTACTCACATCGATGAGTCGTTGCTGATCCTGCTCCGTCATCTCAGACAGCTTGTAGTAGCGACCAGCCAGGTCTCCCTTGAGGCCCTCCAGTGCAGTGATGGCCACGTTCTCTACCTCTCTTCTCTCCGCCCGGGAGCAGGCAGGAGGCAGGCTCAGCCCACGGATGCTGCGACCAGTGCGCACCCGAGAGGACAGCACATAGCGCTCATCAAACTGTCCGTGAGTGATCTGCCGGGTGGAGCAGAGTGGAGGGTCACCACAGCCGCCTTGGGCCATAGTCCTTTGACCTACAGCTTTCCTGGAAAACTTTAGACACTGCGTTAAGGAGAGCATTACACAACTGCATCACGTGACTGGGTGCGTGTACAGCTTTGGGGCAGCCACCTTAATTAAGTAGGGGTGGGGTCTGGAGTAGATGGTTTTGGTTGGGGTAAAATGTTGTAGGAAAGCTTAAAATCCCCTTAACTTAATTTTCCCCTAGAGGCATCTTTAAAGGACCTTTTTACCCTCCCCTATCTCTCAAGGGGATATGCTGCATATAGAACAGCTTACACCTTCCAGGTCTCACCAGGGTAGTAGCTCTTAGGTTCCCTCTCTCTGCCTGTGGATTCAGGAGCTCCTGCATCATGGGGCAAAGAAATGGAGGCTGGAGCCTACCTTGGATGCATCCAGGTCTGTAGGGTGCTTCATCACCCTAGGGTCATAACCATTGTGCCTTAGTTTGATGACAGGATCAAAAAGGTCAGCAAACACCTGTAGGCAAGAATATCCTTCTGTAACTGGCTTGCCTGATAGCTTTTGCTTTCACTTGTCCCCTTTTCTCCTCAAGGACCAGGGTTGATGGCCTCTTCTGAATCTTCCCATCCTACCATGGGGGATATGCATATAAGTAGATTAGCAGACAAGTATAAAAAGAACAAACGTACACCAGAGAAAACCATTCAGAACCACCTCGCTCCTGAGAGAATACGGATCTCCGGAACTCTGCACTTAACCTACACCCAGGATTCTGCCAATCTCATTGTTATCACACTGAATGAGAAAATCTGGTGCTCAAAAACCCCAGGGCTTTCTGTTTTGTGAGCTAGAAGAAGCCACCAGCCTGGGAGCTAAGCAAGTTTTGTAATCAAAAGAGGAGGCCAGGGTCTAAGATTCTGAGCAAAACACTGTGCAGAAGCCAGCTACCAGAAGACAAAGCCAGGGCCCCTTACCCCATGAGCCTGTCCAACCTGAAAGCAAAACAATCTAATGAACCAAATAGGCATGGGCAGTCTTTAGGTAAAGTAAGGCCAAGAGAAGTTGTGTATACTAACAGTACGCTGTGGCCTTGGGAGTTATGGGAAGTGGAAAGAAGGGCATTGAGATCAAAGAAACAGCTTTAGTCTGAATCTCTGTTATAAGCTAATCATTTTGTTTATTTAGGATGCCCCCCCTTCTCATCCCTTGATGACAGCTTTTCTGAGAAACTCCCTTTAGTTCTATGGAAGAAGAATGAAAAGAGAGAATGAGGGAGTCAGGCTACAGGCGTTTTCACAATGAAGAGACTGCTCTGTGGAGACAGAGGTATAGTTATGAGTTATGCTACAAGCAGACACTGGATGTCTGCATAAAGTGTGAGGTGAGGCTGGATCCAAGAAACTTGGGGAGCCCCGTCATTTGTGCTACACTAACACAAAGGTAAGTCTCAAACTACAGACACACAATCCAACTCTACCCAATAAACCTACATACAAACACTTGAATGTCTTTCTGATGATTACAAACCACCCAATTGTTGTAGATTATAATTTTAAGATGTGTTACATTTGTTCATGTGTGGAACATTGTTTAACAATACAAAAATGTGTTGTATTCTTTCCTGTAACATTTGTTTAACTCTGTGAAGCTGTGTTACTTGCTTGTCTAAGTCACCTGATTGGTTTAATAAAGAGCTAAACAGCCAATAGCTAGGCAGGAGAGAGAAATCTTTGGGGCTGGCATGCAGAAAAGATAAATAGTAGAATAGGAGAGAAGGGGGAGGAGGGAGGAAAGGAGAGGGTGGGGGAAGGATGCCATGGGTCAGCCACCTAGGCACCCAGCCACCCAGTGAGCCACAGAGTAAGAAGTAAAGAAAGACATATAGCATAAATAAAGGTAACAAAACAAACAAACAAAAACCCAGAAGCAAAACATAAAAGAAGAGAGATGGGTTAATTTAAATTAGAAAAGCTGACCAGAATTATGCCAAGCTAAGACCGGACATTCATAAGTAAGAATAAGTCTCCATTATTTATTGGGAAATTAATAGCCAGCCCCATAAGAGAAAAAACCAGGTACATTAAATTTTATTTAATTGTTTTGTACCAACACAACTTTGGACAAACTCAGAGAGCTCTATGATATAACTAACCTCTCTTTGTTACTGGCACAGTAACAATGAAAGCCTTGTCCCTAGCTGTACATCTCATAATCCCAAGAAGGATTCCCAAGGGTTCTGTGAGATTGCTCTTTATTGGAGCCCTTCCTGAGACTGCAAATAGCTGACTCCAAAGAAAGACAAAGGCCCCATGGTAGTACACCTCCACCATATGCAGAACAGCCCCCACCTCCAGAACCAGCTGCCCATGGTTTTACCTCATACGACTCCTCATCACCAGCCACCATGCCCACAGTCTTTATGAAGGGGTGGCCGGGGTTGTCCACTCCGGTTTGGATGCACTGGTCCAGGGTGTAGCCATTGGGTGTCATCTTGTTGCGGAGTTTGGCATAGATGGTGGGAGTGAGGCACTCAGCCATGCAGTTGTTATGTTTTCTCAGGTCAGGGTAGTCTGCGCTGTGGGAGGAGAGAGGCTGTGGACCAGTAGCCCCCAGGTCAGGGCTATCAAAGACCCAGTTTCTCTGTGAGCCTTAACCAGGCTCTCTTGGCCCAGTGGGCACAGGGGATATTAGATAGATATGCCCACAAGCCCTGGCTTGAGTATACAGGTTTAAGATAAACCAGGGACAGTGTCTTCAAGAGAAAAGGACATGACTCCACCCAGCAGGAAAGCCACGATGCTACAGAAGCCACAGAGGGCAAAAGGAAAGAAGTCAGAACATGAACTGAAATCATATTTAGATTTCTTTTCCACCCAGAAGTGCTGGTAAAATTCAACGAATTTGGTCTTTTAGGTCCGTGGTAGGGAGAGAGAGAGAGAGACAGAACTATCTAGAATGTTGTTTATTCCTATGTCCTTTGCCTACTGGACAAGCTTTATAACAACAGAGACCTGCCCTGCCTTCAGAAAGGTGACCCAAGCCATGGACACAAGCATTTGGTAAGCATTTGTTGGGATAATGCACAAAAGAACACCACATCGGATGGTGCCTTACCCTGGCTATTTACTGCGTGCAAAATATGAACTGAGGAATACCATGTAGTCAAACACTCAGTTATGTTATCTCCCCTCAGTGTTCCCTGGGGCACATGGCTGCTCTGATCCCCTCAGAGATGGTCATTCTCCCAGAAAGCAAATGTCTCCCACAGGCATCTTAGGTTTTTTGTTTTGTTTTGTTTTTGTTCTTGATTTTTTTTCCTTCTACTCCCACCTAGATGAGATCCTAGGACATAATGAAACTACTCAGTGTGTTGTTGTGTTGGACACAGAGAGGTTCTGGGGAAACAGAGTATCTGACCTCATCTTCTGACCTCCTCCACCTCCTGTCTGTAATGTCCTTTAATGCTCACACTTAAAGTCAATACATAGAGCAGTGAGTAAAGCGTGGGCCTGGGATCAAGGGGCCTGGGTTTGCATTGGGCTGCACTGAATACATGAATAAGCATGATTTCTAAGTCATTTCACTACTAAAGGATGCTAAAATAAATCATGCCCCATATTAAAGGGCCCAACACACATGTTAACAGTCTCATAATGTAAGTGCTCATTCAATAAATGGGAACTATCACTGTTACTACTTTTTAAATGGAAGGCAAGCATTGAACAAGAATGATGATATATTTCCTTGGATTTGTCACAGGTCACTGGACTTACTGAGTTTTTTTCTTGACTTGGCCAAGAAATAAATATATAAAATTTTAAAATACGTTTGACTTGGCCATTTAGAAAGACAAAATGGAGGATTCTCAGAGACTGGAGAGATATCTCAGTGGTTTAGAGCAATGTCTGCTTTTCCCAGAGGAATCAAATTCAAGTCCCAGCACCTACACAGGAGCTCCCATCTGTCTGTGACTCTGGTTCCACAGGCTCTGACAACCTCTTCTGGCTTCTGCATGCATGTGGCACATAGACATACACCCAGACAAAACATTTCATACAGATAACATAAAAATAAACAAAAAGGAGGACTCTCCCTGGCCATTTCCAGCAGGAGAGAACACGTGTCTAGTCGACACGGGGTTATTTGAAAGCCAGGAGGACTCACCTTGCAGGGAAGAGCTTGTGCTGCTCCCGAGCATCAGCAGACACCTTCTGCCTGTTCAGCAGGTAGCCAGTGGTCAGGGCACTGGTTCCCAGAGTAGTAAACAGCAGAGATGCATTGCGGCCAGTTAGCAACTTAGAGAAGGCACTGGTCATCCTTCTTCTTGGTAGAGTGTCTGGAAGGAAAGAAGCTGGATCAGACAGCATCATAGCATGGTGCCAGACGGCGGCATGAAGAGCAAAGGTGGGCAAAACCATGTGCAGGGGCCACGCCCCCTGCTTGTTTTATTTACCATTTCTTCCTGCTATTTTCCTCTACACTAATTGGGATGATGAGTGTTTTCACATTTTGTGGGAGCACATATCATTTTATGCAGTAATTACAGAGAAAAATAAACTAGAGTTATTTATTTCTATATATTAGACAAACTGAGGACTTTTTGAGTTTTTTAACTACACTCCTAGATGCTGAGTAGAATGGATTTCTGAACTTCTAAGAGGAACTAAAATTCTCTGAGAACCATTGTCCCGCTTCACACACCCAAACAAACGTATCAGAGCTCAAAGTAACAAATAAACCTATTTGGGTTTCTTTTTTTTTTTATTTTTTGTTTTTTTTTAAGAGCAAATGCTCTTTTGACTCAAAAGGTTGAAATACCAGCAATATGGGGTGGGATGTCCCAAACCTCCACTCTGGTTTAGAACCCCTGAAAGAGGACAAAGTTGTTCAAAGTTAACAAAAACTCATTGTTTCCTACCAGAAGCAGACTAAAAATATTTCTTTTAAAAAAATCATATTTGTTTAGGTCTTGGATTCTTACAGATTAAGATTAAACAAGAAACTCCCAACCAAAGATCACCAAGCATACCAAAAGATAAAAATAAGGAGACAAAAGAAAAAAAATAACAAGAATTAGGCCTCCGATGACTGAAGATTGTGAAATTGCCAGACAAGAGAACTACTGCCTCTAGATAGGTGATTAATATCAAAGTTATTTATAAATAATTAAATTATTTTAAATTTATAATTAGAATTATGATTAGAATCATGCAACAAGAGACTTTTAAGAATGACCAAGATATCCAAGCATGGTGGTCTATATATCATTCTAGCACTTGGAAGTAAGAGGCAGGAGAAGTATCATGTTTGAGGCCAATTGTGAGTTTTAAGATAGCTAGAGCTATATGGTGGGACCCAGTCTAAATAAACAAATCAAAGGAAAAAAATTTTAAAAATTGAAATATAATGGAATTGAACTGTTGCATATAATGCAGCTGAAGAAAGAATAAATGAACTGGAAGGAATGCCTTGGGAAATTACCCAGAATGCATAGCAGAGAAGCCAAAAGAAAGAAAGAAAGAAGAAAGAAAGAAAGAAAGAAAGAAAGAAAGAAAGAAAGAGAAAGGCAGAAAAAAGGAGGGGAAATCTAAGACATAAGTTAGGAAATGGACAAGAACTGTACAGAAATGATCAAGTACAGATAAGGAACAAATCAATAGCAAAGGAACTACTAAAAAATTACTCAAGAAAGAACATGACAGTGAAGGACAGGCTGAAATGAGGATAATGAAGAAAATGGATACAAATCTTAACCTGTACTTATATAATTCTCAACAACCAGGAAAGTCAGTATTAAATACGCACAGAAAGATTCCTGCTGGACCTGCTGCTACTCAGAACTCATGAGGGCCAGTCAAACCTTGCAGTATCACCTGGCAAGAGGTGTGGGTCTCAGAATGGACAACAGAGAAAGGCATTTGTCAGTACTTTCCTACTGTTTGGTATCCATGATGTCCAAATAAAAAGAAAATAACCTTGGGCGTGTTCCTGAGTCTTCACTTCAAGCTTAGGTGGGTTGCTTCAAAGAGCTTGTTGGTATGCACCATTATGGCTGAAAGCTTGAGTCACCCTGATAAAGTTGAACCCCATAAAGGGTGCGGCATGGCAATGTGTGTCTAACCCTCTGACATCATCTTTCTTCCATGATTGAATCTGGGGAACTTATGAGCATCTAAATTCCAGGATTCTCCAAAGAAATTTCTGCTACATTCTAATATTGCGATCAAGTATCAAAGACTTTATAAGAATTTATGAAGTTGCTTTTCTACATTGGCCTAGGAAATCAGCTTATCAGACACCTTATCTTCTACGTTAATGTCTATATACAATTCTCTCCATCCTAATGGTGGCATACATTTCTAAAATTGTCATGACAAATCAGCCATTTCTTGAAGTTGTCCTAGGGACTTGTAATGGCTGAACACTGGCCTTATCATATATACATCTTTGCCCTCTACAGAGCTTCCATGTTGCTGTATCCTTTAAGAACTTCAAGAATACGGAGATGTGTTCAGGTGTCGTGGTCCTTATACACAGCTGGCATCACTAACACTAACAACTCCGATTGCCTAGTGACATGGTGTGACATATCATGTACGTATTTGTGGTGATGCTTGTATAAACAAACTTGCGCTGCCACGAATATAAAAGCATAGCACACACAATGATTGACAGGATGGGATACTTGACAATAAATGACTATGTTACTGTTGTTTTTATTCACCAATGATATATTTTATCAGTATTTTGAGTATAAAGCAGCCTGCAATGTTAACAGGTGACAGTTTCATTTAATCTCATTCCCTGTCTTTTGATTGCATCAAGCAGCTGTGTAGAGTCTTCAACCTTTAACATCCTATCTTAGGAAAGCAATGTATGATATTTGCACAATGACCAAATCATCTAAGGATGCAGGTATCAGAAGTAATCTTGCCAGTTAGAGATCCATGACTGTGCTTACATGCAGCAAGCAGCCTGACTAATTTCAAAAGGCAGATGTCTCACCAGCTTCCTGGGTGTCTCATGCTCAGGTGTTACTCATAGTAGAAAGGACATGTCCTTTGCCACATCCATTCCCATGAGTGCTCTGTATATAGCCAGGATCCTTTGCATTGAGAATTTCTCATTTTTAAATCAGTTACCTCTCAAGCCCAGGCCCTGCTTTCAAACTAATTTTCATCCCTTTCATCAAAGATTTTTGAAGCATTGCCCATAGCAACAAACAAATGGCATGGTGTTTCCCTGTTCAGGTTTCCATGCCCAGTTGCTGCTCACCATCCAGGACGGCCAGTCCAGATTCCTGGCCATCAGCCACAATAGGTTGTCAGCTTCCTGGATACCGTCATAGCCATTCTCAGCAGTTTCTATGGTGATTCTGCAGAGGCTACCCCATAGAAAATGGGCCTCCCAGGAAAGCATAACATATGTGTGTATCTTTCCCCTTTCTGCCTTCATCTTCATCACTACTACCATCATCATTATTCTCATTTGTTTCTCTTTCACACTGAGCAGGAGGATAGTATTGGAGTCAAATAAGCAATGAGTAATAATTGTTGAGGAAATAAATACTCAAATCTCCTGCCTCCCCAGAAATTGTCTTCTGCAAAATATAGGAATGCAAATTAAAGCATGAATGCATGTCTCAGGGCATCCACTGCACAGATTCCAGACAGAAAACTATCTCACTGTCACACAGCTAAGCAGACAGAATCCATTATAGGCATGTGCTCAAGGAAACACAGGGACAAGGACCTGGTAACATCATTGTCCTACAGAGGTCATCCAAAGATCACTTCAAGATTAGGATGCCTTGGGTGTTAGCTACTTATTTAAACAAAAATTGGGTAAATCTCTTCAGTTCTCTGTGCACCAGGTACATCTATAGTTCTGGAGTCAAGCACCTACATAGGACAGTTATTGTCCCACTATGAAAGGGAACTGCTGTTGGCCATGGTTTTCCTTGAGGTCTGCATTCAAAACAGTGGCTTCTGGGTCACAAAACAGGTTTGTGTTTAGTTGGTTTTGTGTCTTTTTGAGACAGAGTGTTGCCATGCAACTTAAGTTGGCCGTGAATTCACAATCCTCCTGCCTCTCCCTTCAGAGGGTCTTATAGGTGTATACCTACTCTAACTTATTTACAAACTATTAACAATACATTTCAAAGAGACAAAGTCATAGCTGACATGACACATTTTCCCAAAGAAAATGCTCTAGGATAAAAAGGAGGGCTCTTTCCCTCTGCTCTAGAGAACACTATTATGTCTTCCTGACTCTACTCTGTGCTACAGTGTATGAGGTATGTGCAAGGTGAGCCTTAGGCAGGGTGTGGATTGATGCAAACCAGTCCGCCACTCCCAAGTGAAGGCAGGGCTGGGAGGCAGCTTTCTTGGCTCTCACACTCATGGACACACACTTGAGAGGATCTTATTAAATGCCTGAGTGGGTTGCTGGGAGCTAGGGTAGGCTGTCCAGGTCAATTAGTTTCATTACGGTTATAGATGTTTCCCCCTTTGGCCTTCCTTGAACACCAGCAGTTCTGTGGGTTTCTATGTTCTCTGGAGCAGCACACTCAGTGTTGCATAACAGTAACTAAAACCTTTTTTTCGTTTGTCCATAACACAGAAAAGCAAAGTGAGAGAATACATTGAAGAGTCAGTTTCCACAGCAGCCTCCAAGAACAGGTAGATTATACCACACCACAGAACAGAAAACAGAAACAGAGAGTTTTCACAGTTCGAGGTCACTACAATGACAGCAACTGTCCCATGTCCATTACATACTAGACACTCATTTAAGTGAAAATCCTGCTCACACAGGCAGGATTTTACAGTAAAAAAGCATCATGGTGTACCTGGACGGAGATGACCCTCTCGGCTCCCAAGAACCAGAGCTGCTAGGTGTCTAAATGCTTTCTGTCCTCACTGGTCACTCGGGAATATGGAGTGGCTTTTCTCAAGCAGGGTTTCCAGAGCAGAGTTACAGGGGAGGATAAGAATAGGCCCAGTACCTCAATATGGTTCTGGGTAGTCCTGAGGAGTCTGAGGGTAGCCTCGGATGCTCCCTCCATGGGAAAATGATTAGTCACAGACTACGATAGTCAGCAGACTGTGAGATTCAAGAGCAAGCAGAGCAAATGACAAGTTCCACTGGTGGAGGTGCAGTATGCAGTGACACAGGGAGAGGGAAGGAAGAATATTGGCACAGGTAAAAGTGGCCTTTAAAAAAACTCACTCGTTTGGAAAATTTTATCAGTCCACTGTTTGGCAGTTTCTATGAGTTCTTAAGTTAGAGGTGGAAACTCTTATACATACCTTACTACAGGCAGAGCACATGGTCCTTGAGCCTGATGGGTACCATCTGTCTCATAATCACTAACAACTCCAGAAGATGCCCTATTACCTCTGTTTTATAGGTCAGAGGATGGAAGTGAAGAAAGGCAAAGTGTCAGAGGCCACAGGGTCTGCAAAGAGCAGTGCTGGGATCTGTGGACAGCAGTCTGCCTTCATCAGGCATACTCTAAGCTTGTGTTCTAGCCTAGGAACTGTGTGATAAGGGACCAGAGTGTCAAGGAGCTCTGAGATGGCATGGCCTGGAAGTGTGCTGTGTGAAAGTCCTTGCCAAATTTTAATCACCCTACAGTATTCCTTGACTCCTCTTCCAAGAGACTAGTACCATGTCACACACTGTGGAAAAAATATAGTGGGAACCAGACACTCCCACCGCCACGAGCAGTAGTAGGAGACCATGATGTATCCACTGTGTCAGTTTAGACAGCTGCTTCCAAGGCCTCTTCTAAGTAGAGGAGTGGCCTTTGCCTTCAACAGCATCAAACTTAGCCTATCTCTGAGTGCTATAGAAATGAATAACATCTAAATATGCCCCTTTTTCTGTGTCTACGTCCAGTATCTTCAGGATGTTGTCATAACATCTAGGAACAAATATAATCTAATACTGCAAGGAACCTACAAGAGACCATTTGTTCAGGGAAGGGTCTACAGGTCCTTCACTTAAAACAGACACAAGTTGCTGGCCCAGACTTCCCAGAGACAGGGCAATGTCACAGCTGGGCACCCAGAGACAGGGCAATGTCACAGCTGGGCACCCAGAGACAGGGCAATGTCACAGCTGGGCAACTGTGGAGCTCAACCTTGTGAAGCCACATCTAGGTCTTCATGGGGATCCTTTAGTCTGGGTCACCTAGCCCCTTCCTGGTTCTTCTCAGGAAGATAAAGCCTCGGGTCTCAGTCCTTTTCTTTCTTGAGGACACAAGTTCCCCTGACCCTGGATGTGACAATTGGTCCTCTAGGGACATCCATCCAGACCGTAGCACTTTCATGCCTGCAATATGCACTGAATGCCTTCTCTCCCCGACTCCATGGTGTCTTCTCAGTCCTAGGGGACTTCTCTGGCCTAGGACACCTCAGAGCGGCAGAACAGGGAACCTTCTCAGGTAAGGGAATACTTTGGCCCAGTTCACCTCTGTGGAAAGGCAGCCAAGTAGAATATAAGCCAGAGGATAGAGTATCAACTTCCTTTGGAACTAAAAGTACCCTTCTGAGTCTAATGAGTTTCATAAGGAAGACCAGAGGTCACCAGTGAGTGCTGTCCTTACAGGGACCCCAATCTGCCACTGACTGTGGGCCTTGGGTGACTGGGTTTAGAATCACCCTGGGAAGTGATGTGACCAATCTGGAAACAGCCATCAATAAAGAAACTCCTGTGATCATTGTCCCAGCATCGTGCTCTGGGAGGAGAAATAGACCTCCCAAGACAGAGGTATATGGGTCCTCAGTGCAAGCCTGTAGTGTCAAACAAACAAACAAACAAACAAACAAACAAACACAGGAGCAACTTGTCAGAGGGAGAAGGGTGATAGTGTATTTACTCTGCAGCATTACATTATATATGCACACACATACATGCATATGTATTTGCTTTGAGCATGCATCAAGAATGTTTTTGAGGGTTATTCATGAATCACTAAAGAGTTGGTCCACAGCAATGTATTTGGAGGTGTCAAGCCATCCACTTTTCTCCTAATGGAGCCCTGGAAGCATCACTTCATTACATCCGCATTCATGATTTCAAAATGAAAATGATAAGCATAAAATCACTTGTATGGAATTACTTAGACACCTATTTGTTGACTCTTGAATGTGTATCTGTAAGCATGATCCCACTATAAGTATTTCCTGATAAGGCTGCTCAAGTACAGGCAGCTGCCAGCCTCACTAAGAGAAGGAACACCGATGTTGCCCAGGGAGGCTCAGCATCTCCTTTTTGTGATGGGTGTGGCAAAGAGGAAGGAGCAGGTTGCAGCAGGCACCAGGAAAATGGAGGGCCTTCCCTAATATCTTAGGGTGGATCTTCTTCCCTCCCTTACTGAAACTACTTCCTCAATGGCCACAGATACCTAGCCAGCTTTGGATGTGCTCTCTGAAACCTGTTCATTTCAGCTTTTTCCAAAAATCATCTTAAGCATTTCATTTCATCTTGGAGGACAAGATGTCATCCCAGAATATGCTTACTACACACTTTGAGATTTGTCTATCATCCTTTGACAACCAGCATGAGGCTCACAAAATGAGTTTAACCACATCAATATTCTCACTCATTCTCCATCCTGGTGCTGGCAGTGTCTACAGCAGCTTCCTGGCCTTGTGATTTAAGCCCTGGTCTCTCCCATCTCTGATGCACTGTTGGAGTTATTCACTTCTATCTAGAAGTAGCTTCCCAGCCTTGTCCACCTAGCCAAACTTCTTTCTCCCCCTTCTAACCTTGTGAGCTCCTACCTGCGCCTCCCCGGTAGTGTCAGAGGCTTAACAAACATCTTTAGACTTTGCAGGGATCCTGCCAAGCAGGCTTTATTTGGCTGCACGGAAGTCAAGTGGCCCTGACCTGCTTTGTTACCAGTTCTGACCCAGGTTCATGTGGACCCAGCACCTCACCCAAAGTCCTGCCTTGGCTAGGAGAGAATTGCTCTTGTAAGTTCAGGACTTAGGCTTGTCCCGTGTCACTCCCAGAGTCCAGAAATGCTTTCACCACAACCGTGCCAAGGCATAGGATTGTCACCACAACCGTGCCAAGGCACAAGATTGTCACCTTGCAGCATGTGACTCCTCACTGAGTCCCAGGACATTTGCATCTTGTTCTCTTCCCTTCCCCAGACTTCTGCAGAAGTGGCCAGGGTTCCAGGCACTCTGTGCGCACTCCCCTCTGACACTCGGTGTGCCTGTCAAGCCTAGCTAGGGACACTGCACTAGCCATGCCTTTCTTAGAGGGTGCAAGGACTCTCTCTCTGTCTCTCTGTCTCTCTCTCTCTCTCTCTCGCTCTCGCTATTCCCATCCTCTCCTCCTCTATATGTGGTTAGATATAAGAGGAGGATGGGGGCGTCTCTGTAGCTCTTGCCAGGGGAGGCTGCTTATCTGTTCCTCTAAGCTGGAATAGCTCTATAACTCTTGCTTTACAAAAGCGTATTTTTAATAGCATCTGGGTAAAATTAGATCAAAATTTGAGGCTCTAAGCCAGGGAAATTGTGTGTGTGTGGGGACATGACATATAAAAACATAGTCTGACTAAACCAGCCGGATTGGGAACATGTTTATGCCTACATTTGCTGTCTACATCAAAGAAGGGGAGCCATAGTGAACACTTTAGGCAGACTGCTAAGGAGCTGCGACTTTTTTTCCCATCCCACTTAGAGGACTCAGTCCCAGATTCCTGACCTTCTCTCCAGCTCTGGAATGTCATGAACTACCCCAATCCTGAAGCTTCTGCTTACTCTGGATATCCTGGGGTGAAGGCCCATGGGTGCCTTTCTGCTGATTCAGAGTTATTTCTGGTCCCGCTGTTCACCACATCCATCTTTCAGAGCTTTGCCAGCTAGCTGGGGGACCACATGTCAGCTGTCAATACAGAGTCACCCCAAGGAGGGTCCTTGAGGTTATCTCAATACCACAAGATTTTCTGAGCAAATTCTCACAATGCCAGTCACGTAGGCAAGCAGAAAATGGTCCAGACTTCCCTGTTATAAGACATCAAGGCGGTCCAATTGCCTTACATGACAGCATGCAAGGTCAACCTTAATGATCACCCTTGGACATCTCTGTCTGACTCAGCAAATAGGAAGTCATAAGAACATAGGGTCCTTCCCTGAGAGACAGGCCTATCCCAGCCCCACTTAGAAAGATGCCCTAGGGTCATTTTAGCATTGTCTGTCAGGAGCAAACACTTCCAAGAGAATGGGGACCTACAGGCCACCCTGGCCTCTGAGCAGTTATAACAGGCAGGGGTGCATGTGACCTCCCACAGTCACCTTCAGAGTTGGCTCTGTGTGAGGTACCTGGCTCAGCAGACAAGAACTCCCAGAATGCTAGACACAAACACATGTGACCTCGGAGAAGACAAATGGATCATCCTCTGCACTGTGCTAGAGATGGAGACTCAGGGCCTCTGGCGTGGGGGCTGAACCGGCCCCACACTCAGCCCCCATCTGACCTCCACGAGCCACACCTCCTCACTTCAAACCCCAACTCCAGCTTGCTGGCTCTTCCTCTGCTTACCTCTTCAGAGAGACTGCCCAGGCCCCTATCCGTGCCCCGGGGGCCATGGTTTTATCATGAAGCTGGCAGAGCCTACACTGTACATACCTTAGCCCACAGGTATGATGAGCCAAGCACAAGGAATTTGAAAACGGTGCCTCCCAGTGTTAGAGGGATGCAAGGGTACAGAGGTTGACAGCCTTCCTGTCACCTCTGATGTCATGTTCTCCAAGAAAGGATGGAGAACAGAAGGGAACAGAAGCATCAGAAAGTGAAAGATGTCCACTAGCAAACACCCACCTCACCCCCCTCCCCGCCCGCTGGAAAACACAGTTTCACTAACGTGGCATTATTCTCAGTGTACTGACTGCCTCCTCAGAGCCCCCAGACAGCACTGTGCTGGTCACAGAACCTGCCCTTGCTTCAGGAAGGTTCAGAGAACAGCACTAAGGGCTAGGGTTTGTTGGGCAAGTGCTGCTCTCCACACTTTCAGGGCAGAGCTTCCAAAGCCATGGACAAGGGCAGGACTGATAATGACCGCCGTCCTCCAAGAGCCAAGCAAGTAAGTAAGGAGTGGGCTGCCACTCAGCCAGCTGAAGTTTAGTTTTCTTTATCCTTCTAAAAATGCGGTTTTGCATAGCTCGTGTTCCATAGGTTCAAGAGTGCAGTAGCACTAGCCATTGAATGAAATCTGGACACTGGTTCCTGGGGAGCTTCAGGAAGTTTAACTTTTCCAGCTAGCTCATTCCAAGTCACCAGGCCTCTCTTTTGATGCAGATGATGGGAAGCAGGCCCTGGCATGAGCATTGGTCTCCGCAAAGTATTACAGAACGAAAGGTAGCATCTAAACTTTCCCAGATTCAGGGTCAAAATCCCACAGATTTTTTTTTTTCCACTAAAGTTCCTGATTCATTAGGAAATATATGAAACAGAAGCTAAGGCTCTGGGTCCTCTTTTTGAGCTGTGCATGCTCGCGTCCAGGGAACAGGTGAATCCAGGCAAGGGCGACCTTACTGGTGCACCAAGTTCCCATTTTTCTCTGGCCCACACGCAGTTTCCCAGTAAGTGTTTCTCTATGGCTGGGGGTTCCCTGTGCAAAGGCTCAGCACATGGACCCTAGTACAGTCCTTCTTGGGAGAAATCAAGCATTTTGATCATCTCACTGACCTTGAAGCTGGAGGAGTCTGTCCTATCCAGATCCGGCTGCCACACACAGCCAAGAAGTGTAACGGGAGCTTGCAGAGCTCAGCCTAGAAAAGGCCACTGGGCTGGGCGGGGCCAGAGAGTTCCCTTCCAATCCCACTTCAGATATCCAGCTAAGCTGGCTCCCCCAGCTGTGTCCTTGAAGGCCAGCTCCTGACTCTTTTGCCACTGGGCCAGGAGTCCTTTCTAGAACCTGCCATTTCTGTGAAATGTTTGCCTTTCCCTCGAATAGGCAGTCCTTTAACTTGGCCTGCCAGCCGGGTCTGCAGACAGTTCTTTCTCTGAGATGGGACTTGGTCCTGCGGCTCACCTGGAGGGTAGTCCTAGCTTGGGGTACAAGGACCAGCAGAGGGAACTACCTACCTGTTAGGAGGGGAGAAGGGATTAATTAGCTCTGGAGAAAAAAGTCTGAGAGGAAGTTTCGGTGGCCTCTTTCTAGCTGTTAGAGAGAACCAGGAGCGATCGGGAAAGCTCGCACAACTCGTCTGGGACTTGGGTTCAGGGGCAGTGATCATTGCCATCATGTTCACAATCAGGCTCTCAGAAGTAGAGCCTGGACTTTCGCACTTTCTATCCACACCAGCTTACATGACCACCAGACCTTATCCCTGCTAAAAATAGCCTCCCAGGACATCCGCCACTGGAAGGAGCCTATGAATAGCAACGGACCACCCTGGTTTTGGACAGCAGCCCTGCCATTTCAAAGGAGCTCGCCTACATTTCTCCTGGCCATCACGTACACATGCAGCCATGTCCACGTCACCCACTCACCCTCTTTCTTACCCTTTTCAGGCACAGTCAGGCTCAGCTGGACAGGAAATGGCCATTCCCTAAGCGGGTCATTATCCTTCTTGGCCAAAGTTTCCTTAAACTTGACCCATAGCAAAAGTACTTTTGTTTAGCCTTTGTGGGAGGTGATGCTTATGTGAGCTCAGAAGGGGATGTCCTGAGAGCTGGGAAGAGTCTTGATTTGAGTGTGCACACATCCAGCCCCCTCCACTGTGTTTAGGAGTTAAGCATTACACCATGTGTTGCTCACAAGCCAGTTAACTTGTGCGCTCACTGCCACTAAGACATGGCTGACCCTGATCAGGATGTTTTGACAAACCAATTCCCTTTCAACAAGCGATACACTCAGATGTCTTCTAGGCTTTTCTGTTACTTCATTAAAGCAATTTGATTGATACTAACCACATTACCTTCATGCAACTGTAAAGCTCTGTCATCTTGGGTCGCAGTTCCTGAGCCCCAGTGGCCTCCTCTGCCGCCATGGGTGTCAAGCTGTGGAGTGTGGGGCTGAAGGGTGAACTCGGTGCTAGAATGGGGTAGAGGGGAGGTGGAGGCTCCTTCTCAAGATAGCTCTTGTGCTCATACATTTGTTTCAAAGTCAGTTCCAGTGACCCAACACAGTCTGGCTCTCAGATCCAGAAACCACAGGCTTTCGGGAGGATGGCAGTGTAGACTTTTAAAAGAATGACACACACAAGCACGCATGCATGCATGAGCACACACACACACACACACACACACACACACACACACAATTCTTTTATTTCCCTTTACTTTTTTGATAATCAACATTTAAGGCTCCCTCTACCCCCCCCCATCTCCACAGTTCATATTTTGCAGATTAAGTTTATTTGAGTTGGGTCAGAAGTTGGGGACTTGTTGAGAAAATCATTGTTCCTTTCTAAGCTTGTGATGAAGACGCTCTGTAGAGGCACAGGAAACCTCTACAATTGACTCACAGCAGTTTTACGAGTGTCAGGAAGTTCATTTCACACGATTCCTGTCATATTCCTTCTATCTGTTTCTCATCAGCACCAGTCCCCAAGCTCATGTGGATGTGACTGTGTGGATGGACTTTGCCATAGGGAAAAACAATGGAAGCGAGTGTGCAACTGTTGTGTCACTTGCTTTCAAGTGACACAGGAATCTGTTCTGGCCTTACTTCCTTAGCTCACCCTGAGTCCATCTGGCATGTGGGTAGAGCAGGGCCAGATGGGGACACACATGGAGGAACAGCCTTGTGAGGTAGCCAAGCAGGAAGATGTGCATAGCCTGTGTCCTCACATTCCTCCAGCCTCAGTGGTTCACATCACAACCGGAAAAGGAAGCCAAGGGTTCTCCTTCTGCACTTTGTCTTTGTGCTCAAAGGCTGTATCCAGACTCAACCCTACATGCAGGGACAATCTCTTCTAAGTATTTTCATATATGTTAGCCCACGTACTTACGTACTCACATACTCACCACAGTCACTCTAGACATCTGCACCAGTCTTCATTGTTAAGATGTAACCTGAGACAACACAGAAGCTCTTGAAAGTCAGAGCTAGTGGTGACTGGGTGAGGACCCACCCTCAAGTGACATGAGCTGCCTGGACAGGCTGGCTTCTCCGAGCCTGGAAGTAGCCAGGGCTGTGGATGACACAGACTTGAGAAGTAGAGACAGTGTGGGACAAGGTGACCCTTTGCATTTTTTTTTTTTTTGAGGACTTCACCCTCCAATTGGATGGTTAGTAATTTAGTCTGTAAAATAAATTCTTCTAAGTAGTCTTAGTACCTGAGCTGTAGAAGTAAAAGGGTATATAAAAGAGCTAGTCAATGTAAAGAACAGCGTCAAAAGGGGAGAGAAGATAAAGAAACTGTGAGACTTTTGAGTACTGAAGAAAGGCGAAGTTTAATTTGCATATCAGCATAAGCTCCGCCCCACTTGGTAAGTGCTCGGCCACAGCGTGACTCCCTCATTAGAGTTACAAATGACAGCAGATGTGCAACCTAAAGAGACACATTGTGTTTCTCTGACTAACACATGTGTCTGTACACACAAACACACACGTACATACAGATGATAAGTGCATTTCATTCCTCTGAAAAAGAAAGCCCAGAATGGTGCAGTTGTTCTGCACTTCTAAGCTAGCATTCTGACCCCTTTGGCCCTCAGGACAGTCCAGTGAGGTAGACAGCACAGGAATTATGATTAATCCCATTTTGTAGACGTGGAAACTGAGACTCAGATGTGTAGACACTGGCCTAAGTCTCTTCCGCTGGACAATGCAGAGCTGGGCTGAGACTCAGGTCTGGTCCAGTGCTCTTTCTGGTGAAGACTGAAATGCGTTGTGTAAAGACAGTGGCTTGACATTGTGAAGGAAGGTGATTATTTTCCTGGAGCAGATCAGGTGAAGAACAGTCAGCCCTAACCTTGACGTCATGCCCTGAGGCCGGTGAAATGGAACCTGCTAGGTCACTCACGCGTCTGCCCTACAAGAAAAGGTCCCTGTACACTTCCACTCTGTCTTGCTTTAAGCTAACAGTGGCTTCTGAATGAATGCTGGTTAATTCCGATGTCTCCAGCCATATTTCCAGGAATCACATAGTGATATATTTAGAGAGTCCTAAAGTTACAACCTTATTTCTCACAGAAATGAAAATGAGTTCCATTCATTAATTTCCTCCAGCTGTGGACATTTGCCTGGCTAAAAATAGTATATTAGCTTTTAAGATAAATGTTGTAGGATGGATTTAAAAGAAACACATTTAAGTAGGAGCGGAGATCTTTTCATGGGGAATAGCACTAAATGTTGAAAAGAAAGGCTAAGTAAAATCTTTTGTGTGTGTGTGAAAGTTGAGAGTTTTAGGAGTGAACACTTCATTGCGTTACTCTTAGGGGAAGGGACAATCACCGGTGGCTTACAGTCTTGTCTCTCTCATAACGTGAGAGAAGGGGGAAGACCCATGGCCACATTAAATGGTCTACAGTGGATCTTTCTTTTCCAGATGATCCAGTTTCATTTGTTTATATACTTTGAGATTTCCTGATAACCGAGCAGTAAAGGACACTGTGTTAGAGTCACTCTAAAGTACTGCCACGACACTTTAAAATCCCCTCTTTAAATCCCCCTGGGGAATTGCAGAAGGAAAATGTCAGTATTATACTTCCCACCTGAAACTGTCAATAGACTGGCTTCGGTAAGAGATTTGTTCGTGTGGTAAGAGCGGATGTCTTAGTAATTCCACCCACAGGACCAAATGTGCTCATTTGAAAGCATGAAATCAGGCTGATTTCATGTTAATTTTGCAGTACACTTACTTGTTCACTACTTGACCTTTTGAAGATGGCCTCCCAAATGCTTTTAGAGATGCGTCTCAGAAAGTGGGGTGTTGGCAAACGCAGACGGAAGTACATGTGTTGTTCCCCTCAAATACATACAAAGTTTCAAAAGCCCAGGGCTTCAGCAATCAGAAGGGGAACACAGATCGCTGTGGTGAATTTTAAACATGACCAAGTTGATGTTTTTTGTTTATAAATGTGTATCCCTGCTTTGGCTGACCCATGAACCATCCAGGTCTCTTTGGCAAAAAGCCAACGGAATGGCATTGCCTACAAATGACCACTGGGGGAGCTTCCAACTGCCTACTAGAAACAGGCTCCAAAGTGACCCCACTAGCTGAGGAAAAGCTACATGTCACACGAGGACCCTTAGAAATTCCTCCTGGTTTTCTTTAACAAGAATGGCTGCAGTAGCCTCTGGGATAACATTGGAGAAACAGGAGCCCAAACTCCCAAGGAAAGTGCACACAGAGCCATCTTCTGAAGGGTGGGATGGGGTGGCGTGGAGATGGGGGAGGGAGTGAGGGCGGTACAGGTACCCCTTCCCCAGGAGAGACCTGTGTGAAACTAGTATGCCGTGGTCCTCTCAGGAATGCTAACCTTTGCTTTTTCTCCGTAAGATCTTGCAGTGTTGGTGTTAATGACACATTATTTCAAACACGTGGCTTCTGAACACTGAGAAATAAATAAGTCATAAAGTGTGCACAGTTAGGATCCAACAGCTCATGCCTTCATCATGCATCAACCTCTTAATTGAAACTGAAGAGAACAAACAAGCAAATCAGAATATAAATAAATAAAAAGGGGAGAGCAAATCTAAGTGGTCCTTCGGGGATCTGAGTGCTACACTGTTGGCTAAAATGAACCAGTGAAAAGATTTGGGTAGTGGGATTTATATAACTTTTTTTAACTTAGCTTATATTTCTCTATGCAGTTATGTACAGGGATGAGCCCTCACTGTGCAGACAATATACCTTCTCTAGTTCTATGGTACATTCCCAATGTACCTTTCACTGGGTCTTTGGAAGGAAACTAGTGAGTGGAATGCATTAGCTGTTAACTCTATCACATAATTAAAATGCAAAGGAAGAGGGAAAATTGCCAGGCAGATCAATCTTATGGTCAGCATCAATCAGCATCATGCCTCTAAGAGAAAATGCCAGGTACACTAGGCTCAAGGTAATAACAGTAATCCCTCATTATCATCGCTGCCTCCTTTTAAAGCGTGGTCTCCCTGAGAACAGGAGAGAGAGGTAATCAAGGAGAGCCCTATTCCTTGAACACCAGCTAGGGGTGTAGGGCAAACCCCTGCATTTGGTTTTCTGCTCTAAGAGCTATTGGTGTCACCAGTGCCGTTTCCCACACACTGAGAATGTTCTCGCTCTCATCTTCTTTTTAAACCAAGATGGCCAAGAAGGCTGCCAACCATTAGCACATGGAAATGTGGGCTTTCGAAAGAACACTACAATTTTTTTTTTTTAAGTACAGCAATGTTCATAGTGAACCCGAGTAAGTTTGTACACCTTGGGAAAGGTTTCTAGAGCACGATGGGGGAAAAGGAAACAAGTGAAACCAGGTACAAAGATGATCTTTAGGCCTCCATTTTTTCTTTGTAAAAGCCATTCCTCTCCATAGCCCTTGGTAGCCCTATTATGACACCCACAGTTTTGTAATTAACTGACATGGGCATGTACCTTACATGTAGCCTCTGCAGCTCTCTCTCCCAGGACCAATCTCTCAATGAAGTCTTCACTCAAGCCTGTGGGACACTGCTTACTTGTAATTAAGGAAATGCTACCAACAAATCCACTTGTTTTCAGTCTTTTATTTCCTGTCCCATCACCTAAAGGCTGCAAGGCTGTTTTCAGAGCACGCCACTCCTCCCATGCATGTAGAATGCACTGAGAACCATGCACATGCTGCATACTGAGACTGCGTATGTGTGGGGCCTAGAAAAGAAGCTTCAGCCTGGCCGTGACGCTTGGCGTAAAGGAAATGTAATAGAAGCAATTAAGTCGTAGAAGATTGATAGAGGCAAGCCCAGGCTAGTAGAATGCCAAACAAACATTACAGGCCTTCTCTGTGGGATTTTGTCCCCAGGTTCTAACAGAACCCTGGACAAGGGAATTTTATCTTCATTCCACTTCATTATAATGGTCACCAGCATCTCCTACATTACATCCCTTATGCAAATTGTGCCATAAGCTTCACTAAGCTTCAAGTTTTACATCTTTCCACCCAAGGCCGGAGCATCTCTTTAACCCATGCAGCTGGGTTTCACTCTGGATGGAGACAGAACGGCAGTCTTGTTCCATCTTTGGCAGTGAAGGGAGGCAGGCGTTGTCCCTCTGGGTCCCTGCTGTGCCATGCGTGACACACTTTACACGAAATCCCTACATTCTCAGGGACAAGGCCAGATCTTCAAGCAGGGAGTCGAGGTTCAATTTTGAGCGATAACTCATAGAGTGTGTCTTCATCTATGATGAGGGCTTTGTCAAGCAGGTATTGTGTGACCTGAAAAGAGAGAGGGAGAGGGGGAGAGCCCAGCTCATGCTTCTCTCTGAATGAATCTGACACATCTTAGCATTTCCCCTGAGATGTGAAATTTTTGTAAAACAAAAACTAATTAATATATTGTTATTGTAAAAGTAGTCCTCTCCCAACCTCTAGTTCCGGTCAGCATTCTTGAGGGCTGTTGCCATTGGTGGATGGAATCTCAGATGTGTTACTCTGCATTGATATGCATCACAGGTATGAACAGTATTAAATTTAACCTTATAGTGATAAACAGAATCATATCATCCATCAAGGTTTACTTTTCTCTTTGCAACACAGGCACATGGAGCTTTTACTGCTTACAGCCTTGAGCGTGTAGCCTATCAGTGGCTTTAATGCTGAGCAGCACATTGATACGTGTAAAATTGTGCTCAGTAGTTTACAATCCATGGTCAGGGTACAATCTTTGTCAGCTTGCTTTCTGGGTTCATGTGTGCACGCTCTGATGGACAGACACAAGGAATAAGGAAAAGAAATGGCAAGAGAAATGGAGGTGTAAAGGAGGTGATGTATTTCTGGGAAAATATTTTCTTCTTATTGAAGTATAATGTTTATAACTCATATGAGTATAGTCCTGACAGGTGCACACACTCACTGTTCTAGGCTTATTTCTGTTGCTATCATAAACACCATGACCAAAAGCAACTTTGGGAGGAGAGGGTTTATTTTATCTTACACTCTATAGTCCAGCATTGAAAGGAGCCAACGTAAGAACTCAAGGAGGAAATGAAAGCAAGCTACTTTGTGCTGTAACACATTGTAGAATGGATTTTGTAATCGAGAGAGGATGGAATGGGATGGGAGTACTGGAAACAGAAGGAAGAGGGTCAGATCCCAGGAAATATGCTCAACAATAATAAAGGATGAGTTGATCTTTTCATCATCCCTTTTCTTGGTCAGGCTTGTTCATCATTTCTGGTTTAGGTTCTTGCTGTAAGTCAGCTTTTGATATTACTGTGTTTTTTTTTTTATAGTACACTAATTTCTAATCCACCTTTGTGAATTCTCGCTAGCCCACAGTGTTACCTTTGGCTGCTGGTCTATGCGGTAAGCAGTCTGTTGGAACTGGCGTATCTCTCGAATAATGTGTGATATCTAACAGCAAACAAAAACAAGAGCAATTCAGAAACATTCCTCTGTATCACAGTGCATTCTCGCAAAGTGACATCCCTGAGTCCTGTCCTCCATGGGGCAGAAGGAGCCTTGTCTGATCACTTCCTATACCTTCAAGGAACCAAGGGTAACGCCAACAAGAAGGCCCTGAACTCATCATCACTGGGTCAGCCACAGGGTCAGCTGATGCTGGGTGGTCTCCAGGAAGCCACAAGCAGAAGCTCTGAGTTCTGCTTCATGTGGATTTCTAGCCTCTAACTTGGTGTTCAGAATATGGCTGTCTAGCAAGGAGAGGTATGCATCTCCTTACTGTCCAATCTCAGAAAATTATCTTTGGACCTTTATTCCTTACAGCCTGAACCCAGACTTCAAGAAGTCATTGCCAAAAAATCTCTTCAGTTGGAGACGACAGGTGTGTCCACCCTCTTTTCCACCTAGAGGTTCAGAAGCGGACACCACCCTCACCACCTAGCTTCTTCTCACGAAGCAGTGAAGTTACTAACACAGGCCAATCACAGAATGGCCACCTACCATTCGCATTTTAGAGAAATTGACAAGGCCTTCTTCCGTAAAGTTCGGTGTTCCCTCTTCGATGAAGGCCAGGTCTGTCAAATACATCCCAAGGTAAGGGACAGCAGGAGGATTACAGCTGCAAGGCCAGGAAGAGTGGTTCTTATTCCTGCACACATACAGTTAGAACTTGCACCATAAGAAACACATTTTTCCGTTTAGCTGCTTTGGAAATGCTTTAGAAGATTTTGGTTCAACAGCCATCACTGCTACACACTGAAGCCATGAAGGAGACTGTTGTGTTAAACCACAAGAAAACCAGTGGCAAGAAAAAGAGTTCTTGTTTTCTCCTTCCCTGTGTGTGTGTGTGTGTGTGTGTGTGTGTGTGTGTGTGTGTGTATGTGTAGAAAGAATAATGTAGAGATAAAAGACCAAAAAGTAAACACACTAATAACAACAATCAACTGCTCCTGGAATATTTACATAAAAAGTCACAGTAGATCATTGTGTTTAAATTAATAAATACTAAATTAACACATTTACTGTAATTTATGGTAATATTTTCCTATTTGGAATATACTGCATACATCTCTAGTATACTTCCCATATGCACAGTATCCATAAGATGCTCACTGTGCACAGCATCCTTACAAACCATGGCACTTCCATAAGATGCTCACTATATGCATAGCATCCTTACACACCAGAGTACTTCCATACGATGCTCACTATAAGCACAGAATTCCAAGTGAAAAGTAAAATCCCCAAACACTGCAACAACAAGAATTCCTTCCTATTTCTTCTTTTCCAGCAATGGAGGGTAGATCACTATTTGCATGGCATGTGTATTATTTGATCATATTCTTGAATTATGGCTCATTTAATGATTAAGATAGACATACTTTTTAAGAGTTTCTCTGAGGTTTTTAAATCTTCCTTCAGATGAAACAGTCTTCTGAAGTTTGTCCATCAGAGCTTTTGTCTAAAAAGGAAAGAAACAACTTAGTTTGTCAAGAAAACACTGTCATTTAATGAGAGTAATTGTAGGACACTCAGTTCTTTTCTTCAGTGGCAGATGCTGATGCCATTTAATGTTTAAAAGAAGGGGACGATCCCACAAAAGAAGCAGTGCCTATATCCAGGCTTTTGCCACAGGATGAGGGAAAATGTGAGGAAAAACTGTGATGCGAAGAAGACTTAGGAACTTGAGCACACAGGAATGATCATCTTACAGGAGGAGTTCTCCTAAAGGGATTGCAGGACCATGCCCGTTCTTCTCCTGAAGTGCTGGAATCTGACCCAGCACCTTTCATATGCTGGACAAGTGTGCCCCTTCTGCGTTACATGCCCAGCCCAGAGTAAATCTTTTTTAGTATGACCCCTCAAACCACCAAAACATGTATGTGACTGCTTTGATGTAAGCTAAACAATACCCTCCACTCCAAATCCTTTCTTTGGTGATCATGTTCATGAATTTGCTAGAGACGTTTAATTCTATCCTTTACAAAGACATAACATTGCTGTTGACATTGGTCTGGGGTTTCTTCCATAGCCGTGGAAGAAGGGCAGTGTAGCCCTTGGAATGGGATGAGGACTTACTCCGGCTGGGTCACACACGCAGGCACCTTGCTTGGGCCTGATGCTCCAGGGCCAACTGCAGAAGCACTTGGCATATCTACATTGAAGGTCATGTGACTGTGACTTAGGCTACATACTCTCCTATCAGTTTCCAAGATGTAGCCATCCCCATCCAAAAATCTGAGATCTCAGAGGGGCCTCTTTCCTGATGTGGAAGTGGCCATGGACCAAAGAAACTTTATAAGTATCATCTCCCCACAGATCTAGTGAGTTCCACAGGACTTCTGGGCATCTTTCAGACTGATCTCAGACCTGCTGTGCGGAAGGCATTATTGCCAAATTTGTTGGAGGCAGGCACCTCAGTGAGTTGACCCTTCTGACTATGACTAGAGTGAGGTACTTGGTTGTAGATACCACAACCCTAGTGAACAATCAGACAGCTCATGCTATGGCAACTTCCAGTGACTCATACATTGACTGAAACAGTATAGTCTATTTGATGACATTACCACATGGACCACAAAGCTTGATACAGTAATTTTAACATGAGCTAAGCATCTCTCTTCACAGTTATCATCATGCTGTATCTACTGAAGGTTAAGAACACCACTGAAGTCAGTTGTAGAGAAGGCCTGGGACTTCCTTAATGCTTGAAGGAGGCCTTGGCTCCTCAAAAGCTTCTCCCAGATGGGCAGGTCTGTGGGGACAAAGGCTTTGGAGGAGATGAAGATAGGGAAGAATCCACAGGGCAGTTGTGGGCTGGCTTGCCCTCCAGAAAGAATTCAGGAAAACAAGTCATGACTGACAGCCACGTTGTTTGAGGTTGTCCTCCCAAATGCTTTAATGAGTGTTTAGGAGACACACAGGAGGGGAATTAATTAAGTGGTAATTCACCACTTTTAACCAATTAAACAATTGCTCACATATTTCCTGAGTGGGATAGTGTGTGTGTATGTGTGTGTGTGTGTGTGTGTGTGTGTGTGTGTGTGTGTGTGTGTGTGTGGCTTTGGTGGAGAGAAGAGGTCTATATAAGGGGAAAGAAATCTTTATATCATTTTTATCAATCAATCTATGGTTGACTTAAATGGAGTTTTATTCTGATTCACAAAATGACACCATTTTAAAAATGTATGGCCTTTACTTGCCATTCCAGGCATTATTGGCCACAGATTTCTAAGAGTCCAAGTTCAGGTTCTTGGCACTGCTTTGCTTTTTTTTTTTTTTTTTTTTTTTACAAAGAAATAAAATGGGAGGGGAGCCATGAGAGCCTACGTCCTGGCTACATGGAGAACTGGAGAACTTAAAGCAACTCCTGCTCTGGAGAGAAGGCTCAGAGAGATTAGTGAAGAGAGAAGAAACCATGAGAAGAAACAAGAGTGCCGAAACCTTGAAGAAAGTGCAGCAGGGTATATTTATGCTCTTTTGGTCTTGCCTCGAGGGACTAGCATTGTGGGATACCCATCTCCATTTCCAATGGGTACGTCAAGGTGCATGTAGTAAAGTGGATGGTAGTAAAAGGTTAGGCTCAGAGTACACGGCATGGATCTCCTCCCAACAGTATGGAGGAGTGTGGGAGGTTCCTCTGAGACACTTTGTGAGGATCAAGGTAGTAACTCAATAATGGAGAGTTTATATGCCCTACAGGGTCACCAATGGCACATAGCCTGTGGTGGAGGTGAGGCACACCCTAGGCAGAGCCAATGGAGTGGGCAAGACAAGACTAGCCCAAATCCTTTGGGACAGTCTGGAACTGTTGCTCCTGGGCAGGTTTGGTAAAAACATGCATGTGCACACCAGGAACATCCTACACTGATGACCAACCAGTGAAGGACTAGGGCCAGAGGTGGAGACAGCCTTCTAGAAGTCCTAAGAAATCTCCCAGACAGCCTTTTAGAAGGCCTCTCCCAAACTCACCAGTACCCCAGGGGAAGGCTAGAAGAGCAGGGAGCAGTCGGATTTGATTTGACTACTGAAATTATCTGAGTGGAAGTAACAGAGGTAAGCTAAATCTAACGGAAGAAAACCAACAGTCTGCATGTCTGCATATTTAAGTCACCAGGCCAAAACTCAAAAGCTGCTCCTAGATGGACAGGTCTCTGGGTACAAAGGCTTTGGAGGAGATGAAGATAGGGAAGAATCCACAGGGCAGTTGTGGGCTAGCTTGCCCTCCAGAAAGAATTCAGGAAAACAAGTCATGACTGACAGCCACGTTGTTTGAGGTTGTCCCCCCAAATGTTTTAATGAGTGTTTAGGAGACACACAGGAGAGGAATTAATTAAGTGGTAAGAGCAGGGTAATTATCTATTGGCACCTTCCTTTGGCAACTGTGCTGCTCATTTCAACTAATGATGTCCTAATTAGCAGTATTCATGTAGGCTTTCTCTCCCCTCCTCCCCTCCTCTCCTCCTCCCCTCCTCCCAGTAGTAAGGTGCTCACTTGCTTGGACACCTTGGCCCAGGTTTTCTTCAGCCTGTAGATGGCACTTCTGTTTAAGGCCGCAGTGATCTCCAGCACACCATTGTAGTTGTGTAGACATCGGCAAATGTCTGCTACTGCAACCCACTTCTCGATGGCGTTGGCTCGGGAGCTGACATCAGCGTAATTCATTATCTGGGAGGCCACCAGGTTACTCATCTAAGCCAATCAAAGAGACCAGTGAGCTGTCAAAGAGCCAAAACCATCCACCCAGGCAAATAGCTGCGTGGCCATGAGTGCACTGCGTGGCCGTGAGTGCACAAGGAAAGCAGGCTATTAAGTAGCACAAAGCCCTTGGCCCATCTTTTAGACAACAGCTTCCAAAGAGACTGGAATTTGTTATAATAATAACAATAGCAACAAACCACCCACACGTGTTCATCCTGAGAGCAGAGGCGGGGCTTCCCAGAATGCAGCTTGTTGGAGGAAAATTGGATCTTTTAAAAATCAGTAGTTTTGATGAAGAATCCTTGCCAAGAAAGGGAAGGAAATGAATGACCCAATTACCAAGGAAAGGACATACTACAGACCAGGGCGTCACCCTTTGGGGACGTGTATGTCTTTACCCCCAACCCTGTGTAGATAATATACTGTGGGAAACCTCGGTTTTCACAGAGAAAGAAAAACCATGGGTTCCTACTAATCTGATTTCTTATATTTTTTGCTGTGAGCCTAGCCTTCTTTAAGCTAGGCTTAAAGAAGCTTAAAGAAGCTTCTCTCCAGCTAGTCATTAATCTGAAGTCTAAATTGGTCATCTCTCATACCAGAAAGTCACTTAGCATAGAAAAAGAAAGCACACTTTCTTCCTGCAAAATCTTACTGGCAAAACAAACTTTAAAGCTAAGACTTAGATTCTACCAACTAAAACCAGCTGAAGCAGCTCAACTTTCAAAATATGGAAAAAGGTGGGATATAATCCTCATAAGAGGGGTGCAGGGTGTATGTGATCTTTTTTCCACACATTACATCTCTTTGAAGACACCTAAGCACTTACTATGCCTTCGAGTGTCCCTTAGAAAATCACTTAAACACATATTAGGGTTGATCACTGGTTCAACTTTAATGTGGAGAATGACATAGAATCCAGTTTGTTAGGAGGCGGTGATTTTGTTAATCATTTTGATAAGGACATTATTTCCAATAGTTATTCAGAAAGTGGTCTAGGGCAGATGTCTTAGGTGCTAGGAACAGAAGGAGAAAGAAATCCGTGTCCCTGACTGGTTCAGTTTGGATGTTGTATGTTCTCCATAGACCCAGTTCTCAATGGCCTGGTCCCTAGAGTAGCGCTGTTGGAAGGTTCTGTTTCAAAGAGGCGTGCATTGAAGGGGATGGCATCAATTCTACCCCTTCCTCGTCCACTGTTTTGCTCCCTGTCTGTGTCCTGAGCAGTTTTCTCTGCTGGTAAGTTCTATGTTAGTCATCCTGGGTATTTCGCTCTATAAGTTAGTCATCCTGGGCATTTTGCTATAGTAACAGAAATCTAACTAATGCACTGGCCTTATGGTATTCTGAACCCAGGTATGATGAATGAAAATCAGAGGAAAATATGTAAACAAGTAAACAGCATACAGTCATATGCAAAGCTATGTCTGTTCTGAGGCTGGGGGACTGCTCAGTGGATAACACATTTGCTATGCAAGTAAGAGGACCTGAGTTTGCATCCTCAGCACTCAGTTGGGTGTGTCGGGATGCACCTGTAACTTCAGTGCTAGAGGAAGAAGCCAGGCAGACTCAGGAGCTCATTGGACAGCCAGTCTAGCCATCTCACGGCCTTGAACCTATGATGCATGAAGTGCCAATCTAATTATGGCACTCCTGACAAAAATCCATCTGTGGTTACCCTTCATCTTTAGGATCCAGGGCAGCTATTCAGCTTTCAACAGAGTGTGTAGGGGTCCTGAAAATCTGTCATCCTTGTCTCCAGAGGCCCCTGTCTCCTCATCAGGATATCAGGTCCTCTGTACTGCCATGACTTCAGTCTTCATACCTGGGCTCTTCTGCTGAGACAGGAAGTGATGCGTAGGGGACAGGAAGGAAGCACCTATGAGATATGGTGATGCTACTTCCTGCATCAGAAGCTACAGAAACAGGCTCAGCTACTGGGTTGTGTAGAGTACAAGGCTGTCCTGGAGCAGGAGATGTGTGGGTCTGGAGGCTGGGGTTGAGTCTTCAACTGGAGAGCCCCATCCGTAGCCCAGGTGATGATGGAGCACGTTCCTTACATTTCACCTCCACTTAGTGTCTGTGCATTCCGAGTGGGCCCTGTGCAGAGCTCTCTCTATCTTGGAACTCTGCACTGCTGTCTTGGTTTTAGATGACTGGCTACACTTCCAATGCAGATCCTTTGCTCATACAAACATCATCACTATTCCTTGTATTACACTGCACTGAAACTGGAAAGGAAGCTTCCCTTTGCCCGGACTGCCCCTGAAACCATCTCCACAACTGTTACTTATTCTCTCTCACACAAGACTAAGGCTGTTACAACAGAATCTGTAGAAAGCTGAATACAAAATCCATTCCTCATTTTACTGCTGGAGACAGACAGTGGTAAGACAGTGTAAGAAATCCCTTCCAAGGTCAGCCTGTAACTGATGCGATCTTATTGCCACCACTAGAGGTCAGTACACATACTACTCATTCAAATAGTCTGTGCATGAGCATACAGGGATGATGATTAAAAAATAATAATAACAACATCTTACACACGGTTGAGTACATCAGACCTGGGAACCATAAAAATGGGACCTCTTATGCCTGGAAATTGTCACTTCCCTTTGAGAATGTGAGGAGATTTAAGCTTGCTCATACTATTCAATCAGCTCTGTATAAATAGTGATGATAGAGTTTATTTCCGTTTCTGGGCCTCAAATCCAGGGTTTCGTGCACGTTCAGACAAGTGTTCCTGCACTGAGCTACGCCCACAGTCCCAGAATTGCTTTACTCAAGAGAAATGAAAACCTACAACACCCTCCCACGCCACACCCACAGCTGCACTCACCCTCCCACACCACACCCACAGCTGTATATCATTGGCTACTCACTTCATTGAAGTGCTGGCTGGTTTTCATGATGTAAGGTGTTCTTTCATTTTTATCCAGTTTCATCCAACCCTGCCCAAGAAACTCTCTGAAAGTTAAGAATAAAACACAAAACCAGTGAAGTCTGTAAGAAATGATGTGGAGGCCCTGCGTATTTGTGCACATTAGACAGGTCCATTTGAGTTAATATTCATGGACTATCATCGCCCCTCTCCCCAATACAAGTTTATACTGATCATCTCTAGGGATTGCAGCTCAAGCCTAGCATTCCACTACTTACTGCCAAAATGAAAAAGAACTTTGAGTCTCCAGTGTTAGGAATTTTGTCTCAATAAAGGCCTCTCTGAAATTAGAAAATGTTGCCAATATAAGAGAAAGAAGTAACTACTAACTCAGCCATCAAGGAGACGGGTCCCTCTGGATTAATGTCTAAGTGCATCTTTCAATTACAGACGAGATCTATTCTGACCAAAACTGCTCCTAGAACTGAAGTCTTCCTTGCACTCTTATTTTCTCTGAAGAGTGGAGGTTTCCAAGGTCGGGGCATGGAGCCTGGTGGGAGGATAGTCTTCTGATGCCCCCCCATAGTCATTTCATTCATGAGGAGGTTGCTAGATTTCATTCACGAGAAGGTTGCTAGACTTCAATACTCATGGGACAGTTGAGATAGGGTGCATGGGCATCATTATGTGTGTATATTTAGAGAGCAATGTGAAATGAACCCATTCTAATGCATTCCTAATGCAGAAATGGTGGCTGGGCCCTCCTGTAAGGTGTATTGTCCCTCAATGCGGTTGGTACTGCTCTTGGCTCCTGTTCTGCAGGTAGACATAGAAGTGTGGACACAGTTTCACAACTGGAAATTACTGACAGATGTTAGCCATACAGGGAGAAATGGGAGTTTCAGGAAGATTCCACAGCAAGAGCCACCACAAGTTCTCTCTTGGCTCTTTCTCCTCTTCGAAAGCCTGCCTACGAAGCTCTGAGTGGTCACGAGGAGGTGAGGGGGTCATGGTGGAAGGGATATTGTGTTTCCTAACCTAAGTCTTCAGAATGCCACTGGGTCCCTTTGAATGGCCAATGAGCCCGATTCCCATTGCAACCCTGCTCCTGTGTATGGGTAGGTCTACAAATTCAGGAAACCCAGGGAGAAGAGAAGACGAAATGCATAAAAACAGTCTACTTGAGTGCTCCTGTACTCTTCCTCTCATGCTTCTCTGACATCGATACTGGTCTGTCTCACCTGTCTGCTCTGACCTCACTCCTCCATCACCAGGAATGTCCTATGTATGACAAGGATCCCATTCCCGTACCATGCCCAGCCCCTCCCTTTCCTTCAGCGTGCTCACTGGCTCATGGATAATGTATGCTAATAATTGCCATTTGTGTACACATGGATCTGTTTAAGGGTTTTTCAAATTGGTGTGTTTACTGGAGGCTTAAGGAGCCTCACCTTTGTATGTAGGAGAAAATGAAGAGGGGGATAGAAGGCCAGCCCACAGCCACTGAGCTGAGCAGAATGTGCTAACTTACAGCAGGGGGTTAAAGACCTATAGCAGACATTGTGGCATTAACCGTGGGTCACTGCTTGTCAGAGTGAAGCTTTGGATCCCTCCAAACAATTTGGGGTTCTCAGGAAAAGACAATTTTCTGGACTTCTACCAAACCCACTAAAATCAGAATTTCACAGGAAATGTTGTCTCTGAGAGTACAAGCTTCCTATATGGCCTTGGATATACTCAGGGTTAAGAACCACCTTTCTAGCTATGGTGAGGATTGTATAATTTGAAGATGGGAAAACACAGAGAAATTCACATTCTTGGTAACATTATTACATACAGAAGAAACAATCCAAGACCATATCAAGGATCCCCAAGTCAATTTGCTCAACATGAATTAGGCCAAGAGACATTGATGCATGCTAAAGCACCTTGGGATGGAGACTCAATATCCCTGAGCATGGGTGAGTACATGTACACACTTGTCTGCCGTATAGATAATGGCAGCTCCTAGGCTGGCTGCTTCCTGCTAGGGGACAAAGCACTCACTCATAGGGGATGCTTCTGAAGACAATGTGGTCCAGGAGAGTGATCTGCTCAGCCAGCTCCATGGCTGACAACGTCTCAAAGCACTCAGCCTTTGGACAGTCTGTCTGCAAGAGATGATGAAAGAGTGAAAAGTTGCATTAGTGGAGCGTGAAGTGCTGTGGAATAATCCCTTTGTACGCTGGGAAGATCTGTCACTGTGATTGGTCTAACGAACAAGCTGACTGACCAATAGCTGAACAGAATAAGGTTAAGTGGGAATGCTAAACTGAGAATTCTGGGGAAAAAGGCAGAGAGAGAGAGAGAGAGAGAGAGAGAGAGAGAGAGAGAGAGAGAGAGAGAGAGAGAGCACAGCTAGATGGAGAACAAGTCCCACATACAAAATAGGATAGAGGTAAAAGCTACAAGCCTTAGGGCACTATATAGATTAATAGAAATGGGTTAAGTTTTAAGAGTTGGCTAGTAACAAGACTGAGCTATTGGCTGAACATTTATAAGTATTATTAACCCTCTGTGTGGTTATTTGGGAAATGGCTGTCAGGACAGGAAATCTCCACCTACAATAAAGTCCTTCACTAGAGTCTAGGTCTGACAGCAAATGCAGTAAACTCAAAACTATGAAAGCCAATAGTAAGATCACTAAACAGTTGCCAGATCCTATGTTGAGTGAGGCCCTTCTCATACAGATCCACAGGCAGACATATGATCAACCACAGAGTTGGTCACATGAGTTTGCTCACCTCAAGGATTCTGTGGCTGCACTTACCATTTGAATTATATCCTCTAACTTTAGGTGGATCTCATCTTGGTCATCTTGTGAGAGAGCCCTATAAGGAAATATATAAAATATTCTCCATGAATAAGAAGAAATGGACATGCCAGGAAGCTACAACATCAGGTTCCTTTTTCCTTGGTTGGGAAGAGTGAGGGTTCAGGTGTATGAGGCTATGAGGTACACAGGTTATTGTGCTACACACACACACACACACACACACACACACACACACACACACACACACAACAGAAGTCAAACGAGTCATGCGGGAGTGATGGTTTAGGAGGGAAGGGCGAGATCATTACATGCAATCCAAGGTTGTAAACATCCACAGTCACAGTGAACCTGAGGGCTGCTGGTGTGCTGCTCCCAGGAATTCATGAAGGGCAGGGGTCTGGAATTCTTTATTAATGTCCCATTTTTGAGCTGTTCCTCTCATGTTCCTCTAGCCCCTCCCACTCATGCTCCTCTAATCCCCTTCCCTCCATATTGTCCACTGAAGCAGATAAACCTCAGTGTACCCTCTCCTCAGCTTGTGGGCAAAACTTGGAAGAGCATAGAGCGGAAGCAAGCAATCATCTTGCTTTTTGAGTGTGCATCTCAAACCCAGTGTTATTCAGTTTTCAAAGGGTTATCTTTTAGTCTTTAGATGAATGAATGATACAAAGTATTAATTAGCACCCAAGACACCATTTTCAAAGTATAAGTATGTTTTATATAGTCTACAAAAATTCCCAGTCTAGGAGAATTATAGTGAGTGAGAATGTCAGGTATACCTTGTGATCTGGGCCAAGCATTCTAAGTTTTACCAGACACTGAGCATTAAAGTATTTAAGTGATTCCAAGCTTATAACTTGTCCCAGGGGAGAGCTAAGGTTGCTCTCTTTGTTTATTGCTGGGCAGGGTAAGTAAAGCCATAAAAATTGTTAGCGACTCTGGCCAGGGGAGCAGGTAGGCTAACTAGCTATTCCTGCTCCCTTCTAAATCAAACCCCCAAGTCCTATTCCCAGCTCTGTAGCAAACCACTTGATTTGGCCTCCCTCCCCCTGAGCCCTCAACCCCAGTGGATCTCACAGATCTTCTCTCTTGACCTTTGCCTCACTCACCCTGTTATCCCAACCCTCAAATCCAGCATGCATCCCCTGGGAACCCACCAGCCAAGCCTGCCAGTAGACCAGCAAAGCAGATAGACAAAGTTCAGATCTGTCCCTCGCTTCCTCCATATTCAGTCTCTCATCCCATCCCAAGCTCTGTAGCAGATGGACTGTTATGATTTCTCATCACTCTTTGCCCCCATCCCCATGGGAAATCTTGTGAAATCCCCCAGACCTCTAACCTACACTATCTCCATTCACAAGTATTCAGCTCCCAATACATAGAATCAAATCTTACTTATAAACTCCAGTGGCCACACCTATCAGAATCCCCCCACCAAAATATTTCCCACCAGGCAACACACAGCCACCACACTCTCTTAAGCACCAGAGAGGAAACAGAAGACAAGGAACAAAATACCCACCCAACATAAACAAGACCTGATATCAGCATCTAGAATTGCAATCTTCCCATACCCAATTGCCTAGACTACAGAATAAAATACAATTAATAATATCCAGGACAATATATCTTCAACAAGTAATCCATGAGTACTGAAACATAGCTGAAGCACAAGACAAAGACCTTAAAATAGCCTTTATGAATAAGATAGAGGAAATGAGAAAAATCTCTTAAAGAAATCTATGAAGTTTAATGCCAACTGTCATCAGAGGGGCTTCATCCAGAACTAATGAGAGCAAATGCAGAGAGCCATTGCCAAACATTAAGCAGAGCCAAGGCAACCCTGAAAAAAAAATCCAGGTCAAATGCACAAAACACATTTCCAATAAACTCATAGATGAAAATTTCCTTAACCTAAAGAAGGAGATGCCATCAAGGTATAAGAAGCATGTAGAACACCAAACAGACTGGAACAGAAAAGAAATTTACCCCAGCACATAATAATAAAAACACCGAACATACAGAACAGAGAAAGAATGTTAGAAACTGCAAGAGGAAAATAACCAAGTAAACTATTAAGGAGTCTTATTAGGGTAACACCTGACTTCTCAATAGAGACTCTAAAGGTCACATCCTGGACAGAGTTCTACAGACTCTAAGAGAACACAGATGCCAGTCCAGACTGCCATACCCAGTAAAACTTTCAAACACCATAGATGAAGAAAGAAAGACATTCCATGGTAAAATCAAATTTAAGTAATAATTGTCTACAAATCCAGCCCTAAAAAATGCACTGGAAGGAAAACTCCAACCTAAACATGTTACCCACACCCAAGAAACCACAAGAAATAAATAATGCCTGACCAGCAAACCAATGAGGGGACACACACACACACACACAACACCACCACCACCACCACCACCACCACCACCACCACCAGCATAACAACAACAAAAATAACTGGAATCAACAAACACTGCTTATTGTTATCTCTCAACATCAATGGTCTCAATTCCCCAATAAAAAGATGCAGTTTAACAGAATAGATGTGAAAATATCCATCCTTCTGCTACACCCAAGAAACACACCTTAATATCGAGAGTAGACATCACCTCAGTGTAAAGGGTTAGAAAAAGATATTCCAAATAAATGGATCCAAAAGCAAGACCATGTGGTCATTTTAAAATTTGACAAAATAGACGTCAAATCAAAACTAATCAGAATGGACACTACATGCTTAATCAAAAGAAAAATCCACCGAGAGATCACTGTAATTCTTAATATCTATGAATCAAACACATGTGAAAACACAGTTTGTAAAATAAACACCATCACAGCTTAAATCACATTGTGATTTAAAATAGTCCTCCACACTGTGATAGAAAAGGACTTCAAAACCCAACTCTTGCAAATAGACAGGACATCCAGACAAAAACCAAACATAGAAATGTTGCAGCTAACTGATGTTATAAACAAAGTGAACCCGGCAGACATTTACAGAATATTCCACCCAAACACAAAAGGATATATCTTCTTCTCAGAAGCTGGAACTTTCTCCAAAATTGGCCACATATTGAACATAAAGGAAGTGTCAGCACATGCAAAAAAAATTGAAATAACATTCTGCATTCTATCTGACCTACACAGATTGAAACTGCATATCAACAACAGAGAGTTAACAAAATTGTGGAAATCCAACAACTCACTATTAAGAATAAAATGGGTCAAGATAGAAATTAATAAAGAAACAAAAGACTTTCTAGAATTGAGCAAAAGTTAATATACGTCATATTCAAACTTACGGACAAAATGAATGCAGTTCTAATCGGCAAGTTCATAGTGCTAAGTGCTTACATTTTAAAAAATTGGAGAACTCTTATATTAGTAATTTAACAGCACACATGAAAGCTTGAGAACAACAACAAACAATACCCCAAAGAAGTAGATAGATGACAAGAAATAATCAAATTCAGAGCTAAAATCAATAAAGTAGAAACAAACAAAAAATACAAATAATCAATAAAATAGTTGGTTCTTTGAAAAAACTCAAGATTGACAAATCCTTAGCCAATTAACTAAAAGGTGGAGAGAAAATATGTACATTAACAACATCAGAAACAAAACCAAATTAGAAACAGCAGACACTGAGGAAATCCAGAGAGTCATAAGGACATACTTTAAAAACCCGTAGCTCTCCAAATTGGAAAACCTAAAAGGAATAAATAATTTTATTTGTAGATACCACTTACCAAAGTTAAATCAATATCAGATAACCTATTTAAGTAGACCTATAACCCCTAATTAAATAGAAGTAGTCATTAAAGGTCTCCCAATTAGAAAAAACAAAGTCCAGGTCCAGTTGATTTTAGTGAAGAACTCTACCAGACTTTCAAAGAAGAATTCATTCCAATACTCATCAAATTATTTGAAAAATGGGAACAAAAGAGACATTGCCCAATTTGTTTTATGAAGTCACAGTCACCCTGATACCCAAACCACATTAAGAAGCAAAAAATCAAGGAGAATTTTTAATTACAAGCCCGTTTCACCAGTGAATATAGATCCTAAAATACTCAATAAAACACTCTCAAACTGAATCTAAGAACACATCAAAAAGATAAACCACCACAATCAAGTAGGCTTCATCCCAGAGATGCACAAATGGTTCAATTTGTGAAAATCTGTCAATGTAATCCACCACATAAACAAACTGAAAGAAAAAAACAAAACAAAAAAACCATGATCATCTCACGTTTTTGTTTTGTGTTGTTTTGTTTTTATGTCAAGGCCTTTGACAAAATCCAACACCCCTTCATGATAAAAGTCCTGGAGACATTAGGAATACAAGGGGCATGCCTAAATATAATAAAGGCGGTTTACAATAAGCCCATAGCCAACATCAACTTAAATGGAGAGAAACTCAAAGTAATTTCACTAAAATTAGAACATGACAAGATTGTCTACTCTCTGCATACATACTCAATACAGTACTTGAAGTCTTAGCTAGAGCAGCAAGACAACCGAAAGAGATCAAGAGGATACAAATTGGAAAAAAAGAAGTCAAAGTATTTTATTTGTAGATGGTATGATAGGTTACATAAGTGATCCTAAAAAAATCTTCTTGGAAACACCTATGCCTGATAAACACTTTCAGCAAAGTAGCTGAATACAAAATTAACTAACAAAAGTACAAGGGGTAAATGGGCTGAGTCAGAAGAAAAACACCTTTCACAATAGTCTCAAATAATATAAAATATCTTGGGCTAACTCTAACCAAGCAAGTGAAAGGCTTGTATGACTAAAAATAATAAGTCTTTGAAGAAAGAAATTGAATTGAAAAGGATAGTAGAAGACAGAAAGAGCTCCCATACTTGTAGATTGGTAGAATTAATATAATAAAAATGACCATCTTACCAAAAGGAATCCACAGATTCATTGCAATCCCCATCAAAATCCCAGCACAGAACTTGAAAGGAGATTTTCAGCTTCACATGGAAACACACACACACATACATTAAAAAAAAACAAAACAGAATATCTAAAACATATTAAAAGTACTGTTGGAGGAACCCCTATCTCCAAATTCACATTGTACTATAGAGCTATAGAGTAATAATTATTACTATAGAGTAATAATGATTTAAAAAAACACATGTTATTGGCATAGTAACAGACATATTGATCAATGGAAGAATTGAAGACCCAGACACAAGTCCACACACCTACGAACACCTGATTTTTAAGATAAAGGAGCCATAAATGCACACTGGTGAAAAGTCAGCATCTACAGCAAATGGTACTGGTTAAACTGGATGGCTGCATATAGAAGCATCCAAATAGACCTATACTTAGCCACCCACCACAAAAGTCAACTCCAAATGGATCAAGGACCTCAATATAAAATCAAATACACAGCATCTAGCAGAAGAGGACCTGGGGGATAGCCTTGAGCTCATTACCACAGGAAAAGACTTTTTGAACAGAACAACATGAGCATAGGCACTAAGATCAACAATTAATAAATGGGACTTCATGAAATGAAAAAGCTTCTGTAAGGTAAAGGGTATCATCATTGGGACAAAGTGACAGCCTACAGAATTGGAAGAGATTTTTACCAACTACACACTTGACAGAGGGTTAATGTCCAAAATATATAAAGAACTAAAAAACTGGATATCAAGAAAACAATCCAATTATAAATGGGGTACAGATTTAAACAGAATTCTCAAAAGAGGAAACTCAAATGGTTGAGAAACAAAGCAATACCCAACATTAGGGAAATTTAAATCAAAAACTACTTTGATATTTCATCTCACACCTTTCAGAATGGCTAAGATTAATAAAACAAGGGACAGCCCACGCTGATGAGACTGCGGAATAAGGAGAACACTCATCCACTGCTGGTGGGATTGTAAACTTGTACGGCCACTATGAAAATCAATGTGGCATTTCCTCGGGAAGCTAGGGATTGATTGACCTCAAGATCCAACTCTTGGGCATATACCCAAAGGACGCTTCATCCTACCATAGACCACTTACTCAAACATGTTCACTGAATCTCTATTCATAATAGCCAGAAACTGGAAACAACCTAGATGTCTCTCAACAGATGAATCGATAAAGAAAATGTGGTACATTTATACAATGCAGTATTACCCAGCCTTTTTTAAAAATAAAAATTGCAGATAAATTGATGGACCATAAAAAAATGGAGTGAGGTAACACAAACCTAGAGACAAATATGGTATGTATTTACTTGTATGGGGATATTAGCTGTTAAATTAATGATAAGCAAGCTACAATCCATAGAACCACAGAGAATAGGGGACTAGTGGAGATAGATATTTCTAGAAAAGCTAAATAAAATAGCTAGTTATGTTTAGATGGAAGGGGACTAGAACAGGAGGCTCAGTTGGAGAGGAGAAAGGAAGGAAGAATAAGGGAGGGGATACATGGAGAGACAGCTAAAATTAAGGGCCATTTGAAGGATAGCATGGCAACCCAATATAGTAGAAGCATCTTAAAATATACATATATGAAGGTAATTGAAATGAAATCATCAAATAATGAGGGAGACAGAGCCTCAACTGGCCATCTCTTGTCACTAAATGAATCTTCCAGTACTGGATATAGGTTTCATTTAATTGAGATTTTGGCAAAGGGCTCCAACGGAAATGCAAAACAAGCCATTACCAAGACTGTGCCTTGCTCTCCACAAACTGACATCAAGGCCCTGTTGCTCAATGGAAAGGCTACCATAAATGCCCTTCCCTGATAATGAGATCAACAACTAACTTATCCACCATCATGGAGCCCTCATCTAGTACCTCTTGGAAACAGAAGTAAACACCCATAACTAAACACTGAGTCAAACTAGAATCCAGATGCAGAGAGAAAGAGAGGACAAGAACAGGTTGCAGAAAAATAGCTGACCCAAGCTAACGGGCCCCCAGATTGATAGCTGGGAATCCAGCATGGGACTGACTCAGACCCCCTGAATATGAGTCTCAGCTAGAAGGACTGAGCAGTCTAAGGGACCTCAGACAGTGGAACCAGGATGTATTCCTGGTGCACAAAAGGACCTTGTGGACACATCCCCCATGGAGGGATACTCCCTTAACCTAGAGACAGGAGAGAAGTCCTAGTTCCTACTTCAAATGACTTGGCAGATTTACATGACCCCACCTGGATGGCTTAGCCCTACATGTGGAGTGGGGGGGGAGTGAGAGGGGAGGGTGGCCAAGGTGCATATGAGGGGGGATGGAGGGAGGGAGAGGGAACTGGGATGGGCAAGTTAAAAAAACAAAAAAAGACCCTGTTGCCGAAGGCAACATCGACGCCCTCACTGAGCACAGAGGAGTCAAGCTGGTACCTTCAAAGAGCCTTCACCCCTACATGCTAGCATCCATGGGACAGGAAGCTACTCTGCATAGTACCAAAGGAAGTCCATCAAAGCAACCTACCTACAAACCATTTAATCTACAATGGTGCCTCTCTGCCAGACACACCCGTGCGCAACGGCGACACAAATCTTGTGGGAGTGACCAACCAATATCTGATTTGCCTGAAGGCCCACTCCACAAGATGGAACCCATACCGGACACTGCTTGGGTGACCAAGTACCTGAGAGTAGATAATCTAGGTACCTGGGGGGGGGGGACCAAATACTACTGTTTTTTTACTAAAAGAATGTAGTAATAAAATGAGCCCCATAATGACATTTTGCTGTCATAGATCAGTGCCTTGTTCAGCCATCACCAGAGAAGCTTCCTCCTGAAGTATATGGGAACAAATAACAGAGACCTACAGCCAGACATTATGAAGAGAGTGAGAGACCTTGAAACATTCAGTCCTTAATTGTATGTCTCCATCAAATTCCGCCCCACAAAGATCAAGGAACCCTAAACAAGAGGAGGCAGAATGTTTGTAAGAGCAGAGGGGATGGAGGACGGCAAGAAAACAGGTCTCCTAAATCAACAGAATTGATACGCATGTGAACTCATGGAGACCACTGCAGCGTGCACAGGGCCTGCATGGGTCTGCACCAGACGGGGTCCTAGAGCTTAAAGGAGAAGTGGACACATGGCCCTTTCCTAACCCAGAAGTTCTCTCCAAGGGATAGCCACTTGCAAAAGAGAATTTAGTTTCCTCGCAGGGAGTCCCACTGGGCAAACAAACTACTCTTAAGGTAGGGTGCATAGCCAGAAGTTGATGGCCAACAGAACAGGAGCTCAGGGCAGCTTTGGGACCCCTTGTCTCACATTGTTGTATGGGAACTTTCCCTTTTTTAATTTTTATTTTATTTATATATTCTCTCCCTCCCCCTCTCTCTCTCTCTCTCTCTCTCTCTCTCTCTCTCTCTCTCTCTCTCTCTCTCTCTCTCTCTCCCTCCCTCTCTCTCTCTCTCTCTCCACTACAGGTCCTTCATGTATTATGTCTTCCGGTTTAGTGTATTATGCTTTTTGGTTTAATGTTTTTATGGGGTTCCCGGGTGTAGGAATGAGTGGGCCTCTGTTTCTTGTGCCTTCTCTTGGGCTCTTTTCCTTCTGTTTGTCTTGTACAATTCCAATTGATCAGTTTTCATTTTGTTTTATTATTATTATTGCTTAGGAATCTTCTATTTACTAATGAGAGATAGAGAGGAGGTGGATCTGGATGGGAGAGGAGGGGGAGAGGAACTGGTAGTAGATGGAAGGAAAACCAAACTCAGGATATATAATGTGGGGAAATCCATTTTAACAAAAGGAAACATATTTAATATGCCCAGCTGTAACTATGGCCCAGATTCTACAGTGTAGGCTTTCTGTTAACCTCTTTCCACCATACTAAATCATGAGGTCCACACAACAGCCTGAGTGATAAGTGAGGAAATTAAAGTTCAGATTGGTTAAGGAAAATGGAGGCTCTAAGTGATTAAGGACAAGAGTGAACCTTGTGGCAACCTGCAAGGTTGGAATGTGTCTCTATTTGGCGGTGCTCTCCCCAGCTGTTTACTAATGTGTCTGTCCCTCGGGGGCTTTAAGCATCTGCTGGTTAGATCATTATTCAGAAAAGAAAATTGACATAAGAGCTCCGATAATTAATAAAGACCTGGAATGGCAAATATGATTCACTACATACTGACTCAGGTTAACTGGTTTCTCAGGTCACCTCTTGGAATAGGCAGAAACCTGGTAGACAGTCTTGAAGAATTCTCAGCTGAAAGGCCTCCCACTGGCCATTCCTGACAGTTTTTCCTGGCAGTTATTTTGCCAAATGTCCCTAGGGACATAAACTTTCATAGTACAGTTTTAAAATGTCAATGGTTTTAAAATACAGAGAGCATGACAAACCACGTACACGATGAGAAAGTGAGTAACAATCACCACTGGACATGGGCACTCACTGGATAGTGAAACTGAGCTTTGCCTGAACATACAGCTATAATTCTGAAATCAGAAAATAGATTAGGCAATGGGATACCTCAGCTTCCTTAGGTGCTTATAGAATAGGAAATATAAGGCTAGTCCCTAAGAGTTTTCTAGGCTGTCCTCGCAAAACACCACAAGTAGGCAACAGAGAATAACAGAGATGTACAGAATTCTGGAACAGAAGTCTGCGGTCAAATGCCAGCAGGGGTGTGTATCTTTACTGTTTCTAAGGAAACACTTCCTTGCATTGTCTAGCTTCAGGTTCTGCCAGTAATCCTTGGTGTTCCTTGTCTTGTGGCTACATAACTGTGATTTCCATCCCCACCCCTACATGACATTCTTCAAATCTTTGTCTTCCATCGCCATCTTCTTATAATGACACCAGTCACATTTAGATTACAGTCCGACTTCCCAGGATGCCCCCATTTTAGCTGATTGTATCTGCAGGGGTGCTATTCACAAATAGGCTAATATTTTGATGTAGGAGATTTCAGGTACTGAACACGTCAGTTTTCCAATGGAGAACACGAATCAACTTCTAGCAGCTTCTAGATCACAATGGTCTAGCTGTGGAAACTTAATGGGGAATAAGAATGACCGGTGGTACAATTGCTAAATTACCACAGTTTTAAGTTTGGCACTGTTGCATTAGAGAGGGACTTCCAACAACAAGGTAGAAGACTGAGGTGAATGGATTTGTCTTCACACATGCCTTCTATATAATCGATTACACCAAGGCACAATGCAAACAAGCTTGGGAAAAACAAAGGCCACTTCTAGGCTGTAAGTGAAGGAAGAATTAAAAACCAGAATGGTGAGGCAGTAATAGGCCTTATCAGATAGATGCCAGGCTTCCTGCTCTCACATAGGGGCAGACAATGTACCCATGAGTGAGCTGAGAAGCTGTAACTGGCATGTACACATAAGACCACTCTTTGTGTAGAGAAGGAACTATCCCCCATCTGTTCAAGAAACCATAAGACAGTGTGTTACTTGTATGAATGCTGTATGACACAACTATGGACAAACACAACTTTCTAGCAGGTATGCTAAGTCCAAGCCTTTATCACATAGACAGCCAGGTCCGTGTTTTACCCAACTTCACATGAGTACTTGCTTGGAAAGCTTACAATAAGAAGTAAATGGAAACACTGGCTAGGGCCAGTGCAGCAAACCGACAATGGTGTAGAACTACTTTACAGGCAAGCAACTGCTCTCATGCACACACTGCCATCCTGCCACAAAGGTGAGCTGGCGATCCATGATTAGCACCTACAAGCAGGATAAAAAGCTTCTTCACCCCGCTGGCTGGATTCACAGCAGGAATCCCCAAGGGCTCTCTCTTTTACCACGTGGTGCTACAGAAATCATCTCCAAACAAGTTATGTCTACAGTCCAAAGTCCTCCTTGCACAGCAGACCCCAAACTATCCCCACAAAGCAGAAGATGATAAACAATGTCTTTCTACTGAGCTTATAACCTCTGGTGCCCAGAAAAGTCTAAAACATATCCTTCTGGTCTGATAGGACCTATCCGCCATGAGCATTGCCCAGTGGACATAACTCATCAGCAGGCACACTGGCCTTTACCTCAGGATGTTTGCTGTGGCTTTCCTTTCTTGAGGAAGAAGATCCGGGTCTCGTAGAACTTCTTCTAGTAAGTTTAGCACATTCATTTTGAGTTCATTGTTGAGTTCAAAATCCTATAACATAAAACAAATCTTTTAAGATCTTCATTTCAAGGGTTAGCTCTGTCTTTGTGACACCTTCGTTCATAATGGCTTTCCCAGAGGCCAGGTGTGAACTGAAATGTGGGGCCCCACAGCTGCTCACTGAAAGCTCCTAGTGATCCTAATCAGTAGTAACAAATAAGAATCAATAGGACTTGTGAGCCATTGTTGTTACAAAGAGGGATGGATGGATGGATGGATGGATGGCTAGGTGGGTGATGGATGTGGTGGATGGATGGATGTGGTAGATGGATATGGTGGATGGGTGGGTGGATGGATGAATGGCTGGCTAGGTGGGTGAGTGGATAGATGGATGCAGTTGATGGATGTGGTGGATGGATGGATGGATGGATGGATGTGGTAGATGGATATGGTGGATGGGTGGGTGGATGGATGGGTGGATGTCTAGGTAGGTGAGTAGATAGATGTATGTAGTAGATGGATGGATGGATGGATGGATGGATAGATGGATGGATGGATGGATGGATGGATGGATTAGAGCTGGAACAAAATAGATGGCCTCACTGTGACCACTGACTGGATGACTTGTTGATTGCAGGAATACACACTGGATGGAACACTGGACCAATGATAAATTGTCCTGGATGACAGCAAATCAGCTCAGGGTAGAGGCCACCGTTGCCAAGGCTAGTGGTCTGAGTTTGACCCCTGGGCCCTACACAATAGAAAGAGAGATTCACGTGTCCTCTGGCCTCCACACATATGAGTACACACATGCACACACACCTAATAAAGATTTCTTCTAGGTTTGTCATTTACTATTGACTTGTTCCTGGGCTGTAAAGTGTGTGAGGAGGTAAGAGAAAACAGATGCAAATACACTGACAAACATAACTCCAGATTTGCAGTGCTACACTGGTTTATTTGAATTTTTTAATCCTAGTAATTTTTCCATCGCCTTGAACATTTTTAAGATAGAATATTAGAAGACAAAGAGGTAAGACTGTGGCTCCTGCACTCTTTCATGGAGTGAATTTTGATGCACTATCTTCTGGCAATGTGCTGGGAATTATTCAAAAATCAACTAGGGCTGCCAGGTGTACACAGGAGGGCCTCACTCTCCATGTGTACTCGTAGGGAGTGGTTGTTACCCACATGAATCTGTTATAATTATTACAGCACATTCTGTTGTAATACTTGTATTATTATATTATTAGCCATATTATCCATTATTACAATTCAGTTTAATGCTAAAGAAAATGATTTTGAGGAATTAACCTTCTGAATCATTTTTAATGGTTGGAGACCAACATCACTAATAGCAATTAGTTAGATAAAAGATAACAGTTGAATTTTTACTATACATAGTAAATTAGGGGTAAAATGTCCATACTTTTATGAATTGCAGACAGTTTAAACATCTAACCTAATTTGAGATAGTTTGTGCATCTCAGTTCTGTGGCAAAAGGAACAGTAAGCTATTCTCAGGACTTTATTTTCATTGTTTGTTAAAGTGTTATCTCATGGGAAACAAGAACCTCTGGGGCCTGAGGGCAATACAGATGTTCATATCTGTCCCGCCTGGCTTTTGTAAACCTGGCATAGGCTAGAGTCATCTGAGAGGAGGGACCCTCAATTGACAAATTGCATCCATAAATTCAGGCTGTAGGCAAGTCTGTAGGGCATTTTAAAATTAGTGACTGATGGGGAAGAGGTAAACTAAGGGTGATGTCGTCCCTGGGGTGATGGTCCCAGGTGCTTTTAAGAAAACGGGTTAGGTAAGCTATGGAGAACAAGCCAGTACCCTCCATGGCCTCCGCATCAGCTCCTGCCTCCAGTTCCTGCCCTGCTTGAGTTCCTGTCCTGACTTCCTTTGATGATGAGCAATGATGTGGAAGAGAAAGTAAAAGCAAACCTTTCCTTGCTGTTGGAATAAACCCCACTTGCTTTGGCCATGGTGTTTCTTCACAGCAATGGCAACCCTAACATGAAATAATGTTTCCATAAAATGTCACCTACTTATTGTCCATCAGCTTCTCATCACGCATTTTCCTTTTTAAAAGAATGGTTATATCATGCTGCTGTTTATCTTCATTACACCCAACCTCCATCTCAAGGTAGAGATATTTGTAGTTTGAAACAGTTAACAACCTTGTCTACTTCAGTCTCTCTGAACTACCAAAGGGGCTCACAACCATCAGAAGTCTATCTTCTTAATGAATATTTGATATATATTAGTGAGTCTTCATGTAACTATGTTGAGACTCTAATGATGCAAATAATCTGATTACCATAAACAGCACGATTAGTGGGAAGGACACCAGCCTTCTGTTCAGGCCTTGCTGCGAGCTAATTAGTGATTAGCTGGCATCCTTGAGCAGCTGCTGGGCTCAACAGGGGTTGTTTGGAGGCCCCCAGTTGGCAAATGTGGAAGGTCTCCTAGACTCAGGTTGCTTAAGATGCTGAGAACAAGTGATGATGAGGGTGCAGTCCTAAACAAAACATTTATACAACTCCTGGCACACTGCACAAGAGGGGACGGGAAGAATGTAGGAGCTGAAAAACAGGGAGAAGGGCAGTGATGATATCCCATCCTCTAGACACAACACGGCCAGTATAATCACGAACTTATAGCATCTGCAATTATCTGCACTGGTCCTGCACAAGACAGGCTGTTTCAATAGTCATGGATGGGCAGGGACCATGGATGGCTCACAGGCCCCTACACCTGATGCTGAACTATAGGCTAAGTATGGGCTGGGGGACCAGGGGGACTACTGCCTTCAGCTCTGTAGCCTTTGGTGAGCCTACCTGACTCCAGTGGACAGTTCCAAAACCAAGTCCACACAGAAGCCCAGAGGTACACAAACCAAACTAATGATCATGAGCCAGGGAATGGGACGTGGATAGGGAAGGAAGGGAGGTGACAGCACGGAAGTCAGAGCAGTCCATATACATTACATCCATGCATGGAATTGTCAGAGAACAAACTGAATTAATAAACAGCATCCTGACACATGACTTATACAAGGGCAACTAAATTTAAAATTTCAGTAAATAGCGCAAAGATAAACAAATACTGATTATTGAGCTACTGGTAAGCAGTAAAACAGACCTAACATTCTTCAATATGAACATATTACAAGAGTAATTTTACTCTTCTGACCCCTGGGGAAACTGGTCTAAGCAGCTGATGAGTGAAGTGTGACACATGGTTAGATTTGAGTATTTGTTCTGATGCCACGTGGGTGATATATCCAGATTCTCTGACACCTCACACAAATGGCCAGTTTCGCTTGTGAGTTTGCTCACATTTGCACAGGGTTTTCACCATGGAGCCCCCTGTAAATTCAGTCCTTCCTCACTAGCTGGGCCATGGAGGAGACAGGGGACAGGGGCCAAGTTCTCAACATCCCTCATAACCCGTGGGCCACTGAGGCTGAGAAAGGGTGCGCACATGAGCCAGAACACAGAATTGCCATCTGACTCCTGTCACCTGTGCTGTTCAACATGCAGGAGTCACCAGGGCTGTGACTAAACCCCAAGGCCTGGTTTAGCCACTTGGAGAGGCACCGGAATTGTTTTATCTTATGTGTATGAGTGTTCTCCCTTCATGCATGTGTGCACTCTATGCGTATGTCTAATATTTATTGGATCTTGTGGAACTGGAGCCACAAATTGCTGTGAACCATCAAAGTGGGTGCTAGGGACCAAACCTAGGTCCTCTGCAAGAGCAGCAGGTACTCTTAACCACTGAGTCATTTCTCCAGCTCCAATAACTGCAGGGACCAAGTTTTAGCAGCGAGGCTTTGCACTACTTTTGTTTTACTTTCAAAGCTGAAACCTTTGATGTACCTACAGGACATCATGTTATTCATATAAATGAACGTGGAAATACACAATTGGTCATTGAAAAGTTTCACATTAGTATAGAATATTATTTACAATCAGGAATATAAATCATGGAGGAAAGACATTTTCCCCTACTTAAATCCAGAGATAGGGTATTTATAAATCCTGCTGACTTCATTTTATCATAGACTGTAATTTTGGCTGCTTTCCCCAAGCCTTGGCTCAGGGTCAGTGGAGCTCTTTGACCACAAGATGGCGATGCTAGGCCGCTGCAGTCTCTGGACATAGTGGCCCTGATTCTATACGAGAACAGCAAGGGAGCAGTGGACTGAGACCAATGGAAGTCACTGACTGAGGCTATCGCTCAGTAACCACTTCCACGAGACTCCCACGCCTCTCTGCTCCAAATTAGTGAATCAGAGGCGTGGAGACAGAGAATCGGCAGGGGGCCGGGGGAGCGAAGGCCCAGGAAATATGATGTGTTTACGTTTCAATCTGCCTCAATCTCCCATAGCCATAGAGCAAGTCAGTATTACAGGTGCAGGGAAGGCGGAGCTCAAGTCTGGGTGGATGGGCAGCTGGAGGCAACACCAGCCAGAGACACCTAGAGCACAGGTTTGAGATGGCTGGGAGAGCAGAGGGGGCTGTGTGGTGCTTCGTCCAGGCTTGGAGCAACAATGGGGGCTGGAGACACAGTCTGAGAACCAGGAGAGAGGCAGTGGCTGGAGGAAACAGGTCATGAGGCTCTGGGTGGGACTGTGGCACATAGTGGACACTACAGATTTTCAGCTGATGGTCTCATGACCCTCAGAAAAGAAGAAGCATTGAGACGAAGCTAGCAAGAACTGTGATTCGGACTTGGTGACAGCTTGCCCAGTGCTAGCTACTAGTTACCCCAAGACCTTCACAAGCGGTCTGGGAGCGTGTCACATGGTTATCCGCATTCCAAGTGAGGAAAGTACAGATGCATCAGCTACAGTCTGAACACAGTAGTTCACAGTAATGGGTTTTAACCACACGAGGCCTTAACCCAGCTGCTCTGGAGCTGAGGCAGTAGGATTGCAAATTCAAGGTCAGACTCAGCTACTGAGTAAATTCAAGGCCAAGCTGCTTATTTTAGATCTTACTTCAAAATAGAAAGGAACAACGGGGCTGGGATGGAGCTCAGAGGAAGAGTATTCACCTAAGATGTTTCAAGGCCCTCGGTTCAAGCCCCAGTGCTGGAGAAAGGAGGAGAAGAAAGTGAAATCTGGGAATCAACACGTTCAGATACAATCAAACAGTGGTCATGTTCCCCAGAGTGAAAGGCGCGGTTCACTCACAGGTGTGTTGCCTTTGATCCATCATGAGGAGACTGTAGATGTTCATCCCAAGCCTGCATCCTGAGCTGACTACACAGCATCTCTCCCTGTTTCCTTATCCACAAATAACCTGGATCTAACACCTTTACAACACTGTTTAAAGCCTTCATCATGTGTAAGACTAACCTGTGTTGAGAGCTTGAGGATTCTGAAAATCACATTCATTTTTTCCAGAGAACAGGCTACACGCCACACGTGGCCAAGGGGACTCTAGGGTACTGGGACAATCTTAATCAGTAAACACAATCCAGGGAGAAGGGGACTTATGAGAGTGATTTTCTCTGTAATCAGCACAGTGTATTCTAACAGTGGCCAATGATTTTTAAAGTGGGGAGCATGCAGAGTGGAGCAGAACTGCACAAACAAGCCTAGAACCCCAAACAAAAGTCCAAAAAGCAGGGGTTTAGGATGTGGCAGATCCTAAACTCAGAGACTGGGGCTCAGGTTGACAGTCAAGAAAATGAAAAGTATGTACTGGCTTTCTGCCTTTCTGAATTGCACAAGATGGGAGAGTTTAAATGGCATTATAGAAGGTGTCGGATTTGGCTATGTTGTGAGGAGGGAAAGAGGAAAAGATGCCCTGTGATCACACCAGGATGCAGGCTAGGGATGCACTTCCTCAGCCCTCATCACGATGAAATAAGGGTAGCACTCCCTTAAGCCAACCGTGCTTTTCACTGCATCCACTTCATGGCCCAAGGGCTGCATGCCTCAGAAGCTCAACAAGTCACAGTAGTCACTACTGCTGTTGTCTGAGACTTGACTGTAGATCAATGCATCTGAGACACATTGCAGATGACAGCAATGTGTCACAATGTCAAAAGGTAGGCATGCCTGGTAGAACTTTAAAAATTGGAAGCCAGTCCTCAGAGGGGTTGTCCTGTCTTAAAGTTGGGATGGGAGCCCCTGAAGGGCCCTTGTTCACCTTGCCATACTTCTGTCACCCTCTGGCTTGCCTGTGTTCACATTTCTGGGCAGCGTTGACTCTACCAACTTCTCCCTTTGGAAACAGTGTAAAGAGGAGGGAATTTCAGTGTTCCCCACTACTCAGCTACAGAGGACCTGGACAACCTCTTCATTTGCATAATGGGTGTGGAGTGCTAATGGAAAATACAAAGGACAGCAGTTTGAGAGATCCTGTAAAGCAAGAACACTTACACACAGTACTCCACACTCACACACTGTACTTACACACAGTACTCCACACTTACACACAGTACTCCACACTTACACACAGTACTTACACACAGTACTCCACACTTACACACAGTACTCCACACTCACACACAGTACTTACACACAGTACTCCACACTTACACACAGTACTCCACACTTACACACAGTACTTACACACAGTACTCCACACTTACACGCAGTACTCCACACTTACACACAGTACTTACACACAGTACTCCACACTTACACACAGTACTCCACACTTACACACAGTACTCCACACTTACACACAGTACTCCACACTCACACACAGTACTCCACACTTACACACAGTACTCCACACTTACACACAGTACGCCACACTCACACACAGTACGCCACACTCACACACAGTACTCCACACTCACACACAGTACCCACACTTACACACAGTACTCCACACTCACACACAGTACTTACACACAGTACTCCACACTTACACACAGTACTCCACACTTACACACAGTACTTACACACAGTACTCCACACTTACACGCAGTACTCCACACTTACACACAGTACTCCACACTCACACACAGTACTCCACACTTACACACAGTACTCCACACTTACACACAGTACGCCACACTCACACACAGTACTCCACACTCACACACAGTACTCCACACTTACACACAGTACTTACACACAGTACTCCACACTTACACACAGTACTTACACACAGTACTCCACACTTACACACAGTACTCCACACTTACACACAGTACGCCACACTCACACACAGTACTCCACACTCACACACAGTACTCCACACTTACACACAGTACTCCACACTTACACACAGTACTTACACACAGTACTCCACACTCACACACAGTACTCCACACTTACACACAGTACTCCACACTTACACACAGTACTCCACACTCACACACAGTACTCCACACTTACACACAGTACTCACACACAGTACTCCACACTCACACACAGTACTCCACACTCACACACAGTACTCCACACTCACACACAGTACTCCACACTTACACACAGTACTCCACACTTACACACAGTACTTACACACAGTACTCCACACTTACACACAGTACTCCACACTTACACACAGTACTTACACACAGTACTCCACACTTACACACAGTACTCCACACTCACACACAGTACTCCACACTCACACACAGTACTCCACACTTGCACACAGTACTTCACACTTACACACAGTACTTACACACAGTACTCCACACTTACACACAGTACGCCACACTCACACACAGTACTCCACACTCACACACAGTACTCCACACTCACACACAGTACTTATACACAGTACTCCACACTTACACACAGTACTTACACACAGTACTCCACACTTACACACAGTACTCCACACTTACACACAGTACGCCACACTTACACACAGTACGCCACACTTACACACAGTACTCCACACTTACACACAGTACTCCACACTTACACACAGTACTCCACACTTACACACAGTACTCCACACTTACACACTAGTACTTACACACTTACACAACAATACGTTCACACTTAGCAATGTTGCTTCTACACTTAGCAATGGTACTTCTACACTTCCCATAAATGCTCACACTTACTAGTCACTCCTTAACTGAGTTTTGAAACTACAAAGAAGATCCGCATGTGGGGAACCTATGCTTGACTATCCTCTGGGAGCCTGTACAGGTGCTAGACACTAGACACCCCCAGACTTGCCAAGCACAGTGCCTTGCTCCTGGCTGGCCCACACATATTCCTTGACTGAATGAGGACAGGTGGTGATGAACTGTCTAAGTCTTCAACTGATGACTTGGGAAACCAGTTTAGCAGATGTGAAGCAGGAAGTACTAGGAGAAGGCAGAGTACAAAAAATATAGACAAATAATAAAACATAAATGCTGGCTAGAGGCAAATGATACCACTGACACCAACTCACTGAAAAGAAAAGCACCACTCAGCAAAACAGTATTCAACTATTTTCTGATGAATGATTCTGAGTTGAAAAGACTTAGAAAGACTTAGCCTCTAGTCCTCAACCATTGAATGAAGAATTTGGAAAGACTGCCCCATAACTCTGAAATTAGATAGTTTCCAAGCTTACCTCTTTAAGCCTAAAAAAAATTAGTCTGAATAAGAACATGCATCAGGGAAAGAGGTTCAGAGAGATTTCTTCCAAGTGAGTGTTTTCTGTTAGGGTTCTAGTTAGGTGACTGATGTAAATGGACCAGAGCTTTCAAGACAATAACAAGAAAAGTCCAGAAGGGCTTGCTTTTAGTTTCAATGTTTATAATTTTTCAGTTGAATAATGCCAACTGTCATTTCAATGTTCTTTGAGCTTACTCCTAATATAAGCCTTAGAAAAACACTAGGAGAGGATGTGGTCTGGTTTACCCATGTTAAAAGTTGCTGCAAAGAGTTGGAAACAAATGTGCATCTTTCCTTTCTCATAGGGGAGACAGTTCGTAGGGATGTGGCACGTGGAGCATTGTTGATGGTAATCCAAGAAAAGGCCTGATGCCCAGAGACTAGCAGCTCAGTGTAATGACATTTGGGAGCAGAGGTGGGGAGAAGAGCACAACAAGAAAAAAAGCCAGGGACCAAGCAAGCCAGGGGATAAATGAGTATGCCATTGACCGCTGGTATCTTTGGAAGGCTCTGCAGTGGTGAAAGCTCTGGTCCAGGTACGAGCCATGAAACTAGGACCAAATACATGCCCATCATTTCCCTGGTAATGATGTGGCTGACCCCACAGTCTCTAGTCATGGTTTCAAGGTTCAAGAGGAATTATGAAAGCAGAGAGATTCCAATGAGGAATAGCAAGTCCTGATCCCATGTCATCTCATCAGGAAATAAGAGTCTATCAAAGCAGTCAGATTCAACGTGCTAATTCTTATCGATCTCCATTGTCGAAAGGTGACAGGATCTTAGCAGTTCTATGGGAAACCAATTTCTACCAGTTTTAGAAGTTGTTGTAGCCACTAAAGAGAAGAAAAAAGTCTTTCAAGGACTTTGGCATTTTAACTGCTTAATCCAGTTCACACTGCCTAATAAATCCTGTTGTAAATGCCTCACCAATCCTAAGACAAGCCTGGAGATCTGAGAGAGCTTCAAAAGACAAATGTAGAAATGGGTAAGAGACAAGGGGTGTGTGTGGTAAGTCCTTAATTAACTAGGATTAAAACAAACAAACAAACAAACAAACAAAAAGGTGATTAAATGTCTAGACCAGAAAAAACAAAAAACAAAAACAAAAAAAATCAAAGAACAAAACTAATAGTTAAAACTAAACACAAACCCAAACAAACAAAACACACAGAAACAAATCCCAGAGAATCCCTAAGATTCACACACAAAACAGTCAACACGGACTTCTCACTTAGTAGTTTCCACTTAATATTTTGAGTCTGACAAGTAATTTAAGTGCATAAGAATCCCATGCAGAGCCAGGCGGCGGCGGTGGTGGTGGCACACGCCTTTTGTCCCAGCATTCAGGAGGCAGAGGTAGGCAGATCTCCGAGTTCCACTCCAGCCTGGTCTACAGAGCAAGTTCCAGATCAGCCTACACAGAGAAGAAACCCTTTCTCAAAACCACAACAACAAAACCGTGCAGATCATTGGGCCACATCACCCCTGAGAAAGCAGACACACTCAGGCTGGAAGACATTCCTGCTCAGAGGCCAGAGATCTTACTTTGGAGTCCTTTTGGCCCAGGATCTTTAAGACCGAAGAAGAAACATGATATCCCTGGTACCTACTCAAAGGGATGAGAGAGGTCTAAAAAGTGCAGCAGCAGGCTCAAAAGCTGTAGGAAACAAGGTTGTCACCAGACGATGGGTCTAGAAACCTCAGAGGCCAGAGGAGAGGAAAACCAAAGCCACTGCTAGGGAGCTGAGGGTAGGCTGGGCACGTGGATGGAGAAGAACGGGAGGTAAATAAGCAGAAACAGGAATGGGCATAGGCAGGAGGGGCTGAGGCCTGGGATAGGGTGGAGCTGGCAGCAGGCCAAGAGCTGTCAGTAGAGGTGATAGCAGCTGCCTGTTCCGTAGTGAGTTGTTTCTTACAGATTGCATTATCCCACCCACACCAAAAACTGTGCTATGCCTGTCCTGGCTCAACCTCCACTTCAGATCTAGAACAAAGGCTATAGCTGAACTCTTCAAGCTCTGATGTGACATTGAGTTCTGCATTTTGCAGAGTGATGCCAAGAAATGAAAATTAGAAAGAGGCTTCTACAATTGTCAAAGTAACCAACAGTTGAGAGGAAGTGAGTACACTTGCATCCTGGGTCCCTGTGACCCCACTTTAGCAAACTTCCTATTGGCTATCACACCAGCACCCACTGCCCCATCTCCAGGGGTCTCTCAGCATTCCCACTTCTAGCTGCAAGACACAGGGAGGCACTCTGGCCCTTCTTTCCTGTGGAGGGAGGAGCTGTCATCTTCTCCTGCGATTCATTCAGTACAACAGTGGAATTATGTAAAGGTTTTATTTTTCCCTTCACAGGGATGTGTGCTCCTCCTCAGCTTCCCACCATGACATTCATCAGGACTGCAAGACCTCAGGTCTCAGTGCTGGGTCCAGTTTCCTGCCAGAGCTCTGGTTTATATTTGCAGTGATTTCACTTTAATTAAGTGATAACATTGCAATGCTCCCACCATGCTAGCTGCCCTAGAGATCAATCAGCCACACACGCCTAGAAGCCACGGGGCAGGGCACTACAGGTAGAGTGTTGTTGCATTATTAGCAGTCTCATAGAGTTCAAGAGGATAGCGTCACAGACGCCCTCTGAGAGTTCAGTAGCTTGTGTGTCGAGTGCAGGGATGGCATTCTGACTACCCAAGGTCAGGGTTTAGACAGTGCTCACACATGGCCATCTCCAACAGCCACCATCCACAACAGCCCCGATACATCTGCCACCTCATGTTATCATCCCCATGGTTCATAGGAAGAAGGGGCATTGGCTCAACTTTTCTAGAGAAAGAAATCTAGGGCCTGGGACAAAAAGGTTTTCTGAGTCACATAGCCAGTAAACGACAGGCCAGGGTTTCATTCTTTACTCCATACTCTACCCCGTCTCTGGGATACCCACCCACACCCTCAGTGAGGAGATCCTGTTTACATAGACCCAACATGCCTCCCACTGGAGCATTATCTCAGCTGTTAGGGACTGTGCTCTCTCTCTCTCTCCCTCTCCTCTCTCTCTCTCTCTCTCTCTCTCTCTCTCTCTCTCTCTCTCTCCCTCCCCCCCCATTCTTCCCTCTCTCTTTCTCTTTCTGTCCCTCCCCTCTGCTTATAGGATAAACTTGTGCAAAGCTGTGCCCATTACTTTTCTCACTGTAGTCACAGAATACTTGGCAGAAACCATGTATGGAGGGAGGGGTTGACTCTGGCTCATGGTTCAGGGTCCTTGGCTCACAGACCAGGTGATAATGGCATTGTGGCAGGAGCTCCATGAAGGCAGGAGAGCCAGGCAGTGCATTCCATCGGGCTGGTGGTGAGGAAGCAAAGTGAGAACCTTACCTTTCTTCCACTCACCTTCCCTTTCTTATTCATGGCTGGGCTGGAGTGCAGGCTGTGGTGCTGCCCACAACCAGGGTGGCTCATCCCTCCTTAATTACACCCCCCCTGGAAATTTCCTCACAGTCACACCTGACGGTGTGCCTCATTAACACCTATGTGCCCATTAATCCAACTAAGTTGAGCAGAATTAAGCAGACTTAGGCATTTAAATCAGAACTAACAATCACAAAATCCTCATACAATGGGAAGAGTGCATGGGTTTGTGGTTAAAAAAATTATATATATATATATTATATGCATATATATGTGTATATATTATATGTGTATGTTGCATTAGAAATATATACTGCATTAGAAACAGTGTTCAAAGCAAGGATAAACCAGAGGAAATGAACCAAATGGGCAAATAAAGGGCTTATCCTGAATATATTAAAACTACATTATATTAATAACAACATAAGTAAAGCTAACAGGAGCTGAGCAATGTTTGGGAAGAGATAGTTGACAGGGAGAAGTCCTCTTGGGGGCTAGACATGACCTATGACTTGACCAGGGAGGCATTTCAGGGAGTGGATCACTACAGAGGTCACTGAGTTGCACAGTTATGCTCAGTGCCATTTATGTGAAGTCTATCACAGCTCAATAAAAAGGAAGAAACCACGTAACTGCAATTCAAACTCAAGGGGGCTTCATTTTCAGATAAATATGTCTTTCTGAGTTTGCCATAAAATTCATGTCAACAGACTGAGGTGATTAAGAATTGTAATGGCTGGATTCTTGGGGTGACTTCATCAGGCAGCATCCTCCACAGTCCTGCATGAGGTCTGGGATGGTATCACTCTTCCAGAACCTTCCAGTTACGACAACAGTCTCACTGGAACAGGCAGAATGTGTGGTTCACTCTAGGAACAATCGTGACGTCTGGAAGATGCTCACCCCACCTTGACCTCACTCATTCCCTGTGGCTGTAGATGCTTGGGGAAAGGAGAGACTGCTGTGATATGCAAGCTGAACCTGGCTTTGGCTCCTTCTCTGTGCAGCAGAATGACAGTGGTTAGGTGCCCATGGGATTTGGAAGACAACTCTGCTGGGCGCTTCAGGGCAACTCACTGACTCAGGTAATGCTCAGCCTCCTCTGGATCATTTTCAACTCCCCTTGGTCCTGGGCTTCCAATGTTCCACTTTACCCAGCTATCCCAGTGGGATTATGTAACCCCTCCAGGCAGTCTGCTTGGCCGGGTTTGGGGGCCAGGGCCAGACCAGATTCCCTGAAGGTCTATTTACTCACATTGTATAGACACCCCCCACTCTTTACCCCCACCCCCGTGTATGCATACACAGCTCCTCACCTAGCCCCAGTGAATGCCTTGTGCCTCTACTAGGGCCTGTGGCTGGTGGCTTCCTTAAACTCTGTCTTCCATGGCTGACTGAGAAGTAACTCTGCTCTTTCTTCCCATGGGAGGTAACTGACCTTGCCACCATCCCTGACACGACCTATCTTGACTTCCCACTGTCCTGTCTTGCCTTTCCACTGCTGACTGGACACAACCATAGCCGGGTTGCTTTCAAGAGCACCCTCTTGTCCTCCTTAGGTGGCTTGTCACCTCCCCTTAAGGGTATCCAGTCTTTATTTCCTCTGCCCTTCCTCCTGAGGCTTTAGTCCTCTGCCTGAACATCTAAGGCAGTCAGAAAACCCAGGGGGTGAGCCTGTTGTAAAGGAATTACTCTAAGCACGTGGCTGAGAGTAGCCAACTGTTCCCAAGTCTGGAAACTCCTTGAGATCAGAGACAATGTGCATCTTAGTCGTTCGCACATCCAACCCAGCACAGCTCTTATTAACAGATAAATAGAGAAAACAGAAAAAGAGTAGTAATGATGCTCAATGCATAAATTCTTTGGGGGAAGGTGATGTCTGATCTCATGCTTTTAGACACTTTCCTGAGCCCATGGTGAGCCATAGTCAAAGCTCCTTTTCCACATCATTCCATGTGTGTGACATTTCTCAAGTAGACAGAGTCTTTTCAGAATGGAAATCAATAGACAACTCAGGAAAAAAGAAAAACAGAATTGCGTGAAATATATTAAGTCTGTGACAGCCTTGTGAGTGTGCCATAGGTCTTAGTTGACTTGACAGACTGGAAGTCTTCCAGAATATCACAGTAACCACAGGAGCCAAGAGTAACACAGCTCTGACACCTTCAGAGACCTGGGAATTGTGTAAATGATACAGAAGGCTTTGCAGCAGGATGTGTGTGTGTGTGTGTGTGTGTGTGTGTGTGTGTGTGTGTGCATGCATGTGTATGTGTGTCATGAAAACACTATCTTCCACAGCAACATCAACACACACATTGTAGTTTAGAATCTAGCTTGTGGGTCCATTGGAGGACACAGCCCATGTTTTGGCTCCCTTTGGAAACTAAAGGGCAGAAAATGACCAGTGGCGGCATTGAGATGGAAACTCAGTTCAACAACAACCAAGCAGATGTCTTCCATGTGCCCAGCACCACAGAACTAGGGCAAGCATGTCTGCAAAGTGTGCTTCGTGGCTCACTGCAGTGACACGAAAAGAGCATCTCTCCCATCCTTAGCAGCAGGAGTCTGAGTCACACATGTGCACGCTTTATGTGGACATTTATGCTTGTACTTTATGCGGTCTTTCAGCTTTGCCACATCTTTGATCTGAGTCAATTGGAGCCCTGGTCTTTCTGTCCAACACTCCTTGTGGACTACTAGCCAACATTGGGTCCAGGAAGGCCTGATATGGAGTCAGTAAAAGTGCAAATTAAAACCAGCAAGGTAAAGAGGGGCCTGGCTTTATTTTGCAGAAGGGGAATAAATTCTACACATTATTTTTCAATAGAAAACTGAGATTTCTTTCAACTTAAAAACAGAGTACTAGGAACCAAAACATAAAAAGACATGAAGTAAGATTTGGTGACTTTTATGAATTGGCCTGAGAAAGCCCTCCCTTATCAGATAAAATTTATTTTGGGTCTTTATAAGGCACTGTGGTGTTTCCTCCAGGGGCTCTGGGTACCACTGAAGATGGGGGTCTCTGCAGCACAACTTCAGAGGGGACCCTGAGATGTAGCCCAGGGTACTCTAGTGCAGTTGTGACCATGGCTGTGGTGTGTAAGGGGGGGCTGAAGGTGGAGAAGACGGGAGCCCCAGTTTACCAATGTATCCCAGCTTATCTGCAGACATAAAATAGCAATGTTGGGAACACATGTGCCTTTTCCTTACATCCTCTCTCAGCTTCTACATCCCAGGGCTTCTGACTACCGTGTGCCAGGAGATAGTTTACATGTGCAATGACTTGAAAAGTTCACTTAATCATAAAAATAGTCCCTGGAACTTGTGAATTACCTGCGCATGCTTGGAGACCCAGTGACGGAGGACATTCAGGACTCGATTGGTGGCTGTTCTCCGTATGATAAACTCCTTGTCACATGTTCTCTCAGTATTGTTAAATCCTTTGGAGGAGGAAAAACCACACATTGTAGTTAGGACCAGTCCCCAGGGACTAGAAAAGGTCACTTATTTTAGGATTCCTGTTAACGAAACTCATACATGCTGCATCTTGCCAGGGAGGAAGGTGGCTTTAGATGTGTGATCCCTGCTTACTTATTATGCACTCACAGCTGGCCCACTGCAGTTACAGGTGCAATTACATGAATAATGCACACATATTTATTAAAGGCCACCGAGGAAAGCCAGCCATCCACTGATGACACCTCTATTTTTGCCTCCCATGATCTACGATACAAAGCCAAGAGGGAACTGGAACAAAAGGAATGGAGCCAGTATAGATTGTTTTTATTCCTTTGTCACAAAATGATTGTGTAACCAGTGGTATTTGAAGATGGAGGTGGGCTTGCAAGGGTGGCAAATACTCTGTTGCCCATGCGCAGACAGGACAGCCAGTGTTTGAAAATGGAAAGTATGAATTTCAAATCTTTTCACCTCAGAAAACTTGTAAGTACACGAAATGAAAGAGATGTTGATAGGTTTTCATCACTATATGATATAAACATACCCACACATCTCTTTATACTATACAAGTAGGTAATATTTAGGTAATTGGTGTTTGAAAATAAACTTGGAAATAAAATAACTCAAAACAAAAAGACTGCCTGGATTGTCGCTTCTGTCCTCAAGTTCTGGTGAATTATACCAGTCTCTGATGTCCATTATGTGCACATCTCATAGAGTTGTTGTGGGTTTACACTTGTCAACTCATAAATGTTAAACATTATCACAGTGCCTGTACAATAGCAAGAGCTCGCATGTCAACTGTTACTATAATTCAGTATTTATCTGGTGTCTTTTGCTGAGTGGGCAGGTATAGAAATCTTGGGCTTTATACCTGCCAGGCCAGTTTTCTACCACCAAACTCTACCCTCAGCTCTATCCCAGTGACTCTGAGTCCCTCTGTCCCCATGCCACTGCCTTAGTCACCTTTTCACAATGAGTAAGATGTTTTAGTACTTCACACTGACTCCTTTTTAAAAACACTCTGTGATCCAATAATAATTAAGCACCCTATCATCTTTAAAAATGAGTGCACCTTGGTCTGGCTGTAGCTTCATGGTGAACCACTTGCCTAATATGTTCAATACCCAGGGCCCAGAGTGTGACAATAATAACTCTTCTTCAAAGAGCTGTCTGTACTTGCTGAGTCCATTTCCTTGTCTCTGACTATATCCACGTCTCATACCAAGCTTCTTACTCCCTCTCACCCACCAGCAAGACCGACTCTGCTAATGTCATTAACAGCTTCTACATCTATGTAACGTTCTGCAGTCAGTCCCTCAGAAATGTATCTTTGAAGTGACTACCTATAATATGCTTCTCACATGTTTACACCCACAACGTCATCTGTGAGTTCCAGACCCAGGTGTCCAACGCTTTTCATACTCTCCTCTTAGATATTTCAAACACACCACAAGCACAATATGCTTTCAAAGAAAGAGGCCTTTTCCCCCAAACCCAGCCTAGCTGGTGTCATTATCCCAGTAATCATGGTAGAACTCGTCTGTCTCTCCCTAGATAATACCAGCAAACCTCTCTGGTCTTGTCCTCTGTGGTTTCCTTAAAGAACCAAAAAGGCTTCCCAAAGGACAAATTTGAGTGTCAAACCGGTATTTAAGGCCTTTCAACAGTTCTCACAATAAATTCAAAAGTCCTCGACACAGATGACAGGTGTTCTCTGGGTTTGTTCTCCTTGGCCTTTGCTGGAACCACATGTTTTTATTTTGTTTTTATCTCTCCATCCTTTAGTTCTTCACGATCCCTACCAAGACCTTGCACTGACTGCTCCGTATTGAAACTAGTAGTGCACCCCCTTTCAATCAGTGATAGCCACCCACTCCTTCCCAAATGAGGCCTCTGGACAGAGCAGGGGAAATTCCCATCACAGCTCATAATAACACTGATTTCCCTTTATGGCACCCATCACACAACAGCAGACTTATGATATTTTTGTTCCTCATGAAGATAAGGATTTAGTGTATTTTTGCTGATCCCAAGCATTTCTTCAGTATACAGCATGTACTGTACTGTATATGCACGATTTAGTCTTACAGTTATGACTGGTGTGTGTGTGTGTGTGTGTGTGTGTGTGTGTGTGTGTGTGGTATATGTATCTCTGTGTGTGAGTCTATGCATCTGTGTACAGAGGTCAGAGATGTGCACTGGGTGTCCTCCTCTACTACTCTTCACCTTGGATTTTAATCTTGGTCCCCCAGTGAACCTGGAGCTCAAAGTTTGTATAGATCAGTGACTGGTGAGCCTCCCAGATCCAGTGATGAGGTTACAGATGTGCATTACCATACCTGGCTATGGAGTGGGTTCTGCAGATCTGAACTCAGGTTAAATCTATGCATTCAATGACTAAATGGAATTGCAAATACTAAAAAAATGTACTAAATATTTACTGAATGAGATATGAATGTAAGAACAATTGACTGAAAGAATAGCCTTCAAAATTGATGAGATGATTGTAAAACGCCAAAGACCCTTCTTCCTCTCTCTTCTTTAAATATAGACAGGAACATTCCACCCATTGGTAGACATTTACAGGTGATAAAGAGCCAGCTCTTGGCAGCCTAGGCATACGAGAAAGCCAATAATCCCAGCACTTGGGAGGCAGAGGCAGGTGGGTCTCTTGAGTTTGAGCCCAGCCTGGTCTACCAGGGATGCAGACAGAGAGAGAGAGAGAGAGAGAGAGAGAGAGAGAGAGAGAGAGAGAGAGAGAGAGAGAGAGAGAGAGAGAGAGAATAAATTCTCGGTAAATCGTAACAAATATTAAGCTGGAGTTCTCAGAGCTCTGTCCCTTTGAGAGTGTAGACCAGGACATGATCTATGAGCAAAACAGACAGTTTAGATACTTGACTGAAGCTGGGGCTACAATTCAGTGCAGAGACTTCTGCGATCTTTGACCCAAAAGAAAGAAACTTGCTTCCTCAGAGCAGATTCCAGCAGAGTCTGGGGAAAGTCTCTTGGGAAATGGCTAACACAGGCCCAGGACTGATGCCCAAGCCCAATAATTACTGTGTGTCTTTCCTTGAGGAGAAGTTAAAGGTGGCCGAGGCCCTCAATAATCCTGTGGACTCCAATAATAGTGTTCACAGCCTCCGTGGAGGAGCCCTCAAAGAAAACTCACCGGCCCACATTGCAAATCACAGATGGGCAGACACACAGGTCAGGAACCTACCATGCCACACTCCATGCTTTCACCTCTGCAAAATTATGGAAACTTTCAGTTTTAGAGATGGGCAGAACAAGTAAACCAAGAACCAAGCTATCATCCATCAACTTTCATTTTCTTTCCTGCTGCTGTGACAAAATACCCCGACCAAAGTGACTTAGGGGACAAAGGGTCCATTTTAGGTCACAATTCTGGATCACAGTCCATTGTTGTGGTGACATCAAGACAGCAGAAACTAGAAGCAACTGGTCACATCAAACCCACAGTCAGAGTAGACAGAAATGAGCATATGCACAGATGCTTGAATAACAGCCCCCCTTTCCTTTTTCATATGGTTCAGAACCCAAACCCAGGGGACACTACGGTGAGTGTGTTTCCCGCTTTAAGTGATGTAATGAAGGTAATCTCCGCAGATATACCTGGAGTCCAACCTAGACCATTCCTCATGGAGACTCACACCTCAGGGGTTCTAGAACGGGATACATTGACAAAACTGTCACACACATGAACTGAAGACTAAGATTTAATATTCCTTTCCCCACACATGTTCTAAGCATGTTAAGCCTTGTGGCTGCCATGTGATCTACCATGTAATGTTAGATCATCCACTCTTTTGTTAAGCTTTTTCAGTTCCAATCTCTTCACATCTTTTGGCTTCATGCAGCGTAGACAAACAATTGTATTATTTCTTAAGAAAAATTGCATCATCTCCTCCTCCTCAAAAAAAAAAAACATTCAAATGTTTCTGCAGATCCCATGTATCTGAATAAAGTCTGCGAAGGACCCTCCTGAAGGTTCAAACATTACGAGCATGGCACTGGCAAATCTTACCCTCCCTGCTTCCTTCTCCCTTGCTAAACTGTTAGAGTGCATTCCCAAAGCCAGCCAGCAAGTGCTGTGCTCTCATTTGGTCACTCCCTTCTGCCCCACTCCAGCTGAGGCTGGACACCAAGAGCACTCTTGCCCAGTTTTGAGGCCAGAGACTTCACTAACAGTGAATAGGTGTCACTTGGTAAGAAAAATAACTTTCCAATGTCAAACTAGCCTCTTGAATATTGGACCAGAGGACCTCTGAAAAGGCTGTAAAATATACCAGTGACCCTGAGAAAAGACAGACTGGAGGGGAGAGGGAAGGGTTCAGTGGGGGGGGTGATGGGGAGGAATACGTTCAACACACTGTATATACTTGTATGAAAAAGTCCTATAATTCAGTAGCATAAATAGTACACAAGAAAAATAAAACTCAAATATGAAAAGCTCTTTTCCAATTCATTACATTCCTATATGACAGCTGTGCACAATGTTTTGTTTTTCATTTATTTATTTATTTACTTATTATTTCTAAACTTCGTGTGACCTGTTAATGGGGACTGCAAACAGTTCAATGCACTGTGACCAGGATTAAAGAAATGAATTAGATGAGGGCCATCTGCATGTGTTGGCCTTAGTGATGATGAGCATTCTTTAGAGAACTTGTGCATGTGTGTATGTGTGTGTGTGTGTGTGTGTATGTATGTATGCATGTGTATTTGTATGTATGTATGAGTGTATATGTGTGTATGTATGGGTGTGTAAGTGTATGTGTGCATAGGTTATGTATGCATGTGTGTTTGTGTGTGCACATATGTGTGAGTGTTTGTGTGTATGTATAAGTGTCTATCTGTATGAGTGTTTGAGTATATGTGTATGAATGTGTGTATTTGTGCATATGTGTGTATGTAGGTAGACATGTATAAGTGTGTATGTGTTTACATGTGTGTCTGTGTGCATGTATATATACATGTATGTGAGCATGTATGTATGAGTACATGTATATATGTGTATGCATGTGATAAGTCACAACATATATCTTAGAGTCAATAAAATGAGATTTGAAGGCAAGTTATAGGACTGGCTGAACAACAGAAACAATAGGTATATGCTTAAATAATCTACATTAATTTCTGTAATAATCTGGGAGGCAGGGTCCATGCTAGACCCAAGACTGGCAGAGTATCTTCTCCATCTTCTCCTGCCATCTCTGTTCACTACTGTCTCCACTTTCCCCCAAGGTGGCCTTCACTGGCTCATTCATGGTCCCCACCTCTCAGGCAGACTCTATTCAGTTCTCATGCTATTGAGGTTATAACACCATCTCTTGCGAGTTTTCTATTCATGCTCACATCGTGAAAATCCACCCAAAGTGTTCTTTCAAGACAATAGGAAGTAATTCCTTCTTAATAACACAGCCTCCTTCCCTGAGAAACAGACCCAATGCTCAGGTTTATGTTTCTTCCCCTCTAACTGCCCTCATTAACTCTCCCACTAACTTACGGGGACAGCCATGGCTTGAGCCCTTCAGGAGAGAAACTCTGCTACTCTCTGTCCTGGGTTTTACTCATTCGGTGAACACACCCTTTTAACACTTAGTAGCACTTGATAGATTGCTCTCTTTCCCTCAGGCCTCCTGTCAACATTCTAACACTGAGCACTGCACAGTGTATTGTAGCCATATGTCCTATACAACATAACCATAGTTCCTGTACACCACAGCTACAGCTCGTGTACACCACAGCTATAATTCCTGCAAATAACCACAGCTATAGTCTATAGTTCCTGTACACCGCAGCTATAGTGCCTGTATAGAACCACAGCTATAGCTCCTGTATAGGACCACAGCTATAGCTCCTGTATAGAACCACAGATGTAGTTCCTGTATAGGACCACACCTATAGCTCCTGTATAGAACCATACCTATAGTTCCTGCATATAACCATACCTATAGCTCCTGCATATAACCACACCTATAGTTCCTGCATGTAATCACACCTATAGTTCCTGCATATAACCACAGCTACATCACTTGTCCTCCTAGTCTTCTCCCAGCCATACATCTGTTACATTCAGAACCTCCTGTTTCCACAATCTCCACAGCACTAGGTGAGCGGAAGAGACAGATTCTTCCCTCTCACAAGGTTTCTTTCTATTGGGGTGGGGATAACCCTCTGACAGGTTAAACATGGAAAATAGCCACCATCCCCATCCCATGGAGATGGTTTCTGAATATCTAAATATCTGAATATCTTCCTAAACACCATCCTACCTTGTCACTCTTCCACTGCAGGGCCTTCTAATCAATGTCCCTTTTCTGTGGAATATGTATAGAATATTTTCCTAAGCATGAGGAAGTATTGTGTGTTACTAATAAATGGAAGGAAACCTAATTAATGGAAGGAAACAGGCTAACACAGACAAACAAGAGATGTGCACACAAGCCATGCTGAATATTAAGCTAACAGTGAGCTTATGAGTGACAGTCTTTAGAGACAGTGGCTGTGGGGGGATGGGCACTTGCTGTGGAGACCACCAGTGCACACAGCTGTGTTCAATTAATGCGCTGTCTATAGTCCTTTGTTGGCCAGGGACTGTAAACCCTAGTCAATGCAGGTAGCAGGAGAAAGTTACTATTTGATATACCTGAAGTGGTTCTCAGTTCAGATCCCGTCTAACTTACTCAAAGCACATAATGACATTGCTGCCTACTTCTTTTCACTTCCAATTCTGCTCTCATTTCCAGGTAGCAAAATGAGGAAAGCCCTGTTAGCCTCACCAGCCCAGCCTCCGCCACGCAGAGGATACGCGTGTGGCTTCCATAGCCTCTGCTGAAGAGGGGATGCTTATATATTAGAAGCCCTCAAACATGCTTATATTATGCTAAAAAAAAATCCACATCGCCCATCTTTGATGAGCTCGTCACTATGATGCAGGCCCGGGTGAGATAAGGTGTCACAGCACACGTTCAGACGCGAGGGGCAGTTTCTAGATGTCTGTTAAGATCACACTACTGGGACAACAAACACATGTAGCAGAGTAAGGTTTTTGTCTGTCTTCTTTGCATAAGTGTGCTGTTACCTTTCAGTTTCTAAATTCTTATTTAAATCCGAAATGATTTTCCCTAGGTACCATTAACAGAAGCAATGCCAGAACACTGCCCCAAAGTGGAGAGTTTTGTGTGTTTGTGAGAATTCTGAGTGTTTGTGAGAAAACTCCAAGAAAACAAGACAAGAGTCTTGTGACTTCAGTTTCCTCAAAACACAGAATTATTCTTGGAATGTGCTTTCGTGCCCCTCCCAGGAGCAGATAGGAGTGAGTTTACTTCAGATTATTCATTCTAACTGGCTATTGTTATTTGTTTATATGCCTCAATAGAAAAACATGTTTTTGCCACGTGTGGCTTGCCTGCCATATGCAACTTGCCCTTGTTAGCCCCTAGCTCCCAGGCCCCTTGTCACAAGGCAGGCCCTGGATTCAAGGATACTGGGGGTGCAGGTGACAAACCAGTACTCTCACTGTAGAAATGGGAATCTCTACTGGGAAGACAAGCCTTTGACACTCAGAGTCCTTAAATCCAATGAAGCCTGCAGCTTTGCCCCTCCACCATCACCACTTATCCCCAAGGACAGTGGAGATAACCCTCTTGGTGCTGGCATTAATGTGAAGGTACTGTGGCTCCTCACTCCAAGGTCCTTCATATCTTCATGCTCAGCAGACCTCACTACTGCAGCCAGAGGATGGACACCATCTACAGCAGGAGAGCAGGAAACACCCTACTCCTCTCTCTCTCTCTCTCTCTCTCTCTCTCTCTCTCTCTCTCTCTCTCTCTCTCTCTCTCTCTCTCTCTCTCTCTCTCTCTCTCTCTCTCTCTCTCTCTCTCTCTCTCTCTCTCTCTCTCTCTCTCTCTCTCTCTCTCTCTCTCTCTCTCTCTCTCTCTCTCTCTCTCTCTCTCTCTCTCTCTCTCTCTCTCCCTCTTCTCTCTCCCTCTTCTCTCTCCTCCTGCCCCCTCTCTATTTTTTGTTTTTGTTTTGGAGACAGGGTTTCTCTGTGTATCCCTGGCTGTCCCGGAGCTCACTCTGTAGACTAGGCTAGCCTGGAATTCAGAGATCCACCTGCCTCTGCCCTCCAAGAGCTGAGATTAAAGGTGTGCACCATCATTGCCCAGTTTTAATTCTCCTTTCTTTAATGTTTACAATTTCATCCTCACTCTTGTCCATCACCTCTGGGCACTGCAGGAAGACATGACAGGAAGAACAACATAGAAGAGGAGCTGTATATAAGTGTACCTGTATATAAGTGGGAAAGGTCTTTTTTTTTTTTTCTCACTCCCAGCATCTCAGTTTTCTCTTCTGTTATAAGAAGAGCTATCCAGATGCCTCTGAGGTCTTTTCCTTCATGTCTCCTCAACTAGATCCCAGCCTCCTTCCACGAGTCTACTCCTATCCTTTCTCCTTGTAGCACCCCAGCCTCCACAGATCCTTTGCATCTGCCTACTGTGACTCCCTCATGGATGCCAGGGCACTTGTATATTTCTTGCTTTTCCTAGGTCTTTCTGAGGAATTCATAGACAGATAGGGAGCTTGTGGGGGGGGGGAAGTAAACATGTCAACTATGAACTTAGGCAATAGGTACATCTTAGATAACCAAACAAAACTAATTCCATTCATCCATGGGATTATATAGCATCTCTGGGTGGAAATAGACCCAAACCGCATCGCTTGTGTGTAAAGTTAAAGGCAATGAGATGTTTTGTAGTACAGCGGGTCTTGTATAAGGCAGGGTGATGGGATTCCTGAGGGTCAAGACTAAACACAAAGGGGAATCTGAACTGGCTTTCTGGATAAGATCCAGAGATGGGGAAATGGTTTCTTGCAGTGGTATACTATTTATGGTTTATTAAAGCTTGCCTGAGGATTCAGAAAAACAAAGTCAGCTACAAGCCTTAGAAGCCAGGCACACACCTTTAATTCCAGCAGACAGAAGCTAGGAGGTGAGGACACACACCTTTAATCCTAGGTCTCAGGATTAAGAGGTAGATGGATCTCTCTGAGTCCAAGGCCACCCAGATCTACACAATTTTGAATCAGTCTAAAAGAGAATTATAGCTCACACCTTTAATCCCAACATTACACAAGTATATAAGACAGAAGCAAGGTCTCAGACAGGCATTCATTCTCCAGCCACGCTGAGGAGAGGTTGCAGTATGAGGCTTGGTGAGAGCTTGTGGAGACAGGATCAGTCCATTCAGCCTGAGATAGAGGTAGGAGGCTAGTGGGCAGCTGCTTTGCTTTTCTAATATTCAGCTTGAAGCTTGAACTCCAATATCAATCTCTGGGTCTTTTATTAATTTGTATTACAGTTTCTCATATGGCCTGAGCAAGTTAACAGAGGTCGACTCTACCCATGTGAAGAGGGCACACTTCATCTCTAGACATTGACTTGGGGCACTGGGGTCACATTTATATATCCTCTTATACAGATGGCCTCACACACAGCAGATACTCAGTCAATCTATTCAATTGTTTTTATTGATTTAATTCTCCTTCCTTTAATGTCTAAAATTTCATTCTCACTCTTGTCTATCTCCTCTAGGCACTGCAGAAAGACATGACAGAAAGGACAGGAAGTTTTTTTTTTTCTTTTTTATTCACTTGGAGCATTCTATTCATTGAAGACCTTGGCATTTCCTAAGTACGGAGGTCCCTGATCCTCCCTGCTTTGGAATTTACCACCCTTTTCTTCCCATCCCAGGCTCTGTAACCACAAGATACTGTGGCTCAGGTTAGCATCTGAGAACTCTGAAGAGATGTTGTACTTGGCTGAGAAGACCTCAACTCCAGAAAAGGGCCCTCCATGCATGGACAGTGTCACCTTGATGCCATCCTTGGACTGCTCCCCATCCTGTTTAGCTTGGCATTGGCTGTAGCCATCCTCCATGTATCCACAGAATGCTACCCACAGTTGTCTTATATCATTTCAATGACAAATGGTTGTTCAGTATTCTGTACTGAAAACCCTCAGCAGAGATTGCTAGAAATTCTTAGACACGGTTAGTTGAGAATTTCACACTCCTCTTTTGTGCTTACCCAACACCTTCACCTCATGTAGAGTACTGTAGCTCCTGCAAAGGTTCTCATCATCCTTCCTCCCAAAACACATGCCCTGTGCACCAGCCCAACACTTACTAACCATTGTGCAAATGCCAAGAGGCTCCAGGGGTGCCCCAAGAATTCTACTCACTAAGTCTCTGTTGCTGTCACTGTTCATTACATAGGAGAGTCCTTTTTAAAAACCACACAATTATGATTATCTTACTGATAGCTTCATCTGTGGCTTACTTCTGCCAAAGGACTCAGTCATTCATGATTCACAGCAATCCCCTTTACAGAACTTAGTTACACAGCACTGATGACAATAACATGTGATTAGTGTTTATTACATCCTAGCTACTGTTTCCTAAGTACCTTCTACATAATCAGTTATTTAACCCCCACAACGCCTTCATATGAGGGATGGCAGAGTTTGGGCTACAGGGTCATCAGACACCTTTCACATCAGCTGTAGATGGGATCGCTGCAAACACATGTTCAAACGTCCCCTCTTACACATGTTGTCAAATGAGCAAACACCTCCTTGTGTGGTGTGTGGCCAGCCAGGGTAGAGTTCTGATACATGGTCTCTCATGCTAGCAATCACCTCACTCTGTACTTTCCCCAGGTCACTTAGTCTAAACACAGGGCAAAGGCTCGCTGATCAGTTTGCTTTGGTAGCCATGCCACATACTGCACAAGGCATTTCTTTATTTATTTTGCCTGTGGGTTCATGGGTTTAGTGGGTAACAGAGCTTCATCACGTCTGTGAAGGGACTGATTTGACTATTTTGCCTTTACGTGTTAGCCCGATCTACTGGTATCTGCATTAGAACTAAGGTAGCTTTAAAAAGTGACACTTTCAGTGGGTGGGTGGGGCAGTGAGTGGAGGGGGAGCTAGGAGAAAGAGAAAGGGAGGAGAGGAAAGCATGTGGGACTAGGAAGTTTGAGTCAGCGGAGGAATAGATGAAAGAGAGAGAGGGGGGAGAGAGAGACTATAAAAGAGACAGCCTGTATAGTTTTGAAGAGAAAACTGACTCTAGAGAAATGTCCAGAGACCTACAAGACTGACCCCACTAACAATTTGAGCAACAGTGGAAAGGCTACCATAAATGTCCTTCCCTGATAATGAGATTGATGACAAACTTACCCACCATCATAGAGCCCTCATCTAGTAGCTGATGGAAACAGAAGCAGATACCCAGAGCTAAATACTGAGCCGAACTGGAATCCAGATGCAGAGAGGGAGGACAAGATCAGGCTACAGAAACCCACAAAGACAGCTGACCTGAACAAGGAGGAGCTAATGAACCCCTAGACTGATAGCTGGGAATCCAGCATGGGACTGACTCAGAACCCCTGAACATGGGTCTCGGCTAGAAGGCCTGGGCAGTCTAAGGGACCTCTGACAGTGGAACCAAGATGTATCCCTGCCTGTTGCAAAAAGGACTTTGGGAACACATTTCCCATGGAGGGATAGTCCCTTAACTTAGAGACAGGGATAAGGTCTAGTCCCTACTTCAGATGACTTGACAGATTTAGATGACCCCTCTAGAAATGTATCACCCTCCCTGGGGAGTGGGGGGAGATGGGATGGGAGGGGATGGGGGTATGGGAGGGTGGGAAAGAAGGAAAGAGGGAGGGAGAGGGAACTAGGATCGATATGTAAAATAAGAAAAACAAACAAACAAATAAATAAATAAATAAATAAATAAATGGAAGGAAGTGAAAAAACACATCAAATAACGTTTAAGCTATAGTTAAGCATGTACATAGCAGTGTAGTAACTATAGGTGCATTTGGACTCCATTTTGAAGGCAGGAGCCATTATGCTGTATTTTTAACATTAAATTTCTATTTACTGTGAAAAAAAGTGACATTTTCTTTCACGTGTACAACTGATGATGTGTACTCTGGTCCTTGGGACTCAGACCTAAAATGTGTGTTTCTCTGGCCTTCCAACAACTTGGGTTCTGAATGGAATGTCAAATTAGTTTGTTGGAGCTATTTTTTTGTCACAGCAGCCATTGTGACCGGCAGGCCTGGTGACAGAGATCAGGATCCTTCAACAGCACCTAGTGTCGAGTCATAGAGCAGAGGTAGTGGTTGAGTTAGTGTGTCACTTTCTCTTCATGCAGTGATGTCCTGATTCTCAGTCCCTCCCCCTCTCCCCCTCCTGTCCTGAGCAGAGGTGGCTAGGTCTGCATAGGGATTAGAAGGTGCTCCTGAGACCTAGGTGGGAAGCCTCCTCCAGTTGAACTTTCTTCCCTAGGAATTAGCTACTTTCTCCCCGAAACAAAATGTTATGGGTAACAGTAAACAACCACCCAGTGTCAAATGCCTGGTAAGCAGCCTGCGACACACTATTCGAACTTCAAACCCTAGAGGTGTTGTTTCTCTCATGTCAGAGGCAGATGAGGAAAACAGTGTGTAGCAAGCCTTGGCACTTCATTATAACAGCACATTCCATCCAGGTGTACTTGCCCCAGAAGGTTCTTGAGTTGTGTTGTATAGAAGGAAGTCTACCTTCTAAAACAGCTGTATAATCTCCATCCACTTAAATACTCAGACTTCTTAAAATTTCCCACCATCGCTGATTTCTGTCTTACTTAGGGTTACTATTACTGTGATGAAATGCCATAACCAAAGTAAGTTGGGAGGAAGGGATTAATTTGGCTTACACTTCCACATTGTAGTCCATCATTAAAGGAAGTCAGGACAGGAACTCATACAGGGCAGGAACCTGGAGGCAGGAGCTGATGCAGAGATGGTGAAGGGGTGCTGCTTACTGGCTTGCTCCCCGTGGCTTTCTCAGCCTGCTTTCTTATAGAACTCAGGACCACAAGCCTGGGGATGGCACCACCCACCATGGGCTAGGCCCACGCCTTCAATCACTAATTAAGAAAATGTCTAACAAGCTTGCCTATAGCCCAGTCTTATGGAGGTATTTTCTCAATCATGGTTCCCTCTTCTCAGATGACCATAGCTTATGTCAAGTTGACATAAAACCAGCCAACACAATTCCTGAGAAAAAAGAAAAGAAAGCCCAACAGAGGTAAGGAGTTGTTGCATAAACTTCTCTCTTGACCTGGCAGTAGTCCTTGGTGAATTAGACATTCATGAGCCCTTCTCTAGAGGAAGGCAGCCTAAGAGCTTTAAAAGCCTCCTTTATTTGCTTGTATCTGTCAGTATCTAATCTCCCATGTAAATGAGAAACAACCATTGCAAAAACCATTCTGTAGATTTATCTAAAAGGACAGGCTGGCCAATGGAAAGGATTTAAGTAGGAAAGGGTAGTGAACTAAGAATCTAACAGTGGGTTCATAGGCACTATCGCTGTTTATAGGAACATATCAACATGACAACCTCAAGCATCCAATGATTTGCATGCTAACATTCACACTTGAGCATTCTACTACAGGGTGGAATGAGGCTGTAATAGAGACAGAACAATCGGTGTAGGCTTTCTAAGAGGTCCTCCCCAGCTATGAAGTGCTCAGGAAACTTAGCAAACAATTAAACTTTGAGACTTCTCAATAGCATGTCCTCCTGTGGTGTCCATCAATGCTTCCATGCTGAAATTAGAAGAAATGGCTCTTGTCCTTGGATCTGAGGACATGGCTTAACCATATTACATACTGGGGTCACTCACAAGAGCTTATTCTCCAGCAACAGTCAAGGAAATAGAAGGAGTCTTTTCAGGCGAGGCATCTGAAATTCTCTCTGATGAGGAAATCAAATCAAATCTATAGATCTATGCACCAGCAAAAACAAGGCCCCAGCAACCAGTTATTGGTTTTATGTCTCTAAACAGTTATTCTTTCTGGTCATTTCATATGGAGAAGTATTTCCATTGTTGATTTCTACAAGTGTTCTCAAAAAATAACAGAATTTTAGCTTTTCTTCACACTTTACTTATTTATTTGGTGTGTATGTTGGAGATGATATGTACAAGACAGTCTGAGGACAATTTGCAGGAGTCAGTTTTCTCTTTATGTTGGCCCTAAGGATTGTCAGGCTTGGTGGCAAGTGCCATCACCCTCTGAGCCATCTCACTGGTTTCAATGATTTCAGTGAAATCCATTAGAAGCTAAACTCTTCCTTAAAGGCATTCTTGGATTGGTTGGCATACTTTCTAAATTCCTAGTAGGTTGAATTAGTTGATAGTGTTGTTCAAGACTTACATATTTTGTTTTATCTGTGTAGCTGAACATTTCATCAATTATGAAAGTATGGTACAAGTTGCACATCCATAATTCAAACATCTAGTCTGAAATCCAACGGAATCAGAAAAGAATTGTCAACATGATATTTAAAGAGTTTCCAAAATTTTACTGTGATTTTTTTTTTAGATGGTCAGCTGGGAACTTCTACAAATATCCCCAACTCTGAAATATTGGAGGTATCTCTGGCCCCAAAGATATTTGATAAGGGCCACTTAACATTTTTTAAATTAACAATCAGTATTGCCAAAATATCTATTTGTCTTTCAACCGTCAGTTTTGGGTTCTCTGTTGCTAGATTCAGTTATAACAAACCTATCTTTCTGAGAATTTTTCATATGTTCCATGATAAGATACCCCTCTTTATCTTTAGTAACTTTTAGGGTCTTAAATTCTGTGAAATTAGAATCATTTCAGTCTGTTATAATCAATCTTTATCAATCTTTACATAAAATATCTTTCCCATTACATAAAATATCTTTCCCAGAGAGTGCTGGTGTGCATAGAGCATTCACTAGTAAGTAGGCATGAGCCACCAAGAATTGCAACATAGCCCATTTACATCCTGGAGCTCAGGTTAAAATTTGCCTTTATCTGAGATCTGCCTATCATGATTGTTACTGTGCTGTGAGGGAGAGTTCTTAAGATCTGTGATAGGTTATCCCTTTGTGTGTGTGGTGGGGTGAGGAAAAGTGGTTCCCAAAAGCCTAGCAACTGTCTTAACCTCAAATTTAATGCTGACCCCAGGAGTCGCCCAGACTGGTTCCTGGATCCTCTGAAAGATTAAACTAGTGCTTCTAAGCCCAAACCATTCCAGATGATCTTGTCTTAAGCAATAACAACAATGTACAACATATATTCACCAAGATATGTGACAATTTCAAGAAAGAGGGTAGAAAACATATTTTTTTAAATTATTAAGATGTTGGTTTATGAACTGGCCTTCAGGAACTAAGAATTCCATACTTTCTTTTGGTCTCTCTACAAAATAGAACTCAGACAATGTCTTCTAAGTCATAGTTCAGCCAAGCATGAACCCTAAGCCCTTTAAAAATGATAGGAGGCACCACGCTTGAGGACACTTCACCAGAGGTGAGAAGACTACACCGGCTAATCTTCAAAGAACGTGTAGTTCCCCAGCTTTGTTTCTTCCCACTTCTTGCTAACACTTAGCACCTAGCTAATTGTGAACTGAGATCATTGGTGTATTATTAACCTCTGGCTCTGGTCTCTATCCGTCTTCTTGATGCTGTCCTATTTATACAGTTCATCAAAAGTGCTTGCATCGACACTTCTCAAACTCCCTGTCTTTCCTGAGTAGTTATAGTATGTTCTACCATTTTTACCAGATATGCCTGCTGCCCTGCCTCTTCGCTCATCTCTCCCCAGTTATCCGGGTGAATGGGGTGATTGGGGTGAATATCATTGTGTAACACAGATTCATTTAACTAAGTGACTTCTGGGTGTCTTGACTATGCTTTGGCCGGGTGTTGGTGGTGCATGCTTTTAATCCCAGTACTCAGGAGGCAGAGGCAGGAGGAGTTTGAAGCCAGCCTGGTCTACAGAACAAGTTCCAGGATAGCATCCAAAGCAATAGAGATAAACCCTGTCTCAAAAAAGAAAAAAAACAAAACAAAAAGAACAAAAAACCCAAACATACAAACAAAAAAAAAAAAAGAAAGAAAGAAAGAAAGAAAAGAAAAGAAAGAAAAAGAACTTACACTGCTTTCATTGGGATAACAACTAAGATAATCATCACCATTGTTTTGAAGTTAAATTATTAGTGATTAATTGCTCATGAGAGAGAGAGAGAGAGAGAGAGAGAGAGAGAGAGAGAGAGAGAGCGAGAGCGCAGCATGCATGCATGCTGATGCACTCATGCATGAATCTAAGTGAGTCACAGGATATACAAAGAGTAAATGAGTCATGGGGAAACACATTGATTTTAGTTCAGCATTTTGTTCTGCCAGGAAGATGGAGTCTAGTTGTCCATAGAGAACACAGCAGTCTCCATTCTCAAGAAATTTATAAACTGAGAGAAGAAAAAAAAAACCAACAGTAATTGTAGGATATATTCACTCAACATTTAGATGGTAGTATACACTGAACAAAGAATGACACATGTATCATCTCATGGAAACCCATGAGTTATGTGTAATCACCTTTGCCTCAAAGCTAGGAACAGGAGACTTAGTAAAGCTTTCGGAGGGTCATATGACTAGCTAAGTGGCAGAACTTCCATACATATTTACTTGCCACCAAAATTCACTGGCATGACCTCTCTTTAATCCTGACTCCTTGATAATTATTCTTAACCCTGCGGGCAAACCCTACTCTCCCTAAGGCTCTCCTGGTCTATATCCCCCAAGAACCTTTGCCCTTCCCAGATAGCAGGCCACCATGAATGACAGATGTGATAGGTAACAGTGATTATCAACTGTTAGACAGGCTCTATGATGACCTTGAAGATGAGCCTCTGGCTACACCTGGGAGAAATGATTTAGACTGATTAGCTGAGGAGGGAGGACCCACATTGTGTAGCTCACACCACTCCATGGAATGAATGAACCTGTGGGGTCTTGGAGTGAATGAAAATGGGGGAGGGAGTTGAGCATCGGCCCTCATTGCTCTCTGCTTTCTGACTCCAGATACAGTGTGATTTGTCACCTCAGGTTCCCGTGAAGATGGCTTCCTTGCCATCATGCACTGTGCCCATGAACTAGAGCTGCCTTTGTGAAGTATTTGTCCCAACAGCAAGACAAATTACCAAAACAGCAGTCACCCTTCCAGCAAAAAAGTGTCCCCAAGAAGAGGCACGTAAATTCTTTTCCAAATGTCACAAGAGCAGACTGACAAATCTTCAGGATGAGAGTGGGAAGTCTTACAGGGAGGGGAATGCTAACCATGTCTCCTTCTGCCCCACAGTGCTGAGTGAGAGCACAGACTCTGAGTCCATCACAGGGTCCAACTGCATTGGTTTGTACAGATTTTCAAGACTCAAGGTTGGAAGCTCAGTTACAGGGCAGCACCATTCACAGCACACACCACCCCCCAGGAGTCATGTGGTACGTGAGATCTATCCTCATGGATCTGTTTGAAAGTACAGCTCAAAATGTGGCTCGGTGGCCGAGTGCCTGATGGTGTGCACAAAGCCCTGGGTTCAACCTCCAACATCAAAAATCTGTTTGAAAATGAAAATATGACAAAACTTGAACGTTGAAAATGAGAGGCTTCCATCTCTGGGTCACTGGTCAAAGGAGGCCGAGTGGACAGGATATATTCCAAAGAACCTATGATGGGTACATTTACAATGACAAAGTAAGTGAATAAAACTGATTGGTGAGTTCTACTTGCTGGGAATTCATTTGTTCATTTATCTGAAAAGATGTTCATAGCTGTGCCCCTTCTCAAAAGACCTGGGAAGTGAGCATGAGACTTGCAGGAAATTAAATCCAGATTGTGGGACGGACACACACACACACACACACACACACACACACACACACACAAACAGGGAATGAAAGGAAGTCCTTGAGACTTCCCATCAGGAAGCGACTGAAGCTGAGGGGAAAGGGAGTTGATATTCACCTCTGAAACATATCAGTCATGAGCATCACTGTCTAGGTAATGCACACCAATTAAACACCACTGTCTCTGGAACTGCCCAATGGGCTGTATTTTGAAACGCATTTAACAAAGTAACCAAGAGCTCTAGGCTAGTATTCAGTCTGCCATGTCTAAACTCCACATAGTCAGGGTCCTTACCTCACTAGCCTGTTGCCCCCGGAAGAGAAAGATGGCATCTGCTTCCCACTTCCTGGTATTGTGATGATGGACATCTGCACCACCACTTACGAGTGATGTTCACAATTGTAAGGTAGCTTACAAATGTAGCAGGGCCATGGCTCTCTATGTCCACAACACTGGCGCAGAGAAGGGAATGAGAGCATCATGGGCAAAGCTTCCCGGCCCTATGGAGGACACTAGAGGTCACCGCAGGAGCTTCTGCTATGGCTGCTTGCCTTCCCTAAAGGAGGCCGACACGTTTTGTACAGCGGTCGTTGGAATTGAGGCAACTGATTTTGGCAGTGTGACACTGTCTGCCAGAAGAAGTTCATCCTGACTCAGATGTTCTACCGTGTTTAATTAATTCTGAATTGTGTATTGGATACTGAAAATTAGAGGCAAGCACAAAGAAAAGTCTGTAAAGAGGGGGCAGATCACAAGCAGGGTACATCTGTGCCGAGGCCGCTCTATTGTTACAAGTAATTAAGCATCTAGTCCATACAGTGCATGATCTAATAACATTTGAAAAATAAGAATTTGGTTTCCCTGTGGCAATTTGCTGCACTTACTAAGCACTTGCAATGCTATAATTTTACTCTATTTCAACTGGTCTATTTTGGGTTTCTGCGGGTTCATAACGCCCGAGTTTCTAAAGCCAGTGAAATACAATCCGCTTCAGTGTCTTTCATAACTTCTCATTATGGCGCATGTGCCAAAATCTGAGCCATACTGATGCAGTCCGGACCGGCAGGCAGCGCCTCCCCTTAACCTAAACCAGCGAAATTCCTCACGCTGTTGTTGCCTGAGCTGGGATGTTTGCTTCCACAAGGAGCAGCTGAAAGATCCAGAGGACAAAAGTAATTCAGAGTTTAAAAAAACCTCTGCTGCCAGAGAAAACTGACTAATTGGACGCATGTGGAAATACTCTGAAACCGTATTAACCTTTTCCTTCAGGGTTATGCACTGCGGCTTTATTATTTTGCTAATATGACATTTTTCTTTTGATTTTCAAGTCCAGGGTTTAACAACATGGCCAATAACGGCGCAGATTATAATCAGCAAGCTGGAGTTCACATTGTAGAGAGTGTTTACGTTGTGCCTGTCTGTCTAAGCTCAACTACAATCTCCAATTTTAAAGAGTGGAAGCAATGTTTTTTTGGGGGGGAGGAAGGGTGGTAGTGGTGTAATGGGACCCTTGCATGTTAGGGAAAGTCTGCCCTACAACTGTACTCTCACATACACCCCTCAGATTTCCATAGTTCCTAGGATGATGCTGGCAGCAGACAAAAGATTCAGACAACAGAAACAAAAGCAAGAAAACATGTATATCATTCAGTATGGTATGAAGGAATTTCATGCAGAACTCTGGATCTTGCTGCCGGTCTGTGATGAACGGCTCTGATTTAGACCATGTTAAAAGCTCCCCTTAGTCTGGGCATGTTGGTGCACTCGAACTCTGAGACTTGTCTGAGGTACACAGCTGCTTCAAGGCCAGCCCGAGCTACATCGTGAGACTACATCTCAAAACCCCCAAGAACTAGGAAAGCGGTGCGGTAAACACTTCCGTGGTGTGTATACCCACGTTCTATCCCAGCACTACAAGAAGAAACGTAGGCTTCCCATCCGCTGTCATTTCTGGAAGCCTTCCCAGAAGAGCAGAATCCAGAGGTCAGCAGTGCTTGGATAGTCTATCCTCTATCACCCCTCTCCTCCATTTTTTCCTCTTTTGATCTCTTCCTCATAGTCTCTCCTTTAAAGGCATTCACTCAGTTTCTCATCAGTTACATAACAGGAGCCAGGGTGTGAAGTTTAGGATCTCAGTAACTATAAGGTGAACACCAAACATCATTTTCCTAGTAATGAGAAATCCACTTGTCTCTCTCTCTCTTTTTCCTCTCAGAAAAAAGATTTTTGTCTTAAGCTTTGTCTTAAGACTTCTAAATTCTGACAGTCCAGCTTTCTCATGACCAAGACTCCAAACTGGACCAGTGCAAGCTCCTGGGAAGTCAAGATGCTAGGCCAAGTGTAACACAGAGGCCAACTTCAATCTTGTCTTAAAATTTATAATTAAAGTTTTAGACCCAGCATCACAGGCAGACAATGGCTACACAGGGAGGGCCTCTCTGTCTGCAGAGGAGCATGGAGCCGTAAGTGCCTCCCTATTGCTTAGCAACAGAGGAGCTAAAATCAAGCTGTTCTCAAACAGCACAAAGAGGAGACAATTCAATTCGGAGCAGAGCAGGTGATGGGAGATGAGCAGGCATGAGACAAGTCTTGGAATATGAGGTATCATGCTATGTAGTGACATCACACATACTGTTTCAATTTCAAAGTATTTGCTAGAACGTAATCACAGGCCACTGTGTTCCGCAGTGGAGAGAACCCGAACATGCTTCTCTTTCCAAAATGAAAATACATTCATTAAATTCAATTTGATTAAGAATAATCTGAACTAAGTCTATGGGATTGTACCATACTGTCTGTTTTAGATACCCAGCACTGTATTGTAAATTACCCTAAAACTTGAAGGCAAAGCAAGAGCTATCTATCATATCACAGTTTCTTTAGGGTACAACAGTAGGGGTTTGGATCTGGTTGCAAATGGATTCTTAAACCTAACTGTTCAGCTGGCCTGTTGTCACCTGGAGGCTGTAATGGGGCTGGAGAGTGTTTTCCCAAGCTCAGTCACATGGGCATCTGGTAGGCAGACATATTTACTCTCTGGATTCATTGCCCTCTCCTTAAGACAGGAGACTGGTTTCTTCCTTAGCCAGTGAGCCAAGAGAACAATAAGCCAAGAGAGAACACACTATACCTTTGATGATAGGGTTAGTCAGGTTTCTATCTCTGTGACAAAACATCTGAGAAAACAACTCACAAGAGGAAGGATTTAGTTTGGGCTCGTGACCTCGAGGTGTCATTTTAAGGTCACTTGGAGTCACTGCAGTAGGCTTGTGTTGAGACAGACCATCAAAGCAGGCAACGTGGCATACAGCCAAAGCTGCTCCTCCCATAGCAGCCAGGAAGCAGACAGAGGCAGAGGAAACTCCCATAGAAAGATACATCCATCAAAATCCCACACTTGGTGACTGTGATGCTTGACACTGTTAACTTGAGAGGGCCTGGAGTTACCTAGGAGGCAGACTTCTGAGCTCGTACCATGGACTGGGGCCCCAGCTGAATAAAGAGAAGAGCTGGAGGCAGATATTCGCATTGCTGCCTCTTGGCACTAGATGCACTGTGACCAGCCACCTCAAGCTCTTGTTATGACTTTCCTGTCACAAAGGACTGTACCCTCAAACCATGAGGCAAAATCAACCCTTCCTCCCTTGAATTTTGTCCTTGCAGATATTTTGCCATGACAATGAGACAAGTGTCTAATACAGTGACCTACTTTCTTCAAGCAGATTTCATCTCCCAATAGTTTATTCATCTATGAGTTTGTTGGCCGATTAATCCACAGATAAAGTTATGACCCTCAGGATCTAATCTTCCCTCAACATGTAGCAGCTGGGAAACAGGTCTTTACTACATGAGCCTTTAAATGCTACAGTTAGATTCAGAACATAAAAAAGACCTATATATATATAGGCTGCAAGCTTCCAATGTCATTTATACTTTTATAAACGGGAAGCAAGTTACTGAGCTCTCCCTATAGAAATGACTCTCAATCTGTGGGTCACAACTCCTCCGGGTCAAATGATCCTTCCACAGGGGTCACCCAACACCATCAGAAAATATAAGCTATGCCAGTACTGACATAGGATCTGTTCTAAGGGGATGCTTCCTGGCAGAGTAAGGCCTAGTTCTTCATGACCATGACCACAGAAGTATCAAGACACTTTTGCCCTGGGCTATCATCTGCCAGCTAAAGTAAGATGTCTCTGTAGTTTCAGCAGCCACCTTTAATCTTCAGTGAGCTGGCCTTTGAAGGCTTCATGACTAAAAGCTTATTCCAATGGTTTAATAAAAGGAGCTAATGAAACACTATAAAATTACAACATTATCATTGATTATTTCTCCAAATGAAAATTCACTTTTTACTATACATTACAGAATCTAACCTCTAACTTTCCAGAATAACAATATTCAGTTTGAGACAGTATTGATATAATTATTTGCTTTGGCATGTTTATTTAGGTTCAAACCCACAGGAAAACATAAGTTTCTAAGTCTCATAAGATAATAACTTTTGCTTTATGTCTGTTGCATCAGCATTAGTGACAGCCTTTCTAACCCATTGAAGGTTGTATGCAACATCATGTCTTTGGTGAAATAC